>CM040427.1:37872966-38599521 GCA_022702705.1 Papilionanthe hookeriana x Papilionanthe teres | reverse complement strand
AAAAAAAAAAATCTCAATGCTTATTTTTTATTTGGAGCATTTTGATACATATCACACCATCCTTGTGTATTTATATATTAACTCCAACATTTTCAAAGCATTATTTTTCAGGCGAGAAAACTTTTGGCTTCTGCATCACTCGCTCACTCTTTTCATCTTTCATTGCGGCGAGAATTGTGAGATGACGGCTTTCGGTCAGGTGGTGATCGGGCCTCCGGGCTCGGGGAAGACCACGTATTGCAACGGCATGTCGCAGTTCCTCAAACTCATCGGAAGGCAATAATCTTAACCTTGCCCATTACTCGAACTTGAATCAACTGCTCCTTCCTCGTCCTCCTTTCTCCATTTTTTATTGTTAATTTGTTTTCATGACATATTCGCGGAATTTACATTCGTTGGTGATTTGGAATCGGGCTGTGAACGAAATGCTCATCCGTTAATTTTCGTGAATCATTGTTTGAAATCAGGTGTTCTACCCTTTGTTAAACGTAAATTCTTACACTTTTCCGTCTGTGATCTTCTTTGGGGTTGAGAAATGTAACAATACGTTAATGTTACAGTAATAGACTTACAAGACTAAAATGCTGACTAAAAGTCTGTTTGGGAGAAGCTGCAGCTTATTAAGAAGCAGCACAGCTGAAGAATAATCTGATGTTGCAAAAAACTGTGATGGTCATTATAATTTTTTTTTTTTGAAAAAGTCATACTTCAGTTAAAAACTGTCACCGCACCTAGCCAGGACCAATGGAAAAACACTGATTTCAGCGTCAGTTTTTTGAAAAACAATCAAATCGTAGTTTATCCAAACAGGCAAAACTGTGGTGTGGTGCCACACTGTCACTGCACCGCCACCACACCGCAGCCCTAAGCGGACCCTAACTAGCAAGAAGGGGTATTCAAAACATCAAAATCACAAACGACAAATTAAAGTCCCCACCAAAAAGACCAAAGCATGTAAAATTGGGCTTAGAGGATATGCAAATAAGATTGCAGGCAACTTTAAGAGATAGTGCAAGCAACTACATATTATAAAATCTCAAAGGACACATGCATGCAACACAAAAGGTACTATAAGTTAAATATCTAAAATGCGTTGGATATTTCATCATGATACTATGAAAACATTACTACTTTGGTTGAGCATTTATATACAGCCATGCCTTATCATATCACCCATCAATCAACTCTAAACCCAAAAGTAAAATAAGGATTAGCTGAAAAAAAAGAGTCCTTTGATATACCTTTAAAGGCATGCAGGAAAATTTAGAAAATCCACGGTCTCAACTCTCAAGTGAGTTATAATCCAATATTAGAGAGCAATAGGCCATCTAGAGTTGTAGATAACAGTACATTTTGATAGAAAGAATAACTGACTTTTAGGACCACTAAATATTCCATAATCCCTAGAAGCTGTAAGGAAGCAAATCATCTTCCAAATCTTGTCAAACAATCAAATTCACAAAAACTATAGTAAATAAATAGTTTCATATATCCGAAAGGTAATGCTGACCACATAACAACATTGATAAGATGTTTGAGCTCCATTTGAAATTGATGTTGGCAATTTTTATGGAAATAGAGCAATAAACTTAATGCTTTTCTCACAAGTTTCAATCTACATTCACTAGGTGCTAATCGCCATAACATGACTATTTATGCAACCAAGGTTAACAATTGTTATAGCTTAATAATATTCCTAGTCAAAAGCTAGGATCAAATTCAGATAATCTGATCTAACTTGGTATAACCTTCAAAACCCAACTTTGTTTAAATCTTTAGGGTCTGCTTGATTTGGTTTAGAACTAGATAGACATTCCAAACATGTTTGTGCTTAGGTTAGCTCTAGCTTAAATTGAGCATTGGTTAATAGCTTGTCTACTCATGTTAGAGTTAATCTATTTCATCTTGAGTTTAATATAATCAACTGCTTGAGTCTCACTGGTCATTGTAAGATATGTTTTTTTTTTTTGCTAATACACCTAACACGATCAATGATCAGGACATATATAGTGTCCTTGATAATAGCTAATTTTTGCTTAGCCTAAAACCCTAGACATGGTTAAAGAACTTGTTACACAACCCCACCTAGAATTTCAAACCTCGATTAAATAGGCCCCTTTACTGGAGCTTAGGGCCAAGTGGTACTATCTCTTCTTGCCTATTGACTATTTTCTGCATGTTGTAAGCAACACATACAAGTTTATATACTGTAGGTTTGTTTGGTTGTTTTGTTGGGTTGTGTACAAGCTGGGTAAACAAAATCATTGCCTTATTAGACTTCAAGTTGGATTTTACTAATGGTGGATTGTATAACAATAGAAAATTAAAATAATGCTTATTCATATTTGCAGTTTAGCTTATGGGCGTAGATAATGATATGTCATTAATGGATTAGAATTTATGGTTACTTGCTACTATTCTGCTTATTCCCTACATTTGTTTATATTTGTACTGTTTAAGGATTATTGTTTGTTGAATTGTTGCAATCCATTCTCAGTGGACCATCCTTTTTATGTTTGGATCTATTAGCAAATAGACATTGAGTTTGCAATGATTGGCTTGATGCCAAAAGTTGAACTAACTTTCATATATGGAAAATTATTCTCTTAACATTATAATAAATAAGCATCTAGAAGAAAGTTTTAATTGAAATTATGTGTTCATGAATTACTCTTTCAAATTAGTTTTTGGTTGGTTGTTTTTTCATAGTACATTAGAATATCTCATGCTCTTTGACTCTACAATAAGTTTGATCCCAAGCAATTTTTATTGCTTGTAAATTGAGGGCTAAGCCCAACCAACATCATTAATTGATAATATAACAAAATATTAAAATTATAGTCATGTATTTAGAGATTAAAATGTTGACTATGCAAGGACTAGACTTTTGAAGAATAGAACTACACACAAGAAAGTTAAAAAATCTCCTCTAGAAGACCAAAACACATAAAAATAGGGCTAAGGGAAAACGAACACAAGCACCATCCGGACATAGTGTAGGCAACCACATAATATATAATTTCGAAAGGCAAACAAATGATATATGAACGTCACTTTTATAAATTAGCCATCTCAAAATGCACTAAATATTTTATTATGATACTTAAAAAATTACTACTTGGTTGAGTCGTTCATATATTTTTATGTCTCATTATCGCCCATAAAAAAAGAGAGATAAAAAAAAATTCAGTTAGGAAAAGAGTTTCTTTATAGAGTAATAGTAAAGGGAAGTTCTAAAAATAAAATCAAACATCAAATTCCCATAAGATTCGCTATCTTAAGACAGTTTTAATCCAATACTCGCGAGAAATAAGCGCTCAAGAGATGTAGCTTATAGTACAATCATAATAGAAAGTATAATTGACTTTTAGCAATAAATGAGTCCCAATAATCCCCAAAAACTAAAAGGAAGAAAATCATCTTCCAAATCCAACACACTAATTAACTTCAGCTAAAATATGGTGACATGAAACATCATTTTCTAAGAATGGATTTTTTTTTAAAATACACAACATTATTGATAGGATGTTTGTTCTCTGCAATTTTCAATGCACATTCATTTGATCACCTTAACATGACCGGTTATGCAATAAATGTTGTTATTTTTGTAATTTCATAATGTTTTCAGTCAAAGGTGGAACTAGATTTAGGATTTTTTTATGATCAAACATGGTCATGATTCTAGTTCGAAATAAAGTCAATGCTGCTCAACTTTGGGAACCTTCTTATCCCAGCTTAGGCGAAGCCTTTAGGGCTTTCTTGATTCAGGCTAGAATTGGGTAGACTTTACAAACTTGTTTGTGCTTAGGTAAATAGCTTGTTTACCAATGTTAAAGTGAATCCATTTTTTCTCCAGGTTAAGTGCTTGAGTTACACACTATCACACTATGATGTTTTAACAATGAACCATTTGGTTTTGGATCGATGATTTTCTGTATATCACATTCATGATTTGAATCACATCATCTTTAATCACAATTTAGATTAAATTCAATCATAGTTGAGCTATGAATCTCAGTAGATCCCATCACCGCTATTGGGCCATCTTATGTAACTCCATCTCATCATATCGCTTGCATTAAGGCATGCACTAAATACTTAGGGGACTTATTTAAAATCTCCAAAGGATCTTAAAAAGCTATCAGCTGTTATCTAAGGTATCACATGTTATGGTTTAAAGTAACGTCAAATTCAAATCTATTTCAAATCACATTCAAATCAAGTTAAAATCGTTAATTCTAAGTGACTTATCTAGCCTCATTTGTCTAACCAAACTAGATGAATTATCCATGACCAAAAAGCACACACACATGCATCTTTGGCCCATCAATGACCCTAGGCTAATTTTGGTGGCTTTGGTGAGTCCTCCCTTTGCTTACCCTATGACATTTGGCCTCTGTTTACTCTATTTATTTAGGTACAACCTTCTTTTACTCTAGGTTATTGAATTGGCCTTGGTCTCTTTTATGAATCTGATCCATCCTCAAGCGATGGTCTGAATAATTTTAGACTACTACAGTCTACCTTTGACTTTAGCTTCCATAATCGACACTAGGTGTTTCCTTAGTCACCCTTGTCTAAATTAGTTCATTCTAAGTGATGAATCTCCTTAATTCTAGGTGAAATTCTAGACTTGTTCATCTCATCAAGTTATGTGAATTGCTCATGCCTAACCTATTTCATTCTAGGGATTAATCTTCGTGCTTTAGTTTTAGGTTAAACCCATAAACTTCTTCGTCTGACCAATTTAGGTGAATCATTAGTCTCTAATTTAATTCATTCAAATCATGATCCTCCTTAGTGAAAACCATAAACTTATAGGCTTGAACAAATTAGGTGAATTACCTTTATGCTTGTTTCTCTGGCCATATCAGGCAAACTCTTTCATTTCTTAGTTCTAGGTGATAATCCCAGTTTTTTTTTTTAAATTTATTTAAGTTTTTTTTGCTTAACCTGTTTAGGCAAACCTATCATTTTTTTGAAACCATGTTAACCTTTCAACTTTAGTCCTAAGTGATATGCCTAGATTCGTTTACTTGGCCAAATCAAGTAAAATAGCTTTTAAGAACCCAAATCTCTTTGACTTGAGTATTTTTTAGTGAGCTTTTTCCTAGCCTACCTTGGGATATTTGGCCATTATCTACCCTATTCATCTTCCTCATATCTTGATTTGGATCTACCTAAAGTGATCCTAGGCTTGTTTAACTCAGTTGATAGTAAATGATGACTATGTCCTAGATTTGTCTATTCTATTTGTGGCCGTACATACCTCTAATGGTTATAGGTGTGTCCTTGGTAAGGGTGTAAACAAGTCGATTTGTGCTTGAATTTTAATCAAGTTTGAGTTTGAGCTAAATTCTATGAGTTTAAGTTGGTTCATGGGGGTGGCTCATTTATTATAAAATATGAAAAATGATTTTTCTTTATATAAATGTTATAAGAAATAACAAAAATGAGAAATTAGAGAAGAAATTATAAGAAATCATTTGATATAAATAAGAATATATTTAAAATAAATTTTTAACAAATTGGTATTTATACTTGAATTTTAATTTATTTTAAAGGTCTAACATTCTTTAATCAAGCCAGTTTATGCTCACATTTGACTAATTATCTCATTAAGCTCAATTCACGGGCCATTTATTGGGCTAAGCATAGGTTGACTCATGAGTTTCTTGACTCAGTTACGACCTTACTCCTTAGCCATTCTTTATCTAAGTTAATTCGTTCGAGGTGATTATATTCTCTTTCACTCTAGGTGAAACACCTAGATTTGTTTGCGTGCATCAGGTAAACAACCCTTATTTAGGCCCTTTGGTGATGTGACTAGAATTGTTTACTTGGCTTAATCAAGTTAACCCTTTCTACTAGTATCAATTTCAAATAAAATCATTTCTTAGATTCTTACTTGACATACCTAGACCTCGTTGTTTGACCCAATTAAGCAGGTATTCACTTATCCTTATGTCCAAAATCATAGATCTGCTTACTTAGCCCAATCAAGAAAATATTCACCTATCATTAGATTCAAAACTATAAGTTCACTTGCTTGGTCCAATCAAGTAGTATTCACAAAGACTTAAAGCATGTGGTCTACTTGCTTGGCCTAATCAAGCAAATATTAACTCTTCTTTAGCCCCAAAGCTGATCAAGTTCAATCTGCTTTGCCTAATCATGAAATTATCATCTATCCTTCGTCTAAATTCTTCGATCTATTTGCTTTGCTCAATCAAGAAAGTATCTTTTATCTTTAGGTTCAAAGCATTAGATTCATATGCTTGACACAATCATGTATCCTTTCAGCTTTAAGTTCAAAACCTTATGTTTACTTGCTTTGCCCAATTAAGCAAGTACCCTCTTTTCCATAGGTTGAAGACCTTAGGTTTAGTTTCTTATCTTTAGGCTCATAAGCCTTAGTCTCGCTTGCTTGGTCCAATCAATCAAGTGACTCTTTACGTATAAACCTATTTTCTTGGCCTAATCAGGCAATTACATATCCATTCTCAAGTCTAAAGGTTTATGTTCTCATGCTTGGTTCAATCAAGCAAGTTTATCTTGCATTTTTAAGCCCACTAGTTAATATTGTTGTGTAGTGTGGCTTTGACATGTTATGATGCTAGGCTTGAATGAATTAAATTTTTTAACCAAAATTATAAGCAATGGAGAAAAATGATTCTTGTAGCCGACCCCACTTAGTGGGATTAAGGCTTTGGTGACGGTGTTGTTGTTGTACCCAAAATTATAAGCAACTCAAAATCAACCAGAGTTTAGAAGATTTTGTTATAAGAATTGCATGGCTTATTAAAATTAAACTATGATTTGAAAAACAAAATGAATTCAAATTGCCTTCTAATGGATCTCAGTGTACAATTTAGTATTTGACTAATTATTTTATTTATAAGAATGTCCTTATTCAAATCAATTAAATTTAAGTCATAGTTGTCACACATATATGCATGAACACGAGTCTCATATGTTGAAATAAAAGCTCCCACAATGAACCACAATTAGTTATGATAAGCTGGAATCGAGCCTTGTTAGAATGAAAGGAAATAATTGGATGAGATTTGTTTGAATTTCTTAAGTTTTCAACTTTCCAATGACTTGAACAAGGGATTGGGAATTTGAAGTAGCAATTATTACCCTGTAACCTAAAGGATTTTATAGGGGCCACCAAAATATGTGATGGCGATGGATTTCGTTCAATTCTTGGTTCATCCTATGATTGGGAGGTTTTTGGTTTGTGTGTGGAGAAATGGATATTGAACGCAAATAACACAAATAGGAAAGAGAAGTTGGAAAGATAAATGGCCATAGCAATGATTTTGATCGAGGATTTGCAAGTGATGCTAGAAGAGGTGAGAAAAAGTTGGTGAGTGGAAAAGTTGGGATGCCATTTTTAATGCAGGCTCAGGCATATGCTGTTGAACGATTTGCTGAATCTGGCAAGGCAAATTTGTGGCAGCCCGAACGAGTATTGCAGTACCAATGGAATATCACTCATGTGAAAGGAGACAACTGAATGATCAAATATCTGATCAGTCACCTCATGGTCTGTCTGAATATTGCTTTTGTCTACATGACTGTAAAGCACTTGAGAATGTGAACTCAAATTTTATGTATAAATATATTTAATACTTTGAACTGTGGCCTTTGAAATCTTCTTTGAAAGGCATTGATTCACTCACATGGCTGCATCCAAAATGTCATAGTCCATGAATATCCTTACCTCATAGGGCTCATCTCATGATCAATTGTTCTTATCAGTCACCTAATGATCTGTTGTTTTATTCTGTTAACGTGAAGGTAGAGGATTCAATTGTGGTGTTGCCATTGGCATGATGACTAAAAGAATTTGTGTCGGACTTCAACTTCCATCAATATTCATCAAGATTTTTAACCATAAAAAAATATTTTGATTGGATGAAGCTAAGATGTTGGTGAGACCTTCAATGCTCTATGGTGTTGAATGTTGGCCTTTAAAAGAGAAGCATAATGTTAAGTGTTGCCGAGATGAGAATGATTAGGTGGATGAGTGGCTTTACATTTAGAGACAAAATGTGAAATGAATATATCCGTAATAGGGTTGATGTTGCACCAGTGACGAATAAAATTAGAGAGAGTCGCCTTAGATGGTTTGGTCACATTAAACGTTGACCACCTGATGATCCGATTAGGAGAGTAGATCTTTTAAATACAACTTTTGTTAAGAAAGGCAGAGGTAGACCTAGGAAAACTTGGGCTTATTGCATAAAAAATGATATTAATTTATTAGAATTAAACAAAAATTTGACACTAAATAGGACGCAATGGAGAAAAAGGATTCATGTAGCCGACCCCACTTAGTGGGATTAAGGCTTTGTTGTTGTTGTTGTTGTTGTTGTTGGATGAAGCTAAGATGTTTAGCTAATAATGATTAACTAGTCAGGGATGAGTGACAATTCTGGATGATGTTTTGCTTATTAATTTTATTTGCTTATCAGCAAATTAAACTTCAAGTAGTCAGGTAATTCAAAAGATTAAATCAATTTTTTGGATAGCCAATATTGGCAGTTAAATCACTTAAGCTATTTATCTATGGACTGCATCGTATTTTAGTTGAATTATGCAGATTCTAATCCCGTTTGTCAGCTGGTCCTCCATGATTTATTTCCATTTTTGTCACCGCAATAGCAAACTAACACAGGGATGATGACTCATTCCTACGTGGCCTGCAGGGAAAATTTGATGGGTCAATTGGACTCAAGCCTCTGCATTTGAGTTATTTTCCCCTTATTGGGATTAGCCAATGATTAATTTTGTTTCTTGATCAAATATCATGGTTGTCCGGTTTACTACATGTTGATACGTTACCTTATATGGAAACTATGCAACACATCATCATTAGCCTTATCTCAATTATTGGGTGTTCTCTTTATAAAAATGTATACTACTTATATGTATTATATCATGATTAATTCTTTTCTGGGTGCACCCTAGCTGGTTTAAAACTTTAAGATTGTACTGTGGATTGTGGATTTGCATGTGAGTGAAAAAAGGAATTAATTATTAGTTTAGACTATGAGCGCGCGAGAGAGAGAGAGAGAGAGGGAGGGAGGGAGGAGGGAGGGAGGAGGGAGGGAGGGAGGAGGGAGGGAGAGAGAGAGAGAGAGAGAGAGAGAGAGATGTCTTGTTGGTTACTGGCATTGATAACAATAATATTGTCCTTGTTGGGAGGAGGAAGAGAGAGAGAGAGAGAGTTGTGTTGATGGTGGTTATTGGCATAGGTAACATTAATATTGTTGCTAAGAGGAAAAGAGATTAAAAATTGATATTTCATTTTGGGTACGTAAGGTTCTATGCAAGTAGTTTTCTAATTAGTGGGAGTTACATGGAAGGTTTTAAAATGTTGGCTGATGTTACCAGACACTATCTTTGGGTTCTAGATGGTATGTATCCTTTTTTTAAACTTAAAATATTGGCTTGGAATAGTTTGAATATATATGTTTTGGACACCATTTCTTTTTGTTCTATCTGTTTTAGGCCCATTTCATCATATTATATTTGTGCTTTATTTTTTTTTAAAAATTTATGGAGTGTCACACAAAGCCTTGTTGAAATTGCGCTATGACTTTCAAATGATTATTTATTCGTTGTAGGAAAGTGGCTGTTGTCAATTTGGATCCTGCAAATGATGCATTGCCGTATCCTTTCTACTGTGAACTTTCTTTTTAAGTGGTTATTATTATCTTTTATGAAATGCTGCATGGCTTTCCTTTACCAACATAGGTATGAATGTGCTATTAATATTGAAGACCTCATTAAGCTTGGTGATGTTATGGCAGAACATTCTCTCGGACCAAATGGAGGTTTATTATTAAATGTTCCTTTTTACCGCCTTTGGAAGTATGTTTATGTAAATGCAGTTAGGGATACACCCATGTAAATATAGTAGCATCCGTTGAAAGTGAGAATTTTTATATTGAATGCTGTCAGAGATCACGTGCTATAAATAGGCAATATAAGCTGAAAACAGAAACAATAATTACGTAGGATATTGTCCTCATTTAAGGGAAATTAAGAACACATAACAATTTGTATCTAAATATAGTAGTTTTAGTATCATCACTTATCTAAGTAAATTTCCTATCATAACACTTCCCTTTTAGTTGGAGCATATATATCAATAAATTTAGCTATTTTACCAAAACTGGAAAGAATAGAAAGCCCTCAATGTTTGATAAAAGTATTGGCCAGTTTTTTTTTTTTTTTTTACTCGAAACATAAGGAGTGATGATCATCTTCAGCAAAATTGCACCTTTGATGAAGTGATGACCTACTTCAATATGTTTGGTTCTTTCATGGAAGCCATGATTGCTTGGAATACTTAACAGATAGCTCTTTGATTCTCTTAGTTAAAAATCATAGGCTATGGAGTAGGAAAATTTAATTATTCTACTAGATTTTTTTTTCAACCCTTCACATGTAGAATGTGCCATAGATCTATTTTTAGTTTTTGCACTTGATCTAGCTACTATCGCCTACTTTGTTACTTGTCTAGGATATGAGATTTCCACCCATAGAGACAATATCAAGTAGTAGATTATTTGCTTTCAATAGATCTAACTAGTTTTCGTCAGAGAATGTTCCAATTATCAGTTAATTATGTTTTTAATAGATTTGACCTTTCCCTTGATATTTGTTAGGAATCTTAAATTTCTTAGGATGGGCATCTAGTTTATATTCTTTGGATTTGACTTATCCTAGTTAACCACAATTACGCCAAAGTACATGCATGTTAGGTCTATTAATATTTAATAGATAAGTTACCAACAAGGTGTCGATAATGAGGAGTTTCGTATATTCATTTTTTCTTGGATGTTTACTGAGTGCTTACACCCAAATAGTCTTGTGGCACATTTTCTTTGAGAGAGATTGTTGTTATATGACAATATGAAATCAAGAAAGTATATTGGATGTATCAAATATTTAGTGAAAAATATCTCCAAATCCTATTTGAATTCAACAATGCTAGATGTATTAATTCCAATGCGAAGGATAAAATCAACACATAGAATTAAAATTATTGTGCCAGAGGAAGAGGCCGTATAAAGAAATAATGATCAATTATATTACATTGTAATTTACTGCCGTGAAGAACCTTGTAGGGTTAGTCAAACAAAATATGACTTTGCTTCAATCCATATGCAGCTTTTGAAAGCTTACATATATTGACCACCCTTTGATCATCATACTCAGGAGGCTATTCCATTAAAATTATTTTGGTAAGATCTTCATAGAGAAAAGCTTTATTGATGTTTTTTATATAATAAATAGTTCCGGATTAATGACTATATATAGATCATGACATAGATTTAAGTTGAACAATTAGTTAAGAAATCTAATAGTGGTTAATACCATGAATTTGAGTATATCCTTCGGTCACCAGTTGAGACATATAAAGATCAATACAACCATCAGATTGAAACTTACTATTGAAGACCCATTAAGAAGAAATATATATTAACTTTTTTAAGAGGTTTAATCATTCTCAGTTATGTCACTCCAGATCACCCATTTCATTGTTCATAGCTCAATTGTAATTGAGCTCAAGCAAGTCCTTTTGGTGAGAATAGTTAAAATAGGCATTGAAAAGAAAAGTGATGAAAAGAAGCGAATGCGAGCAAATGAGAAAAGATTGTTATGGATGACTAGTTCATTGGACTTTACCTTTGCAGTGAAGATGGAGATATGCTGATTAATGGTATAAAATTGCTGAGCCATAGAGATGAGATGGAAGGAGGTGTTGGAGAGGAGCTAGTGATGCCTGTGACTATAAGCTTGTAAGGGAGGAGGGAGGAGTTGGTGTCAGGGCCAAAGGTGGTAGAGGCACAAATAGAGAATGTTTATAGGAGTTGAAGTGGAAGCAAAGTAGGGAGATCACATGAAAGTTAACATCAACGAAGAAAATTTTATAGTTGGATTGTCATAACATTGTCAAGCATGAGAATAACCTAAGAAGACGTGTTGAATGGCGCGAGGGGATTTTGCCCCAATCAAGCCGAAAGGATATACAAAACACAAATAGGTAAAGATGCAAGGGGTTAAGTAAAAATATGATGTATGGGAATAAAAAATAAGTAGTGGAGTAGCACCATTCAAAATTGTAGATGGCACTTGATTTATTGACATGCAAGAAGAATAACATCCCCTCAATATTGGCATCGAAAACACTATGGTGTGAGCAAAGTCAATGAAAAGGTGATTATTGAGCTTAACTACCATGTTTAAATGAGATTTATATGATTTATAGGACTAATGTATGATGCCAATCTCAATTAAAAAAGAAACAAAAGCTACATAAATTCAAGAACAATATTTAGCACTAAGTGTTGTAGACGAAACCTCACTTTTTCTCTTAAATAATATTTTGATATAGTACTTCAACAATATTTCAACGTGTAAACTCAAGTGATTTGGGAATAATCATCTCTGAAAAAAACAACAACAACCACAAGCCTTTATCCCACCAAGTGGGGTAGGTTACATGAATCTTTTTTCTTCATTATCTTCCATTGAATGTCATATTTTCATTTAATCTAATAAATTAAGATCATTTTTTATACAACATGACCAAAGTCTTTTTAGGTCTACCTCTACCTTTCTTAAAATAATTTGAATCTAAAACATCTACTCTTCTAACTGGATTATCAGATGGTCGACGTTTAATGTGACCAAACCATCTAAGATGACTCTAATATTGTTTACCACTGGAGCTACACTAACCCTTTCACGGTTATATTCATTTCATATTTTGTCTCTAAGTGTAAAGCCACTCATCCACCCAAGCACTCTCTTTTCAACAACACTTAATTTAATTTTAGGCTTCTCTTTTATAGACCAATATTCTTTGCCATAATGCATTGCAGGTCTCACCACCATCTTATAAAATTTTCCTTTAATTCTAAGCGGTACTTTTTTATCACACAATATACCCGATGCATTCCCTCACTTCAACCATCCAACTTTGAATTCTAATAATAACATCCCCACCTATATCACCATCACTTTGAACAATAGACCCGAGATATCTAAAATGTTCACTTCCTTTTAATGACTTGATCACCTATTGTTACAGTCTTATCATTAGATCTACTACTATTAAAGTTATGTTTCACGTACTCAATTTTAGATCCACTCAAATAAAAGTCTTTATACTCTAAAGTTGATCTCATTATTCAAGTTTTTCCTGAACTCTTTCTCTAGTCTTATCAACAAGAAGGATATCATCAGCAAGAAGCATATACAAAAGGTACATCCTCTTGTAAGTGTCTAGTAAGAACATCCATAAGTAAAACAAAAGATACGGGCTTAAAATTGATCCCTGATGTAATCCAACTAAAATAGAAAAATACTTGGTCAATCTTCGTTCTGTTCGAACACAAATAACTGCTCTAGTAAACATATCTTTAATAACTTGAATATAAGTCATATCAACACCTTTATTTTCTAGAACTCTTCGAAGAACTCTTGAAACTTTATAATAAGATTTTTCTAAATCAACAAAAAATATATGTTGATCCTCTTCACTCCTTCTAAACTTATTCATCATATCTCTTAGTAAATGTTCAATATTAGACTCGCCCAAAATAAATCCAAATTGATTTTGTGAAATTTTTATATCATGTCTTAACTTATGTTCAATTACTCTCCCATAATTTTAATGTATGACATTAATTTAATTCCTCTATGATTAGCACACTATTGTGTATTTCTTTTATTCTTAAAGTAGGGATCAAAATACTATTCCTCCACTCACCTGTTTAGTTTTTAAATAATATTAAAAAAAATTTAGTAAGCCAAGAAATTTCTAAATCTTCTAAATATTTTTACATTTTTATTGGGATACCTTAGTCCTACTGATTTTCCATTCTTCATTTTTTAAAAGCCTCATCAACTTCTGTTTTACTAATACAATGGTAAATAAACTGTTTTACTATTATTAACGATATTAATGTCAATAAAGTTGATTGTATTTTTCAAAATATTCATTACAATATTTATTAAAATATCTCACCCATCTATGTTGAATATCCTCATCTAAGAAAAATACTTTTTGATTTTCATCCTTATAACACTTGAACTAATCTTTCCTTTTCTTATCTCTTTGCTTGACTAGTGTATACATATATCTTTTGCCCTATTTAGTATCTAATGCTTTATAAAGATCTCTAAAAATAGATATCTTAGCATCACAAATTGTTCTCTTAGTCTCCTTACGAGTCATCCTTTATTTTTCTCAAATTTTTAAGCTTTTACATTTAAACCAATTTTTATAATAAAATTTTTTATATTTTATCTTTTTTTGCACATTATTATTCCATCACCAACTGTTTTTATTTATAAGAATATATATTTTTTTAATTCTCCAAGTACTTCTTTTGCACTATGTTTAACAATGTTGTTTCTTTATCTCACACAGCATTAATTTTTTCATGAACATCTAAAATCATAACATATTGAATTTTATTTATAAAAATAATTTTATTGTATTTTTAAAGTACACCTATGTACCCCTATATAATATTGTGATAGTATTTTGTTGTATTTTTAATCTTTCAACCCTTCATTTTAAAATTCAAAACTAATAATTAATGTTGAATACTTAATTTTTCACTTGGAATGAACTTGCAATCTTTAAAATTATAATCAATTTGTGTTTAATTAGATCCATTTCTTAATTTTTCACCCGGTGATATTTTTTTCTCAAAAGATAATAATCAATTTGTGTTTCATTAGATCCATTTTTATTAGTGATGATATGCTCAAATTCTCTTCTTAAATAAAATATTAACAATAATAAAATCATAACAACAAGCCTTTATCCTACCAAATGGGGTCGAATATATGAAGCATTTTTCTCTATCATGCCCTATTGAGTGCCATATTGTCATTTAATTATAATAAATTAAGATCATTTTATACAACACGCCTAAGTCTTTTTAGGTCTACCTTTACCTTTCTTAACATAAGTATAATCTAAAATATACATTCTCCTAACCTGTTCATCGAATAATCAATGTTTAATGTGACCAAACCATCTATGACGACTGTCTCTAATCTTGTCTGCCATTGGAGCTTCACCAAACCTTTCACATAGGCATTTATTTTGCATTTTGTCTGTAAGAGTCGAGGCACTAATCCGCCTAAGCAATCTCATCTTAGTAACACTTAGTTTTGTGCTTTTCTTTTATAGGCCAAGATTTAGCGCCATAAAGCATGGCATATCTTATCGCCATCTTATAAAATCTTCCTTTAAGTCCAAGCGATACTTTTCTATCACACAATAGGCTTGATACATTCCTCCAGTTCAACCATCCATCTTGAATTCTATTAATAACATCCCCATCTATATCACTATCAATTTGAACAATAGTCCCAAGATATCTGACATATTTACTCATTTTAATGATCTGATCACCCATTGTTACAACTCTGTCACTAGATCTATTACTACTAAAATTATATTCCATGTATTCAGTTTTAGATCTACTTAAATGATGACCTTTAGATTTTAATGTAGACCTCTGTAATTCAAATTTATCAATAGCGCAAAGCATAAACCAAGGTATATTCTTCTGAAAATGTCTATTAAGTGCATTCACAACTAAAGCAAAAAGATACGGGCTTAAAGTCGATCTCTGATGTAAACCAACTAAAATAGGAAAATGCTTAGTCAATCTCCTGTTCGAACACAAGTAATAGCTCAAATATGCATATCTTTAATGACTTGAATATAAGTCAAATCAACACATTTTTTACCTAGAATTCTCCAGATAACTTCTTTTGGAACCTTATCGTAAGCTTTTTATAAATCAATAAAAATCATATGTAGATCCTTGTTGCTCTCTTTGGACTTCTTCATCAAAACTCTCAACAAATATATAACTTTTATAGTATAATTGCTCAACATAAATCTAAAGTGATTATAAGAAATCTTTATATCATATTTTAACCTATGTTTAATTATTTTCTCCCATATTTTTAATGTATGACACATTAACTTGATTTCTCTATAACTTGCACACTCTTATGCATCCCCTTTATTCTTAAAAATAGGTACCAAAATACGTTTCCTCCACAACTCAGACATATTTTTAGTCTTTAAATAACATTAAAAAGTTTAGTAAGTCGAGTAATTTCCAAATCTCCTAATTATTTCTATGCTCTTATTGGTATATCATCTGGTCCTACTGAATTTTCACCTTTGATTTTCTTTATATTATCATCTTCTTTTTTGTTAATGTGTTGGTAAAAATAAAAAAAATTATTATTATTAACAATATTAAGATCATTAAGGTTGATTTTTTTTTTCAAAAAAGTTATCAAAATATCCCACCCATTTATGTTGAATATCTTCTAAGAAAAATACTTTTTTTTTTCATCTTTAATATACTTTTACTTGAATTAAATATTTACTTTTCTTTTCTTTTTATTTGGTTAGTTATTCATATATTTTGCACCCTCTTTAGTATCTAATCTATTATAGCGTTCACTAAAAATATAATTTTTAGTATTACATTCTATTAGACTCCGTACGAGTCACCTTATATCTTTTTCAGTTCTCTAAGCTTTTACGTTTAAACCAATTTCTATAACAAAATTTTTTATATTTTATCTTTTCTTGCATGTTATTATTCCATCACCATTTATTTTTATTTATAAAACTTTTTCTTTTGATTTTTCAAGTAAATCATTTGTTACATGTTTAATAGTACTTATAACTTTATCCCATGTAAAATTAGTTTCTTCATTAACATCCAATCTTAATAACTTGAAGTTTACTCATAGAGTAATTTTATTTGTGTATTTTAGATGCCCCAATCAAGTTGTATGACACTGTTTTATTATAATCTATAATTAATAATTAATGTTGAACACTTAAATTTTCACTTGGAATGACCTTACAATCTTTACATTCTCGATCTTTTTCTCGTAAGAAGATAATTAATTTATGTTTTATTAGATCAATTCTTATGTGTAATAATAATATGCTCATCTCTTTTCCTAAATAAAGTATTAGCAATAACAAAATCATAATTTAAAACAAAATCTAATATAGTTTCATTAATCACTCAAAAATCACAGCCACCATGCATATTTCTAAAATCTTCTATGACTCTACCAACATGTTCATTTAAATCTTCTCTAATAATTTTTTTTTAAAGAGGTATCATTTGAATTAATTCTTCTTGGTCATTCCAAAAGTTTTCTTTTGAATCTATATCTAAACCTATTTGAGGAGCATAAACACCTATAACATTGAAAATCTTAGTATCAACAACAATCTTTATGACTATAATCCTGTCTCAAATTTTATTAATTTTGTCAACATTTTCTTTCAACTTTTATCTATAATTACACCAACACCATTTCTAGTGTTTCTTACCTGAAAATCAAAGTTTGAAACCTTAAGATATGAGTCTCTTTGGGCTTATTTCCAACTCATTTAATTTCTTGAATTTATGGATATCTGTCTTCCTATGAACCATAATATCTACTAATTTAATTAATTTATCTGTTAGAGTACTTATGTTCTAAGATTCTACCATTAGTTTCATGAACTAACTTTTTTGCCTGCATCGGTCCATATTGTGGTAACCTTTGCTTATTTAACAATACACCTGAGCGTCAGTGTAGCAGCCCTTGCACACTTTTCATTGTATTTTGGTCATACAACACATCACTTCCAGAAGATGCCCTATCATTTACACAATGATTTAAATGATTCATGCCATGATTTTCAATAAAAATTTTACATTGACTAGTGACTACCTAACACAACCCTCCAATTTTGACATCGAGGGTTTGAGGCCCGAAAATGACAGTGTTCAATAATAAAATCATAAGTTAAAGTAAAATTTAATATGACTCCATCTCTTTCATTAGTAATTCCAAAATCGTAATCATCATGAATATTTCTAAAATTTTATATCACTCTACTAATATGTCCATTTGAATCTCCTCCAATAAAAATATTTTATTCAAGAAGTATCATTTGTATTAATTCTTTCAGGCAACTTCAAAATTTTTCTTTTGAATCTAAATCTACTTGAGGAGAAGAAGTATTTATAATATTATGAATCTTAGTATCAACAACAATCTTTAGGGTTATAATTCTATCTCCAAATCTATTAATTTTTAAAATATTATTTTTCAAACTCTTATCTATAATTATAGTTGGACAATTTCTTGCATGACTTCTACCGGAATATCAAAGTATAAAATACAAGTTATCAATCTCCTTAGCATTTTCTTAAACTCATTCATTTTTTTGAATGAATAAGATATTTATCTTTCTATGAATCATCATATCTACTAATTCCATTAATATACCTTTTAGAGTACCTATATTTGAAGTTTTTATCTTAATATTAGTTTTATGGACTAAGTTTTTTTATCCACATCCATCCATAATGTGTGTACCCTTGTTTATTTAACACTAAACCCAGGTGCTAGTGTAGTAGCCCTTGCACACTTTTTATTATTTTCAAGCCATACAATGCGTCGTTTCTAGGGGACGCTCTATCCTTTACACAATGATTAAAATGGTTCTTCTCATGATTTTCGACAAAATCAAAAAGAAATTAAGAACGCTAGGAATATGACTTGGGTCTTACGTGTCAGTGTGAACCATGTAAGAAGGGAAACTATTATATGGAGATGTGGAGAAGGGAAATGATATACGATGATGTTTACCTTAATATTTTCACAATGATTTAATGATTCATGCCATGTTTTTTTTGATATAAAAAAAAAAGAGATGAATAGGAATATGATTTGGCCCTTGTATGTCAGAGTGAACCATGTAAGAAGGGAAACTATTATATGAAGATGTGGACAAGGGAAATGATATATGATGATGTTTGCCATACTCATGGGCAATACACCCATGTTTAGAAATGGATAATAAAGCATGAGTTAAAAAATTTGAAGATGATAAGGAGAATGAGCCAAACAACTTGTCATTGATAAGGAAAATATTATATAAGGTAGTGGGATCTATAAGTTTGAGATAATAAGAATTGTTAGCTTCAGAATTTTAAATTTTCTTCATCATATTGAGGTCCTAAAAAATATAGTAAGTAGGATAAAACATTGCGGAGTAATTGATGATTCTTATACAGTATATAGATAAGAGGGGGGCTTAAAATATCTTATAGAATTGTTTGAGGTTAAAGAGTAGGAAAGATGGACAAATAAATCCTTTTCTTGAGGCCAAGGAAGGAGAGCAATCAATAACAATAGTATGTGGGAGAAAATTTTTATTGAAAGAGATAAGAATAATTGTCAATCAACTATCGTATGTGAGGAATCACCCAAGTCTAAGCTCAGGATGTACCAATAGATACAAACTTTGAGTATGAGATTGCGTGAAGAGACGACTATTTTTGTTAAATCGACCATAATCTTATCAAGAGAATAATAGATCTAAAAGATGCCATGCCATTTGGAGGAGTGCGGTCGGATGTTGACATACTGAGTCGTGGAGGAATAGAAAAATTCTACCAACATTTAGGCAGATGATTTGTTTGACTGCAACGTTGAATAGGGAAGGATAATTTTATGACCATAATCAGGCTCACCGCCAAGAAGCGTGATAAATCTTTAATTCCCTTGACCATCTCTAGAATTATTAATCAACCTGACCACCTTGAAAATTATTAACCAAGGCGGCTTGGTCCAGATTGCGAAGCAGAGACAAGAAGAGTTTTGTGACATAGAATTCGAGTGAGAGTAGTCACAATATTAGAAACTGTCAAGTCAACTATCAATTGAAATTGTACACTTTACAAAGAAGGATGGAGGCTAGGGGAAAAAATGCTGATGAGGGAATTCTTCCTTTTAGTTTTGTCTTTGATACTTGGATTAGTAGTAAGGGATGGTATATTACACATCTTATTTGTCACACAAGGTGCTATTGTATTCTTGGATTAAATTTTTGTTTTAATGTAGATAAAATATCTTAGAATAGAGTGCAGATGTGAGAGAAAAATGCTTTCAAAAAGTATATGAAGCGAATAAAATACTATATTTTCTTGACACAGTCTTGAAACATCATTATTGCAACAATCGAATTTTAAAGATTATTAAGAAACCATGTAAGAACAACATAGTAAGAAGCTTGTCATCTTGAAAGCTTGATGTTGTTGTAGTTTGAGGAGAGACACCAAGGTGGTGGAGTTTGTCATGAGAATCGACTCGGGAGAAAAAGGGCCCCAACCATGGAGATAAGTATTTCCATTAAATTTGATGGTAATATCAGTGATGGACGGCAGGGTTCAACTTATTAATGTAAGATGGATAGGACACCATTTTGGAAGAATCCAAAAAGTTATCTGAGAAATAAAGTTATTAATCATGAGACTGTGAAGGAGTTTGGGTTCAAGCAATGAGGGTAATGGTGTGACTTATAACATACATGGGAGGTAGGTGTTGCATGCGAGACAATACACATATTTGGCGGTGCACTTGAGTGGGATGGGTGAGTGTTGGAGGGCTGTCGGTTAATGCTGGCGAGGTTCATCCAAGCAGCTAACGAATCTGGCTAAATGCGTGGGGCTGGTTGTGGGAGCATGTTTATAAGGCATAAGGTTGTGAGCTGCTAGTTGCAAGATTGGGTGCTGACAAGATATGGTATGGTTGCAGGCTGCTATCTGTGGGCATTCGTTGATGGGAAGGTTAGTGAACCATAGGTAGCAGCGGGCAACTACGGTATAGGAGGGTGAGTGAGGACTGCATGGAAACTTCTGTTGATATCATGTTGGTAGAGTAAGCTTTTATATGAAATATTTGCATGGATCAAGTAGACATAACAGGTGAAAGAAAAGGAAAAAAAATAAAAGGGAATAAGTGGATATAAAAATGTTATGAAAACTTATCTCTCGATCTAATACTTTACAAATATAATACTTTCCACTTTACTAACTTTCTTGCAATAAGTTTTTAACTATTATTTCTCTTCATGATGGCATCATCTGCTGTACATTTTTGATTGCTTCAAAGAGATGAATTCTCAACAGGTGGTCTCCATATTTTAATTTGACAGTTGATGTTTTATTTGCATTCTATTATATTTAGTCCACTCACACCTTTGAAGTGTATAATGCAGGTCTAGTTTACTGCATGGATTACTTGGAAAAAAATATTGATTGGCTGTTATCCAAGTTGAAACCTCTTCTCAAAGGTAAGTATTTTTTGACCTTCGTATTGTATGATTGGCAGGTGAGCTACGATTGCATCATAATGTGCTGCTAGATATCAATTTTAATGTATAGATTATTTCACCTGTACAACATTGTGACAATATTTGTATATGAGTTCAAAATTTTGGGTGGTTTCAATATCTAATATGCAACTATATGGAGCAAACTGTAGGGCATTTCAACTGTATAGCTAAATAAATAAACGTAAAAAAAAATTGAACTACTGTAGAGCCCTACCTGCAAATGCAAAGAACCATTTATGAGGTTATCCATATATTTTGTTGTAGCCATTGCTAGGTCTCGATCTTTTTTTGGGCTATTGGCAATCAATGATTGCAGGTCAAAACTGAGAACAACTAAATATGAATGCAAAGACGATGAATTGACTCAAGAAAAATGGAATAAAAATTAAAGTGATGAGGCACATTAATAAATGTTCTTTTCAAAATTCCATACTTGGTTTTAATAAGTTTGCATGAAGAACATAACCGCTTTTGTAAATGACCGGTCGGAAATGACCAAAAATAGTGGTTGAACTGGACCAGCTTCGAGATAACCAACTGATTTTTAATAATATTTAATTTTGGCATTTTGATTTTTATTCAATGGTTGGAGATAAAATTTTAGATTAAAAATTGAGAAAATGATTAAAATATAATTTCGTAAAATTTTAATTTGGAACCATTCAATACATTTAAGATTTAAATATTCTAAATTATAATGTTGTATATTGAATTAGTAATTTGTCATTTAAATTAAATTAAAATAATTTATATATGTATTACATCATCCGGTTTAATTCTCCATTCAACCTCTATTGAACCATTGAACCTTGAATATCTCAGTTTTGTGGTTTAACATTCAATCCGATTTTAAAACCCTTGATCATTAGTACTGTTTAATTATCTATGGGTTGCTTTTTTAAGCTCCTCCATCAACCTTATTGCTCCTAATTCTCGAATCAATCTCTCCATCTTTCCCCTTTCATCTCTCTTGCCTGCACTCCCTTTCTCGGCTTACTTAATCACTTTGATTCTTTCCTGTTCGTTCACCCTCACTATCTTGCTTGCTTACTCTTTTTCTCTCTCTCTTTCTCTTTCATTTGCTTGCTTTTTCTAAATCCCCTCTCGTACTCTCATTCCGTTTCTCCTTCTATGTTTAATAGGTGGAACTGAACATAGGTTTCTTCACTTGAATCGATTGTAAGTGGTTCCTCTTGTTATTATTATTATTATTATAAAAATCATTTATTACAAATTAGTTTTTCTCAAAATCTTTAAGAGTATTGTATATCTCCTTCAACATTATCAAAACACTATATTTGATCTAAGGGACGTGAAATGCATCTTCTTAGGACACTTTTTGACTAAAAACTGGCTCAGAGTGTTACCATTTGAGTTAAATTTTTTTTTTATATCCCAGGCTGTTACCTTCGTTGGAAATCAAGTATTTTATGACCAAAATTGTCTTCAAGGGAAGCCTTGGAATGAGTACAGTTTTGATACTTTTAAAACTTAAACTCATAGTTTCCAAATTGATCCAAAAAGTCTCAAGCGATCCTCAGACTTTTCTACAGATAGAAGTAACCTCCTCTCACATCAATTCCAACATATACTCATAACGAAAGAAAGGAAAGGTTCACACTTCATTCTTGCACTGCCCTTTTGCACTTGTGCTCAGCTCGCACACCCTGCATGCTCACACTCGGCCTTGCTTCTCTCTAGAAGTTTGTTTGCTGCCCTTTCTATAGCTTCATTTTGAGGTTTGCTCTGACAATATGTATTTGTATGCCCTAGGGACTCACGCTTGGCTTACTCAATGTGATTTGCTTTTTCTATTTGGTGGTATTATTTCCGCTTTCATAGATTGCTGTTTTGTTCAGATAGGACTGTCATGCCCTTTTTTTGATTGCAAAACAATTTTCTCCCCTTTAGATAACATTTTTGTTTCTTTTGTTCCTAATCCTTACACTTGTATCCTCTTTCCCTTTGTGCTACACTGGTAGGCTCTTCCTCCTCATTTTTACTAATCTGACACATCCTTAACTTTGACTGCATCTTGGGCCATGGTTAATCCCCATTGCTTCCTCTCTCTGCCTCTTTGCTTCGGTGAATAATCTCTCCCTCTTCTTTTTCTTTTTTATGTGCGCGTGTTGTGGGGGCGGTGCGCGGTTGTTTCTCTGTGTGTGTGTGTGTGGGTGGTGGTGGTGGTGTTGGGGGGGGGGGGTGTAGAGCTACTATTTTGCTATATTCATGACTCTTGTCATATCATCATAAGCTTTTTGTAGAGACAAGCTATCCCTCATCTTTGGATTGCATTCCAGTGACTTCATTTATAATGCTTCAATCAATCTATTTTACACTTGTTTGGTTCTATATTTGGTAATCTTTGCAAGGGAATGCTACTACTGCCCACCTTTTGAGATATTATGTTGCCAGAGTTTGTGGAATTAAATTTTACTGTTCATTTCGGAAGGAAGTGTGGATTGGCATCTTGTCTTGTGGTTATTGACGAATGGTTGAATTTGACAATATCCCATCATATTGCTCTTTTTATGGAGTTTTCAAGAATAAACTTTCAGATTGTTTTAATGCTTATATGGAGTTGAGAAAATCCAAAGGTGCAAGAGGCCTGCTCCAAGAATTTGGAACCATTTTTAATCTCTCTTGGAGCAGTCAACAATGTACGCCCTTGTTTGTCTTATGGTGGCGACCATTCTTCATTGGGTGATATTAGTTTTACGGTTGATACTCTTATTATCGGGGAACCTTTCAGGTTATTCCAAATTATAAATTTAGTCCTGTTCATGATTTTCATCAACTTTATGATTCAGATTTGAGTATTTAAAGCATCAATACTCTGGTTGACTGGAGGTTTCAAATTGTATTTATTAGGCATGGTAGAAATTAAAAGAAAATCTAATACGAGGATTTAAGCAAAACAGTCTAAACTCAATTTTCTTTGTAGCATCTATTATCTATTTATATTGTAACTTGATTAGCATGTTATCTTTGTAATTCTCTATTTTCTTTGGCAATTTCTCAGTAATTGTCCTTGTTGTACTCATCAATTTCTAGTTATGATTGCATGCTTAATAAAGGAAGAAAGAAGCAAGAGTCTAACGTTAAACCAAAGCAAGCTCAACCATTCTAATCCTGTCAAGGTCAATTACTATGTTGTGACCTTTACCTCTGAAATTCCTAAAATTCTAGTACATCATGATAGCAATCTTTCTATTGCATTAGGAAAAGAAACCCAAACATACAACTAATGGCCAACTCAATTTCGCTTTCCAATATTTTTTTCCTCTCACAAACCTTTCTCATTGAGATGAGAAATATTAAAATCTAAGAACTATCCAAGTGGCACTTACGAATAAAGAATGAAAAAAAAAGATTGAAGAATGAACCCTTAAAATTAAACTTCAGAATGATGGAATTTCCAAAAGAAATAAATTAATTTGATGTAAGCGAGAAGGCATTATAAAAGAAACACCATTGTGACGCTTGAGATATATGAATTTGTACTTGTGACAACGTGTTACACTTAGACCTATTAGTGTTAATTATGGAGAAAATTTTTCACAAGCTACAAAGTTAAACATCATTCAAATACTTCTTTCCTTGACAATCAACTTCAGCTGTTTCTTATAATAGTTTGATATATATATATGGATACCTAGAAGAAGAAGCTTATGTGGAACCCCCACCAGATTTTAATTGAGATTTTGATACTAAATATATGCATAGGCTAAAGAATATAATACGTGGGTTTAAACAATCCCCAAGAGCATGACTTATGAACTTCATTTAAATCATGGAAATGATGAACTTCAAGCAAGTTTTAGAGATCACTTTATATTCATAAAAAGACCCAACAAACGAAAATATACTATTCTTTGGGTGCATGTAAATATGATTTCAAAATTAGACGGTCTTAAAGAAATATGAAAAGTAAAAATTAAATATCTAGAAAAAATGAAGTAGAAGATTCGAGGAGACTCGAATATTTCGTTAGAGTTGAAGTGGCCCACTCAAATGCCGAGATATTTATCTCTCAACAAAAATACATCTTAGATATACTATATGAAATAGGTATTATGGGATGCAAAGCCTTAAAATTTTTAGTTGATTACTTATGAGATGGAGGCGCTAACCCAACAATTGATAAAGGGAGATACCACATATTGATCGGTGAGGTTTATCTATCTTTCTCGTATAAAAGTGACAACTCATGCTGTAAGTTGTATAAGTCATTTTAAGCATGTTCTTGAAGAAAAGTATCTACATGCAACATATAAAACTCTTCAATATCTCAAAGCAGCTATGGGATAAAAAATCTTATTCAAAAGAAATAGAAGGCTTAGCTTAGAAGCTTACACAAATGTTGATTGGGTAGGATCATTTACATATAGAAGGTTTAGCACTGGTGACTGCTCTTTTTTAGGGGAGGAATTAATTATTTGGAGAACAAAAAGCAATTATTAGTTCTTATATCTAGTGCTAAAGATGAATTATTGTTGATGATAAAAATAATGTGAATAATTATTGATCAAAATTATTCTAGATAACTTGAGAATAAAATGATAAGATACTATGAAGTTATACAATAACAATAAATGGGCTATCAACATAGTTAATAGTCCAATCTAACATGATCTAACCAAATTCATAGAAATTAATCGAAACTATGTCAAAGATAATTTAGAAAGTGGACACATTTAGATCTAATATGTCCAATCACTCAAGCAGTTGGCTGACATTCAAATCTCACATTTCAGAATCAACTCCAAGTAGAGGCTTCATGAAAGTCCACCCTACAACTTTGAGGAAGTGTTAGAGATTTTAGAGGACAACTTGGCAATCCGTATTGACCAAGACCAACCTTATTCTTTGCAAACAGGTTGCTGTCTGAATGGACCCAAAAGAGAAATTATTGGAAGATCCCAATGCCGTTCCCATAAAGAAAACTTACTACCAACGCCTCGTGGGTAAGCTCATCTTCCTCACCCATACTCGCCTAGACATTTGTCATGCTGTGGGTATCGTTAGTCAGTTTATGCATAACTCCCACGAGAACCATCTCGCCGTAGTTCATCAAATTCTCTACTACTTCAAAGGAACATCAAGCTCATGTTTGTTATTCACTCATCATAATTCTCGCTCTTTTGCAGTTATATGGATGTTGATTGGGCTGGTTCATCTATGATAGACGATCTACCTTTGGTTATTGCTTCTACGTATGGGAGAATCTTATCACTTGGAAAACTAAAAAATAGTCCGTGGTTGCCTGTAATAGTGCTGAAGCTGAATTTTGCTCTATGGCTTTTGTGATGTGTGAAGCCCTTTGGTTGCGCCAGTCATTGCTCCTCTGCAGTTGTTTTGTGACAATAAAACCACCATTAGTATTGCTCATAATTCTGTCCAACATGATCATACCAAGTATGGGAGATGTTTGTGTTTCGTTTCTTCCATCTACTGGCCAACTATTTAATATTCTCACTATTTATATCTTTCCTTTTCGGATATTTCTTAGTTTATGTATTTTTTTGTTTATAACTTTCCTTTTATCTATAGGTAGTTGTTATGAATTAATTTAATCCCAAAGATTTATATGTTATCCCTTTCCTATTTTATAATTTTTGTATTCTGTATTTATACCCCTTTTGATATCAATAAAATTATTCTGTTGAATTGCTACAGGGTATCAGAGCCGCCGGGATCTTACCCTACCCATTGGGACCTTGCCCTAGTCTCCAGAACTCTATCTGCTGGCCTTTCTCACCGTCAAATCTACCTGTTGGCCTTTCTCACCGTCAAATCTACCTGTTACCTATTTTCCTCCCTTCCAGGGCCACCAGAGCTATTTCCAGCAGCATAATCACTTTCCTGCATGTCTTCCCTTCACTGATTTTCACTCCCACCTGTTGGAATCTTCAACAACACGTTTTCCCACTGTTGGACCTCCCTCTTACTGACCGAAGCCCCTTCAGTGTCGCCGGATCTCCCTCCTTCCGGCTGGAATCATGCTTTATAGGCCCCTTGTGCTGACAACCGAGAAAGGGATCATCTCTTTCTATGTCTCGGCATCCAAACCTCTCCTTTGGCTCTGTCAGAACAATGACAAATTCCTTCACCACTGAGCTTCCATTTGACGCCGTCCTTGAGTCCACTGGAGGATCGTCATCTACCTCGATCCCTCCGTAGACCGAGGACATGAAAACTGCATGAATTTCTTGAGTACCCCCCACAAACTCAACGACTCTAATTTCCTCCAATGGTCCCTAGTTGTTTCGTTGTTCATTAAAGGTTGAGGTAAATTAGGCTATCTCGCAGGTATGATTCGTGAACCTCTGAAGACTAACCCAACATATGCATCATAGGAAGTGGAGAACTCCATGATCATGTCATGACTGATTAATTCCATGTAGACTTTGATTGATCATTCGTACTTGTTTCTTCTGTCTACATGTGCTCTCTAGACTGTCGTTCACGATATCTACTCGGACATACGTAATTCTAGACAACTTTATGAGGTTTCTAAGAAGATCCGGGAGGCAAAATAGGGATCGAAGACTGATCCGGCCCTACATCGACTTTGTTGCCTTGTTGTTGAAATGTGATCTCTAATATGACAACACTTGGGACTCTCTTGCAGATCATTCCCTCTTAAAAAAAAATTGGAGAAAGATATGTTGATCTCAGTTTGAGGCCTTTCTTTTCCCCTCTTTAGAGCCTAGGATCTAGCCTTATGTTCTCCTTGTTTGACCCTCCTAGAGGACTAGTAATGAGATCCACATCACGTCGAACTTCAAACCACTTCTTAACCCATTTTTGTGAAGACCTCGTATGAGTAGTTCCAAAACACTGAACTCTTAGTTGTAATGGCTAAGGATTAACATGTAGATGACCCAAAAATGAGTTCCTATAGGATATCAGGAGGCCTTAGGTGAACTCTTCATGGCATGGCTATGCAAACGCTGCAATTCACACATTCAACTCGCATAGACGTAGCTATTCACGTCACTGACACACACACATTCCATCGTCAATTAAACCAAAAACAATTTTCAAAATGATCCGTCACGAACCCAAAATTCGAAGATTTCTTTGGACTCTTGAATTAATTGCCCCCGTTTGGTCCTTTCCCACTTGACTTTCTGCGTCCTACCGTGACAACCAAAATCTTGATTTCTTGAAAACTAGTATTTCTGATTATTATCGAGTGTTTTCTCAAGTGCCTCAGTCATTTGAGATGTAATTAACTATAAGGGCTTGCCCTTATAGGGAACTTGGAACCCAGGTAAAATAAATTATACCCAATCCTTATATTAGGTGGAGAATTTGTCGGTCACATATGAAAGGTTCGCAGACCAAACAGATGCCATAAACCTCTTAGTCTGTACGATTGGGTCCACCACTACGGGAACATTTATCTTTCAAGAAAGGTGTATCATTCACGGTATCGGGCACGATTATGAGAACTATTATACGAATGAGATTCATTTAGTCTCATTTTCTAAAATTAAAATACCACTACTTTCAAATACAAAAATTACATACCTCTTGTATTAAATTAAATTTAAAAATTATTTTCAAATCAAAAAGTTGACAGACAACTTCTGGCGACTCTGCTGAGGACTAGTTCCTCTCTATTTTGATCAGGAGGTTTTGTCTTCATAGATTAGTGTGCTCATGTCCCTAATGAGCCAGATTACCATTCTCCTGTTGGCGTACCACGCTCATTTCTTCCTTAAGCGGGTATAACCAACTCTTTTTGGATTATGGAGCCATCTATTTAATCACCCTTAAACAGAGAGGTTCCAAAATCTTTAAGATTTTAAAGTGGGGTGGACCCCCAATAGGTGTGGTAGGTTGGGAGCGGTCTATCGAAATGAGTTCGATGCAAAATTGACCCCCTCCAATCTCGGACCGGGTCCTACGCTTCATTCCTCTTTGTTTTTGACTTGTTATGAACGAGTTAAGTTGAAACTTCTCTCACAGCCCTCCATTTAAACTCCAAACAAAACACATTATACTCTGTGCTCTACCAGGCGTTCGTCTTATATTATACTCTGCAAAACGTTAAGGCATCCCGAGCTCTTTGGCCGACCATTAACGTGCTAAAAAATATCATTGGGAAATAGAAAATATTTTAATCACATGATCAGAAATTTTAAAATTTACTTAAGCCAAGAAAGAAAAAAAGTAAAGGGCTATGTTATTAGCAATAAGTGAAATTCGACCTTGAAGTCATACCTTCCAATGCCCAAAAGGATCAACTCCAACCTCAATTCGAATAACGTCGAAACAATTTCGTAAGACAATTTGAACAACCTCCACAAAATGGGTGATAAAGAAACAATGACTGCCACAACGGAGTTACAGAGTTGCAACATTTCCAGTTGTGATGTCCTTAGAAATAACACGTCTTTGTGTGAACATGAAAGAATACAGTTCCGATAGTACCTTAAAGAATGAGTTATTTTTACACATGCCTCTAGTCAATGGATGGTACCTCAAGAACTACTGCACCCCATGGTGTTTCAAAGATAAAGCCTTGTTCTTAGAAGCACCGATGTCATACTTGTCTAAAACCGAGACCAAATCCTAACAACAATGCAACAAAAGAAATCTCCGCACTTCATAAATATTTATCACAAATCTCTTCACACATTTCAACATAATTTCACACTGCATAAATTTCCACAAATTCATGTAGAACTTCCAACACATTCAACACCGGTGCCACAAATTTCTACACTCATGAGTTTCATAAATTTCACTTTCTAAACCTTCACAATTTTTGCATTCATAAATCTCAGCAAATTCCTGCAAATTTCTTCATCCACAAATCTCAACAAATCTTCATAATTTCCGCATTCACATATCTCAACAAATTTTTACAATCTCTGAACTCATAAACCTCTGCAAATCTCAACAAATCTCCACAATTCCACCACTTCACCACTTCTATGACTTTCGTCATTTCTTCCACTTCTGCATGTTTCCGCAGTCACCACAATTTCATAAATTTTCATCTTCCACAAATCTCTGCACTCAACAATCAGGATAGGCACCGTCCTATTACTTCTCAGCACTTAGCAATCTCAACACTCAACAATCAGAGTAGGCACTGTCCTACTCCTCAACACTCAACAATCAGGATAAACACTGTCCTAATCCTTCTCAACACTCAGCAATCTCAACACTCAACAATCAGGGTAGGCACCGTCTTACTCCTCGGCACTCAGCAATCTCAACACTCAGCAATTAGGATAGGCACCATTATACTCCTCAGCACTCAACGATCTCAGCATTCAACAATCAGGATAGACATCGTCCTACTCCTTCTCAGCACTCAACAATCTCAGCACTCAACACTCCTCAACACTCAGCAATCTTAGCACTCAACATTTAGAATAGGTTTCATCGTACTCCTCAACACTTAGCTATCTCAGCACTCAGCAACCTCAACACTCAGCATTTGGAATAGGCATCATCCTACTTCCTCTTAGCACTCAAAAATCTCAGCACTCAGCAGTCTCAGCACTCAGCAATCGGGATAGGTACAAGCCTAATCCTTTCTCAACACTCAACATTTGGGATAGATGTAATCCTAATCCTTTTTCAGTACTCAACACTCAACACACAACACTCAGCACATTTGGGATAAGTATAATCCTAATCCTTTCTTAGCACTTAGCATTTGGGATTAATCTAATCCTTTCTCAACATATTTGCACATTTAGGATAGGTTCAATCATAATCATTTCTTAACACTACTTACAACCACGACACTCTTTACAATCTTAACAATCTCTGCAGACAACAAAGAAACACAAACATCACAAATAATCAAACCAAATAACACATCATATCGCAAATCCTTTCATCCCCAGCAGAAAATTTTGAAGATCTTCAATGCGCTCGTCTTGGGTTGGGAAGTCATAGTGGAAAGTCACAACTCAAATTTAACCTTAACTCTGGTTTGATTTATTTTGAGCATGACATACTGATAGTTCTTTTGGTTTTGTTGATCGCTTTGGTCAACACCAATACGCGTGGTGTGTTTGCCCAACATACCACATTTATTGGGGGTCCATTTGTTGACCTCAGTTTGAGACCTTTCTTTTCCTCTCCTTAGAGCCTTTGATCTAGTCTTAGGTTCTCCTTGTTTGACCTTCCTAGAGGACAAGTAATGAGACCCACACCACGTAGAACTTCAAACCACTTCTTGACTCATTTTTGTGAAGACCTCTTATGAGTAGTCCCAAACACTCAACTCTTAGTTGCAAGGGCTAAGGACTAACATGTAGATGACCAAAAACTGAGTTCCTATAGGATCAGGTGGCCTTAGGTGAACCATTCGTGGCTCGGCTATGCAAACACTGCAATTCACACATTCAACACGCATAGATGTAACAATTAACGTCACTGCCACTCACAGACATTACACCGTTAATTAAACCAAAAATAATTTTCGAAATGATCCGTCACGAACCAAAAATTCGAGTATTCCTTTGGACACCTGAATTAATTGCCCCCATTTGGTCCTTTTTCACTTGACCTTCTGCATCCTACTGTGAAAACCTAAACATTGAAATCTTGATGATTAGTACCTCTGATAATTATCGAGAGTTTTCTCAAGTGACATCAGTTATTTTGGGATGTAATTAACTATAGAGGCTTGCCCTTATAGGGAACTTGGAATCCAGGTAAAATAAACCTTACTTAATCCTTATATTAGGTAGGAGAACTTGTCGGTCACACATTAATGGTTCGCAGACCACACATATGTCGTAAATCTCCTAGTTTATACGATTGGGTCCACCGCCGCGAGATACATTTATCTTTCGAGAAAGGTGTATCATTCGTGGTATCAGACACGATTATACAAACTATTAGACAAATGAGATCTATTCGGTCTCTATTTCAAATTAAAACACTACTATTTTCAAAATAAAAAAATTACATTCCTCTTATATTAAATTAGATTTAAAAAATTATTTTCAAATCAATAAGTTGACCGAGAGGATTGTGCGTTCCAATTCCTGACAGGTCTGAAACAAGGATATCGACGAAGTTCGTGGCTATATAATTGGCCGTGATCCCCTTTCATCAACCCGGACAATATTCACTGAGATTCGCCGTGAAGAAAGCTAGAGACCTGTCATGCTCGGCAATGCCACTCCTTCAGCTGAGCCTTCAGCATTGTTCTCCAACATTACCCCACATCTTGCCACGCTGTCGCGAGCTACTCATTCTACATGTGATTTTTACAAACCCCAGCATACCCATGACAAATGTTGGATGCTCTACGGGAAACCAACAAGTTGTCCGCCAAATCTTTCGCTAAAGGTCTACGACCTAGAATTTGCAATAGTTTAGCCGACCTCTACTCGGACCATCCCTGAAGGAACAGACTCCATCAAGTGTCAGATTGAACACTTGATTAAGTTACTTGGTTCTAGTCAGACCTTCTCCAACCCAACAACCTCTGATGTTAACATCTCCATGGCACTCACTAGTTTTAGTTATTCTACCTATGACTTGTTGATTTAAGTGCCATAGATCATATGACTGAGAGTTCTCATTTCTTCTCGACGTATGCTCCTTACTCTGGGTGAGATACTATTAAAATAGTTGACGACTTGAATAATTCCATTACGGGTAAAGGGGTCGGTTGTACTTGCAGCTGGGCTGACTTTGGAATCCGTGTTACACATTCTTTTACTTAAGTGCAATCTCCTGTCGGTAAGTTAACATATTATCTTGATTTCGTTGCTCATTTTTTCCTTGATGTTTGTCTTTAAGGATTTTCGTTCGGGGAGGATGATTGGAACTGCAAGGCGGGTAGTCGAGCTTTATTTTTTCAAGAAACATTGATGACACCGACACCCAGTCGTAGTTTTTCTCTTTCTACTGCATGTCCTATTATGCTTTTACATTCTCCTCTGGGTCATTCCAGTTTTTGTTATTTAAAATATTTGTACCTTGTGGAATTACGGTTATAATTATATTTTAATACTTGCTTTATTTAGTCATAGAATATTTATGTGATTCCTTAATTTTAGGGTATTTATGTTATCCATAATTATAAGAAGTACTTTATTTCTTTCCTTTTTTTCTATTACTTGTACTCACCTATTTATAAGTGAATTATCTATGGAATCATTGAGAGGATTATTCAAAATTTCACATGGTATCAGAGCCATAAGTCGAAGCCTCTCCCGCTCGATCGTTTGCCTCGATCGAAGCCTTGTCCCGCTCGGCCGTTTGCGTCTCGCTCGGAGCGTCTCTCGTCCCGCTCGATCGTCCCTCTCGATCATCCGCTCGATCTCTCGCTCGATCGTCCCTCTCGATCGTCCCGCTCGTCTCGCTCGGACGTCTGTTTCCGGTCGATCGTCTGCTTTCGCTAGATCGTCTGCATTCGCTCAATCGTCCCGATCGATCTCCCGCTCGATCGTCTGCTTGCGCTCGCGATCTTCCACAGCCGAGCGCTTACTCTTCTTCCGCGTTCGACCGCGAGCACAGCCCGTTCCAGCCGTGCTCATCGTTGGCGCAACCTCTTCTCTGGTCATTCAGCTGGCCTCCTTTCCTCTCCAATGACTAAATACGGCCATGCCTACAACTCCTCCACTAGTGATGTCACTTCTAGTCACCCCTCCGCAGCTGGGTCTCCACTTCCCAGCAATTCAGACAATAATTCTGTTCTCATCATCAGCCACAAACTCACCGGCCAGAATTATCTCCAATGGTCGCAGTCAGTCATGATGTTTGTATGCGGCAAAGGCAAAGATGACTACCTCACTAGTGATGCTCCAGCTCCGGCGACGACAGATCCGTCATAGAAGACTTGAAAATCCGAGAATAATATGGTTATGGCCTGGCTTGTTAACTCGATGGCCCTTGATATTGACGAAAATTTTCTTCTCTATAGCACGACTAAAGATGTCTGGGATGCTGCCCGTGAGACATATTCTAGTTCGGATAATATAGCCTCTCTTTGCTGTTGAGACCATTCTTCATGACTTTCGTCAAGGTGATTTCTCCGTCACTCAATACTTCAATACTCTTACTCGGTATTGGCAGCAACTAGATCTATTCGATGTGTACCCTTGGAAGTGTCCCGAAGAAACTATCATATTTTGCCAAATCGTGGAACAGAAACGCACCTTCAAATTTCTCCTCGGCCTCAAATCTGAGTTTGACTAGACTCGCTCGCGGATTTTGAGTTCGAAACCTCTCCCAACAATTCGTGAAGTTTTTTCCGATGTGCGCCGCGAAGAGAGTCGCCAAAAGGTCATGTTAGGTGCTTCCTCGTCCACTTCAGTCCTCGACGGATCCGCCCTTGCTGCTCACATTCCACCCACAGACAACTGCCAACGCCAGGGCCGCCCTTGGTGTGATCACTGCCGCCATCCTGGACATACTCGAGATACTTGTCGGCGGATTCATGACAAACCCGCCAATGGGAAGCCCAAACGTGATCCTCGGGCAGCTACCACCATCAACACTGAAGCCTCTCCAGGAAAGAACCCGTTCAGCGAAGACCAGATTCATGATCTCCAGAAGATGCTCGGTCAGCTGTCACCAGTCCATCCTCCTAGTATGGCATCGGGTGCCACTGGCCTTGTTGCCCAACAAGGTATTTCCCCATCCGCTTTCGTCTTGGATTCGACCTCTTCTCGCACATGGATTGTTGACTCAGATGCCTTCGATCATATGACCGGGGATATCTCCTTATTAGTGGATTACCGACCATGTAATCCGACCCTCACTGTTCGGATTGCTGATGGATCAACCTCCAAAGTTGCTGGTCTTGGTTCTGTCCGCATCTCACCAGATTTATTCCTCACTTTTGTGCTTCATGTTCCTAGTTTGGATTGTAATCTGGTCTCTATTAGTAAGCTCACTCATGATTGTCATTGTGTTGCTAAATTTTTTCCATATGTTTGTGAATTTCAAGATTTGAAGCCGGGGAGGATGATTGGCAATGCTGAGTTGTGCAGTGGTTTCTATCTTCTCAACAAACCCTCTGTTGGTCTCGTTTCACCTACTGGTTGTGCTCCAGTATCGAGTCTGTCTTGCTTAAATCCTCTTAGTACATCTGTCTTTCATTCTAGTGTTAATAATGATAGTGAAATCCTGTTACTACATTATCGTTTAGGTCATCCCAATTTTATGTACATTGGGAAACTATTTCCTCATTTATTTATTAATAAAAGTCCTACATCTTTTAATTGCGAATTTTGTCAACTTGCCAAACACACTCGAACTTCATTCCCTCGTTTATCATACAGACCCACTCATCCATTTTCTCTGATCCATAGTGATGTCTGGGGTCTTTCTCGTGAAAAAAATATTTCTGGGGCCCAATGGTTCGTGACCTTTATTGATGATCACACATGCGTGACTTGGATCTATCTTATGTGTGATAAATCCGAGGTAGGACCAATATTTCATGTCTTCTATCAAATGATACTTACTCAATTTGACACAAAAATTCAAGCTCTTAAAACAGATAATGCACGAGACTTTTTCAACACCTCCCTAGGAACTTTTCTTACTTACCATGACATCTTTCACCTTAGCACTTGTGTTGATACTCCCCAACAAAATGGGGTTGCCGAGCGGAAAAATCTTCACTTGTTGGAGGTAGCCCGCTGTCTCATGTTTACCACAACGGTGCCTAAATGTTATTGGGGCGAGGCAACATTAACTGCTGCCTATCTCATAAACCGGATGCCCTCTCGTATCATGGGTTTCCTTAGTCCAATTGATGTCCTCCTTCGCTCCTTTCCGACTACCCGTGTCTTCCCTTTAGTTGTCCCTTCCAAAATATTTGGTTGCTCCGTCTTTGTTCATATTCACAAACAACACCGCAGTAAATTAGACCCCAAATAAGTCAAATGCATCTTCATAGGGTATTCAGCCAATAAGGAAGGCTACAAGTGTTATTGCCCTTCAACGAAAAAGATCTATAATTCTATGGATGTCACCTTTTTTGAGCATCAATCATACTATCAAGAGTCTGTCGTTCAGGGGAGAGTCGCAGTGAACAACAGCCCTGTGTTCCTTTACCAACTAACACGGGTCTTTCTCCGGCTGTCAAACCTCCTCCAACTCCTATTCAAACTCCTCCATCTTCTATTCCAAACCCATCTACACATCCTGCACCTCAGGAACTTCGGGTCTATATAAGACGAAACAGAACTGCTGAAAGAATGAGAACCAAACACCGCTTACTCATGCTGTCCAAGAATCTAATCCGGCTCCAAACCTCTCTGAAACTCATTCAGGTACATAATTTATAGACACCAGTGATTATGAGCTTACCCCGCCTGTGAGAGATGATTCAGATGTTCCTTGCACTCAATATCCTATCTCTCGATTTGTTTCATATGAGAAGTTATCTCCTCCCTATCATGCATTTATTCTTCGCTATTGACGGCGTAAAGATCCCGAATTCATTCGGAAGCACTCTCACACCCAGGATGGAGAAAAGCTGTGAATGAAGAAGTTGCTGCACTAGAAAAGAATGGAACGTGGATTGTGTCTGATTTGCCCAAGAATACGAAACCAGTAGGATGCAGGAGGTTATTTACAATCAAATGTATGACAAACGGAAGCATAGATCGGTTGAAAGCCCGACTGGTTGCAAAAGGTTATACGCAGTCATACAGAATTGAATACCAAGAGACATTCACCCCAGTAGCCAAGCTGAACTCCATTAGAATCCTACTCTCCATTGCGACAAGCGAGACGCGGCGCTAATGCAACTTGATGTCAAAAATGTATTCCTTAACGGAGATCTTGACGAGGATGTATACATGGATTTACCTCCTGGTCTAGAAGGATCCTTCCCTAGTGGCAAAGTATGCAAGCTCCAGAAATTTCTGTATGGTCTCAAACAATCTCCCCGTGCTTGGTTTGCCCGATTAACCAATTCAGTAATCAAATACGGTTGTACTCAAAGCCAGGCTGATCATACAATGTTCACAAAAAGATCCGAGAAGAAGATTGCTGTACTCATCGTGTGTTGATGACATCATTGTTACCGGTGATCACACTGAAGAATTGATAAAGCTGAAGAAATTTCTAGCCCATGAATTCGAAATTAAGGACCTCGGAGACTAAAAGTTCTTCTTGGGAATGGAAGTTGCAAGATCCAAAATGGGGATAGTCGTAACTCAAAGACAGTACACATTGGACCTATTGAAAGAAAGCTGAGTATGCTTGGATGCGAAACCAATAGATACTCCAATAGACCCGTATAAAAAAATTGAAATGGAGAATGATAGTTTACCGGTCGACGAAGGACGATATCGACGGCTTGTTGGAAGACTTATTTACTTATCCACACTGCAGGCCAGGACATAAGTTTTTCGATGAAGTATAGTAAGTCGATTCATGAACTGTCCTACTCGAGGAACATATGAGAGATGATAACCGAATCTTAAGATACTTAAAGATGAATCCGAGTAAATGATTATTATTCAAAAGAATGATAGTCGAAAGGTAGAAGTCTTTCTTGATGTTAGTAGGCGGGAGATATATCCACCCGACGATCAACCTCTGGGTATTGCTCTTATGTATGCGGCAATCTAGTGACATGGAGAAGCAAGAAGCAATAGGTTGTATCTCGGAGTAGTGCAGAAGCATAATACAGAGCATTGACACTTGGTATCTGTGAAGGAATGTTGATCAAAAGATTTCTCAAGGAGCTTGGAATTATGAGAGAAAATTCTATCAGGATGCTCTGTGACAATCGAGCAACAATCGATATCGCAAAAATCACGTTCATCATGACCGAACGAAACACATTGAGATTGATCGAAACTTCATTTCAGATAAGGTGGACAATGAAATCGTTGAATTGGTCTATACTCCTTCTAGAGACCAAACCGGAGACATTCTCACCAAGGCTCTCCCTAAGTCAAGCTTTGATGAGCTAAATAACAAGTTGGGCATATACAATCTGTACAACCCAACTTGAGGGGGAGCGTTGAATTACGCTCATAATTATATTTTAATACTTGCTTTATTTAGTCATAGAATATTTATGTGATTCCTTAATTTTAGGGTATTTATGTTATTCCATAATTATAGGAAGTACTTTATTTCTTTCCTTTTTTTCTATTACTTGTACTCACATATTTATAGGTGAATTATCTATGGAATCATTGAGAGGATTATTCAAAATTTCACCTCTTAATGTTTACTGATAAAAATCCATCTTCTTTCAAATGTGAAATTTGTTAATTAACCAAAATTTCAACGTCTGCGATATCCACCTCATCGTGCACTCCTTCCACTCATTTTCACTGATTCATAGTAATTTATGGGGACCCTATCGAATTACAAGCTATATAAATAAAAGACGGTTTCTTACTCTAATTGGTGACCACACTCGGACATCTTGGGTCTATATTTTAAAAGATAAATTTGAAGCTGCAGTCATTTTTAAAAATTTTTACTCCATTTTAATCCAATTCAAAACAAATATTCAAGTCCTTTGGATGTATAATGATTGTGAATACTTTAGCTCTATTTTAGGAGAATTCTTGGTGAGTAAGGACATTCTCCATCATAGTTTCTGTACAGATACACCTCAACAAAACGAGATAGCCAACAACACCAACAACGACAACAACAACAACAATAAAACCTTAATCTCACCAAGTGGGGTCAGCTGCATGAATCCTTTTTCTCCATTGCATCATATTTAGTGTTTTATTTTTATTTAATTCTAATAAATTAAGATAATTTTTTATACAATAAGCCCACGTCTTCCTAGGTATACATCTGCCTTTCTTAACATAAATAGAATCTAAAACATCTACTCTCCTAATCAGATCATCAGATGATCGACGTTTAATGTGACGAAACCATCTATGACGACTCTCTCTAATTTTATCTGTCATCGGAGCTACACCAACCCTATCATGGATATAATCATTTCGCATTTTGTCTCTAAGTGTAAAGCCACTCATCCACCTAATCATTCTCATCTCGGCAACACTTAACTTAGTATTATGCTTCTCCTTTAAAGACTAACATTCAACACCATAGAGCATTGCAGGTTACACCACCATCTTATAAAATTTTCCTTTCAGTCTAAGCGGTACTTTTCTATCGCACAATAGGCCTGGAGCATTTCTCCACTTCAACTAACCAACTTGAATTCTACTATTAACATCCCCATCTATATAACCATCGCTTTGAACAATAGACCCGAGATATCTAAATCGTTCACACATTTTAATAATTTGATCACCCAAAGTTACACTTTTGCCACTAGAGCTACTATTACCAAAATTACATTCCATGTATTCAGTTTTAGTTCTACTCAAACGAAGGCCTCTAGACTCCAATGTAGACCTTCACAATTCAAGTTTTTTTCTTGGCTTTTTCTCTCGTCTTATCTACGAGAAGGATATCATCAGCTAAAAGATATGGGCTTAAAGCCGATCCTTGTTGTAAACCAATAGAAATAGGAAATATTTGGTCAATCCTACTTTTGTTCGAACACAAGTTACAACTATAGTATACATATCTTTAATGACTTGAATATACTTCATATCAACACCTTTCTTCTTAAGGACTCTCCAAAGGATATCTCTTGGAACCTTATCGTAAAATTTTTCTAAATCAATAAAAATCAAATGTAGATCCGCCTTATTATCTCTGTACTTCTCCATCAAACATCTCAATAAATGTATAGCTTCCATTGTAGACCTGCCTGACATAAATTCAAATTGATTATGAGAAATCTTGGTAATAAGTCTTAACCTATGTTCCATTACCCTCTTTCATATTTTAAAGTATGACACATCAATTTAATTCCTCTATAATTTGCACTCTTGTGCATCCCTTTATTCTTAAAAATGGGGACCAGAATACTCTTCATCCACTCCTCAGGCATCGTTTTAGTTTTTAAAAATACTATTAAAAAGTTTAGTAAGCCAAGAAACTCATCACCTAAATATTTTCATACTTCAATTGGGATATTATCAGGTCCTACAGATTTTCCACCATTGGTTTTCTTTAAAGCCCCCTCAACTTCTTTTTTACTAATGCAACGGTAAAAATAAAACGAATTATTAATATTAACGACACTAAGATCACTAAGGATGATTTCCTACCTACGTTTTATTATTAATATCACTAACGTTTTATTAATAACGATAACCGAGCAAAAAAAAGTAGACATTTTCTTGAAGTTGCTCGTTCAACTATGTTTCAAATCAGTGTCCCTAAACTGTTTTGGAATGATGACATCTTTTTTACCAACTACCTCATCAACAGAGTTTCCACAAAATCCATAATTTTGGGGCCCCATTATCTAAACTGTTTTGGAATGAAGACATCTTTATTGCCAACTACCTCATCAATAGAGTTTCCACAAAATCCATAATTGTGGGACCCCATTATCTACTTGATGTCATGTTTCTTACCAACTGATATTTATCTACTTTAGACTTCAAAATATTTGAGTGCACGACCTTTGTTCGGAACAATGACCCAATTCGTAATGAACTTGATTCCCGCTCAATCAAATATATATTCTTTGGCTATTTCGCCACTCAGAAAGGCTACCGGTGTCTGACTCATACCACTAATAAAATTTTTGTCTGTGTCGACTGACCCGATCGCAAATAATGCAATAATATCCGCTTCCAAAAGATGGCAAAAAACTTGACTCAATTTATAAATAGCGGCTAGTGTATAAAATCAATATGATATAAATTTAGAAAATATTTTTACACACTAGAAGTACTTACGCAAAGTATACGTATCGTTTCAAGTAATATGCGAACTTTGAAAGCAAAGACCCCGATATCGATCCCACGGGGAAAAATTATAGTGATAAATTTTTTAAATAATAATAAAATAAAATAAAAAATATATATTTTTATCTTTTACTTTAATTATAAATTACCTGTTAATTTACTTAGATGCGAATAAAGAAAACAATAATAAGAAAATGATTTATGAAAATTATAAAATAAATAACTTTCTTTCCTTCAATTAATCTAAGATTTTTAAGATAATTTAATATTCGTTGGAGAATTTGATTTATAGTATTGTACAAATAAAACATTCATATTCTTTACCCTTTGATCCGAAGCGCAAGAACATTGGCTAATTTACGGATCGAGTCAGGATGTATTGTTACTAGAATGAGTTAATCTAGGCTCACACTTCTAGATGTCCAAGGGTGTGTATGGTCGGCCTCTACTAGTGACCGCTTTCCTAATCTATAAATCAAATTATAAGAATTTAGTCCGCCACTCTAAAAACTTATCAATTCTACGCCCTTTAAATCTTATCTTCCTATTTATTTCGCACTTCACCTCGAATAGCCGCACATGACATTCGACTATTTAAGGATTCATGTGACACTTACGAGTTAAGAGTTCTTCTCCTTCGAGGTCTCGAAACTCTTCAACGAGTTTTAACAATTTAAATGATCAATTTAAAAAGTAAAGTAAGATCAGATATTAATGTCATCACAATGTTTTGAAAATATTTTGAATTTCAATTCTCCATCGAATCTTTATATTATCTTATCTATCTCTTCATAATTGAAGGAAGAAAGTAAACTAGCTACTCGAACACATTAAAAATAAACAATGAAAACATGATAAATAAACTTTGAATCAAATATAAAAATACTTATCTCAAATATTTCTTCTACGGATCTTCGATTCCTACCGACTCCACGAGTGTAATGAACTCCGGATCGCAACAACTCGAAAATAAACTCACTAAACTAAACAAAAGTGGCCCTAAATTTCTCTCTATTTCTCTCTAAGGATGAGAGATCCTAAAGTGGATAAGAGAAAGGGTTACGATGGGAGGGGCACGTTTTACGAAGAAATGGACCCCTATTTATAGGCTTCGAGGTTGCCGTGAAGCACCTCTTCAAAACATGTCCATATTCGATGAATCTTCTAGAAGGTCGGTGCCGGCGCTGGCGCGCGGACACCGCGTCCGGTTCTTCGCACCTCTTCACTTTGGCTCGCACCTCTTCGCGATTAAAACCGTTTTGGAGCGTCCGAATGCAATGTATCACATGTCCATTATCGAGGAACAACTGTCGATCTTCAGAATGTCCGATAACCGCTCACTCCGTCGAAATGGCCGATCGAACGTTGTCGAAAACTTGACGGTTTTGTATCGAGTCGGCGCTTGGCGCCGAACTTACAGCGCTTAGGTGCTTAGGCCATATTTTTTAATACTTTTTGTATTTTGCTCCATTTTTGCTCTTTTTTGCTCCTTTTTCCTTTTTAGACCTTTTTACATCACTACATCCAAAAACACAAAAAATACCTTTCATTAAAGCGTAATATCCTTATAAATTAATAAGAATTAAGACATAAAGAAATAGGTATTTTTTTATAGATCACCGACATTTCCTTTTTTTGAAAACGTCCCCTTCTTTTCTAATACTACCTCAAATGATGGGGAGCTTGAACTTTTGGACAAATTGCTCTTTCGACTCTGTTGGACATTCCTCCTGCAATCACGAAAGATTCGCCACCAGTCAGGCCGACATCACCACCACCCTTTATCTCGTCGTCCAAAACCCTCTGTTGAAATTTTTTCCATTGCCCCTATCGTCGAGCCCATTTTTCTGCTGCAGGTCTTGGAATCCACTCTAGCCGACATCCCTGAAAAGATGCCTTTTCCTCTTACGAGGGTCATCTCTGATCCGAGTGAATATGTCAATCTCCTTATTGAGGTATGCAAACATATGCCGTCAAAAACTCTGTATCCCATGGAGAAATGTCTCATTCCTTAACCTTTCTCCAAACTAAAGAGCATTTGCTACTTGTGTGACGGATCGTGGTCTCCCATTCACTATAAAAGCGGCTTTGGCTGACCCGTCTTGGAAGGCTACTGTCATGAACAAGATAAATGCTCTTTGGCGCAACCATACTTGGGATGTGCTCGATATTCCATGGGGGAAGAAAGTGATGGGATATCGGTGGATCTTCAGGACCAAGTTTAATTTTGATGGTTCCTTTGAACACAACAAGGCACAATTGGCCGCCAAAAGATATTTTAAAACTTATGAGGCTGACTATGAAGAGACATTTGCTCTAATTGCCAGAATCAATACCATTCGGGTCCTAGTATCACTAAAAGTGAATTTGGATTGACCCTTACTGCAACTGGACGTCAAGAATGTTTTTCTTATTGACGATCTCACTGAGGAGGCTTATGTCTCTCTGCCTAGGATTTGACTCAGTTTCTTTTCGTGGACAAGTGTGCTGATTGCAAAAGTCCTCTATAGACTGAAGCAATTCCCATGGGCTTAGTTTGACAATTTACGTAGGTGGTAATGGGTCATGGGTTCTCGCAGGCCAAATTTGATCATATACTTTTTTTTGGCATTAATTTAGCGGCCTTATTGCCATCCTCATTACCTATGTTGATGAAATCGGGCTCACAAATAATGACCTGCAGGCTTTGGAGTCACTCAAAGGCATCCTCGCAGAATCTTTTGAAATGAATGACTTGGGTCTCTCCGATATTTCCTTTTTCAGCGCAAATATTTGATGAACTTGTTTATTGAGACTAACCTTCTTCTTTGCAAACCGATTTCATTCCCAATTGATCCAAATGAGCAATTATTGGATGTTCTCAATGTCGTTCAGTAAACATAACTTGCTTCCAACGCCTTTGCCCATACTCGCTAGGGCATTTTTCACACCGTGGGTATTGTAAGTCAGTTTATGCATGACCCCTATGAGCACTATCTCACTACGTTTAATCGAATCCTCCACTACTTAAATGGAACGCTGGACTCTTGTTTTTTGCTCACTCGTCAGAATTCCCACTGTTGCAGTTTATACAGATCCTGTTTGTACGTCCATAATAGACGATCTATTGCAGATTATTACTCATTCGTATGGAGGAATCTTGTCATTTAGAAAAGTAAAAAACAGTTAGTGGTTGCCCGTAGTAGTGTTGAAGCTGAATTTCGCTCTATGGCTTTGGGGTGTGTGAAGCCCTCTGGATGCTCATTTTGTTCATTGAGTTATGTATGCCAATCACTGCTCCTTTGTAGTTTTTTTGTGACAATAAAATGGTCATTAACATTGCTTATAATTCGGTCCAACATGATCGTGCTAAGCATGCGGAGATTGAGCGTAACTTCGTCAAGGAGAAACTTGATTCTGGGGAGATCTGTGTTTCTTTTGTTCTATCTACTGGCCAATTGACTGATATTCTCACAAATAATCTTCCTCGCTCGTTGTTTGACGACTTCAAATCTAAGTTGAACATTACTAACATCTATGCTTCAACTTGAGGTGAAGTGTTAGAAGTTATTAGTATTTATTTCTTTCCTTTCTAGATATTTCCTACTTTATATATTTTCTTGTTTATGACTTTTCTTTTATTTCTAGGTAGTTACTAGGAATTAGTCTAATTCTAGAGATTTGTATGTTCTGTCTTTCCTATTTTTTAACCCTTTTATCTTGTATTTATATCCCTTTGAATATCAATAAAATTATTCCGCTGAATTCGTACAGTATACATAGAAGCAATTTTTTTTTATGTGTAACTAGACGCTTTTATCTATTTTTCTTGTTTCTTAACAAGAACTATTGTAAATTGCAGATCACTATTTTCTATTTGATTTTCCTGGCCAAGTTGAACTGTTCTTTCTTCATTCAAATGCAAAAAATGTTATTTGGAAGCTCATTAAGCAGTTGGATCTCAGGGTATTGTAATCAGTCTGTCTTATTTGATTGAGGATGTGTATGATATGGTCTCAGCAATGCCAGGGCCAAGTTTTTATTTTTATTATTTGCTTTATTTTGAAAATGCCATTTCTTTCAGGGGCATTTACATACACGCCACCCAATTCCTATGTATTTACATATCTAACACCTATACTTTGCTTTTTTACTATTATACCACTCAAATCTTCCATATCATATGAAATATATCATTATTTTAACTTAAAAATGTGAAACACCTTTTCATGCATTCGTCAGGTGGCATGTATGTAAAAATTGATGTGTAGGGTGCTGGATATATAAATACATTGGAATTGAGTGGCATATATGTAATTCTTTTTATTTTATTTTATTATTTTTTTTTGTGCAGTTGACGGCTATTCATTTAGTTGATGCCCATTTATGCTGTGATCCTGGAAAATATGTGAGCGCTTTAGTTCTTTCGTTGACAACCATGTTACACTTGGAACTCCCTCATATTAATGTATTGTCCAAAATTGATCTCATTGAGAGCTATGGGAAGTTAGGTATGAATTCCTTGCCTTCTGTTCATTCATTGCTATAGGTTCATCTTTTTGTTTCGCTGAACTAACCTTGGTAGGTTAATACGTTTTGTCCTTTTTTGGTACAGCATATAATCTTGAGTTCTATACAGATGTAGAAGATTTGTCTTATTTACAATACCACCTTGATCAAGATCCAAGGTCATCAAAATACAGGTGCTTCTTTTTGATCTTATTTTGAATCTTTTTATGGAAAATGGAATTATTTTGACTTTTTTTTAGTTATTAAATTGACAGAATTAGTTATACTTTCTTCTTGTCAATTTAGTGTAATGGAGATAGGAGAGGCTATACTCATTGGAATTGCAGATCTTGTGTAATAGATGGGTGAATTAACTATTTGCTTTTGAGTAATTGACCAAAGTAGTCTCTAGACTTTTTAAGTACACCTTAGGTTTTAGACTTTTCTAGTTTTCTTAACTTAATTTGAGCCAATTTGGAAAGCTTTCCTCCATCAATTTTCATTGAATGAAATGAAAAATTTGATGGTACGACCAAATTAGTTAGATTTGGGGAGATGGGGGACTGCGTAGAACAATTACTGTCATGGTAGTGTCCTATACAGCAATGTTATTGGGCCTCCCGCTATCCCGGTTGCGGTATTTCTGCATTACCGTGGAATCGAAGAATTCCGCGATTGTAGGAAGGTTGTACATGCGGTTCCGACCCGTTATTGATTTTCACTTAATTTTTTTTTTAACTTTTTGATTTCCTTTTTTTTTCTTTTTCTAATTAACTTCTATTAAGGACTCTTATATATTTGTATTTTGCTGTTTTGAGGCCACTAGCTTGGGTTTTCTATATTGTGGATAGTATAATCTCAGGTTTATGCTCTAAAGAATGATGTATCCTCTTTCTTTTGCAAGTGACGTGTCTGTATCTTGCTCAAGAAAACGTGATGGATCCCCATTGCCGTCTCACAGTCAACTCGCTGTTTTCAGTCTAAATAGCAGCTAGGCCACTTAAATCTACAGTCTAACAGCAGATTCTGCCGCCTACTCCTTTCAAACACTAATGGTTGCCCCCATCCTCGTATGAGTCCATAACCCCTTCCCCTTGAAATTATCTGCCCGAAAGCCTTCTTGGAGCTCCTAGAACAGTGTAATCTGATATCAGAGCTCGACAAACCATGAAATTTTAGAGATTCGTCTTCTTTGCTCCAAAATAAAAAAAAATCTCCACCATACTCTACCATTTCTACTGCAATTTTAAATTTTCAAAAGCTAATTTTCTTACCTCTAACAAAGATCTGCCTCGACACATCATAAAACCTTAAGCACTCGACCAACCTTTGGACTATAATTTTTTTCTCTATAAATCACTCACTTAGCCCTAACCTTAACTCTAAATCTATCACAACCTGACCTGAGGTTTGGAATTAACAAAGATGTGAACAGACGGTCAGACGGTAAAAATCAATTATCTGTTATTCTATTTTTTCTATCACTAACAGTTTAATATTAAAAAATACATGAAAGAGTCACTAAGGTTAAAATTAACAAGTACAAATTTGTACCTTTCCGTTTATTGTTCTCTTCTTTAATTCACATTTTTTTCTCTTCTGCTTGTCTTGTTCAAATATTTAAAACCTAAAAATAATATTAAAACAACAAATGAGTTTTTTAAAGATAACCCAAGAGTAATCAAACTTCTAAATTAAAGTAATCAAAGGAAAATAAATCAATATGTATGTCGGTCTTTCATATCTATATAAGAAATCTTATAATATACTGGTCTATCATATTTTCATAAAAAATCTTATATATGTTAATGTATGTATTAATGATCTTTTTTAAATGAAAATACTCAACTCTTCTATATGCATTACTTTATTTATACTTTACACTCTTTTACATACATATTTGTCTTTGTTAGGATCACCGTCAACAAAACCTAACACACGCTCGGGAAGAAAGACCCTTACCTGCCTCTTGGTCGATATTATCCCGTCAGCATAACGTTTAGTAATGTAAACATAACAATATTTGGAGATGTAAGCTCTGATCTACTCGCCCTTGGCCGATATTATTCTTTCGGCATAACAGTTGGTGATCTAACCATCGCAATTGTCTGTAGTAGTTGAAAAATCTCTACACGTACGGGTACACTGGTGTCCCCTGTTTGTACCATTAAGAGGTGAACTCTTCCTCTGAATATGCACATACAAGTATTTATATATAAGCTATTTTATTCTGTATAACATACTTTATTCTGTATAACATACTTTATTCTGAAAAATCTTTACGCATCTACTAACATGCATACTTATTTTGCTGTGTAATTAAATATCATACATATCCTTCATATCATACATATCTCTCATATTATGCATATCTCTTATATCATGCATATCTTTCTTATTATGTCTATCTTGCATATCAAATCTATCATATATATCATGCATCACATGCATATCTTTCATGCATATATTTTCTCTCTAATAATATAAATAATCTAACTAAACTTGAGCATATAAGGAGTCAAACATACATTCTGAAATAAATAAAATTATTCAAATTAAGAAATATAATTACTCACATCAGTTACCACACTAAATTTTTAAGCTTCGGTAACTAGCTGGATATTTCATTAACTTTTATGTTTATCTTAATAATCTATAAAATATAATATTAAAATTGAAAATTTAAAATATTTCTGTTAATCAACTTATTCATTTACATTATCATAGGATTATTCGTGGAGCCGCTGAACGACAAGTTTCTACACGCTTGGCTCAAACTCGCCGCCTCGGGTAACCAACATGAAATCTTAAACAACTTAGGAACTCGGGATATCTTAACTCATACAACGATTTAACTCAAAAAATTTAACTTTTGTACCTCAAATAGGCTTCTCGGCACAAGTTCGCCCTTAAGAAGCTGCTAAAACTTCATCTCTCTTCTTTTTATATTCTCAAAGTTTTTTTTAGTTACGTTGATTTTGAACCAAAGTTCCTACGGAAACTCACAAATCACTTTTGACATTTCCAGTACAAGTTCAACGCATTTAACGACAACTGGAAATAAAGAAAAACATGAAAATCAAGATAAATCTCAAAATAGAAATGTGAGGAAGAAAATGAAAGTATCAAATACGCTTAAATCAATTTCGTACCTTTGGATTTCGTTCTGGAGACCCTAAGCCTCGAGCTATAGCTTCGTGGCCTCCGCTCGTCCTCTCTATTCGCGCCCCGCACTGTAGCCAAGGTCGCAGGTATCTTACAGACAGGCCATACCGAGAAGGGAGAAGAAAGATTACTTAGCAACTGGAGTAAATGTCTCCTCAGAGTCAACTCCATAAGTCTGTGAGTATCCTTTGGCATCCAATCATGCCTTGTTGCGTTCAAATGATCAATCGGAGTTTAACTTGCTGTTGAAAATCCATCGGCACCCCACAACTTTCTTACTCTGAGGAAGATCAATGATGTCTCATGTATGATTCCGTTGAAGGATGCTGTCGTATTCCATGATGGATCAACAAGAGCAACCTCTGTTGTAGCTGAGATCTGATGGTTCGTCAGGGTAAAGGTAAATGCGCTGTAGGTCGGTGTTAAACCGCGGAAAGACATTTTTCCATAGAATAGAGGGAACATGTCTAATTACATACTTTACTCTGAGAACTCACATCATTCAGAGGAGGGGTCGGGTTGCAGATGTCACCCGGAGTGGAGTCAAGGTTCTGTAAGGAGGTAGTGGATTCCAGAGTAGGAGCATTGGAATGGGTGCGCCGAGTGTGGACACGAATAGTGGGAGGAAAAGATAATGCACTCACCGGATCCAGGAACTCATCGGATTGTGCACTCAACAGATAGGCGACTCTTCCATAGAACGAACAATTGGTGGGGGGGCATCCGTAGGAGTAAGATAAGGGATAATGTCTAAGAACCCAAACTACACCTCTCTTGGGGTTGAGCTAGGAAAATAGGGAACACTTTCAAAGAAGGATATATCAACACTCACATAGATTTTGTTAATGGTAGAATCAAGGCACTGATACCCCATTTGGGTGGCGAAGAACCCAAGGAAGATCCATTTTATGGATCTGGGATAAAGTTTACTCTGATTGGGGGCAGTATTTTGAACAAAGGCACTGCATCAAAAAATCTTGGGGTCTAATGTGGAGAACATCTTATTGGTAGGGAAGCATGACATCCGAACGACTAAGGGGGTTCAGAAATTGTGAATTTTAGTTGACTCTATTTATGAGATAGGTGGCAGTGAGAATGACATCTTTCCAATAATATTTCGGAACATTGAATTGAAACATAATATAGTGAGTAACGTTGAGGAGGTGACAGTTTTTCCTCTCGGCTATCCCATATTGTTGAGCAGTGTCCGTACAAGAGATATGGTGGAGGATGCCTTATTAAGAATTTCACCCAAAATAGAGTTGAATAATTCATTACTATTATCGGTCTGAAGGACTTGAATATGAGTTTTGAATTGAGTTAAAACGATGGTGTAGAAGTTTTAGAAAGCGACAACTACTTCCGATTTGTCTTTTAAAATGTAGACTCACATCATTCGAGTGCAGTCATCAATCAAAATCAGAAACTTTCTTTTATTGATGTAGCTGGGAGTGCGAGAAGATCCTTATATGTCACTCTGAATGAGGGAGAAGAGGAGCTGAAAGAGTGTAAGTGTGGGATGTGTAATTGACCCATTAGAAAACATCAAAGGATATACTTTTTTTAAATATTAGAAACTAGGATGGCCTAACCGACAATGCAATAACATAATGAGACATTCAATGACTCGAGATAAGCAACAACTCCTGAGAGGCGTGCCTGTATTTTTCGAGCTCTTCTCTTGGAAGTCCAACTATTCTCTTAGTAGTTCCAATCATCTTCTCCAAATGACGATCTTGAAAAACACAACCATCAGAGGAGAAATTAGCAACACAATCATTATCATTCGTTAACTTGCTGGCAGATAACAAGTTACATTGTAACTGGGGAACATGTAAAGCCGATTATAGAGTTAGATCATTTGTTAATACAATCAACCCTTTACTGGCAATGGAATTACAGGAGCCATTGACAATTCTGACAGTATCTTTTCCCAAGCATGAATAGTAGGTTGAGAAAACTTGTGAGCATCTAGCTATGTGTTTCTTGACACTTGAGTCAATAATCCACGGACTAAAGGAGGATTAAATCGCGAAAGTCATAGGAAGATTATCTCTTTGGACGTGGGAGGTCAACGGATCTGTAGAGACTTGACTCTAAGAAACTTGATCAATTTCTCCATCTTGTTTTTTCAGGGATTCGTAGGATTCTGTGATGTTCACGGTCGGTTTCGGTTGATCCGTGGTAGGCTCGACAGTTGCTGTGAGACCCTTGCTAATAGAGAATTTGGCCGAAGGTTTGTAAGCCGGTTTACCGTGGAGTTTCCAACACTTGTCCCGAGTGTAGTTGGGTTTATGACAATAAACATTAGTGGAGAGATCGGTTCGAGGAGGCATGGACGAGGGTTGAGCATGATTCGAGATGATTCCAACTGAACAAAAAAAAGTGTAGTTGTGTTTCTGAGACATTAATGGATTCGACTGAGGGATAGTAGCGGGAGGTTGTGCAGGAAAGCTGCAAGAAAGCCTGCTAGGCTGCTGCAGAAATTCTGCGACAGGTGGAAGGCAACTGGCTGGGAGATGCAAGAAAGCCTGCTGGACTGTTGCAGAAAGCTGCACTGCAGGACAGGTGCAGGAAAGGTGCAAGAAGATGCAGGAAAGGAGCTTTCTCACGGGAGACAGAATTCATGGCAGGATCTTGAGAATTTTAAGGCGATCAATTCGGAGATAAAGCTGCTTCTTTTCCTCGCCAATAAGGTTCCTTCTAAACAACCTTAGTTGGTGCCCTGACTGCAATGTTGCAGAACCTGTGATCGACGACAAGCTCGCAGCCTCAGCTAGAGATATTGTGATCCTTAAAACAGTTGTAGAGGACAGAGCCACGTGGAAGAATCCTAATCATCCATGGCAAGTTGATCCAAGATTCAAGCTCACAGGAGAAAGGCTCTCATGGAGAATTGCTGAAGGTGGAGCAGTAAAAAAACTGTTGGAAGAGCCAGCGGCTAGGGTAGAACCTGACCTGATACCATGTCAAATTTGTGACTTGCGCAGCATGATTGATAGAATAAAGGGTATACCAACCCAATTACTATAGACCCAACAAAGTAAAGAATTAAAACATAATAAAAATAAAACAGAATAAAGTAAAAGAAGGCAAGAAATAATGAGCTAATAGACAAGAAATAATAAGTAATAACGGCTAGAGATTTAATTGCCGTTATAAATCTAATAATTACTATAATTAGTATAGCTCAAATAACCTCGAAAGAGATTCAATAATACACTATTTAGTAATATCATTATAGCTTACTAATCCTCTTTTGTCTCTTCATCTTTTTTCTAATTTTTTAATGCCAGTCACTTTTCTCTTTTGTGAATAACATTTTTGTTGTTGAACAAATTCTTGAATGCCTTCTAAAATATTGAAAAATGGGATGGCTTAGTTATATTGCTGCAACATTATTTACCTAAAGTAGATGTAGATTCAAAACAATTGATATGAACTCCTTTGCTTAGGTTTGCTCCCTCATCAATGAAATAAGAGTTCATCAATGAAATAAGAGTTTAGTGTGTGTTGAATCCTTTGTGCTTTTTGGCAATGCTAATCATGTTCTACGAGACTAGTTTTTGAAACTCATAATAGGAATGATAGAAATCATCATTTGTTAATTTAGTAATGGATAAAAATTTGCTTGATAAAACTTGGGACATGAATAATATTACGAAGAGTTAGTAATGTAAATTTTTAATTGGACCCTTCTTGGCTATTTAGGGGAGAGGGACTGTCAATGATCTAATTTTTTGTTGTAAATAAATGCATAGGAAGAAAATAGATTTGAGCAACTTTTCATCATTTTATTTGATCAGTTGCTCCAAAATCAATGATCTTGAGACCTTGTAGTTTAATTTTTTATGCAGAAAAAAAATACTTGTGTTAGATCTCAAAATGGTATCTCGTTTATTTACTCGTAACTAATTTAGTCTTAGATTATACATTTCTTTAATTTAGATGGTGTCTTATGGATTAAATAATGATTAATTTTGCATTAGTCAGAGGTACTAAATTGAGATCAATTTCGTACCATAATCTCTACACGATGAATCACTTTGAATCATTTGTATAGTTGAGGGCCTAAATTAGAGAAATGTGATACTTTAAGATTAAATTAACCACATATGAATAAATTGGATACTATCTTGTGTTTTTCCTTTAATTTTATTATGTTTCTTTGCTAAAGAACGAAGAGTGAAGGACAATTGTGAAGAGTTCAAGGGTTTTTTAGGTGTTCTAATTGTTCTTTTGTATAGCATTCATAACACGCTTTTTTCTTTCTTTTTTCCTCAACATTAGGTCTGGTAGAGAATAATCCAGAATTTTTAGTCTCAGAATAAATCCTATCATTATCTTTTACATTCTATCAAGTGTGGGACGAGAGAGGTATTGAGATTCTTCCTCTCACTTTATTTATAAAAGCAACTTGTGAATGCTATCAAAACTTGTGAATGCTATCATTCTAGTTTTGTTTTATTGAACCATCCACAATCATTTGGGTTCTCCCATACATCTTCATGGCTTTAATCCAAAATTTCCTACAATGTTACCATCTGATTGTTAAGGTCTTCATTGGTTGTTAAATTTCTTCAACTGATAATCGAGTCATCTTTTATTTAAACTGGTTTGAAAAATAAGTTTTCTTATTTCTTTTCTCTGAGTAATGGTTTTTCTGCTCCTATTTATTTAATGACATGATTAACTAATGTTGCATTAATTTAACCACATTTGTTATTCATACTTGGTGGAGCTGCGTGCTTGAATAGGTTTTCAACTTTTATTTGTAGAATGCTCAAGTTTTTTTGGTTTCCTGAAATCCCAACATAATCTTTTGTCGTTAGAAACTATTGAAGCCTTGAATTTACTCGTCCCTATGGAAATCTGAGAAGATTTGATTCTTTCCATGTTTCTCTCTCTTATGTGAGCTGGCCGCCACCTCCAAATCTCCGAGGATTTGATTGGGAAGGAAACCTTTTATTTAGTTTATTCCCGTTCTATTTCATGTTTTCTTATTTTTAATTCAGAATTATTTTCCCTATTAATATAGGCAAGATATGTTTGGTAAGTTTATAAATAATGAGTGATTGATTTCTCTATATATATATGCCCAATTTGTGAAGAATGAATAGAGCAATTTTTACATCCCAAGTAATTTACATAGCATCTGAGCCTTGGAGCAAACCCTAAAGCTTCCAGGCGCTGGAAATTTCTTATTCCACTATAGCCGACAGTTTTGTTCCCTTACAGATGCATATGCTGCCTCAGTCCAGTTGCAGGCAGTGCTTCTCCTTCTTGCCGCAAGTTGGAAGCCATGCTTTCTTCCTACAACAACAAGTGCCGAAATTTGAAAACCATGATTTTATCCTTTAGCCACAGTGGAAACCGTTTGCTCCCGTAGTCATCAGAGCCTAGAAAGGAATTCCCACTAGTTGTTACTTCTTGCCGCAGGAGACTCTCTCTCAAGTACAATTCATTTATGCTGCAGGAGATCTCTCTATATTGCAAATCTTCTGTGCCACAGGAGGACCATACCTTCTCTTTGCCTAGCAAGCATAATTCTTTCTTGCAAGCTTGGGTCTCCTCTGTCTGCAATCACATCTCCTTGCTATAGTCTCGCATTTCCACCGCTTGCAGGCTCATATCTCCTTCAAATTTTTTCCTGCTATCCGAATATTTTCTTGCTGTGGGCTCCTAGGCAATTCGCTTCCCATATCCTTTCAGCGACAACTATAGCTCTGCCCTTCCCTCTAGCAGAAACCTCAACCAGCAATGACCCTGGATTTTCTCTGCTAGCAGCAACAACAACTCGACATTCCCTTGCATCCTTCTGAAGCCACCTGTCTTCCTATAGGCCCTCATCTGGAGCTTCTCCTTGCAGCAGGAAGTAGCAGGCCCTATGCTATAGCTTTTTCCTGCAGTAGGCCTCCTCCGGAGCTTCTCTCTTTAGCCATCAATACCGCAATACTTCATATGCCCTCCTATGTTCACTTTTGTCGAAGGAATTCTCCTTGCAGACGAAATCCTCCTACTGCAGGCCCTCCTCCACTGGAATCCTTTCAGCCGATTTGCAAGCTCTCCTTCGGAGCTCCTTTTCTTCCGAGCGCCAAAATTATCTCTATAGGATCTCCTCTGTTCAATTTATGCCATCAGATTCTTCCTAGTTGTAGGTCCTCCAGAATTCTCCATGCAAATAGTCTTCCTGCTGCAGGCCCTTCATTGAAGCTTTTCCTTGCTACAGGCCCTTTCTCAATTCTTTTCTGCAGCATTACCTGCAGATTTTCTTTTCCTGCAACAATCTTCCATCTAACTGCAAAAACTATAGTCAAAGACAACCACAGTCAACTAGAAGTAGCTCTAAATACTCATGGAGTTGATAATCAAGTTCGGCATGAAGACGTAAAGCTTTACTCTGGAAGTTAACTATGAATTAGAGATCAGGGATTTTGTTCAGACGACTCTTAAATTTTCTAACTTTATCACAAATCATAAACTCAAATGGCCATAATATCTCCGTAAATAGAAAGATGAACATCTTATGGGAGAATGCACAGTTCGATCACGGATCCCAACCATCGCACATGGAAGAATCAATATTGTATATAATGTGGCGCATCACACTAAACCAATATAGAATGTTGTTCTTAATAAAATGTAGCACGTTTTTTGCTTTAACCTCCCTCATAGGAACAGCTTCCGCCAACTTGTGAAAGTAGTCGAAAGTAGCCGGTGGCTGTAAGAATGAATCTATGTCCATTAGAGAATGGAGGGTCAATAGACTAAACGATATCCGTTTCCCAGGTCTCAAAAGGGCCAAGATGCTATTGTCGGATTTAGTGAATCAGTAGTTGGTGGTTGTAAGAATGAATCTATGTCCATTAGAAGGATCACTGATCCAAAATCAAGCTTTATGACCTTCGTCAAGGAGAGCTAAGTGTCACTCAATACTTCAAATAATTGGATATGTTTGGTACATGTGTGGAAATGTTCACATGTTGATGTGATGTTTAAATCCATTATCGAGAAGAAAGAATTATCAAATTTTTAGTAGGACTAACTCAGAAAGTGGATGTTGTGAGAGGGAGAATTATGAGAACAATGCCTCTTCCATCTACCCGTGAAGCCCTTGTATTAGTCAGGAGAGAAGAGAACATAAAGAAGCTGATACTAAGGGTTCACCAAGTACTAAAAGCTCGGCCCTATATACTTATAACTCCTCCCATGACTCAAAACATAAGAGGAATCGTTTCACAAGTGACTATTGCAACAAGATTGGGTATATCAAGGACAAATGTTAGAAACTTCATGGAGAACTTGCAAACTGGAAACCTAGATGAAAGAAAATATCAAGAGGTAAAGACTAATACCACATTCGAAAGGTCAGCCGAATAATTCACCATGGAGCAGCTTGAAGTACTGAAACTCATTGGAAGTAATTCGGAGCTGCACACCAACCACGTGACACACCAAGGTGGTGGAGTAGGGAAGGGTGATTGGCAGTACTGAAATACACAAAAGTCATTTCTTTCAGCACCTTAGAATTCAATACCAAGCTCGGCCTCTACAACATTGACCCATCTTGACGGGGCTGTGGAAATTTGAGAATATTTGGTTCTTTCTATACTTACATATCTCATGTGGACTAGCTACCATCTCCAAATTTTGGAGGATTTGTTTGGAATATCTTAGGAAACCTTTGATTTAGTTTATTCCTTTCTTATTTTATGTTTTTCTATTTTTTATTCAGAATTATTTTCTTACTTAATTTAGGGGAGATATGTTTGATAAGTTTGTAAGGAGGGATTGATTTCTCTATATATATATGTACCTTATTTGTGAAGAATGGATAGAATAATTTTTCCTTACCAAATAATTCTACATTCCCTAATTTCAGAAAACTAACAAAGGAGCTATGCGATATTATTCAAGATTTTAGTTTGGTTAATTTCACTACATTGGATATACAGGTTAGTCTCCTCTCCTCCAATTTATTGCTTATATATTTTTATTAGTTTGGAATAATCCTTTGATAGGTTTGCTTGTTCAGGATAAGGAAAGTGTTGGAAATCTTGTGAAGCTTATAGACAAAAGCAACGGATATATATTTGCGGGTATCGAAGGAAGTGTCGTGGAATTTAGCAAGATAGCAGCTGCTCCTCTTGACTGGGATTATTATAGATATCCTTTTTTGTTTCTTTCTTCTTTATTTCTATAAATTATTTTCATAGCTTGGTTCACTTTTGCATAAAAATCATCTTCGTGATTTTCAGGGCATATTTCTTTGGTTATATGCATCTATTACCAGCTGAAATTTCCTTTTCAGAAGAATTTAGCTGTTGCCTTTTTTTTAATGCAGCCTCTGGACATCATAAATACCTGAAGTACTTTCTAACGTCAGTCAGTCGACATTTTCATATTCATTGTTTTTATATCTTTAATAAAGTAGTCACAAAACCTTTGGATTGATTGCACATATTTGAATTGGTTATTTCTGCATTATTAAGAATATTAAGGCTAGACATTTATGAAATGGAATAATTCTCTTTTTTCAGTTTTCTGCTTGTAAGTTGACCTTTCCTTAATTTTAGTGCGCACAACAGCTGCAATTCAAGAAAAGTATATGAAAGATGACGAGTTTTTGTAGAAGTTGATGGTGTTTGGTGAAATCAATTGGCTGTGGTGAGGCTTTTTCTCTTCTCTTGATTTTTATTTCTTTTCTGGAAAATATTTTTGCTGGTACAGTGTGAATTGGCAATAAGCTGCTTTACATTTTCTTTTGAATATTTTTAACCTAGTTTGGAAACTGTGCTGAAACAGATTGCTTGCTCGTTTTTTATCCCTTTATGCCAGACTGAAATCAATGTTATTTTTCAGATATTTTTGTCTTGTACCATCTCCTGCCTATGGATCTCAGCTGTAGCCAATGACTAGGGCTGTAAATGAGTCCCGAGCTTGAGTCACCTTTGACTTGAACTTGAGCTTGATTAATTAATCGAGTTTGAGCTTGAGCTCGAGATTTATTCTACAAGTTTGAGTCAGCTCTTGATTCAATTTGATGAAAGAGTAAATGATTCAAGCAAATATTTTAATAAAATAATAAAAAAGGAAATTAGAAGAAAAACAATAAGAAATCACTTTACAAATGATATAATTTTTCAAAATTTAATAACATTACACTGAAACGATTAGATTTTAATATGTTTTAAGTGTATTTTAAATATTTTTTGTTCTTTCCAAGAGACATGTATGTTTATGACAGAAAGTTGGTTTAAACTAAAACAGAAATGTATATTATATAGAGTTTAAATTATAAATGATTTATCTTTTTGTGTGTTGTTTTAAGTTAAAGCTTTTATAGCTGGGGTGTTGTTAATGTTGATGATGATATATCCTCAAGGAAACAATAATTCTATCATATAGATAATAACTAGTTCTTCTAGAATTGTTTTAAAAACGGGAAGGATATCTTGTAAGTAAAATCAATTATGATTTCTGTGTTTCTTGTTGGGATGATGAAAATTTCTCTCTAATTAAGCGTTAATTTTTAAGAATTTGATGCGAGACAAATCACAAAACAATTCAAAGGAGCTACACTGTAACAACTTTAAAAATATTTTAGGACTCAAATAGGCTCTAAACAATAAAAATTTACATCAGAATGATAGTCTTGTCAATGATTCCATGCGGGTGAACAAGTTCTTCAAATCTTCAAAATTTCTCAAGGGCAATTTCTAATCATAGCTCAAAGAAGACAAAAGAGCAAATAAGTTCTCTAAATTTTCAAAATATCTTGGGATAGTTAATTATCTCATAGGCCCTTGTAAAGTAGGTGAGTAAATAGGGCCTTTGGCTACTCGTTGTTCCATAATGGTTTACCTATACGTGATCCCAAGAGTGCATCTATTTTTGGAATGACCTTCATTTAAAGTCCTCAATGGGTCTATTAACGCTTATGATCAATGATGTGGTGTATGCTACTCGCCCTAGTGGGATGTAATTGATATGTCCGTCTCAGTGTTGTTCTGGATAACCTGAATCAGTTCGATTAAGGGCTTTTCTCTATCTCGTGGGATCAACCAAAATTAAAACCCTTTTATTATCTAGTTTTGAATCGAATTATGTTTCATTTGCTTTAATAGTATCAATATATTGTTTAGGACTTGATTTTGTGATTTTTTATTTAGCTTTATGAATTATTAGATTTTTTTTCTTGTTTTCACCCACCCTTTGGAAGTGTTGTATCTTTGTTCTTGCAAGTGTAGCTGTATCTTGGTTGAGTGAAGGTGGTGCATCTTCCCCAACATCATTCTCCATCTTTCCCTGTCGCCTTTGACACCTTCCTACATCTCTACAATCATCAACAACTATTGTTTTTGCTATCTTGCGTTGATTTGCTCATCAAAACTAGGTTATAACTATTCTTTTGGGAAACCCTTGATCAATGTCATTTAATACCGAAGCCTTTAAACACTAGTATTTTATTTTTTTTTCAACATTCATACCCTAACCCACAAAATCATCCATAGATCCTTCACCTAAATCTATACTTTCAGTGAACCCTTGATCTAAATCCACCTTTACTGAAACGATAAGTAGAGGAGGTTCACCATAACATCAAGGAGAAATCCTCAAAGAGATGTTCAATATCTTATCACAAAAGATATGCAAAGAGAAATCATTCAATTGCAATGGAGGCTCGCTTATTTGAAGGACGACATTACGTGGAAGTCACTCATTGCAAAAACGATGACCAATCGAATGGAGAAGATGAAGAATACCCTTTTCACTAATAAGCCTTAAGCGATGCATAGCTAATGCGACATCCGGTCAGCATTGAATATAAAAGGAGAGAGAGTGACTTTGGAGATAATGCTCAATTGTTTTGATGGTTACATGAATGTGGATGAATCTATTAAGTGGATCCAAATTGTAGCGTATAAGAAAATTACACCTGATAGAAGAGAAAACCTAAAGAGCCTGCGCCAATGTGAAGGGAAAGGCATGATCATGATCATTACCTGGTCTAAACTGGAGTTACAATACAAGTATCTCCCAACATTCTACATAAGATGTTTTTTGTGACTTCACCATTTACAATAAAATGATATACAATTAAAAAATACACTGTTGAATTTGAATAGCTTAAGTTGTAATGTGATTTGGTAGAGTCAGAGGAGAACCAGATATCTTGTAAGATTGAGGTCATCTATCAGTAACGCATTTACAACTCTATTAGACTTGCATGATGTACATCACCTAGCCTTATAGATGAAGATGCAAAACAATAGTATTAGATCCATTCCACCTTTTAGATAGGATTTGATCATTGGTTCTGGCAGCAAGAGTACCTTGAATATTGTCAAAGCCTGCCCACATGAGAATTGAACACCAGAAGGAGCCAAGACTGACCAGGCCAGCATCCTCAAGGTTTTTCAAGGGAAGAAATATTTTAAGTGTCATGGATATGTTCACATTGCATCAAATTGCCCAAACAAGTGAGCGATTTTTTTATTGAGTAGGATGATGTGAAAGTAGAAAGTAGAGACTCTATAGATAAAGAGAATGGAGAGTAGTACTAGTAATCCGATAGATGATGAGGTGATGCTTGCAGTTTAATTAGTTCTCCAAACCAAGTTCAAGTGACACCAATAGTGACTTAGACATAACATCTTTTGCACCCATTGTAATGTGAAGGAGATGTGTAATCTCATTATAGATGGAGCTAGACTGTTTACGTAGATGTTATACAAATTGAGTCTCACTACCCTCTAGTACTTCTAGTCATATTCCCTGATTTAATTGAAGAAATTGAATGAGATCGGTGTTGACAAGGCTGTATGATAGAATTTTCGTTGGAGATAAATTGTATGAACATGCGTGGTGTAATGTCATACCTTGAATGCATGCAACATTTTTTGGCTTGACCATGGCGGTATCACTTGATCTTGATTTATGATGACCATAAGAAATATTCTTTCATCAAAGATTGAAAAATTTGTCATTGAAAGAGTCAACATTGATGAGTATTCAGACAAATGTGAGAGCTATGATTTTATGCTCCCTATTTCTACAAGTTATGAGAGGGGTGCCAGTGGGAATGGCCTTGGTGATGTTGTAGGGCAGTAAAATGGAGGAGCTAATATTTTCCGGAATGTGGTCTCTATTGAAGGAGTTTTGTGATGTTTTGACGGACAACCTGTAACTTAAATTCACACTTCTGTATTAGATTCAATATGGCATAGATCTCATTTCAGGATCAGTACACCCTAATGATTAGTCTATGGATGAGACTAGTAGAGTACGGGCAGTTGTAGAAGTAGGTTGAAGGATTTGAAAACTAGTGGACTAGCTTGTAAGAATATCATTCATTCCGGTATTAACTAAAATCACAATAGAAACACCAATATTTTTTGTTAAAATTTAAAGGGGTTACAATCGAGACAATTGAAAATGGGAAAACAACGACATTATCACCAAACTAGGGCTTAAATCAAGTGGGTGGTGCTAATCCAATAGTAGGATGCTAGCTATTGGGTTGGGTTTGGCTGTTGGAGGGAGAAAAGGGGGTTGTGGTCGGCTGATAGCAGACGGAGGTGGGCCAGATTGGGCCAGTAACGGGTGGGAGAAGAGGGGGCTGTGATGGGCTAATAGTAGAGGGAGATGGGCCAGGTTGGGTTGGTAACGGGAGGGGGAAGAGGGGGTTGTGATGGGCTAATAGTAGATGGAGGTGGGCCAGGTTGGGGCGATAACGAGAGGGAGAAGAAGGGGTTGTTATAGGCTGATTGCAGAGGAAGGCTGTGGTTGGGAAGGGCGTTGGTAGGGAACAATGAGAAGGTAGGAGGTCTGATCTACAAGAAACAACAAGGAAGGGTGCGGGACTGGGTGGTAGGAAGGTAGGAGGCACAATAGTCTGGATGTAGGCTATTTGGGCTTCACGGCAGCAAGCTGAAAATTGTTGGGGAGGGGATAGAAGATGGTTGGAAGCGGCAAAACAAGCGACATAATAATTTCGACTGAGGCAGGAGGAAATCTGGCAGTTGGGAAGTGGGAAATAAAAGCGGGAAAGGGAAGATATACATCACTTCAAGACGATTTATAGCCGGAGTAACTTCTCACTATCGGATATAGCTTTAGAAGAGAAAACCGAAAGCCGACAACTGTCCAAACAGAAATCTCTGCAAAAAACTAAATCCTAACACGACAAACAACCTATTTAAAATCAATAGATAACTAGGAGGGGTCCCCCTTGGGCGACAACAACTCCCATCCCTAATTAGGGCCGGCCGGTTCATCCTCCCTGCTGATCCGACACCCCCTTGTTGAATCCTGGGCCGGTTCAACCCTAAACTTCAATCAGTATTTGTGTTGTACTATCTATCATTATCCTCAAGAAGAACGGATTGTGGCACATATGTGTTGATAACATGGCATCGAACAAGATCATCATGATGTTTTGACTTCACATTCTGTGATTGAATGAATTGTTGGATTGGTTGTATGAAACTATTATCTTTTTCAAGATTGATATTCACAGTGGCTTCTATTAGATTTAGACGAGGTCTGAGAATGAGCGAAATACCTTCTTCAAGACGCGAGATGGACTATATGATAGGATGGTCATGCATTTTGGCTTGTCCAATGCCCTAAGAGCCTTTTTGAGGCCAATGAGTCATATTTTTCGACATTCACCAGCAAATTTGTGTTTCTGTTCTATGAGATCCTGGTGTATAGTCTTTCAAAGGAGTATTTAGAGCGTTTGCAATAGGTTTTAGGAGTTCCTCGGACATAACAATTGTATGATCATCCGAATAAGTGTCACTTTTTGAGATCGCATACATGCTTCCTTGGATATGTTGTTATGGAATTTATATACATAGCAAACAATTTTATGTATTTGCATATCTCACACCTAAACTTTCATATTTACACTTATATCCCTCAAATCTTATAATATCACATAAATATAGCACTATTATTATTTAAAATTGAAATCCACCTGTTCATGCATAGATTTAAAGCAAAAAAAATGTTATGTATGTAATATGAAAGTTTGGGTGTGAGATATGTAAATACATAAGAATTGGGTGCTAGTATGTAAATTTTTCTATATATTCTCTTAGCAACTTTCATTGGGATGGATGGAATTTGCTAAGATTGCGGCTATCATGAATTGATCCGGTCCAGAATTGTTCACTTTGGTACGCCAATTCCATGGCCTGATTTTTTTTAAAAAAAGAGGTTTATCATAAATTATAGCTCTACAGTGGTATCATTGACGGAGCTTCTTAAGGCGGTCAATTTTGCTTGGTTAGATGAAGCACATGTTAGGTTTGATGCTTTGAAGAAATATGTTTTTCAGGCTTTTGCTCTAGCTCTATTAGGTTTTAATTAGATATTCAAGGTAGAGTGTGACACTTCTAATGTGGGAATTAGAGCTCTGTTGAGTCATGGTGGACATCCTTTCACATTCTTTAGTGAGAAAATGAATGATTCAAGGTGGAAGTACTCTACATACATCAATATTTATGCCATTGTGCGAGCTCCTAATCATTAGATTCATGATCCAACAATGAATAAGTAATACTAGTCATGAGGTTTTAAGATTTTCTACACAATTAGAGTATGCTCAAGAGTAGACATGTATCATGGGTAGAATTTTATATTCCTTTCATATTGTGCGTAAAGACAAAATTGAGAGTCAGAATATAATAAATGATACGTTGAGTCGTTGTCATTTACCTATCACTATGCAATCAAATGTTGTTTTCTTTAAGGTGTTGAATGATCTGTATGTCACTGATGAAGACTTTCAAGAGATTTTGATCCATTGCCAAGATAGATTGTACAATTAGTATCACATATTTGATGATTATTTGTTCTTCCAAAATTGGTTGCGCATCCATTAGAGTTCACTCAGGATGTCCATTTTGCAGGAACGTTGCAATAGAGAAATGATTGGATATTTTGCTAGAGATATAAGACTTTTAATAAAAAGAAAATTTATATTAGCCAAGATTAGTATAAAATGCGGAGAGACATGCTTAACTGTGCATAATGTCACCTAGCTAAATTGTGAGGGTAGAGTACTTGTCTCTATGTTTCTCTTCTTGTTTTAGAGATACCTTGGGTGTACGTGAGCATTGACTTTGTTGTGGCTTTCCACTGACCAAATAGAGGGATTATGTTAAGGTGGCAGTAGATTGCTTCTTTAAGATGACATATTTTGTACCTTGTTACAATGTGATGAACGTTTCATACACTGTAGAATTATACTTCAGAGAGACATTTTGTCTTCATAGTATACTCAAGGCCACTACTTTAGATAGAGATGTGAGGTTTCTTAGTTATTTATTGAGGACTTGATAGAGTATCGGTACAAAGCTTCAATTTAGTTCAACAACTCACATTTAATCATATGAATAGACAAAAATGATGAATTACAGTTTAAGTGACCTACTCTGGTGCCTTGTGGGCAAGAGCATCAGATAGTGGGGGCAAGAGTATCAATTAGTGGGACTTGAACCTTCACCAAGTCAAGTTTGTTTATATTCGTTTTGCCAGTCAGTCCATAATTCACAGTTCCTTTGAGATTGTATACTGGCCTAACCTTCTCACACTCTATAGTCTGTGTTGATGCAGAGACCAGAGTTAGAGAGATCAAATTTTACATGATAGATTAGGAAAGAAATTGTCATGTAGAACATGAAGTACTAGAAATAGGCTAACAAGTCTAGAAATGTTATGGTCTTCAAGGAATGCTTTGGTGTGGATCAAATTGAGTTGTGAGAGATTTTTTACATGTTCTTTTGTAAAGCTCTACCTTAGAGCTAATGCTTCATTTGGAGTTGTGAAGAGAATTAATGAAAACGCCTATAAGACCTATTGGGAGGTTATAAGATTTCTATGATCTTCAATGTTGCTGATTTATCGTAATATTATAGGATTCAAGATCTTCATATGATTAATGTGAAGCTCCTTTCACGTGAGATTGATGTGGTGTGATGATTCCAGCCTCAGTTGACAGGTAACCAGAACCGATGCCATTATGGATAACTTGAACTGGTTTGATTCTGGCTTTTCTCCATCGTGTGAGGCCGGCCAACATTCAGACCCCTCCATGACCTTGTTATGAATAGAATTAGGGTTTCTTTGCTTTAGTAGTATAAATAAATTGCTAGGAACTAATTTTGGGACTTTTGGTTTTGATTTATGAATTCTTAGATTTGTTGTTTGATTTTTGCCCTTTAAAAGTGTTGTATCTTTGTTTTTACAAATGGTGTAGCTGCATCTTATTTGAGTGTTGGTGGTGGATCTTCTCCAACATCATTCTCCATTTCCCCCCTCGCCTTCTTTGATCCCTACCGACACCAACAGCCGCTGTTCCTGCTGTCCTGGCTAGATTTTCTCATCAAAACCAGGTTATGATCATTTGTCTCAATATCCAAAACACTCGAGATCTTTCACTTGCCAACACACCATGTGAAACCATCTTCAGGGAAACCCTAGATCAATGTTATTCAATGAAGGCTGGTGACCAAATAGGTCTTTGATTGATCTAAATATGTTTGAAGGGCTCACCAATAAGCCCCAAAGGGCGCTAATCTTGGGCATTGTCCTTTTAAAAAGTAGCTTGGATCCGGTGGAGGTCCTTTTTGTCCATCATCAAGATCTTTTCGCTCCAACAGCAACCAACCTCGGTCAGCTATCTCTAAGTCAATTGCATTGCTCTTGTTGACCGACTACTTTGTCTATTGCTTAGGTTTCATCAATCTTTCTTTAATTCACCTCTCGGTTCCCTCTAATTGGCTCATCAACATGCGGCCCAACTATTCCTACTTACTCTTTTTCATGTTGTAGGCACCCAACAATCGGCTTCTACTTTTGGCAACTGGTTCCTTCATTTGTTGATTGACTCCCATCAGTTACTTAGTTTGTAACGTAGCTTCTGGTTGCCAGAACTTTGGTTTGTTTATTGGCTTCTAATAGCAGCATCTCTAATTCGTTGGCTCCATCAATTGGCTATATAGTTCCTTGCCCTGTTCTCGCTAGGGAAATCCTTAGTCTGTTGTGCAACACTTGCCAAGCAGCCAGTCATTTAGCTTCTGCGGGCCAATTCTCACCCATTTTCATTTTGTCTATGCAGTCTATACTGATTACCTTCTTGGTCGCTCATGACCTGTTACATTACAGACAACTTTGATCTAGGGACTGGACTAACATGAGATTAGTCAGATTGTCTATGCTTTTGATTTTCACATTAGATTGTGGAAACATCATATAGATCATTTTTGTTGAAATTTTAATGGCATTTTTTTTCTATGAAAATTATCACTGCTGATGATTCTCTAATCATTTCCTTGAAATTGAAGAGGTTGTTGTTAGGAGTCTGTGGACATGATTGGATTCTCAATTGCATTTCTTTTGTATGAGATCATGATTGGATTCTTGTTTAAATAATCTATATTACATCGATTAGTTTTAGTTTTATTCGTATGGTTTTTAAATTTAATTGAGAAATATTTGGACATAAGTTTTTTTGTTAGTGTTTATATCTAAGTTAGAATGAAATCACCATAAGTTTTGTTAAGATGCTCATTTATGATGTTTTTTGGGATCAAGTGTCAAGGCACGTGCAACTTTGCTTTAGAGAGTTAAAAATATGTTTGTCTATAATTGTTTAGCCTTTATCCATAGGCTTGAATTTTTGGGCTTAAAATTTGTTTGAACACTTGTATATTTGGCCTAATTTTTATTCCCCCTTCGTTTACTTTCTAACAGGCATTATCAGAGTTGATGGTTCATCTGTGATCAAGTGGTTCATGAAGTTTGATTGAGTGGGCTCTTGGTGCATAATACATTGATGAATTTGTGTTTCAGGATTGTTAATGTGTGCGAGAATTTGATAGTCCCATATTGAACAATTGAATAATATTTTGGTATAGAAAAATAAAATTTTTCTGCATAACTCATATGCCTTAAATTTTGAAATGAACTGTATACTTTGGCTCCACTTCCAGCACCAATATCCACATTTTTGAGCTCATCCTTAAATTACCAGTCTGAAACATATACCCAATATAAACATGATCAGTCTTCTGTCTTAAGGCTGTGCTTAGATGTCTGGGGGGATTGTTAAGGCATGTAAAGCTTTTGGTTTAGTCTCACACTGAAAATTGAATAATACATCAGTGTAGAAATATCAAATGGCTGGTCATCATTCTTAGGCTTCAGCTTTTTAAATTGGTGGTATATTTGATCCAACTTCAATCCCACTTTGGTTCACTTCCTACACCATTTTTCATATTTTAAAGGGCTCATCCATAAATTATCAGGTTAAAATATACACCTATTATAAACACAATCACTGCCATCTTATGAATGTATTCGGATGCATGAATTGTGTGAAAGAAAATGAACTCAAGTTAAAAAGCTCATGTAAATGGCTGAAGCTTCATAATCAACCAATCACCCTTCTTCATTCCAGACAGTCCAAATTGTCTCTACTAGTCAGCCCCTGTTTAATATTTGATGCCGTGTTGACATCTTAGACTTGTTGAGGAGTACTAATTTGTTTCCATGCAGCTTTTTCTTTCGTTATTGTCTCTTTATTGACCTCGTTTTTCCATCTCGTTTAAGCCACTTGCTAGTACTATTTTCCTACTTTTTCCTAGTCAACAAAGGCTCAGAGCTGAGCCGCAACCCTTGGGAACATTGACTTGGGATATAGACATCTCTGAGCTAAATGTCACCACAAATGAAAATTATGGGAAATTTTTTGAAGAAGAATATTGTATTCTCAGTTTAGTTCGTTGCACTGTTACAATCCTTACACAACCCTTATAAGTAGGGGTGTGCCTTATTTGGTCAAAACCAAAAATTTGAATCAAATCGAATAAGTTTTGTTGATTCAGTTTGATATCAAAAATGCATTTAGTTTTGGTTTTTTTTTCTCAATATTTGGTTTTTTGTTCTGATTTTGGCTTAAATTTTCATATAACCAAAAAACCAAAAAATTGAATATGAATGGTGGATTTATAAAATTAAATTGATATTACACATATAAGATATATAATTATTTATGTTTTTTCATATCCAAACTCAAACCAACTCAATTTTGGTTTGTTCATAACCTAACTGTCTAAGTTGAAATAAATTTTGATTTGGTTAGCTCAGTTCTATCAAAAGTTTGATTGATTTGGTTTTTCAGATTTAGAATTTCGATAGCAATTGATTTTGATTATCCTCATCCCTACTGATAAGAGAAAAGACTGAACATTAAAAGCTTAAATACGCTGATGAGTCTCTGCCTCTTGATTTTCATGGTAAAATGACCATGTTGTAGTTTTTCCCATAAAAAGCGGTGAAAAAGTAATTTTCAAGTTTCCATTTTGGTTTTTTTTTTTTTTTTAAAGACATCTGCTTATATTTATGTTTGGTGTTATTTTCCGTTTTCCTTTATGATTTACAAATTATTTGCCACATAAATATCAAAATAAAAAATTGATTATCTTCAATGACATTGCAGGATGAAGAACCATGGATGTATTTGGAGTCCAGACATATGTTTGTAGTTGCAGAAGCTTACATTAATTATCATAACCTTGTAAGTTGGATTTTATGACTATCAATATTGTACTTAAATGCTCATGTAAAAAGATGGAGTAAATGCTGTCTGTATTCTAGGAGTCTAAATTATTATAACAAAATATATTCCTACAACACGGTCTTATGGTTTGTTTGGGGCAGCTGCAACTTATTAAAAAGCAGCTGAAAAATAATCAAATATTGTAAAAAGCTGCAGTGGTTATTATAATTTTATTTTTGAAAAAATCAGACCACAGCTAGAAAGCTGTCATCGCATATAGCCAGAACTGGTAGAAAAACGTTGATTTCGAACAGTCAGTGTAGGCCCCAAACCAGCAAATGATTACTAGCAATCGGTTGGCAAAGAAAGGAAACGACAAATTAAGAAATATATCTTTAAAATTTATTTTTGTTTGTTTGTGTGTACTATATACTAGTGCAGTTGGCAAAGAAAGGAAGCGACAAATTAAGAAATCTATTTTAAATTTATTTTTGTTTGTTTGTGTGTAATATATACAAGTGCAGCAAGATGATTAAACATTTATGATTTTTTTTAAAAATAATTTTTTTTCTTCATTTTAAGTGTCAAATCTCAAAAATTAGTTGGCAAAGTAAGGAAGTGAGAGAACTTTTAAAAATCTATTATTTTATTTTTACTTTTATTTTTTTGTTTGTTTGTGTGTTTTGGGTGCATTCGATCACTTCCATGTTCCCTATTTCGTTAGTGAGACGTTATCTTATATATCCTCCAATAATAAATAAGCAATGACGTCAAATCTTTTGCGGGCTGTAACTGAGTCATTTATTTATTTTTTTTAAGTGAGCTGATAATGAAAATAATTTTAGTTTTAACTTATTTAAACTTTTTTTATTAAATTGAGCTGAACTTGAAAATGATGTTAGTTTTATAATTATTTTTTTATAAATTGCTTATCAAGTATAAGTTGCCATTGAAACTCTAAGTGTTAAAATGTATAATTGAATTATTTGGACTAATTTGGTTAATAGTTTTTAATAAAAACTAGCATATTTTAATGGTTATTATTTCAATTATCAGTGGTGATCGACAACTACTGATGACAATCAATGATAGTAGGGATGATGCTGGTTTTCAGCTCCTTAAAGCTTCAAGTTTTTTCGCAAGGTTCAAGCTCTCCTCTCATGTGAGGGATAAGGCTCTATTTTATAATGCTTTGGATGCAATTAGTGCAGGAATATGAATCACTTTAATCGGACGGTCTGGAGAGCTTCATTTGATCAGATAGCATTTGATGGACATTTGAGTGCCTTAACCACATCGAAACTGGGCAATCTTGAGCTCATTGGATTTGACTTGTCGAGACGCTCGATTCGACCATGAACACGTCAGATTCGACATCCGTTTTACTTTTCAAATGTGTGAAAATATTCCAAGAATTATTTAATGACTTGATCTGTGCTTGATTTGATTCGGGTTTAGATTAATTTTTATATCATTAAGTCTGTCTTATCGTACTGAAATTAGAGTTCTAAATGACTCTTATCTAGAGATTTGTGTCAATGGCTCGAGATTTATATTTGATGGAAGACATTTACTGAAGACATCAATTATAGTACAAAATGAAAATTTATTTTTTTAAGAAAATTGAGCCTTATATCTGCTTTTTTCATGCACTAGTCATGATACCCACGCTCAAACGCGTAAGTTTCTATATAAAAGCGAAAGCCACCAAAATAGCCGTTGGCCGTTGAGCTGTTAAATTTAAACATTTAATGTATAAGAAAAGATTTAGGGTGTCAGAGCTACAAAATATAAATAAATAGATATATGACTTCATTGACATAATATTCAGTGAACGCATTCATGAAAATACTCTTATCACAATATTGTTTTTTTTTTAAGGAAAACTTACATACCAAACAATTTATATATATTTATATATTTATATATAAATATTTAAATTTTTTACTTTTATATTTATCATATTTAATCCCCATCTAAAGAAATTGTGTTTTACTTCGGAAAATTAATAATAATAATATTTTTGATGTGATATGAAAGATTTTAATATTATAAATATAGAAACTAAGTTTTAGATGTGAAATGTGTATATATGAAGGAATTATGTGGTATGAATGTAAATGCTTCTTTTCTCTTTCTAAATTATCTAACTTGTTTTGTTTTTTTTTTTAGTTTTAGATAAACAATAATAAAAAAAATTCACTTCTCTCTCTCTCTCTCTCTCTCTCTCTCTCTCTCTCTCTCTCTCTCTCTCTCTCTCTCTCTCTTCTTCTCACACACGCTCTGTTCCTTGTGCATGACTCACATTTCTAGATTCAACAACATTTAATTGGAGAAGTTGAGTGCAGCTTAGACCCGGGCGTTGGGCGGCTGGGTTTGGCACGAGCAGGAATTATTCGAGCTTGAGCCTGTAATCCTTTTATAATTCCACTAATTGGGTCAGACCGGCCTGCAGGCCACCATGGTCTTTAAAAGAAGTGATTTTTAATATCAAAAAATAAAAAAACTAATAAAAATTTTAATATTTTTCTCTTGAATCATAAAGTTGTAATATGAATGTTTAAAACAGAAAGGATTAAAATGATTTTTTATGTATAAAATTTTCTTAAAGGTTTAAATGAATTTAATAGCAAATATATACCCATGAAATATGTAACATTTTATATCAAACATTTCGATATGTAGGTACAAAGGAGTCGAGTAAAATGCTGCAAAAAAAAAGGAGAGATTTACGTACATACTACTCATCAATTTCTAATTAATGACATATCAAACACCTGGACTTCAATTTTTACATATTTGTCATCTTATATATGCATGAAAGTTGTATTTTATTTTTTTTTTAAAAAAAAATTGATAATTTTTATGTGATGTAAAAGATTTGGCTGGTTTTAATATAAAAATATAAATTTATGGCTAGATAAAGAAATAATGAGAAAATTAATCCTCTCAAAAGCTTGCAATTGTAAAATATATATATGAGACCAGGCCGATGGCGGCACTGGGTTGCACTATTCAGGCTCATTTGGTCTTTTGACTAAGTCAAAGTAGGCTAAGGGTGGGCCGAGTCTACAAAATTTTAATTTTTTTGTAGCCAATCCCATTCATTCTAAGAGGGTCTATGACGAGCCTACAAAATTTTAATTAAATCTTGATTTCGTCTTAAATTCTGATTCCAAACTTCAAAATAAAAAAAATAGTTGAGAAATAACTAAAATTTATGTGCGTGAAATGTGATAAGCATGAAATGATTGGACATAATAAATTCAAAATTTTAATATAGATTAAGCGTGCAAACAAAATCTCCAACTTTCACGCAAATTATAAATAAAGCGAGTTTATTGACTTGCGATGCAGCGGTAGGACCCATCTTAATAAATTGCAAATAGTTAGTGCTGAAGTCATTGAATTCCACCGGAGAGAATCCTCTAGAAGAAATTTTTTGTTCGGATTTCGGACGTAATTTTATGTGTGAACTTCAATAATTTAACGTCATGTGTGCTATATTGTGAGGGTTATTGAGTGAAACAGCGTAGGTTATTAGGGGTTTTTGGGGGTTATTAAGAGATTATTGCGGGGGTTAATGCTGGAGGTTATTGAAGTGAAAACGTGGATGTTATTGAGGCGTTATTAGAGATTATTGCGGGGTTATTGCAGAGAGTTATTGAAGTGAAATCACGGAGATTATTTGGGATTATTTTGGGGTTAGTGAGGGGTTATCGCAAGGGTTATTGCAGGGGGTTATTAGAGTGGAACCGCGGAAGTCATAGGAGGTTATTAAGAGTTCATTCCGGCATTATTAGAGTTAATACCCCAATAACCCTCTAATAACCTCCCAATAACCCTCCAAATAACATCCATAGTTGTTGGGTTTTAACTAATTGTATTAGTTGCAGGGTTGTTTTCATAAAACTACCATTTCTACAGAGTAACCCTCAATATGATAAAATATTTTATGAAAATGATAAGGAAATTATAATCAATAACTTGTATATTTTTACAGCAGAGAAAAATTTATTCTAAAATTCAACCTAAACCATGCACTCAAACAGGACTTTCAGTGAATGCTAAGATTTTTTTTTTATAGAATTTTGTTAAAAAAAAAGTCTCAAGAGGAGAATTTTTCTTTGAAATTAGAGATGTTAAGAATTGACTAAATCAGATTTAAACAACTACCGTACCTGATTAATTTTGTAGTCAGGTTCAGGTCCAAAATATCAGAGTTTTAATCATTCGGGTCGGGTTCAAGTTGACCCGCCAATTCAAATTTGATGTCAGACTGACCCACCGGCCTGAATTCAATATGAACTCTGCTCAAGCTAACCCAGATAATTATTATGCATTAGATGAGTGATGCGGGTCTAGTACAGGTAGGGCTGTCAAAACGGCTCATCGTTCACGAATAGTTTGTGTTCGGCTTGTTAAGAAACTCGTGTTCGATTCGTTCGCTAAGTTAACGAGCGAAACACGAATAATTATTTTGTGCTTGATATATAAACGAGCCGAATACTAGAAATGATTTGTTTGTTCATGTTCTGCTCATTTTAGCTCGAAATAATTAAATTATATATATATATATATATATATATATATATATATATATATATATATATATATATAATTGATGAATATTATTTTAAAAAAAATTAATTGACTGTAAGACTAAAAAAATTTTAATCAATCAAATTTATTAATTAAATAATATAATTTTATTCAAAATATAACGAGCCGAACATAAACAGTTATATTTTTTAACGAGCCAAACAATGGCTGGATCTGGGCTCGCTCGTGTGCGACTCGTTTACATCCCTAGGCACGGGTTGTCAAATTTTGATCCTTCTAAAATTTTAGGTTAAGCATTTTGAGATTGGGTCAATTATGGGCAAATTCAAATCCAACCCGTGAATCCGATTCGACACTCCTACATACCCATCAAAATTCAACTTAATTCAAGATGAGATCCATTTGGGAATTTATTTTTTCTTTATTTTATTTTAGCAAATGTAATTTTGACTATTTTAAAGAGAATGGCAGCCTAGATTCCACATTATTACCTTCCTTCGTTCTTTTATGAGTCGTGAGAGACGCAGTAAAGGAAGACAATTGTGGCAGCCCTAAGGGAAAGGAGGAAAAGCCCAATCATCTTTTTCTATGAAGTCTATTTTCTTTTTTATATATATAATCAAATTAATATATTTTGTTTACCTTCTCTGTTTACATAGAAAAATATATTTTCTATAAAATAATAAAATAGAATTTCTGACTTACTTTTAAAGTAGAAATATTTTCTTTGTATCTATTGGATTATAATATATATTATATTTTCTTAGAAAAGAGCTTCTTGTACATGTATGATTTTAATTGATATAAATAGGAGTATTAGTGCCCTTGTCAATGTCAGTCTTGATCAAACTCCATAGCCCTAATTGTATGTGAGTGGGTTGTCTCATTCCCATCTTTTTTAGGTAGTTCTCATGCCACTAATGATTGTAAGTTTTGTACCATTCTAATTCACTATTTAAAAATTAATTTTGGAGGCAACTTAGCATTTTGTCCTCACTTTGAAACTGCAAAAGTTAATTTGAGCGACTTAATTTAGGACTGTTAATAGAATGTTTGATAGTTTTATTAGGTCGGTCATCTTCATGATTAAGTGATTTCAAACATGATAGCCTATAACATATTATTTCCATCTTTATTAACCTTATCACGTCTTTGATCTCTTTATACTTTCATTTTAATGTTTGGTGATTTAATGATTGTTATTGCATAAATAATTTATCTGAGAAAATAATCATCTCATTTTATTTTCAATTATTTATCCTTTGCCTTGTGAACTCTTTTGTTTCAAAGCATAGGCTATTGTATTAGGATTAGAAACATTAAATCATGATCTCTTTTTAATTTTAACCTAAGTAAATAAAAATAAAACTATGTTTTCAATATTGAAAATATCTTGTAAAGGTGTATTTGAGTGTGATTAATCAATGGTACTAAGATTCTTGATTTAACTTTGATGATATAGTTTTTTTAAGAGTATTTTATAGGAGTTTATAAATAAGATCTATTTGTTTAACTTCACTAAATCTCTTTCATCATCTCTTTATGTGAAATCTCCCACAAAAGTAATTTAATGAATGAAATAAAGTAAACCCTTATTAATGAAATTTCTTTACTAGAATGAAATTAAAACATCGCGAGCTTTTGGTGTAACGGCTACAATTTTAATAGGAACTCCAAAGTTAGGCGTGCTTGTATTCAGGAAGAGTGACACCGTGTAAGTGATACCAATTGGACAAAATTATGAAACCATTAAACCACAGTGAGCAATATCTCAAAAGGTGAGAATTTGAATTGTTACCGATAGTAACAAATCATTACACCAGTTTGAAGATTAGAACAAAACTTGCCATACAAAAATAAAGTACTACGCTATGGAAACCAAATTTTGAACCCTAAATGACATGAAGTGCTACATGGTGGGACTCATCATTTGAATATGTATATGTTACCTCTAAATTCTTATATGCATTATGGATGATTCAGAATTAAGAATACTAAAAAAAAACATCAATTATTTAAATAAAAAATATTGTACAATCTCTTACGTAAATTTTAATTTTAACTCTAAAACATAGATGCGCGTTTTGATGTAACAATTTCAATTTCATCAGAAACTCTAAAGTTAAGTGCATTTGTATGGGAGTACTCCCAAAATTCGTGGACTCCTGAGAAGTTACACCAAAAAAATAAAACTGTGAGACCATTAGACGAAAGTAAGATTTGAACTTATTACATCTTCTGCATCATCCCTTAAATTCTTCTTCCTTCCAATTTATGAATTTACCGGCACCTTATATTTATTTAGAAACTATGGTAAGTTTTACTCTCAGGTTTAAGCTGTATTCTTAAAAAAAATACTATAGAAGGGCTGCTTCATAGGTCTAAAGAAACATATCATTTGCATCACTTTTACCTTATATTGTTAAAATAGAACAAATACATAGCTATATACATACATATATATGTATATATATATATATATATATATATATATATTGTTAGACATGTTGAAACAATTCTTAGCAAACACCATAGAAGGAACTGCTCATGTTAAAAACGATTAATATCATACAAATATTTACATGAAGAAGAACTGAATTTCGATCCAAGCATCTAGTTGACAAGCTCAGCTGAAGAAATTCAAAAACATAAGCAGGAACTCTCAATATAACACTTCAATTTATAGCTCCATGGATTTGCTCCTCTTTTTGTGCAAGAATATATAGCATGAACCCATTCCCCTGCAAACCAACAAAAAAAGAAATATATCATATTTATTAGAACATTAAAATTAAAATAACAAAAGAAGTTAATTTTCATCTAAAATTACAATATTAAGTTTCAAATCTAATAAAAATAAATAACTTCCAGTTAGTCGTTTATACCTTATATTAAAGATTTTTCAAAATAACAATATCGAAATATTAAAACTGCAGAAAGTAGGGGCTCTCTGACAACAGATTTAGAGCAGGATTTAATCTGGATGCAAGTTAAATCTTGTCAGACGATCATCTTCGTTAAAATAAAATTGTCAAAGATTTCGGCGATAAATCCCAAACTTACTAAATCCCACAAATCAATCGGTAGATTTTCGGGATTTGGAGGAAGAGTTATTCAGTTTGTTCTTTTTTACTTGCCAAATAATTATGCTAAATTTACAGAAAATTTATTACCAAATAATTTTTGAGTTTAAACTTAATAAATTTTAATTTAGAGGATTTATAAAATTTTAATAACTTAAATGTCATTTTTTGACGATGGAGATCTGAAACCCTAAATTAAAAATAGAGAATGAAAACCTACCCCCTGTTTCTTCTCTCGCTGCTGTTACAGCTTTCGCTGCTGATACTCCGCTCCTCACAATCACTGCTGCTCGGCTTCGGCGAGACCTTCGCCCCATTCACACCGCCAACTCCGGCGATCCTCTTCCGACCTCCCAGAGCAGCTCTAACCCTAGGCACGAACGCCTTCATAATCAACCCCGTCACTTTCTTCTTCTCCCCTCTCGAAACCACCCTCTGATTCCTCTTCACATCCTCATCACTCTCCGTCACATCCACCTCTGGCTTCCTCGCCGCCGGACGTTCCACGATATCCCTCAGTGATAGCTCATACGCAGCCACTTCTTCACCTTCCTCTTCCGGCATGTTCCGTACCAATTCCATCATCTCCTGTCGGTACTTTTCGATCATCTGTGCCCTAGAGTTTGCCGTGGGTGGAGGAGGGTATTTAAGTTCATCGTCGTCGGCGGCGGCGGAGGCGGCGTTAGTGAGCTGGGAGAGAGGTCTGCGGGCCCAGGGACCAAAGTTTTGCTGGGAATCGTGTCGGCCGAAGCTGTTGCGGTTAGATTTGATAAGCATCTCGGCCCAGATGTTGTAATCGAGGGAGTGGGGGTTGGGGTAGTGGTGGCGGACGGCGGCGGAGGGTTGATGCCGGCTGTCGGCGGAGGAGGCCAGCATCGTTATTGTTGAAGGGATGGAGCTGTGTGAGGGTAATTCGAGCTTGGAAGGAGGGTTAGGGTTTTATTGAAGGAGGTGGGGGGAGACAAAGTCAAGCTCAGGGATTAATGCATTGGAGAAAATTACAAAAAATATTAAGAAAATTATTTTAAGAAATTTTTTTTATTGAAAAAATTAAGTCAATATACGTTCATTAAATTTTAATTATGATCTCAACGTCATAAATTTATTGGAATATAATATAACATTGAAATAGTTAAAAATTTATTCATTTTAAGAAAATTATGATGCTCAAATTTTAATCAAAATGTTTTTACCTTCAAAATAAATGATGCATTTTTTAAAAAATAATTATTTATAATTTTTAAATTTTTTAAATAAAATTGAATGGAACCTTCTGTCCAAACTTATGAGGAATTCTATTTTCTCTTGGTGGATTGAGGGAAATGAATAAGAAGATTTTAAGAATTATTCAATGTGCCACCACTTAAATTCAAGACAAAACAACCACTATAACTATGTCTGAGGAAAAATTTTTTAGTTTATTTTTATATGTTAGATTTTAATTTGTTCTTTGTAGATTACGCTCCAAGAGATAGAGCTGAGTGAAGGAGAAATGAAAGAGTTAGAGCCGAGTGAAGGAGAAATGAAGATATAATAAAATAAATCTGAGATCTTTGTAGAGAGAATCGAGAGAAATGTTCTTTATTCGTAATTTTTGTCCTGTACTTATAGAGACGTGTTTTGTACAATTACAGAAAGGAGAGAACGGTTATGAAAACCGTTTTTAATGTCATTAAGACTCTAATTGATTATAAAGATTGTATGTTGTATTTGTATTACAATTTAAATTTCAACATTGTCGATAATTGACTGGTCAGCCAGTTTGAAGTCAACCGCCTGAGACGACCGGCTAAGTGACATGTATGCACTCTGGAGCATACGTTGGTCGGTCGAGGTGTTTGATTGTATTACGATCTTTATCGGTGTCAGCGGACGGTTGTGAGGTGGTCGTTCGGTTCGGACGTGCAGTTAGTCTGTGGAATGTGATCGGCTGGTTTTTTTTTGTAGTGAGTCATGGCGCATTTTTCGTTCGACTTGGGTCTTACAAGGCTTTTGTCTCTCCTGCCTGATTGGTTCATTGCTTCGGCCAAATCTCCCATTCTTGCAAGTTCTTAGGAGGATCTTGTCGCAACCCATGGGGGTATCCAACGAGACTCACTGCTAGGATGGTTCAAATCTCACTGTCGACAGGTCTTACCGCTACCCAGAGGGAACCATCTCCGAAGCTTGAATCTATCTAGGATTTGGAGATGCGGCTTCATGCTTGGCCTTGAATCGTCGGTTGATTGCTTGCCTCGAAATAAAACCCTTTCATCTTGATTGTTCTTTCTCTTCGGTATATACATATAATTTTTTTCTAGTGGAAAACTATTTTCTTGATATAATCTTTTTTGAAAATAAAAAATTATAATACTTATTACCATTTTCTAAGAAATTATTTTCCGCATCATAAATATACAATTAAAGGTCTATTTGGGGCAGCTTGTGCATTTCATAATAAGCAGCTAATCCTGAAATACAGCCTGTGGGTCGACCGCGAGGGTCGATCCGTGGCCTGCGTTTGTGTAAAAAACCCAAAAACAGCAGAAAACATTTTCAAAAACACTCGAACCAAGCGGTTAGAAATGCCGCCGCACTTATAAGCTGCCCCAAATGGGCCCTTCACCTTCAGCCACTAAATTGTACAATTTTGCTTCTACTCAATTTATTTTTTTAGATTTATTTCCTCGAGTTCCTCTATGGATAAATTTTGCTTCTCATAAATATGTAAATATGTATGAATTAAGAGAGATGTATGTAAATGGCTGACATTAATTGGTGTCGGTGGGAAGGCGGAGGTCATGATGGGGTAAAGGGTTTCTAGATGTGAGCGGATGTTACGGCTCTCTATTTTCTCCGCCTGGAAGGGAAGGGATACTTTCTGCGTGGTTAAATTTAATGCGCCGCGTGATTCCGCGGAACACGAACCAAAGTCCTCTCACATTTCTTACATCATTTTTAATGTGAAAAAAATGATCTGATTATTAAAGAAAGTGAGCATAACCGCTTAAAATTTGGCTATGAGTTCATAAAAAGTCATCTCTTTAATTTATAATAAAATTTAGGTATTAAATATGTAAATACACATGAATTAGGTGGTATGTTCCATTTTATTTTTTAAGTTAGAAAGTCTTTATTAAAATATAGAAATCGAGTCATCATGAATTTCATGGTTTATTAACTATTTATTTGAACAACAAGTCCACCACGAAACTACAAGTTGGATGCTTGTGAGTCCACGTTCGGTGACAATGTTAACCACTCAGTCGGGTGGCCCGACCTGGTTAGACAACCTCCTAGCCAATTTTTTGGAGTCGGCCTAATTCCACTCGGCCAGCCTAACTTTATCTGACCTAATTTCACCTAGCTCACTTCACCCGACTAGCTTCACCCAGCTAGCTTTACCAGGCTTGCTTCGCTCGACATGCTTCACCGACCCGCTTCTCCCAACTCACCTGCTTCTGCCCGACATTTTTTCAGTCTACAAGATTCAAAATTCTAAGATGTGTGATGAGCGTGGAGCCTACCACCGACAAGAATATGAGCATTCCGGGTTGGAGAATGCCCAAATCAGAGAAACAAAAGAAGAAAAAAAGAAGAATATAAGAGAAAGAAGACAAAAAGTAAGTGACATGACTTGAAAGATGACAAGATAAAATGTGACAAGAAAAAAAAAACAAAATGATAAGAAATGACAAGACATAAAGTAAGAAGAAAAGAACTAGCAAGTAAAAGCAAGAGAAACACAAAAAAAAGAAGGAGAAGGAAGAACCTCTCTCATATTCCAAATAGAAGAAAATATTTTACGGAATAACAAAAAAGATGAGCACCTTTTTCTTTATTTTAATTACTTTTCTTAAATGAAAGAGGAAATAAAAACGAGAATCAAAGAAAAAATACAAAGATAATCTCTTTCTTCATGAGTAAGCAAAATATCTCTCTATTGAAGCATCTCATCCGGGACGAGCAAACAGAGACTCCTTCCAAATTTAAGCCTCTCATCTGGGAAGAGCAAATAAAATATCTTTTTATTGAAGCTTCTCCTCCGAAATGAATAAAGAACTCTATTTCTTCAACAAAACATCTCGTCACACTCAACCTTAGGAAACCTCACGAACCCATCTCAAAGCTCGACTCAGATCTGCAAATATATGTAAAGAGCACGACATATGAATTCCAAATTTGATGAGAGACTCCAACCAACCGGAGATCACTCCATCATGACATTGTTGAGGCCTTCAAATGTCTGCTAAATCTCGTTCAATTAAGAGAATCTCTTTGAATCGTCCGATGGAGTGATCCAATTTCCTTCTTTATTTGTAGAGAGGCTTCTCCCAAACTTTATAAATAGAGCCTATCCTATTCATGAAGAGGGAGCTAGACCTTGAGCTAGAGTAAGACTAAAGCTTAAAGGAGAATGAGCTAAAGTCGAGTGTGCCACATCAAAGTTCCAGTGAATGTCTCCCACTCTTGCAGCTGTCTGTCATCATCGACTACCACTCACCGGTGTTCATAAATCATCATTGGCCGCCACCTGCTCATTTTGATTTTAACCTCTAGAGGAATCACAATGTGCAATGCAGTATCCTGTTTTACGTTGCTCAACAATGAAACAACAAATGGAGCAATACATCGTCCCAAACACTATGCAATGACACATTTTGAAGCCGATGAAATGATGTTCATCAGTTGCTCCTGACTGCAATCACTCTTGGCCAATGTGCAATAAATATTGTACCTCAATAAATTGTGCAGGCATTTCTAGCCTTTGGGCTATGGGCCTGTTCATGTACTTACTCGCTAATTCATAGTGGATTGTTTTGATTGAGCTGGGCCCCACAGTTTTTCCCCTTTAAGAGTTTATCATAAAAAAAGTTCTGGTGTCTCTACGTATGACTTTTATTATCTGTGTGTTGGATTACTGTGCAATCTTAAGGCAAATATTTGTTAATCTACCTCTAGGGATACCCTAGCTCGTATCAATTATTTTGATTTTTTAAAAGTGAATACTTTCATGCATAGGACAAATGATATATATAATAAAATCAAAACGTAGGTGTTATTTATGTATATACATAGGTAATGAGTGGTATGTATTTAAAAAATTTAAATAATAAAACTAGAAACCGATCAACATTTTTGTAGTTTTTTTTATCGTTTTAGTAATTTTTCATATACTTTAGGTTTATTTTCTCCCAGAATATAGTTGTATTACATAAAAATGTTAATTTTTTTTTTAACATATTTGAATGAATTTATTTAGTACTTTGATAATAATTTTTAAACTATTTTAATTTGAAATTAATGTTTAATCTTATTTTATTTAAAATTTACTTACATTATAGTTGTAATTTATTTTTAGTTTTAAATAAATATTATGTTTTAATTTAGCATCTTAACAATCATTAAAGTGAGTTCATTTTTATTTGGTTTTTAATTAATTTTTTTATATATTTGTTTGAATAAATTCAAAAAAATTAATTTTTAAAAAAATTATTTTATTTTATTTGAATTAAATTATATATATATATATATATATATATATATATATATATATATATATATATATATATATATATATATATAAACATCCAAATTACTCAGATGCAACAAATAGACCTATCTTTTCACTTGATGGAAGGTAGAGAGGAAAAGAACCGAAGACTAAAATATACTATGTAAATATTAATTTTTAAACATGTCATTTTATTTATACATAAAAAAGTTGTATTACTCTTTTTTCTAATTAAAATAAAGATATATTTTATGTGAAGCAATAGAATTGAGGGTTGTAAATGTAAAAAAAATAAAGTTTACGTGTCAGGCTTAGAGCTAATATAATAACATTACAATACAGTGACTTCCAATTTTCGCGTGGCAGGCCGGCGACAGCACCGTGCTAATTAAGTTGGTTTGCTTTTATTGTTGGAATTAAAAATAATTAACATACTAATCATCCCTTGCATCACTAATCCAAGTATTAATGCTCGGAATTTCGGTGCAGATCTAGTCATCATGAAGAATTATTTTAAAAATAAATATCGCGCTATTATGAATTTAAAATAGAAGAGCATCCGGTGCTCTGACGTTCCCGGCTAGTTCTAGACTATCTCATCTTGATTAGACTGAGTTTTCTTAAGGCTCATTTATTTGATTCAATTTAAATAATAATTTTTTAAATTGACACATTTCTTAAATTTTGTTATTTAATGGGAGTCAATTTTTAATTAGTATAATTTTCTAACTCGACAATATGACTGTCACAACGGTTTGTTATTTGTGAACAGCTCGTGTTCGGTTTAGTAAGTAGCTCTTGTTTGATTCGTTCGCTAAGCTAATGAGTCGAACACGAAAAAATGGTTTTGTGCTCGATGTATAAACGAGCCGAATACAAGCAAAATTATGTTCATTCGTGTTCGGCTCGTTTATACAACTCTACAAGATCTTATAATCAATTAAAATTATTAATTAAAAAAAAAATAAAAATATATTAAATTTTATTTAAATGTGGTACACCACTAACAAATTTTCATCATCTGACACGAATCTCGATGCATAACACGAATCTTGGTGCAATTTTTTGAATTAGAAACATTCAAATCTTGATAAAAAGACATCCATAGCTCCGATTTCAACAAACTTATATTCAAACTGACAGGCTCGATGAGACGGACCTAATGATATAAAAATTAGTCCAATCCAAATCAAATCAAGCTCATATCAAGTCATTAATCCACCTCTTATAAGATTTCTGGACATATTTAGAAGGTGAAACAAATGCCAACACTAGCAAGCCTATACTCGAATTGAGTGTCTCGACAATACGAATCTAAAGAGCCCAAGATCACTTAATTTCGACATCGTAAATGACATCAAATGCCCCTTAAACGCCGTCTGATCAAAGGAAGCCCTCTGGACTGTCTGATCAAAATGGCTGCATTAATTGCACCCAAAATAATATAAATAGATCCCCAACCCTCACACGAGGGAGGCCTCATCCTAGAGAGAGCCTGAAGCCTTGAAGAGAAGCAGCAACTTCGCACCACTGTCGACCGCCGTCGACCACCGCCTACCTCCGTTGATCACCGCCGACCACCGTCAATCATCACCTATCGTCGTCAACCACGGTTGATCTCCATCGCCGACCATCAACAAGCTTTGTTGACTTCCGCCAACCGTCGTCGACCACCGCTAACCACCATCGTCAATTATCAACAATTAGACGTTGTCAATAGACATTGTAATCTGAATAATATAATTACCCTTTCCCGTCTGTGGGACCAGGGATTTTTGTAATCATCAATAAATAGTGGATTTTTGCAACAGGGTAGTTTTTCTATTTACGGTTTTCCACATAAAAACTTATAGACTCGTCACCGCTTATTTCTATTTCATATGTGTGTGTTGAATTCTCGCACAACGCTATGACGATAATCACTCACTCTACCACCGCGAATTTTCTGGCACACATCAAAATGAATATTTTAATATAAATAACGAGATTTAAATCTCGCATCGGCCCAATTAACATTCAACAGCCGTGTAATTAGGGTTGCGAAAATAGCTCATTATCTGTGAATAACACGTGTTCGACTCGATAAGCAAGTGAGCCAAACACAAATAAATTTTTTGAGCTCGATATATAAACGAGTCGAACACGAACAATGATATTTTTTAACAAGCCGAGTCTGGACTCGCTCAAGCTCGGCTCATTTACACCCCTAACAACTACATGCATGACTAGGGTTGTCAAAATGATTTTTTGTTCGTGAAGAGCTCGTGTTCAACACATTAATCAAACAAGCCGAACAAATTAATTTTTTGTGTTCAAAATATATACTAACCGAACACGAACAGCCGCACCCCTACTCAACATACATTTCCAAACTCATTGCAGAAGATATTTCAACTTTTAAAATAAGTTAAGATTAGATAAATAAGAAATTTTACTAGAACATTAAACTTTTAAATGAAATTGGATTATTTTTTCTTTCTTCATGCAAGCTATGCCCATAAATAAAGCAATTTAAAATTTTTAATTTTATTTTTTATCAATATGTCCACGTATTCAAATACATATCTTCTCTAAGTTTTAATCAATATGTCCACGTATTCAAATACATATCTTCTCTAATTTTATTTTATTTTTAATAGACTAAAAGTAAAAGTATCTTAATACAAAGGTTGAATGGTAAACAACATAATAGGAGAGTATGGACTACGCCACTAAAATGTTTAATCTTTAAGATGGTCTTCTTAAACTGCATTCAGTATGATTTCATTCCTAAAATTTATAATTTTAATGCTTTCATATATAATATTTTTGCTGCCTCTAGCTTTGAAAATTTCATTTAAATTTTGACCATAATAGAAAATTAACCCTATAAATTCCTCTTTTATTAATATTTTGATTGTTTAGTGATAACACGTGTGCGAATTATATATTAGTTCAAAGGACTTAGATGCTAATTTAATATATTAAAATAAAAAAATGTTTATGTCCGTAATTACGACCCTTTAATATATACAAAAAATGTTGATCTTTTACTATGTCTCATGGAATCTATCTTAATATTTTACTAAGTTTTGGTAAAGCATTCATTCTCGGTCTCTATTAGAACAATTCTCATATCAACATGTGTGTGTTTATATATATATATATATATAAAGTAAATCAATATTTGGCAGAGGCCCAATAATCGATTTCTCATGAGCTCAGGGCCTATGATGAGAACCCCGTACTATGTGCCTGTAATTCAACCCCTAACACAACACGGCGGGGATCGAAACCTCGTTAGAAGGAAAAATTATTGCATATGGACACCGTATGCAGAAATGCATACGGTGTCCGATCTCCACCGTCCATCACAGATATTTTTTTTGAAATATGGCTCCCTGTAATACACCGTTGGTGTGTAATGAATGATGAAGATCAGATACCGTATGCATTTCTGCATACGGTGTATGTATGCAATAATCTTTGAACCAGAAGGGACTTACAGTGACCCGCCACCAACTGGACTATGTACCTCCGCGTGTTGGTTGACATCCTCGGTGAATTAATATTATTATTTTTTCAGACCAAGAAAGAATCTTTAAATTATTATAATCCATTTAGAGGAACTAAAGAATGTATTAAAGGGCATTCACAAGTAGCTAGCTATAACCATTGGACCATTCAATGTTACCTTTATATTCTACTCTTATCAATTTATGCAACCAACTCACCTACTTAGCATAGGTAATGTACCCAAACATCTTGTAATTAATGAAACAATTTCTCAAACATTATCAAATGCAATAATTGGCAAACATAAATAAGGCCTCAACATGAATGTGATTTAATTTCATACCATTTTTTTAGTATTAAATCATTTAAGAATTTTTTTTCCTTAGTCTAATTCGAGTTACAAAGTCATCCGAAGACTTCTCAATGTCACTTTAGTATTAAGCAGGAAAGGTAAAAGAAGTTGAGAGCTCATGATATCAAATAATTAGGTTCAATAAGGAGTGATTAATGATTGTTAGTTCTTTATAATTCATGGCTTCATTTTGGGATTTAAATAAACAAAAAGATTTTGAATTTTATAGTGCTAAGAATCATCACAACATTATGGAAGATCCACTTATAATGGCTTTTAGAGTCAAATAATGTGTTAAAGTCGAGGAACATCATTAAGAATCTAACTACTTCTCTCGAGAAGAGGAAATATAATGAAAAAATAATAATATTAGTTCTCATTTTGAGAAGAAAATGTATAATAGGATTGATCTAATCATGGGAACAACATTAAGAAAATATAATATGGAGGCACTAAGAGGTATTTTTGGCACCTCCTACAAAGTGCTTTCAAATCCACCTACCATCTTCAAAATATATACTCATCATGGTCATGAAAGAAATTTAAAATATAGAGCACATAAATGACCATCTCCTATAAGGAAACGAACATATAATAGAGACAATTTAGATATTGATGAAGAACACGACAAAGGCATACATAATAAAATCCAATGAACGATTTAATGGTAATAGTGAGTAATAATGAAAGCAAAAACACGATTTTTAATGCACCTTTAATCATCATGGATGCACGAATTCTTAAGAATTCAAGCAAAGCAAATGCAGGATGTCAATAGTGGAAATAAAAATCATGGATAAACAAAGTAGTTATTACAAAGTTAAAATGCCGAATTAATTTCTCTTTCGGCCAAAATATTTATGGTTTTAATATTGAGATAAACTATGCTTCAGACTAATATTATTCTCAAAGAAGGCGTACATCCCAAAATCATTTATGAAGACATACATGAGAGGTACATCACAAATGAAATTGTCATGGAAGATTTACATACATACCATTCACTTGATTTAAGCAAATGTGGGATGTCAATAGTGTTTTTTGTTGTGTTGTGGTGTGAGTTGTTTTTGTTTTTTTGTTTTTTTTTTTTTTTGGGAAGAGAACCTTATATTCTTCTTTTTTGCGCAAATTGTTTGTGGGTTGTAGATATGATCTCTTCCATATCTTTTGTAAATTTTTTGGATGAAACGCGTAAGGAGTCTACAGCTGCTCTTTTTGCTAAAAAATACATATATATATACAACACTTAAACTTTAATTTTACATCAATCATGTTACTTATGCCTGAAAAGGTGCATTTCACTTTAAAAGTTAAAATGATGGCATTTATTTATGTGATATGAATGATTTGGGTGGTATAAATGTTTTTTTTCAAAATTTAGTTGTTAGACCTGTAGATTCATAGGGACTGATTGGTATGTATGTAAATGCGCTAATTTTCCTTTATTCTTAACGAGAAAGAATGTCAAAGACGATGATTGCATGAGCATGTAAAGAAAAGCAAAATTTAAAGTCCATCTTAGGGATGAATATAAAATAAATATGATACATCCTTAACCTAAAAATCTAGCTAGATTCTTGCTTCAATAGTCTTCTTTCTACTAACACCTCTCAAAATCTCTTAGGCTGTTTGATGAACGAGAATGCCTTCGTTGGAATTGGCAACACTTTCTTTCTAATAGATGATGATAGAATTTTCTTGTATGCCTCTAAACTCTATATGCATACTATATCTGGCCAACATCATCCTTATCTCTTCTATATATCAAGCAAAGAGCTACAATGCTAGAGTTTGAAAAAACCTCATGAGAGAGATATTTTAGAAATGTCACTATTTATGCCCAACTTGAAGTTGTACATTTTATTCTTTGCCAAATGTTAGATAGTTGTGGTTTCTTTAATGATACATTTCCTTTAATGTGGTTAGCTTCATATTACAATCTTTCATGTAGTGCTTGAAATCATTCAACTTAGGTTTGACTATAATGAACCTATATGAAGCCCTTTAAAATGAAATTTCAAAATATTGCTAAAAACTTTAGGCTTTTATCCAAAGTGTTTATTGTGTCAATGTAGTGATCCATGTTGATTTCCATTCCATCTAGCATTTTGGTATAAAGTGTATTTTATATCTGAGTTAGTAGGGGAATTAGGGAGTGGATAAAGTGGTGCCCACCACCCTTTAATTCAAAATACATTCCCTAATCTTATATGATGCTAAAATTTTTCACACCAAACTTATATATATATATATATATATATATATATATATATATATATATATATATAATTATAATCTATGAATCATACTTTGAAACCAATTACTGCTAATGATTTTAAAAAATTAATATTTAATCACATATTTATTTGATTTAAATTTCGTAAGTAATATTAATATATAATTTTATTTTTACTTATAAATGATAAAAAATTAAAAAATTTTTGAAGGTTTAAGAAATCATTTGACACCCAAATCTTGAAATCCAAGCCTTCTTCTTTCTTCCCCAACTTTAAAAAAAGCACCTCTTACCCTACTTTTGCTACCCTTCTCTTTAATTTTTAGCTCTACCACTGATAACTGTTAAACTAATAAAACGAAACATTCTTTATAGCGTTGAAAATAATAGGTTGTACAAGAAACTTAAATTATAGCACATAATATAATTCTATAATATACCTCTCAAAAAGAACATTTAATCCTTTATTAGATTTAACATCTATGCCACTTATATCATTATTAAACGGGATAACACTAAAGAGTTCTCCATCATCATCATCTTTCTTAGCACCATCCTTTTCCATACATGGCTCATCTAAATAATTACATGGCTTTTCAATCATTACTATAAAGCCCTAAAAAATGTAATCTTATGGGTTACTAAAATTTTTTTTGACTCACCAACTTGATTTGATCTCTCTATTTTTGGGTGATCAATTCATTATGTTTATTTCTCACTTTATATTCATGGGCATGGGCATGATAATCTCTTGAACAACTCTAACTTAAACGTTTGAGGCAAGGATTCCAAACAAGAATCAATAGTGAACTTTAGAATATTATCTATAGATTCACTATCATGTCATCAAAGGCTTTTGTAATCTCCTTATTAGACATTTCTATAAGAAAATGTTTTATTATATTGACCATGTAAAATGATGCACAAATGACTTACTCACAAAGCTAAAGTAAAGAGAAGATGTCAGAGATTAGTGAATATATTTGGAAACCCTATCCTAATAACACAACATAAAAATAGGAAGAAAAAAAACTGTAATTCATAAATTCTTCAAAGTTTATTAATGCATCTTAAATCTATACATGACATGAAAATATAATACTCAAGCATAAATTTTCAAACTTAGAAGCTAATGTTCATGGATTTAGAATATATAGATCCTCTTAGAGAAGCTCTTAGAAACTCCCTATCACTTGCTCTCCATCTCTCTCTCTCTCTCTCACACACACACGCACAAATACACACACATATGAATTCCTTAAAAATATAGTCACTCAAGTAATGTTCTACTATTATAAATCCTTAGGATGAATCTAAAATGTTAAGCTTAAATAACAAATGAGATATAAGAGAACAACAAATTCATTAAAAGAACATGCTATAGATGTTATACATGAAAGAAGACCTGATAAACATTAATTTAGAAATTCCATGAATGATGTCTCTTACTATTAAATTTACAAAACTATTCAATAAATCTTCATGCCAGCTATTCAAGATAAGTAATAATTTAAATAATAGAATTATCAGATATGAGAAAATCTATGATGACCCTACTCAGACAATCATGAAACATCTACAAATATTTTTTTGTAAGCTTTAATCCTATTTACACAAACAGATAGATAGAGAGAGAGAGAGAGAGAGAGAGAGAGAGAGAGAGAGAGAGAGAGAGAGAGAGAGAAATTTTTATATTCATGTTGATATATTATTGTGTATTCTTCTTGCCTTTTTTCTCAAAGATAGTGGATACATATTTTTAGCTCAATTGTTTAGAGGATAAGACTCTCAAGAAAAAGCTACTTAAGGGTCTGTTTGGGACAGCTGCAGCTTATTGAATAATCTGCTGATAAGCTGATTAAAAATAATCAGCTGATAAGCTATGTGCGGTGACTATTATAAATTTTTATTTTTTTTTGTAATAGTCAAATTATAGCTAGGTGGGTGCGGTGTGAAAATGTTGTTTTCAGCGTTTTGAAAACGCATAAGCTGCCAAAACGCAGTTTACCCAAACAGTCCAGGTGCGTTTTCAAAACGCTACCGCACCAAATAACTTGCCCCAAACAAACCCTAAATCTGTCTTTTTCATCGTTCATGATTGGGAATCTAAATTTTCATCATTCATAAATCCTACACTCTTGATTCCTCCCAACTCAAGTCAGTCTGAATTTTCATTATTCATAAATGGGACTAAAATTTTCACATCTAACCATTTGATGCAAACTCTTGATGTCAAAGCATATAACAAATTTAAACGCCAAAATTCTAAAAATATTTGAAAAGTAAAAATAACAATTTTCACAAATTTATATTAACTAAATCATCTCATTGAATTTTAAATTATTAAAATTAGTGTAAAGAATTTATTAATTCATTTAATTCAAATAAATTTTTTTTTATAGGAAGATTTACATTTATACTACTAACTTCATATGTTTTTATATATCAAACATCTAAACTTCAATTTTTACATATATGTTTCCTTTCTTCTGCATCAAAATGTTTATTTTAAATACTAAAAATTATAAAAAATATATTTTTTATGTGATATATTATAAAAAAAAATGTTTAGGTCTTAGGTGGTATTTATGTAAATTCCCTTTTTGTTTTCTTTTTTTGCAAGGAAGCTTTATGATGTGGCGCCTTCTTGCGGCCAAAACACGTAAGGTGCGAAACGAAGCAAAGCCGAAGTAAGATTTTCGAAAGACTATTGATTCAATCCCCCAATAGTTCAACTACAGGTCAAAGAAAAACTCAATTTATTTATTTGACACGTACTAATTTTTGACCTTTTTTCTTTCTTTTTTATTAACTTGACCTTTACATTTAATCAGATGGAAGCACAGCTGTGGCTTAAGCATAGCTCGAGAGAACCATTCCAAATGAATGAACCATCTTGAAATAGAATCTGGAAAATTCATGATAGATTAACCTTCGGTTCAGTAACTTGTATTTAATTTTCTTATTATCTTATTATCATATGCTAAAATAGCATTTATTAGTCAGATTTGATTACTTCTATAATTTTGATTTTTCTTCTTGTAATATAAAATTTTAAAACCATTTCAGTTGCAATTATTAGGATAGTAGAATATATATATGAGCATTAGCGCAAACATACATGCCACAATTCTTATTGTATATCCTAAAAGTAGCTCTTCGAGTCATCAGAAATTAGACCACCCAAATCATCACAAGCGAGATGGCTTAGAGCATCCATCAATGGAAGTTGTTCGAGACGAGTTAAAACAATAAGTAGATCTATAGTCAGATGTTTGAAAATGATCATTCTTGACTAAACACTAAACATTAATGTCTTGATGAAAGAGGTAGAAGTTGACTTTTTCAAGGATCCCGAGTCACGATGAGAAAATGTTAAGTGAAAAGATAGTCTAAAGTACATCATTTTATGAGGGCCAAACATTATAAATTGAGGAATTAAATTTAAGGAAGGGTCTTTTGCAAGAAAATCTTTAATCTGAGAACATTTTCTTAATTCATCTAGCTCCTCTATCTCTGAAAAGGTCACATTTCTCTTTGTTTATTTAGACTTTATTCTATTGGTGTGATTCAAGGACAAATCTTGGTTAAATAACTTGAAAATGTTAAGTGAGCATGGAGCATGCCACAAACAAGAAGATGATCAACATAGACAACTTGGAGTGTCATAAACAACATGGAGTGCACTACGATTTTGTAGCTCAACAGAATTGTGTGCTCAAGGAGCAAATGCTGGAAATGATTAAGTAGACGACCGTTCAATGGATGGCTCACAATCTTAACTTGTAGCTCCTCCATGCCGAAGAGATCTAGCATTGATGTTGGGAGTGCCATACCACTGTCCCTAAGTGCAAGCGATGACAACAGTGAAAGATCAACACCCCTAGTCTACAACAAGCAAGGATGTAAAATACACCGCAACCTACTCCACCACAAAATATTTTCTCAGACATATTTCTGAGGTTGCAACATTCAAACGCTTCAAGATCTCAACTTCGCGGTCTTATCAAGAGAAATCTGAACCGTTTGACCATGTCGTTTCTTTCAAATCAATAATATGTCAACTAAGGATAAATGAAGAACTAAAATATTGACATTTCTTTATGACCTTAAAGGAGTCAACACTTTGATGGTTTAATAGCTTATCATTGAGAGTAATGATTTCCTTTGCAAAATTCAAGAGTATATTGATAGCACAACTTGTTAGCTCGCAAAAGCCTTAAAAGAATTCCCATGTGCAGTTACAACGACATCGACATTGAGATTCTTCGTGCTCCTTCATAACTCGTTTCCAAAAAGAGATACCAAAAGCTTGAAACATAGAACCTACTGTCACCCATGAAGCCATCTCTATAAACAATGTGCCTACAGAGTAAAAAAATGTTGATTAAGTTACTAGAATTTTCTATCAATTACATATCATTGAAAGTGTATAATTCACCTCTGATCTCTCAAATGACCTACCAACCACACCTGCACTCGCTAGAAAGGAACTCCCATGGGAGCGAGTGGAAGTCACGTCACTCTCTGCGACCATTGACACAACCCCAATAAGATGATAGTCATTCTCACCTACTCGCGGGTGCATGCACAAGAGAGGATGGAACACATAAACACGGTAAACTCAAAACCTAGAATAGCTTGTGGACTATTACCCTGAGAAGTTGGGGCCTTCTATTTATGAGATCCCCCAACCAACCCCAGTGAGGCTCCCGATGGGGGAAGTAGCAGAAGCCACCTAGAGCAAGGAATTCTTCTGAAGCCCACTCTAATGAAAGTTGAAAGATATACCATGACTCAAAGAGTTGTTGTCCCTACTACAGGGACTGCAGACATGTCATAGAGTAGTGTCTACACCTCAAGAACCTGATTGAGGAATTGATCAAGACTAGGAAAATGAAAGAGTTTATTAAGCCCAAAGCCATCACCCAACGACTGGGAAAGGATCCAGTGGAAGGATACCACAATAAATCGAGTTATACTTAAGCCTTTCATATCTTAAGAGTCATCCTAACCATTCTTTGAGGTGATCAATCTGAAGCCTCCCAATGGGCAAGCCTAAAGAGACTTTTCTTAGGCAAACTAACATGATTGCCTTATCTCAATCACATGTCATGTGTCACCTGCCTCTCGGATGTATATAGGAGGAGATGCCAGCGACCGTTATCACTGTCCTTATCACCAACTTCCATATTGTCAGAAACCTTATTGATATCGAGAGCTCAGTGAATATCTTGTCTAAGTATGTTTTTTGATAAGATGAACATTGTAATCGAGCGTCTGACAACCACATATGGGCTTTTATATAAGTTATCAGGCAAAATAAAAGAAGCATTGGGAGCTCTGGCTCTTATCACCTAGGGTGAAGGTGACAAGCAGTTCAATGCCATGACTAATTTCATCGTGCTTGATTAGCCAACAACTGACAACACCATCTTCAATCGATCACTGCTCAACCTTTTTAAGGAATTTTTTTGATCTACCACATAGCCGTGAATTTCCTCAATGAAGAAAAAGTAATTACCATTAGAGGCGACTTGGAGCAATCACATACTTTTTACTTGGAAGTCATCAACAGAGTAGATCAAGAATCGTAGGAGTTGGATACCTAATAAGAAAGTGGATTGGAGACCAATGAAGATCCCCACAATGACTGAGAAGATTGTAATTTTTTTTACTTAGTCTAGCTTTTAATGTGTTTCATAATCACAAACTCATTCAGATTCTATGAGATTGCCCTAACATGTTCACATGGCCAGTTGAGGAAATGTTAGGGTATCCACGATATTCCCTGCCACTGACTCAATGTCAATTTCATAGCTCAACTCATCAAATAAAAGATAGTTTGATATCCCTCACACTAGAGGAACCAATTAAGCAAGAAATACATAAGCTGCTACAGGCAGGGTGTATCAAGGAAGTGCAATACCTGGACTAGATGACGAACACAGTATTTGTCTGAAAAGCAAAAAGAATAAGGTGAATGCGTGTCGATTTCACTAGCCTTAATGCAACCTACTCATTGGATAGCTATATTTACAATGGATCAACACACTCATGGATTCAACAGTCAACCACTCTATTATGAGCTTTTTAGTGGTTTTTCTTGGTAATATCAATTAAAAATGTATCATACGGATGCCAAAAAAATTGCATCCATCACTATGGAATAATGAAATTCTCTTTAAGCTTAAAAATATAAGAGCCACCTATCAAAAGATGATGGATTTAACAATTGCCAATTAAAAGAAAAGAAATATTATACTCTACATCAAAGATGCACTAATTAAGACTGAAATTTCTGAACAACACATTAAATAATTAAATGAAACTTTAAAACTCTAAAAAACTATAACATGAAACTAGAACAGCTCAAATATAAATCCAGGAATGGGATTGGTAAGTTTTGATGTTACATACTAACCTCGGAAGGGATCAAGGCTAACCCCCAAAAATTTTATGTTCTAGTAAAAATGCCATTCCCCCACAATTTTAAAGAACTACAAAAACTGCCATTCCTGCACTGTTTTAAAAGTCTTGAGAAACATAAAAAAGTTTGCATAGCAAGCCTTTCAAAAACTAAAAGATTTTGTGGCTTTGCCACCCGCCTTTCAAAAACTAAAAGATTTTGTGGCTTTGCCACCCTTGCTCCTGTATCAATAGCAAGGTAAGGAAATCTCAGTTTACCTAGGAGTCAGACAAAAAGCAATCAATTCAAACCTTATTTACGAGGAACGATAAAAATAATTTTCAGCCAACTATGTCAGTTAAGTTTTGAGGGAGGAAGAGCTCAAGTATCATATTATGGAGAAACTAACATTTGATTTAATCATTTTAATATGAAAGGTTTTCTCAAATTTTTAGATGCATCAGGTGTGAGTGGTCATTGATCATCCACTCAAGTCAGTTCTAGCCAAGCTTGGACACTCTTTATGACTTCACAGATGAGTGGTCAAGATTTGCAAGTTTGACCTATCTTACATCCCCAACATAATGGTCTAGAAGCAAGCTATGGCCTACTTCCTCATAGATTATTCTAAACTGGATGATCAGAATAATAAAACAATAACCGGGACCCTATATGTAGAGCATTGAACCAACAAGGAACTAAACTTAGATTCATGATGATGAGGCTAACCAATCATCACATTTATCACATCATTGAAGTGAAATTTGGGAAACCGACTACAGATCTTGTCAATATTCACTCAAGTTTGAGGAACTCGACAATAGAGAGCCACGACTCACAAGAACAATACGGTCTTAATAGTACTGATAGAAGAGTGAGGCTGCGTCAATCATTTGCATAAAAATAAATTGGTGCAACTCAAATAGAGAAAATTATGTCTGTAAAAGACTCGACTGAGGAGACACTCGGGTGATCATCAGACAAATATTAAGAAATTCACTTAAGTTATACAAAAAAATATTTTACAATATTAAAAAATAGGTAAAAACCAAAAATCTCTTTTTATTTCATGAAATATAATTACATTTACAATTGTTTGACCTTTCACAAGTTGATTCTTAAAAAAAAAAGATTACAATTTTTAGGTTATTTATGTCTACAAAATGTGTGATATGGGTGTGTTTAATATATCTTTAATGTACTATTTGCATGCTTTTGTGCGGTATGTATAGTGTTATTTGTAGGATATATGTCCAATTCTAAAGCATAAACACTTGAAGGAACTAAATAGGCTAAGACATATGCAAGTGCTTTGATACCCAAGCAAGTGCCTAGGCACTGGGTAAAGCTCCCATTCAAATCAAAAATATAGAGTGGTTGACAACTCGGAGCCAACATCCGAGCATTATCACACCCATACCAAATGAAACAATGCCATCCAACACAATTATTCTGGCACAATGCTCTAGTTTTGCGATTTTAAAAGTGGAAACTGGGGCCCATTTAAGCGCTACCATGCCTACCTTTAATGACCCAGTTCCACAAGCGAGTGTAGTTGCGCCTCCCACTAATTTAAGATGCTTTAGGGATGTTTATACCCTTGAACCTAATCTGGAGATCATAAAACTCACATAAAGTGTGTGTGATGAGGAGAGACGAGGAGAGACAAAGTAAATGTCTTCAGCGCGCGCGCATTTGTGTGTAGTGAGTGTGACTGTTTACAATGAGTGTTTTTTTTTATTTTATTATTATATTATAAGTGTGGGAAGGTGAATCCAAATGGAGTAACATTATACAAGGAAGAATTGAAGTATAACAAATCAAAATTTATATCAGGTTAGATTGTTCTTCGTTTGCAAACACTTTTACTTTGATTTTCAATTGGAATTTGCTAGATTTTCTTTTTGCATGATTAAGAATTAGTTGTTCTATGCTTATTCGGTTTAAAAGTGTGGTAACTTATAATCAATCCATGAGATTTTTTTAATATTCTTTGGTATTTCATTGTATGTGCAGATCTTAACTTTCAAAAAATAATTTACTTTTGAATTGGCCTTTTGGAAAGTTAAATATTTTTGTGATATAGGACTATTGACCGCAGGCTAGAGGAAAAAGTATGTTAACGCTCAACCATTTGGTAGAATAGGAATATTATCATTAGAAGAATTGAATCATGTAGGAGACATGAAAATTCCTAATCAACAATGAAGAGTTAAGCACAACTTTATTATAATATGAGGTTTTAACACTTCTTATGTACAAAAATAGTGTAAGGAATAATTTCCTCTAATTGCCAACATTTAATTGGAAAATTCATTGGAAGAATAATGAGGATTCACTTGATCAAATTCAAAGAAGCATGATTTTTACATTAGAGTATAACTTTATTAGATTTTCCCTTTACAGAATTAGAATTTAGACACTTTAAAATTCCAAAATCTTAAATAGTTTGAATGATTTAAGATTATTAAACTAGTAATTTGAATCTTTTTAAAATAAACTAGTTCCTTGTAAGATCGATAATTGGATTCAAAATTCATATATTTCTTGATCGACATATCTATTTGCATGATATCACATGATTTATACTATTTTGGAGGTATTACTTGCCTGGAAAAGTCAAAATAGTATAATTTCTATTGAATTGTTAGATTTTCTCACCTCCTTCCATCGATTTGGGACATTGCCTCTTAAGGATCATGATGTGTTGTTAATTTTGTACTTGTTGTTATATTTATTTTTTAATTTTATTTGATGATATACAATTTGAGGAAGGATTTTGTTAGCGGCAAAGGAGAAGAACAAGAATAAAATTGGATTAGAATGTAGATTGAATCAAGAACATGCGCATGGTTGAACCTAAGTTAGAAGTTGATTTAGGTTCAATATGGGTTGAAACTAAGGTTTAGTTAACTTAAATTCAAGTTAGGTTGAACCTAAGTTAGAAGTTGATTTATATTCAATATGGGTTGAACCTAAGGTTTGATTAACTTGGATTCAAGTTAGGTTGAACTTAAATTAAGAGTTGATTTAAGTTCAATATGGGTTGAACCTAAGGTTTGGTTAACTTGGGTTCAAGTTAGGTTGAACCTAAGTTAGAAGTTGATTTAGGTTCAATATGGGTTGAACCTAAGGTTTAATTAACTTGGATTCAAGTTAGGTTGAACCTAAGTTAGAAGTTGATTTATATTCAATATGGGTTGAACCTAAGGTTTGGTTAACTTGGATTCAAGTTAGGTTGAACTTAAATTAAGAGTTGATTTAGGTTCAATATGGGTTGAACCTAAGGTTTGGTTAACTAGGGTTCAAGTTAGATTGAACCTAAGTTAGAAGTTGATTTAGGTTCAATATGGGTTGAACCTAAGGTTTAGTTAACTTGGATTCAAGTTAGGTTGAACCTAAGTTAGAAGTTGATTTAGGTTCAATATGGGTTGAACCTAAGATTTGGTTAACTTGGGTTTGATACACCTAAAATATATAGTATTTTTTTATGCACATTTTTATACCTAATTTTGATGATATTGCACGTATGATGAAAATGAGTGATTATGATGAAAGGAGCAAAATTGGATTAATTTGGAGCAAAAAAATGAAAAATGAAAAATGAAAATTTGGGCACTCGCCGGCTCAGCCGTGCTTAGCCGCCACAGTTAAAAATCGAGATTAACTTGAATTTGGCGTCATTTTCAAAGGGGATGGGATGCAACTCTTGGTGGTAACTTCCATAACTTCCTTTGGGCGACAAGTTTTAATGAAGGAGTGCATTCTTTGGTAGATACATCGAATTTGGACACATTTTGAAGAGACACTAATGCACCTTTTGATTTAATTTTTAAAGAGAGTCTTAGAAAAGATTAGGGGCTCTTCCATTACATTTTGAAGAGAGTTTTTACAGAGTTTTTATAAGAGTTTTCATTAGGAGTAGGAGTAGAGAGTATAAAAGAGAAAAGGGTAGGATTGAAGCCTTCTTCTTCTCACTTCTTTTCTTTCCTTTAGTTTAGTTTTCATTGAAGTCTGAAGTCTGTTTTTGAGTCATCGGAGTTGGGAGACCTGCTTTAAGGAGTAGTTTAGTGAAGAGTCAAGGTTTTAGAGGAACTTCCTGAGTCTTGTGGAGAGGATTTTTTGATAAGTTTTTTACTTTTGTTCTTACATTTAGTTTTTAATTAATACTTGTTGTGTTTGTTGTTATATTTAAAGTTAATGAAAATAGACTTAAACCATATTTTTCAGTCGAGCAATCTAAGTCTGATGAGAATCTGATGTTAGGTCACTTAGAATGAGTTCTGGGTTTGTCAGGCTGAAGACGTTAAACCAAGCGATTTGTGGGAGGTAACCCATAATTATCAGTGTGCTTTGTTTTATATTTGTTTTGCGTGCTTTGTTTTCTTTGATTGGTTTGTTTTTATGATTTTTGTGGTAGTAATTTGAAGTTTTTAAACTAAATAGAGTTTATTTGACCTTATTTGATGACTTAGAGGAGTCAGAATGAAAATTTGGACTTTTGGCAGACCTGTGCTAAGTTGAGCGCTGGCGGCTAAGCGCCGCCTAGTTGGCGCTTAGGCGCCGGAGTTACAAAAAACATGAAAAAATGAGATTCTAGAAGCCTAGATCGTGGGGAAGAGGGTTTGGAAGTTATTTGGAGTTTTAAAATGTCTTGAGGTAGTTTTATCACTTCCCAAGTGTATAAAAAGAACATGATTTAAGAGAAACACTTGCCCCGAGTCCTATTTTCATTTCTAAATCTTAAGAAGAGTATTTTGAGTACATCATGTCTTCCCGGGATAATGAGATTAAGAAGAAGAAGGATTTTGACAAGAGTAAGTTCATTAGTGACAGTGTTAAAGAGTTATTCATTGGATTTCTCGCTGTTAGTATTCAAGGGATTGCAGAAATGATTGCAAGAATTGAAGCCCGAGTGACTTTAATGGAAGCAAAGATCAATGAAAATAACTTACATTTGGAGCACATGAGATGACAACTAAAGATGCAATTCAGTCATTCAAGATACGTGGAAGAAGCGGATAAGGCGATGTTTTTGAAGAACAAATGGATTGAAGAAGAAGATATAAGAATGAACAATTATCGACTGTTCTATTAGATTTATATTCCAGAAGGGTCAAATGAGAATAATAGTGGTCCTGGATATAATACGCCTAATGGGGAGTAGAATTAAGTGTGCTTTGTTCTTATATGTTTTGTGTTCTTATGTGTTTTGTTTAATATGTTTAGTGTTCTTATGTGGTTTGTTTGGTGTGTTTAGTGTTTATGTTTGAGTTTTAATTACGCCTTATGATGTGATAGTTACATCCTAGAGATGTAAACTTATCAGTTTGAGATTAAGTCTCTTGTATCTAGAGAATTTCATCTTATGTATGTGGATAGAAATTTTAGGATTGTATTAAGTGCTATGTTTGTTTTAATGAATATAAGTTTGTGTTTGAGTAAAATTTGTTTGGAATCGATGAATATTAAACATTTGAATTAGAATATTGGAAGATTTATGGGGAAGAGATAATTATTTTGAAGAGATTAAGGGTGATTAACGAAGTGGTTTAAAGCATATACCTTAATTGTGAAAATCTGGGTATTGGCGGCTAAACGCCAGAGTACCGACGCTTAAGCACCAAATTTCGCGGCTAAGCGCCGAAGGGTTCGCGCTTAGGCACCAGTTTGCTAAAATTGGTTCCCAGCAGTTAAAACCCCGTGAATCTCAATTTTAACTCCCCTGTTCATCTTCAACCCATCATTTTCACGTGAGAGAGAGAGTCTAGGGCATTCTTGATTTGGACCATTTTAGAGCCGATTTCAATAAAAATTTATAAATTTGGATTCCTTGAGGTAAGAGCACAACTCCTAAGTAAAAATTTTTGATTTTCACCATGTATTTTGAGTACATTTTGGAAAATCTTAAAATCATATTCATGGTGAAAATTTGAGGAAAAACTTAAGAAATTGCTTAGATTTAGTGGAAACATCTTTTGGAATATAATTTAGCAAGTTTAGTTTGAAATTGAAATTTATGGTAAAATTTTCGTGAATTTTTAGAGATGGCTCCAAAGTCAAAGCGTGCGAGAGGAAAGATGAAGTTTGATTCCGACAAATTTGTTAGTGCGAGGGCTGAGGAACGATACGTCGATGCGTTGCAGTCACATAAATTGATTCCTGAGAGAGTGTTCAGTAAGCTAGGAGAAGTAATTGAAGATATGATTGCTAGGAGGAACTGGGAGAACTATTATTGCTTCTCTGCTGTTGTTGTTGTTTCTGTTGTTAGAGAATTCTATGAGAATTTACCTGCATCAGAAAAGAATTTAGTGATGGTTAGGGGGCAAGATGTGGACTTTTCTTCTGGGGTAATTAACACTTTCTATCAACTGCCTCCTGTTATGTTTTGTTTTTATTCTAATTTTCATCCTACGGAGGGAGAGTTATATGAGATAATGGGATTTTTGACTAATGGAAGAGGATTATGGGAAATAACAAATGATAGAAGAGTGAATTTTCCTGCTTCCAAATGAAATGCCACTTCTAAGGCATGACATTATTTTATCTCTTCTAAACTGTTGCCTTCAAGTCATACTAGTGAAGTGACAAGGGAAATATTTGTTTTGAACCATTGCATTCAGCAAGGGAAGCCTATAGATATTGGAGCGATCATTTATGATTATATTGTGAATTGTGCCAGATCTACCACTACTGCAGGTATGAGATTTCCTTCCCTGATTCATTCATTATGTGAACGGTCTGAAGTGAAATTTGAAACATGGGAAGAGGTACTTCAACCTTTGAGACCTATCACCAGTGTAAACGTTGGAGCTTACACTGTACAATCAGAATTTGGATGGAGAGGAGGATTTGGTAGGGCTTCTACTGCTTCTGCTGCATCTATTTCTCGTGCTACTACTTCACGTGCTTCATCATCTACTGATTCACAGACTGGTTTATTAAGCAAAATTTTGAAGAAAGTGAGTATTACTCTAGAGCATATGAAAGATATGGATGGTAAGATGGATAATGTGGAGAAATATATTGTAAAACATGATGAGTATGGGGAGAATTATCAGCATTATTTGGATAAACTGATTAGAGGTGATCAGAGTGCTGAGATGCCCCCTCATCCATTCTACATATCTTATGTGTCATCCAGGGATTGGAATGAGCAGGATGATGATGATGATGATGATGAGGATGAAGAGTAGATGTATGTTGTTTGTTTTAGTTGTTGTGTTGTTGTGCTATATTATTGTGCACTTTGTCTAGTATTTTGTTTGATGATTATGTTGTGATGTGAACTCTGATAGTATGCAGATTGTAGTTGTACTATTTATATGTTATGCTTATTCATATGTATTGTTGTTGGATTGATGTTTTATATGTTGCTTTGAGTGTAGTGTGTGTGTGGTAGTAAATGTTTTAATGTGTATGTTGTATTAGAGTTTTTTTTAGGGTGTATTTTTATTTTAAAACTGTTAGGAGATTAGAGAACACTATAGAAACTGCTATTTAGGAAACTGCATGCTTAAAAACTTTACAAAAATCTACCACTACCATTTTCTATCTAGTATCAGTGTGATTTTAGTTGGTGTGTATTTGCTTTGAAATTCTCCACTACTGTTGAAGTCTTTTGAAATTTTTTACTTTTCTTGTTATAAAAAGAAAATGTTTTGAAAAACTGAATTTATTTTCATTTTACTCCTGTTGTTTAAATTGTTATACTTGCATATTTAGGATATTTAAATTGTTGCAAGCATGTTATGTTAGTCTTTAATTCTCACCCATGTATCATTTCTTATGCTTAAATGTTTTATCCTAACTAAAAATTAAAGTTTGGGGGGGAATTTAAAAAAAAACAAAATGTTTTCAAAAACCTAAAATTTTATTTGTTCTCAAGAATACTTAAAATAAATCTTATTTCTTGATTGAGAACAATTATGTATATGAAGTTATATTAGGGGAACAAAAATTTTGAATATATAAATGAATAAAAGAATTTAGTTGAAAATTTATAGTAATCATGAAAAACTTAAAGTTAAAATTTTCTTAGTGAAGAGATGTTAAATATAGCTATCTTTCTTTAGTAAGAAATTTTATATTTTTGGATAAATAGAAGATTTGACTTTTATTCTTCAAAGCTAAAATTTCTTTTATTGAAGAATAATTTTCAAATACTATTGTTATGATTTTTAAGTGAAAGATATATATCTGACCTTTATTTTAAATGGAAAGGTGGAATTCAAAATCATTAAAGGCCTATCCAGATACAGTAATCCTTGCCTTAGAAAAAGAAAAAAAAAAGAAAAAGAAAAAAAAGAAAAAGAAAAAGAAAAAGTGAAAAATAATATGTAAAAAGGGAGGAGAAGCTTGAAGATTTAAGGGCCTAATAAAAAATTGGTTCCAAACCTAAAGTTTAACATATAAGTTCAGAGAAAATCTAAAGCTTAAGGTTATAATATAGTAAGTAAAATTATTTTCAAATAAAGATTTTTAAGTGAGAGAAATAAGATGTTTTAATCCTATATTTTGAAGAATCTACAAATATTTTTGAATTAGATAGAGACTTATGTTTGTCATTTTTCTTTCCTTAAGAACTTTCTAAACTTTAAGTTGGTCTTAATTACTGAATTTTTTTCTAAATTGGACTACTCCATTTCTAGCACAAAATTTTATTATCATCCTAAGAAACTCATTATATAATTTGCATGTTAAAATTTTTCTATGAGATTAACTGTCACTTGAGGACAAATAACATTTTAAGTTTGGGGGATTTTGATACACCTAAGATATATAATATTTTTTTATGCACATTTTTATACTTATTTTTGATGATATTGCACTTTAATGGAAGGTATTTTGTGTTTTTCTTGCAAGTATGATGAAAATGAGTAATTATGATGAAAGGAGCAATATTGGATCAAATTTGGAGAAAAAAAATGAAAAATGAAAATTTGGGCAAATGGCGACTAAGCGCCGCTGGGCCGGCGCTTAGCTGCCACAGTTAAAAATTGAGATTAACTTGAATTTGGTGCCATTTTCAAAGGAGATGGGATGCAACTCTTTGTGGTAACTTCCATAACTTCCTTTGGGCGGCAAGTTTGAATGGAGGGGGTGCATTCTTTGGTGGATACATTGAATTTGGACACATTTTGATGAGACACCAAGACACCTTTTGGTTTAATTTTTAAAGAGAATCTTAGGAAAGATTAGGGGCTCTTCCATTGCATTTTGAAGAGATTTTTTATAGAGTTTTTATAAGAGTTTTCATTAGGAGTAGGAGTAGAGAGTAGAAAAGAGAAAAGGGTAGGATTGAAGCCTTCTTCTTCTCACTTCTTTTCTTTCCTTTAGTTTAGTTTTTATTGAAGTCTGAAGTCTGTTTCTGAGTCATCGGAGTTGGGAGACCTGCTTTAAGGAGTAGTTTAGTGAAAAGTCAAGGTTTTAGAGGAACTTCCTGAGTCTTGTGGAGAGGATTTTCAGCTAAGTGTTTACTTTTGTTCTTACATTTAGTTTTTAATTAATACTTGTTATGTTTGTTGTTTTTCGTATGGTTTTTAATTTCAAATCAATTAGTTTTTGTATTTTCTCAATGCATTCTGAGTAGTTTACTTTATTTTTTCTTTCTTAAATGAAGAAGTAAGTAATTCATGAAAAATTGTTGTGGAATGTATATGTGTTTAAAGTTGGAAGAAGTTGTGAAGATTGATTCTATAAACTTTATTTACTTCTTAATTTGGCCTGTTAAGATGTAAAATTTGTGGTGAGATTGTGTAAGATCCAATGCAGTATTGTCTCATAAAAGTTAGTAAGATCACATGCAATTATATGGGTGAAAATTGCAGTTCATATAATTGAATGCAATATATTAGAAGATGTTTTAAAGGGGAGTAAAATTAGAGTATTTTTACTGTTACAGACTAAAAGCACCTAATTTGGTTTGAAGTTTTGAATTTTGTTATGTGAAGTTGCCCCTAAGTGGAGGGCATTGAGTGAACTCTAGAGTGAGAGCTGGTATCTTCCCTGCCTAACCATGTTCAAAATGATAAAATTTTAAATTAACCAATGTTCTTTATAGAACCAAGTAAGGGTAAAGAATACATTTGTTTCTATTTATCACAACAAATTTAAATACTACCACAACAATATTTTCATAATTATTAGTACTTTATAAAGGAAAGCAACAAATATTCTAGTTAATAGTGTTTTTCATACCGTGTTTACAGTTATTATCATTTTAATTTCTTGTTTGACTTTTACAAGAAAATTTAAAGAGTGAAAGCAACTATCAAACTTTTCAAAATCAAAACATACTTTCAAAAGCTAATTTAAAAAGTAAAAAGATAATTTTCTTATTTCTTTAAAGATTTTTCACTTTCCTTATGTGTTCGATATCTCGAGGCTTAATCAGAAAGTTTTATATTACTTGATAAACGATACGTATACTTACGTCGTATCCACATTATAAATCATAATTTTCTTATCAAAATCATAAGCATATATATCCAGCGGAGAAATGTTTTTGTCGCCGTTGCCAATTTTCATATCATAATTGTAAGTATAAATATCGGGTGGATCAGGGTTCAAGTTAGGTTAAACCTAAGTTAGAAGTTGATTTAGGTTCAATATGGGTTGAACCTAAGGTTTGGTTAATTTGGGTTCAAGTTAGGTTGGACCTAAGTTAGAAGTTGATTTAGGTTCAGTATGGGTTGAACTTAAGGTTTGGTTAACTTCGGTTCTGGTTAGATTGAACCTAATTTAAGGTTTTGATTCGAGATAGACTTAATTAGAGTTTAGGGTTACTCAAGCCTAAGGTAAATAAGACTTAAATATTAATCAAGTTTAATTAGGTTAGACTTAATTAGGATTTAAGGTTGTTTAAGCCTAACGTAAGTAAGACTTAAAGGTTAATTAAGTATATTTAAGGTTAGAATTAATTAGGATTTAAGGTTGTTTAACCTAATGTAAGTAATTCTTAAAGGTTAATCAAGTCTAATTAGGGTTAGACTTAATTAGGATTTAAGTTTGTTTAACCCTAATGTAAGTAAGACTTAATGGTTAATTAAGTCTAATTAGGGGTAAACTTAATTAGGATTTAAGGTTGTTTAAACCTAATGTAAGTACGCCTTATATGTTAATTAAGTCTAATTAGGCTTAGACTTAATTAGGATTTAAGGTTGTTTAAGCCTAATGGTTAACTAAGTCTAATTAGGGTTAAACTTAATCAGATTTTAAGGAAGCCCTACATTGGTGTCTGCCAGAGTCTTGAAAATTTTGCATTGCTTCACGTGGTCTCAGTCTCAGTATGTTTAAGCCTAATGTATGTAAGGCTTAAAGGTTAATTAAGTCTAATTAAGGTTAGACTTAATTAGGATTTAAGATTGTTTAAGCCTAATGTAAGTAAGGCTTACATGTTAATTAAGTATAATTAAGGTTAGACTTAATTAGGTTTTAAGGTTGTTTAAGCCTGATGTAAGTAAGGCATAATGGTTAATTAAGTCTAATTAGTTTTAAATATAATTAGGTTTTAAGATTGTTTAAGCCTAATGTAAGTATGGCTTAAAGGTTAATTAAGTCTAATTAGGGTTAAACTTAATTAGGATTTAAGGTTGTTTAAGCCTAATGTAAGTAAGGCTTAAAGTTTAATTAAGTCTAATTAGGGTTAGACTTTATTTGGTTTTAGGGTTTAATTGAACCTAATTTAGATAAGGTTTAATTGATTAATTGGACCTAATTAGGGTTAGGTCTAATTAGGGTTTATGATTAATTAAACCTAATTTAAGTAATGTTAGTTGGATTAATTAGATCTAATTAGGGTTAGGACTAATTTGGGTTTAGGATTAATTAAGCCTGATTTAAGTAAGGTTTAATTGGATTAATTAGACCTAATTAGGGTTTAATTTGTCTTAAACCTAATGTAATTAAGGTTTAAGGTGATTAATCAGGTCAAATGAGGGGTGATGTGCCTCCGACGTGTGCTATAATTTGTCTTAAACCTAATTTGATTTGAAGTTTTGAATTTTGTTATGTGAAGTTGGCCCCTAAGTGGAGGGAATTGAGGGAACTCTAGAGTGAGAGCTGGTATCTTCCCTGCCTAACCATGTTTAAAATGATAAAATTTTAAATTAACCAATGTTCTTTATAGAACCAAGTAAGGGTAAAGAATACATTTGCTTCTATTTATCACAACAAATTTAAATACTACCATAACAATATTTTTATAATTATTACTACTTTATAAAGGAAAGCAACAAATATTCTAGTTAATAGTGTTTTTCATACCGTGTTTACAGTTATTATCATTTTAATTTCTTGTTTGACTTTTACAAGAAAATTTAAAGAGTGAAATCAACTATCAAACTTTTCAAAATCAAAACATATTTTCAAAAGCTAATTTAAAAAGTAAAAAGGTAATTTTCTTATTTCTTTAAAGATTTTTCACTTTCCCTGTGGGTTCGATATCTCGGGGCTTAATCAGAAAGTCTTATATTACTTGATAAAATATACGTATACTTACGTAGTATCCACATTATAAATCATAAGCATATATATCCAGCGGAGAAATGTTTTTGTCGCCGTTGCTAATTTTCATATCATAATTGTAAGTATAAATATCAGGTGGATCAGGGTTCAAGTTAGGTTAAACCTAAGTTTGAAGTTGATTTAGGTTCAATATGGGTTGAACCTAAGGTTTGGTTAATTTGGGTTCAAGTTAGGTTGAACCTAAGTTAGAAGTTGATTTAGGTTCAGTATGGGTTGAACTTAAGGTTTGGTTAACTTCTGGTCCTGCTAGATTGAACCTAAGTTATGGTTTTGATTCGAGATAATTTAATTAGTGGTTTTAGGGTTACTCAAGCCTAAGGTAAATAAGACTTAAAGATTAATTAAGTTTAATTAGGTTAGACTTAATTAGGATTTAAGGTTGTTTAAGCCTAACGTAAGTAAGACTTAAAAGTTAATTAAGTATATTTAAGGTTAGAATTAATTAGGACTTAAGGTTGTTTAACCTAATGTAAGTAATTCTTAAAGGTTAATCAAGTCTAATTAGGGTTAGACTTAATTAGGATTTAAGTTTGTTTAACCCTAATGTAATTAAGACTTAATGGTTAATTAAGTCTATACTAGGGTAAACTTAATTAGGATTTAAGGTTGTTTAAACCTAATGTAAGTACGCCTTATATGTTAATTAAGTCTAATTAGGGTTAGACTTAATTAGGATTTAAGGTTGTTTAAGCCTAATGTAGGTAAGCCTAATTGTTAACTAAGTCTAATTAGGGTTAGACTTAATCAGATTTTAAGGTTGTTTAAGCCTAATGTAAGTAAGGCTTAAAGGTTAATTAAGTCTAATTAAGGTTAGACTTAATTAGGATTTAAGGTTGTTTAAGCCTAATGTAAGTAAGGCTTACAGGTTAATTAAGTATAATTAAGGTTAGACTTAATTAGGTTTTAAGGTTGTTTAAGCCTAATGTAAGTAAGACATAATGGTTAATTAAGTCTAATTAGTTTTAAACATAATTAAGATTGTTTAAGCCTAATGTAAGTAAGGCTTAAAGGTTAATTAAGTCTAATTAGGGTTAAACTTAATTAGGATTTAAGGTTGTTTAAGCCTAATGTAAGTAAGGCTTAAAGTTTAATTAAGTCTAATTAGGGGTTAGATTTTATTTGGTTTTAGGGTTTAATTGAACCTAATTTAGATAAGGTTTAATTGATTAATTGGACCTAATTAGTGGTTAGGTCTAATTAGGGTTTATGATTAATTAAACCTAATTTAAGTAATGTTAGTTGGATTAATTAGATCTAATTAGTGGTTAGGACTAATTTGGGTTTAGGATTAATTAAGCCTCGATTTAAGTAAGGTTTAATTGGATTAATTAGACCTAATTAGGGTTTAATTTGTCTTAAACCTAATGTAATTAAGGTTTAAGGTGATTAATCAGGTCAAATGAGGGGTGGTATGCCTCCGACGTGTGCTATTTTTATGCTTGTTTTTATGTTCATAAGTAAGTCACACACTAGAGGTTCTATGCAATCATACGTATCGTTAAAGTAAGACAGAGCTCTAGTGGAGTTCTGTTTATCGATCCCACAGGGAAGTAATGTAAGAGGTCCTTAGTCAAAGACTAGTATACTACTATCCGCCTTAGATTGGAATGTCAATTAAATTCTTGTTTTATATAGCAACTAATTTTAAATGCAGATGATTATAATTAAGGATAATAACTATTCCTAAATGCAAATATTACTTCTAAAGATAACCCTTTATGGATAAATTGGTTTTGAGAATTTGGAGATAATAAAATCTACTATTCTTATGTAATGAATTGGATAATGTAAATGAATGAGATGCATTAAATATTGTATGAGCTAAATAGGAGCAATCCTATTCTTTACCCTCTTCCGAGTGCATAAAGAACATTGGCTAATTCTAGGTTTAGTCTTTAAATCCGTGGTTAGGCTGGGAGGATACTGGCTCTCACTCCAGAGCTCCCACTTTTCTTTGCCTGAAGGATAACTCTCGCTTTATTTTTAAAACACTAGGACCAAATTGGGGATTTTAGTCTGTCACCCTAAAATCGCTAATTCTACGCCCATAAAACTATATTTCCTTATTTATTTACACTCAACCTCCATGAACTCCACTTTGTTGAGAATCTCACCACCCTCTCGGGTCTTAAAGCAATTGCAACAAATTTTAACACTACAACGAGCTCTTTTTGTAATATAAATGAAGCGAAAGTAAAAACCATCACATTTATAATTAAAACTTCATTTAACATGCATCTTGATATCCTAAACATGAATCCTACTCATTGCAAGAGAAAAGTAGAATGAAAAAAATGACATAATCTTCTCATGACATTATTTCCAAATAAAAATAAACACTAAGAGAAAGACATTACAAAGCATGAAGAAAATATAATGGAAAACTTTATTTCATCAAAGCAAATCCACTACATAAGTTTTTACAAAATTATAAAATAATGAAGAACACAATACATAGTTTTTTTCCTTTGAAAGACAGATGAAGATCTCTCCTACAAAGTCTCCCGCCGATCCATACAATGCTAGTAAAATCCCTTACAGATTCTCTCAAAATCCCCTCTCCAATCTCTCTAAAAAGATAGAAATCTACATTTCTACTCCTATTATAATTTCTATAAGCATTCTCCACATTTTTCCTAACTTTCCCCTATCCCTTTTTAAGACATAAAATCATTATAATATAGTGTAGCGACGAATTTCCCAAGAAGTGCCTCAAGAAACCTTCCAAAAAGCGTCAAGATTAAATGTATATGGCCAATAATCGCCCAAAATCGAATCCAAACCATCTTGGGAGAGGGCGGTGCTGGATAGGGCGCTGGCGGCGCCCTATTCACGCTCTTCTCTAGAGTCGGGCGCCAGCGGCGCCGGTTTGGGCGCCCCCGACGCTGATTCTATGCAGCTCCACTGCTTTGCTCCGTTTTAGCTCCGTTTCACCCCGTTTCAGTTGCATTGCATTCCTAACAGATAGAACTATAAAATAAGTATGAAAAAACTTTTCTTTAAAGTGTAATCTCATTAAAAAAATATGCAAGAAGTGTAAAAGAGATTAAGTATAGAAAGACTTTTCGAAATGTGTGAGGCTAAAATTTACTTTCTTGCTCGTTTTTGTTCCAAATTGCAACTTTTTTGCTTATTTATCTCCAATAGTCAATTTCTTGTACCTAGAAATATGCAAAATATCTTCCTTTAAAGTGTAATATCATTAAAATTAAGCATAAAATGTATATGTAAAATCAATCATTTTTTAGGCTTTATCAATTGCCCCAAACTTAATTGTTACTTGTCCTCAAGTAACACTATAACTTTAAAAACCAAATATGTTGACTTGTGTTTGTGGCTTTCAATAGTGTTTTCTATAATTTTATCTCAGAAATGTTATAATGTAACATAAGAGAAATTCTAGCAAATCAATCTAGGACTAGAGTGTAAGAATATCTTATATTCAAATTAGGAATCCTGATTTTTTTTACTTCAAAAGTTAATGAAACTTGTCCAACTAAAGATTCAAAGAGAGTATAAAAATAGAATTTAAGCATCTTATCTATATTATTCTAACAAATACTGTTTGAAATAAGAATAAGCTTACGATTATTTTTAAGTCTTTTTATTTAAAAAGATTCAAGTGAAACTAATTTTTTATTAGACTTCTCCTTAAGCTTCCCTCACATATTTTCTTTTTACTTTTCTTTTTCTTTTCTTTTTTATTTCTTTCTTAGGGATCATTTTCAATTCCTTTTTTTTTCTTTTCTTTTTTATGTGAGAATTACTATATCTAGATAGAACTTTAATAATTTTGAATTTCACCATCCCCTTTCTAAAGTCCAAAACTCAAAACTCAAAACTTTCCCTCTCTTTTTAAATGTGTAAGAATTAGTTTGAAAATGTTTTAATAAAGGCTCAATTCTCATTAAGTATAAATCTAAGAATCTTAGCTTTTCAAATATTCAACTCCTTTCTACCATAAATAGTAAAATAATTTCCCAATGTTTCCTACAAAATATCTTATCTCTAGAACAGTTTCATCACATAGGATTTCAACTAAGTTTCTTTTTCTAAGGTTCCTAAAATCAAAATTATAGTAACCTAAAGATAACAACACATGCCACAAGTCATTTTAAAAGTGATAATAAATTAAATACAGGCTACTGAGGACAAATAAAGTTTAGTTTTAAAATTTTTTCTTCCCCTAAACTTAAATTTTTAAATATTTTGCAATTAATTTTATAAATGTAGTAGGAAGAAAAAGTAAAGGCTGATTCTATTTACTACTAGCATAATCAAGATAGAATGACTGCAGTAGAACATGCTTGCAATAATATTACACTAAAAGGAATTATACTCACTTTAAAATATATTTTTCTTCCAACCCCCAAAGTTAATTTTTAACATATATAACATTCAGTACAGATAATATATGTAGAAGAAAAAACAGTTTAAAATTTCTATCTATCACACATGTCTATTAGAAACATCTACAATTAATAATTAGGACAAAATAATATGCAACAGAAAGTAAATCTAAACTAAGCATGCCAGAATGAAATTGACTAAATAAAAGTCTAACTAGCATAGCATGTATCAAAGATAGGGATATAAAAATGTTCTTCAATTCTTATATAAAGTTGGAACACAAACACAAAAACACATATGATAAATGAGGTTAATTCTTCCATTTAATCATCGCATCTCACTAACTTACCTCCAATTTCTAACGAAATCACTGCACTAATAAATTAAGTACATTAGAATGATTTTATAGATTATAATCCCAAAGATAAGATTATCCCTGATGTATTGGCTCGAAGGCACCAATCGCAGTTATCATATATTCCCTTTAATTAAGCACCTCTAACAGTTATAATGATAGTGTAAGTCATCCACATGTTACTCATCAAATAGGTTTGCGACTTCTATCAAATGAAAACTAAGTCAGAGAAAAGAAGTAACAAAATTGAGATGGATCTGTCATTGTTCAAATTCATGATATCTCTTGTAAAACTCAAGTCCGGGTAAGATCCGAGTCGTAGTGGACTCGTCAATCCAACTACTACAAGAGAACATACAAGTTGAACAATAATAAGAAGTTAAGGAATCACCTCCCTCATGACACACAAAGATCAAATCAAACCACTAACAATCCAAACATCTAATAATCAGCAATCAAAGTGATCAATCCACACTAAAGCAAACACAATACAACACTAACAATCATACTCCAAAGCATACTAAATCAAAGCACCCTGATAACTAGGGGTTGCCTCTTATAAAGCGCTTGATTTAACGTCACCAGCCCGAGAAATGATTCCTCCTAGATCAAAATTTCATTCAAGTAATATTCGATTAATTGCCCAATCCTTTTCGGATCCAGGGATTCTTACAAAATCCTCAAATTGTAATTTTTCTTTCAACTCTTCCTTTTCATATTGATTCATACCATTGTTCCTCATATTTCTCTTAATCCAATATTCTTCTATTGATTTTCTGAATTTGCATATTAATATCATCCTTGAAATTTATAAGAAATGGATCTTTGTATGATATTTTAAGATATCCTAAAATTTGGATCAGATTTTCTCTACATAATTTAGATTTTTGGTCAAATTGTTCTAGATTACTCTTATAATTCAAGTTATCTTCCAAATCTTCCCCTTGGTACCGAGTAAAGTGTTGAGGTGGTCTTTCTATATATCTTTCTAATTCGTTAGGAATTTCTTCCATTGATCTTTCAATATCCTTTTCTTTTTTTCTTAACTCATCGTTTATTTGATTTATATCCTCGAATTCAATAACTTTAAATTGCTCATCACTCATCTACTTAAGGTTTATCTCAGGGTCACTAGGTAAACTCTCTGGAGGATAACTGTTAATTACATTAATAATATGCTCTAAATAGTTTTCTATGTTCTTAATTACAGCCCCTTGACTTTCTAGTTCACTCTTTTGACTTTCCAACTGACCCTTCAATTGAATGACATCCTCTTCTAACATCGACTCCTTCTCCTCATTATGTAAGTTAAAGTTAAAATTATGAGGAAAAGAGTGTTCATCATTAAAATTGCCTTGATTCTTCCAATTACATGTCTGATTAAATTAATTATCTTCCAAAAATTGGTTTTTTCTTCCAAAATTAGTATTCCAGTTAAAGTTTGAATAATCTTCCCAACCTAGATTATAATAATCAGAATACGGATTGTGCATCTTAGGGCTAGTTTCAAAATAGTTAGGCTCAATCAATTGTCCAAATAAATTTTTCTTAATAACTGGGGGACCTTGAGGATAAATCTTTATGTATTGATCTAACTTCCTCTCAATATCAGCAACCTGAGAACTTAATATAGTAAGCATATCTTCTTGATAACTCATTACTCTCTTAGGGTTTACTCTTTTAAAGCTACTAGAATTATAATCCAAATCTACATATTCATTATATCGTTGATTTGCCATTTTACATTAAATTCATGTAGTTTTTTCTGATTCATCATCTTCCCAAAAGTTCTCTCTAAATCCAATTTGTAAGATTCAAAGTTTGCAGCTCCTGAACTATGCATACAAACTTAAAGACTTAACTACAAGGACAGATATCAAAAATATTTTTGGTATTTTGGATTTTTCTTGAAAATAAACACACAATAACTAAACACACTATATAATAAAACTATAAATTACAAATCTATGTCTTATAGGTTTAACTAAAATTCTCAAAAAATTCTTACCGAAGCATCCCCGGCAACGACGGAAAAACTTGATGCCCCTCCAGTGTGTGCTATTTTTCCGCTTGTTTTTATGTTTGTAAGTAAGTGCACACACTAGAGGTTCTACGCAAGTATACATATCGTTAAAGTAATACAGGGCTCTAGTGGAATCCCGTTTATCAATCCCATAGGAAAGCGAGGTAAGAGATCCTTAGTCAAAGTCTAGTCTACTACTATCAGCCTTAGATTGGAATGTCAATTAAAATGGTGTTTTATCTAGCAACTACTATTAAATGGAGATGATTATAAGTAAGGATAATAACTATTCCTTAATGCAAATATTACAAGGATAATAACTATTCATAAATGCAAATATTACTTCTAAAGATAACCCTTTCTGAATAAATTAGTTTGGAGAATTTTGAGATAACAAAATTTATTATTCTTATGTAATGAATTGGATAATGTAAAGGAATGTGATGCATTAAATATTGTATGTGTCAAATAAGAGCAATCTTACGAGTGCTTAAAGAACATTGGCTAATCCTAAGTTTAGTCCCTAAATTCATGGTTAGGCTAGGAGGATACTACCTCTCATTCTAGAGCTCCCACTTCCCTTCGCCTGAAGGCTAACTCATGCTTTAGTTTCTAAACACTAGGACCGAATTGGGGATTTTAGTCTGTCACCCTAAAATCTTTAATTCTACGCACATCAAAGAATATTACCCTATTTATTTGCACTCAACCCCCATGAACTTCACCATCCATGGAATTTGAATGTGGTTCCACTTTGTTGACAAACGCACCGCCCACTCGGGTCTTAATGTAATTACAACGAATTTTAACACTACAACGAACTCTTTTTGTAAGGTAAATGAAGCGCAAGTAAATACCATCACATTTATAATTAAAAATTCTTTTAGCATGCATTCTAATATCCTAAACATGAATCCTACTCATTACAAGAGAAAAGTAGAATGAAAACAATGACATAATCTTCTCATGACACTGTTTAAAGAAAGAGCGAGAGCAAGACATCACAAATCATGAAGAAAAAACAACAGAAAACTTCATTTCATCAAAGCAAATCCATTACATAAGTGTTTATAGAATCATAAGATAATGAAGAACAATACTTAACTTTTTCCCTTTGAAAGATAGAGATGAAGATCTCTCCCACAAAGGCTCTCACTGATCCATGCAATGCTAGTACAAACCCTTACAGGTTCTCTCTAAATCACTTCTCCAATCTGTCCAAAAGGTAGAAATCTAAATTTTTACTTCTTTTCTAATATCTCTAAGCACTCTCCACATTTTTCTAACTTTCCCCTATCCCTTTTTTCTGACATAAAATCATTCTAATATAGTGTAGGGATGAATATCCCAAGAGGTGCCTCAAGAAACCTTCCAAAAAGCATCCAAATTCAATGTATATGGCTAATAACTGCCAAAATTGAGTCCAAACCGTCTTTGGTGCCGGTGGCACCCTATTCACGCTTTTCTCTGGATTTGGGTGTCGGCGGTGCCGGTTTGGGCACCCCCAGCGCCGGTTCTGCGCAGCTCCACCGTTTTGCTCCGTTTGGCTCTATTTTAGCTCAGTTTCACCTCGTTTCAGTTGCATTGCGTTCCTAACAGATAGAACATCAAAATAACATAAAAATGACCTTTGTTTAAAGTGTAATATCATTAAAAAATATGAAAAAATTGTAAAAGAGATTAAGCATAATAAGACTTATCGAAATGTGTCAGGCCAAAATTTTTTTTCTTGCTCGTTTTTGCTCCAAATTGCACCGTTTTTGCTTCATTTTCTCTACTAGTTCATTTTTTGTACCAAAACCAAAAACATGCAGATTACATTACTTTAAAGTGTACTATCATTAAAATTAAGCATAAAACGTACATGTAAAATCAAGCATTTTTTAGGCTTATCAAGGGGTTAGACCTAATTAGGTTTTGATTTGTCTTAAACCTAATGTAATTAAGGTTTGAGGTGATTTAACTAGATTTAATGTAGGATTAAGCCTAGTTAGGATTTAGTTTTGGTTTTATTTGTTGTTAAATTTAAACTTGACTTAGCCCATTATGGAATGGACCAAATATTTGAATTTTTAAAGGTTATAGGATTTTAAATATTAATTTAAAATTAATATTTTTAACCCTAATGGCCAAAATGTCATTTTGGATTCTCAAGAGGTTAAGGTTTGTTATTTTAGGGTTTATATCTACCTCCCTAAACTTCTTAACCCATTTTGAAGTTAATTTTCTTATTTTCCTAATTTTTATAATTATTTTGAAAATAATTACTTAAGTTTCATAGGAAAATAGATATCTTTATCTAGAGACTCCCCTATCTCTTGAAAAAATCACAGAATGTTCCAGAGGATGAGGATATCATTTTGTGAAAATTTCATAATTTTGGACTTATAATTATTTTTAGATAATTAATTACTCCAGAGAGTAATTAATTAATTAAAAATAAAATATAAGTCATTCATCTCCATGAGTTCAAGGATATTTTTATTATATTTTTGTGATTTTTCTATGCCAAGATAAGGATTTTTGATTAGTTTAAGGTTAAACGAAATTAATTGAACCTTTAACTCAACAGAAAAAACCAGGGAATGTCGTGTGTTCTTAGACTCATCGAAATGTGGCTGATTAGTTGTAGGGTCCCGAACAACGGATCAAGTGGGATTAAATCACAAACGTTCATTTTTAAAACCCAAAAACGGACGGCATTCGCTTGTCTCCCTTTGTCTAGTGTATCTGTAGTTTGTCATTTATTTTGTGACTATTCTAAAAGTTTAGGTTTTTTTGGTTATCCTAAAAGTTTAGATTTTGTTTTTTTGGTTCTGTTGTTTATATATCATTTATATTTTGTTTTGTTCTGTTTTATTAATGTTGTTGTTTTAATGTTGTTTTGATTTTGTTTTATTTTTGTTTGTCCTGTATTCAGAATGTCGCCCCGCAAAAATGAGTTAGCACATCCTATAAAATTCAAAGAAAATTTAAAATAGAACTAATGCTATCGTTTTATCTTGAGCGTCCTGCAAAACAGAGTTAGCACACCCTATAACATGCAAAGAGAATCTAAAACGAAATTTGTGTTTACCCTAAAAGGAAAACAATGTCAGATTTAAAAGAAATAATGTGAATTTTATTTCTTAGAAGTCTTTATTTTAGTTGATTAAATTTTAGATAACCAGGTCAAGATGTCATTGGCTTCGTCTGGTAAAGTTTAGGAGGTCAAAGTTGATAGACTTCCTTTTTTCAAAATGATTCATAAATGATCCTCATAAAAGTAAGGTCAACAGTATCTCGTAGACCGTCGATGGACTAGAAGCAAGATTTCGCTCGATACTTGATGGATTCGAGTGATTTATATTTTTAGAGCTTCATCTAGAGGAGACGAAGACATCCATACGGTGTTGTTAGGGTTTTGAAATTGTTTGTTTCACAATGTCTGAAATTAAGCTCGGTTTGGGCTTAAATAACCATACCTTGGCCTCAATAGATGCAAGCTCAAATTGAATGGTTTATAAGCTTCGTCTCAACCACAGAAGGCTTAGCCCCAACTCAATTTGAAGTTAAGTTGAGCCTAGGTGTAAGTTTGATCTCAAGGTGAGTCGGCTTGAGAGGAGGATGTTGAACAATGGGTTAGAGCTTATGGTGATGGCTAATGTTGATTGGGCTTATCTTTATATGGTTCTAGGAAGTTTCGGAGTGATCAATTTAAAGTTTTGAAGAACTTCATTTCAAACGCAAAATTTGTCCTGGTTTTGGGTAGGGAAATTAAAGCAAATCATTCAGCTTCATGGGTCAATTCTATGTGGGATCAATTTCTTAGGTCCTAATGAGAAACTTTGATGTTTAAAGTTTTATGATTTGGGCATTGTATCTAGGTTTTTTATTTTGGTCTCCTCCCTTTAGCCTTCTCAGGTTTGGCTCTATTTATAGCCATGGAAATCATGGCTAAGCTTAGGCTTGCCTAGGGGAGGTGATAATAGATCCATCACGTCTTGGAAATAAGGTTTGAGCAATTTGGCAGCCATGGTTAAGCATCCCTAGGTTAATTCATGATGAATTCAATCATGGTGAGAGTTTGGCTCCATGTCTTGGCTTGCCTCTATTGGTCTCTCTTGGAGGTGGATAAGGCTTGATAACTTGTTGAAATTACCTCCCCTACATGAGTTCTATTGATCATTCAATGTCTTGAAGGGGAAAATGGCACCTTAGCCTCTTCTTCCTTCCTTTTCATGGATTGGCCATGATGGGTTTTACCATGGTAAGAGAGGTGGATTAAGTGATGTTCCCCTTCCATTGGATAGTCAATGGGGTGCTTGAGATGTTACTTGTGTTGGTCGGCCACCTCATTTCATGTAAATGGATGATTCATTCCATGAGTAGGGAGGAAGGCTACACATACTTCCCTTCACATAAAATTTATGTATTTTGTTCATGATGGCTCTTAACCATTGGTTTATCTTGGTTAATTCCATTGATTGGATGAAGGTGGAGGTGCATGACGAACTCAAAACCTCACCATCCCAAGCTTCATAAAAGGGTGCCACTTATCCCTCTTTTATGAGGTCCTCATGATGAGCTTTAACCATGGTTAAAGTGGTGGGTCATGGGTTATCCAATGTGTTAATCCATGTGTGATGAGTCTCATGGCTCATGAGTGACCCATTGATGACTTCTCATGATGTCATTTATGATGTCATGGTGGAGTTTTAAATTTAAAAATCATTTATCATGTCATTTGTGTTGTCATTTTTAATTTGAATTTGAGGGTTATTTTCTTATAATTCCACTTTGAAGTAATTATGTAATTAATTAAAAGAGTAGGAAATTATGTCATTAATCCATAAATTAATCAAAATGATTTTCAGAGTTAATCATTTGATTAATTTCATTAGTTTTGTTCAAACTTGGGTGTTTTGACCAAATTTGATTAAAGTTGGCCATGATTGATCAATGTTGACCTAGGTTGATCATGTTTGACCACTCCAGGTCCAAGGTTGACCCAGATGATTTACATAACTTTGTCATGGTCAATTTAATCATGGGTTCATTAACTTTGGTCATGGGACCTAGGTTTGACTAGGGTTGACCAAATGATCATGTTTGATCATTTTACTATCTTAAATTGATCAAATAAGACATATTTGACCAACTTATTATCTAAGTTGACTTCGTGGTCAATGGGATTGGTATTGGGTCCTGTGGTGGTCTTTAGGTCATGGATTGACCATTTTGACCAAGTTTGACCATTTAGGTCATGGGTTGACCAGTTTGGTTAATATGGTGGTCATTAGGTCATGGATTGACTATTTTGACTAAGTTTGACCATTTAGGTCATGGGTTGACCAGTTTGGTCAATGTGGTGGTCATTAGGTCATGAATTGACCATTTTGACCAAATTTGACCATTTAGGTCATGGGTTGACCAGTTTGGTCAATGTGGTGGTCATTAGGTCATGGATTGACCATTTTGACCAAATTTGACCATTTAGGTCATAGGTCGATCAGTTTGGTTATTGTGGCGGTCATTAGGTCATGGATTGATCTTTGTAGGGTTCTAGGAAGCTTTTGGAGCAATCAATTTGAAGTTTTGATGAACTTCATTTCAAACCCGAAATTTGTCCTGGTTTCGGGTAGGGAAATTAGGGCAAACCATTGGGCTTCATGGGTCAATTCTATGTGGGATCAATTGGTTAGGTCCTAATGAGAAACTTTGATGTTCAAAGTTTTAGGATTTGGGGATTGTATCTTGGTTTCTTATTTTGGTCTCCTCCCTTTAGCTTTCTCGGGTTTGGCTCTATTTATAGCCATGAAAGTCATGGCTAAGCTTAGGCTGCCTAGGGGAGGTGATAACAGGTCCATCATGTCTTGGAGATAAGGTTTGAGCAATGTGATAGCCATGGTTGAGCATCCCTAGGTTAATTCATGGTGAATTCAATCATGGTGAGAGTTTGGCTCCATGTCTTGGCTTGCCTCTATTGGTCTCTCTTTGAGGTGGATAAGGCTTGGTAACTTGTTGAAATTACCTCCCTTACATGAGTTCTATTGATCATTCAACGTCTTGAAGGGGGAAAATGACACCTTAGCCTCTTCTTCCATCCTTGTCATGGATTGGCCATGATGGGTCTTAACCATGGTAAGAGAGGTGGCTTAAGTGATTTTCACCTTCAATTGGATAGTCCATGGGGTGCTTGAGATTTTACTTGTATTGGTCGGCCACCTCATTTCATGCAAGTGGATGATTCATTCCATGAGTAGGGAGGAAGGTGACACATATTTCCCTTCACATAAAGTTTATGTATTTTGGTCATGATGGCTCTTAACCATGGGTTTACCTTGGTTAATTCCATTGATTGGATGAAGGTGGAGGTGCATGATGAACTCAACACCTCACCATCCCAAGCTTCATAAAAGGGTGCCACTTAATCCCTCTTTTTATGAAGTCCTCATGATGAGCTTTAACTATGGTTAAAGTGGTGGGTCATGGGTTATCCAATGTGTTAATCCATGTGTGATGAGTCTCATGGGTCATGAGTGACCCACTGATGACTTCTCTTCTCAAAAGTGTGGTCAACAGAGCTGTCAAAGATGATAAAGCTAGGGGGCAAGCATGTAATTTATATTTTTTTTCTCTTGTACTATATAAATAGGAGTTCATTTTCAAGTAAAGGAGGATAGACTATTTTAGGCATCACTATCTCCTTCTCTTAAACAATTTTTTTTAATATATAAAATGGGTCTAAGAAACCGGGGAAAACCCTCATTTTTTCTCCACTAGGATAATCGCTGTGCACTCTCCTTTCTTCTCTCTCTCGATTCCCTACGCATTATCCCTTGAGCATACCTACATGAAAAATTCAGATTCAACATATGGTGTGATGAATGTACATACACCAACAACAAGAAAATGAGTAACATTGATAAAAAAAACTCTCCACAAACTCGCATAGAAGAAACGCACGAGCGAAACTAGCACAACAACAAATTTAGGAACCTAAAATTTCTTTTCATTTGTCTTCCTTAAGGCCTTGGCTCGGAGGCGAAAACCATATCTTGAAACGACTTTGAATACAAGAACGAATCTGTCATTCGAGTGGAGAAAACGTTTCGAAGGGAGGCTATTACCACTGCACGAGATCAGTGTTGGTGTCATGTTCAAGGATATAGCACTGTCTTCCCCTTTGACATGTCAGTCCTTCTCTACTGCATCAAAATGAACAATGCAAGAAGAGACCGAGGCCTCATCGTACTAGCTAAAAACTGTTGGATCTAACTATAAGCTGCTCCGGGAGTATTGCCAAAGCATGGCTGCTTAGGTGGCTCTTTCTACAGCCGATAAGCTCTAGTCGGCAGGCTCCGATCGGCTGGATCTAGCCGGCTGTCTCTTTCTTTGACAGGGAAGCAAAAGAATAACAAATGGGAAATGATTTTTTGCGGAACAACTCTCAGACCGTAACCAAGGAAAATCTCGCACCAGCTGAATATCTAGCCAACCGGCGTGCGATTCCAGACTAAAACTGACTGGAGTGCAAAATTCTGCTAGCCAAAAGCCGACAAGTCTGTCCATACGCTCGCCGACCAACCGCCTTGAATTGTTTTCAGTATTTATCCGACTGTTTCATGCATAGGAAGTAGTGCTATCAAAGAGAAACAGAGGCCATAAACATATGGAAACAAGCAATATGAAGCTGGGAAGACGTGGATAATTCATGCAGGAGAAAGCTAAGTGCACTTGTGAGTGTGAAACGTGTGGCCAACAAAAAATAAAACAATAAGACTAAAAAGTGACTAAGACAAAAAATAAGAGATAAATTAAAGAAAAAAACAGAGAACAAAAGAGGAAAAACTAGGAAAAAAAGAAGAATTCTCTCACATTCTAAGAGGAAGATGATCATTTACAAGGAATAAAAAGATAAGCACATTTTTCTTATCTACTTTCCTTTTCTTAAATGAAGAAGGAAAGAAAAAGACGGAAGAAAAAAATAAAATATCTTTTCATTCGAGTCCGTCCTCTAAAAAGAGCAAGCAGACCTCATCATTAAAGCCTCTTCTCTAGGATGAGCAAGCATGCACTCTCTCAATTAAATTCTCTCTTCTGGGATGAACAAACAAAATATTCTTTCATTGAAGCCTCTCCTCTAGGATGAGAATTTCAAGTTCTCTCTTTGTTAAAGTCTCTCATCTGAGTCACAACTAAAATCTCTCATCATACTCAACTTTAAGGAACCTCCAACGCCCATCTCAAAGCTCGATTTAGAAAAAGCTATGGAAATGGTTTTCTTCCAAAAGCAATAAAATCTACAAAGAGTACGACGCAAATCGCCCCTTTAGTGAGTCTCTGTAGTTACCCACACAAAGGTAGCCATAAGGTCCGCATAAGATGAGGCAAAAGATGTGTCCCGCCTGAGACGATGTTCCGAGAAGAGCAAAAAATATGGGCAAGGAGTGAGACTTGAGTTAGAAAAAAGTAAAAATATAAAAAAGAGCAATTAAGTGACCATGCTCTCAAGAAATCAACTAACCAAAGGTTGGCAAAAGGATTTTTAAAAAAACTAAGCAAAGCTAGAGGCCAAGGAAAGAATGTTTTCAGTACTTACGAGTTTTTTTACTTGCAGCTTTACCTCTAAGAAGTAAAAAGCTTGGGGGCTTCAAGTATAGTCTCAAAACATCGTCCCGCCAAGCTGAAGGGATTGCTGTCTCCAGAGACGTGCCAATAGCCACATACTTGTTGGATCGGCTACCCAAGCCCTCCATCTTTAGTTAGCTAGCAAGCCACTTGGGTCAACCACCATAAGCTTGCTAAAAGAAGTCCAACCGGCCAACACCACCTGGGCCGACGAAACACCAACCGACCGGTCAACTCCCACTGGTCGGACGTCGATGAGTCCAGCGACAAGGAAGCTCCAGGACAACGAATCCAAGCAAGAAAAGAACTGGAGTAGGGGGGGGGGGGTACGCATATATATTATATCCCTCTTCTCTCATTTTTCTCTATAAATGGAAGGATTTTATCATGCATTAAGGGTCATGGGCACTAGGCCTTAGGCCCCTGCCCCTAGGTTCTATCTCTTAGCCCTATGACGGGAGCATGCTCTTATTCTTCCCTCATTTAGAACCTTACTTTGTATGGAATAATAGGGGCCAAAGAGCCCGAGAACACCTTTCTTTGCTCCCTGACAGGGCAAGGCTTTCTCTCTCCCCCTGTCTTTCTCTCTCTCCCCCTGTCTTTCTCATTCTCTCAAATTTTATGCTCTATTCTTTGGGCAACATCCCAATGTCAAATTTGGATACAACAAAGAAATTTAGAGCTCCGCCCAATATTTGATATTGACAGCTACTATTATATCCAAATTATCATCTCTTTAATTTTTTATCATATCGTCATATTTTAAATATCATTGTCTAATCATTATCTCCGAATCATTATCTTTCATTTGTTTTTGCCCAAACACCGTTGCTTGAACGCTACCATTACCCTCTATTTCTTTTTACTTCAGCCAAAGGAGGCCAAATTAATCCTCCCAACTTTTTAATCCAGCGTTCTCCAATTGCATAGAAAAACAAAATTATGTAAATTTAGGATGCAAAACTCTCTCTATTGTCGTAAATTTTCTGACGCCTAACAATATATATTAAAAGCATTCACGTGTACCTTAATTTGCCATTACATGATTTATGCTTTTTTATTAATTGATAATGATAAAGTTTGGAATAGTTATATACGTAGCACACAATGCTTTTGTATTTACATTTTTAACATCTTAACCTTAATTATTAGGTTTATAACATTTATCTATGCATGAAAAGGACGGGAAAGGTGTTTTCACCGGTTAAAAACTATGCTATTATTATTTTTTTGTGATATTAAAGATTTGAGTGTTATCAACGTATAAATAAAATTTATGTGTTAGATATTTAAATTTATAGGAATTAAGTGTTATAAGATTTTTTAGTTCAATATATATTTTTATTAACATAAATTATTTTCTTATGAAAATTTACATAAATGGCACATATTTTTATGTATTTATATATCTCACATCTAAACTTTCATATTTATATCTAGCACTTTGGGCCTTGAAGCCTTTAAATTAAAAGATATATTTAAAAAAAAAAAGTGATAATAATGTTATTTTTGATGTGATATTAAAAATTTAAATATTACGTATATAAATATTAAAAATTAGAAGAGAGATACATAAATAAATAAGAATTGCGTGTTATGTATTGTACGTTAAGGCTCACACGGACGAATGCTAGATAGGAAAAACGTTAAATTCTAATTGGTATATCCTAAAACAATAATGTAAAAAATAGTATGACAAATACAAGCATCATAATAATTTACACTTCTATCATCACAACTAAAAAAGGAAATCACCAATATGTCTAAGCAATGATATCAAATTTAATTAAACAAATATTTATCTAAACATTCAAAGTTCACAACTACAAAAAATGAATGTTCACATAGAAAAAATGAAAATATAAAAGATTAGCCTCTATATTAGGGAAATATCATTAAACACACAATGAAAATCCTACTCATGATCCTCATCAACCTCCTCGTCAACAACACTCTTATATCACTTAACATGACGATCAAAACTCTTCGTCAGACATGCTAGACAATAATGAAACCTTTTACTTGCCTTCATGCATCAGTCAAAACTCTTCATTCATTGCACTAACCCGTCTACAAGCTCGTAATGTTGAGTCTGTAACATGCCAGGGCCATCCACAATAACATTAGAGCACTCTTCCTCAAATGCAATGTCCTTTGCTCTTAGGTCGTACATCTCCCCTTCTTCCCCATCTTCAGCGTTAATAACTCAAAATCAGACTAAGCAGTGGTAGATTGGCTACCACAGCTGCTGGAGGACGACGAGGTCTGGCTCACCATCTCCCTCTACCTCTTCCGAAGCTACTCGTACTCCTCTTACATAATTAAAATCAAAGATTAATTGTCATTTTAAATATTACTAGTCACAAAAAAGTGAAAAATTCAATTTTCTTACTTACATTGACACGACGAGAGTGATCAGAGACCCACTACTGCATGCACAAGCGTCGATGTGTCAAGACATACATCTCTACAGTGGATGGCTCTCACTCAGGCTGCTTAGCTTGTTTACATGAGACAAAGGTAAGAATTACATAATTACATAAATCTTATGTTTCTGAATTTTGAGATAATTTTATCAGTCTCCTGTAGTGCTCCATGTAGGGGATCAAATCTCCAATATGGGTGCGGCCCAGCTGGCTCACTCCATCATCCAATTCTACTGGTTTGTCTTTGTTATCCTTTAGTATTCTAGAGAGTCCCAAGCTTTGTTCAATTCAGTCAAGGCATCCTCACCTACCCATGTGTGCCTCTCTTCCTTCTTCTGTGTTGTGGTGAACATGTAGCCTAATTGATGCCTGACACGAACCTACAAAATCTGTGAACTTTGTTAGTGATGCCCCAATAATAAGTAGTATGATCTCTAAAAATTTGAAATTATGAAAGTTTGATTATATTAAAAAGTAGAAACTAGCATTCTATTTTAAATTAAATGATCATACCTAAAACTCTTGAAACCATATGTCCCAAAAGAGAGAAACACCTAATCTTACAGGCTCCAAATGATCTCCGTGATGCATGTCACAGGCGGGCTGTAAGAAAAGAATCTAAAATTAAAATATTAGTTACAACAAAAATCAAGATTAAAATTGAATCTATTATAATCTTAAAAAATTTTAACTTACGAACCTCCCTCCGGCATAGTATACATTATGTCAGAGGTGTCACCCATCTAAGGTGCAGGAGTCGAGGGGCCGAACCTATATGAGGAGAATCTGGACGAAATATTGGTGCAAGTGTGGTAGCTGGTGCCTACGAGGGAACTGGTATAAGATGGGTAGCAGGAGAAGTGATTGAAGTGGTTGTAGGAGTTTCACATTTCTCAAAGTGAATGTCGACCTTCTCAACCTTCTGTACATGCTCCTCAAAGTTCCCTGAACACGACGTCTCTCCGAGGGCTGAACACCTGCCATCTGTAATTGGAAAACAAATTAAGAATTAGTATGTAGGAGCAATATGTAATATAAGACAAAAAAGTAAAAGGAGTACATAGTAGAATGATAACATGAAATATGACATGACTTTGTATAATATTAGTAAAACTAAGAACAATAGTGTGAGAAGCTGAAGTAAAAAAAAAAAAAAAAAAAAAAAAAAAAAAAAAAAAAAACTAATCATCTAATTATACATACCATCTTTTTGTTAGTTTCTTTAGATGAGTCAGTCGATGATGAACATAGAATTTCCTTATCAATCTCATCATCATTTTCATCCATACTTGGAGGGACATTTTCATGAAGCCTCGAGGTATCCTCTAGGTGAAATACTTCTTTTGTACTAAATTGAATAAAAAATCCAGATATAAAGGACTGATCTGTGATTTCATTGCTTGTATTATGAACCTAGAAGAAGTTTCAAAGTATAATTAATTTTACTTTGAATGTTGCAATTATATGACATACCGATAAATTGAAAAGTTACTTCAACATACGTATTTTTAGAACCATTTTGAAAATTCTTCTTCGTTCTTCTTGTTTGTCTGTGAGACATCCCCTACGTTCGAGCTATTAGTAAAAATCCTGCTCACATCATGTTTGAGTTGAGTAATATAACATCCCTTATAATAAATGAAAGAAATTTTAATTAAATTTAATCTTGATGTATGAATGGTTGCACTTCATTACAGTTTAGTAGAACATACAATTTATCGGAACGAAGCTCTCTATGGTTGAGGTGGCATGTAACATGCCTACCTAATAGTCACCTGATATTTGGAATACAAATAATTCTACTTGCGAAGACTGATCACAATCTGTTTCATGCATTTGCTGCCCTTGTTCGAAGTAATAGGGACAGAAAGAAATTATCTCATGAAATAGGTATGCCTCACATATCAATCCCTCCAAATGAACTTTATTCTTAATAATATTTTTGATTTTATTTAAAAATCTGTATAGTTAAATCATTTTAGAATAAATAATATGGTGGATTACTCTAAAATTAAAGACATACCTCACAAAAGGATATATTAATCTGTATTTCACTGGACGCTCCAATATAGTCTCATAAGACAGATGTATGGGCAGATGCTTCATTGAGTCAAAATCGGGAGGAAATATCATCTCGACCTTGCATGGTAATAAAATATTTCTAAAAATTCCATTACTAGAAATTCCATTTCTAACAATTTCATCTATTTCTAAAAATTCCATTTCTATTCATCCGGAATGGGAGATCATTAACTAAGAACCTTCGATGACAATCAAACCAGAAATTTTTGTTCCATGCTTCAAAGTGAATGTTTTGGACAAATCCATCAGTAAGGACAATCCGATTTCTTGGTTATGTTCAACTACATAGCATCTCACAAGTCGAGAGATCACTAATCGTCCAGATAAGACCAGCTCTAACTTGCAGCAATATCATAAATCATCATGTTTGTTTCCTACAATAATTGTAGCTCATTTATTACAAGTTGTATGTACTAGTCAATTTTACCATTTAGTCAATTTTACCTTTCTTAACAGAAGTCTTATATATAACAGCAATTATCCTAATAGGGCTATTAGATGATCGATGTTTAAGATGACAGTAACAAAGCCTTTTTTCAACTAAGGATGACTGACTACCTGAATCTTCTTTGTCCGTTGCGTCCTATTGAGTGCCATATTTTCATTTAATCGATAGATTAAGATCATTTTTTATACAACATGTCTAATACCGGCACAACACTAACTCTCTCTAAGCATTCCTACCACATCTAAGACAGCTCTCTCTAATCCTTTCTACCGCCTACACAACACCAACTCTTTGACGAATTAAGTTTTTTTCACACAAAAGCCACTCACTAAGCATTCTTATTTGCAAAATTTAAACTAAAAGCTAAGAAACTTCATTTTTAACATTGAAACCACACAAATAATATGCATGATATATTTAACACCTAAACTTCAAATTCCAAATATTCACAAAAAAAATTAAAATTTCACATAATAACAACATCAACTCTTTGCATTACAGATCTAACAATGAAACATCAAATTTACAATAATTAGAAACTTTAAAACCCAAATCTCATGAGGGGAGACTAGTCAGAAAGAAAAATTTACCTAAACCTCGGAGAGGAGTTTAGATGCAATTTGATCGGTAGAAATGTTGCCGAAGCAGCTCCAAGTGACCGGAGTTGACAGATTTCGCCGGATTTGCATGGGAATCGCCAGTTTCGCGGTACCCTATCAGACTGAGGAGTTCGAGATAAATTGAGTATCAGTTGAAGGAGAGGACATAGTAGGCCATTTACGTCTGCGCAAAGCCCAAAATAAACCTTTGCATCCATTCTTCTCGTGATTCGAAGCACTCGACGATAATCAGACGAAATTCGACGCAAAATTTGAGTATAAATAAATTCCGATGCAAATGCTGACGCTAACTATAGTGATTGTCATGAGTTCGACGTTTTAATGAAATAATTTCGAGAGATGTCGGAAGACAATGTTTTAGCAAAGAATAACAAATCTATGCGGACTTGAATGTCTTCTCAAACGAAGCCTTCAGCAAAATTTCAGCTCGGTATTACTTCATAAATGAAAGTAAATACATTTTTTACTGTATTCGATTAATCTTTTAGAGTGTTAGGGGTTGTAGATAGCGAGTTTTAAGTGTCAGATATGTAAATATCGATGTTTCCTGCGATAAGTCTGAAAATCCCCATTTTTTTACTTTCTACAGCCTATTCAGAAGCCTAATTGCTAATAAAAAAATGGAGCATTTACATAAATAGCACAGAATTCTTATGTTTTTACATATCTCACAGCTAAGCTTTCATATGTATACACATAACACTAAAAATTTTAATATCACAAATATATTTAATTTGAAATAAAGCATATTTACAAATATACTGAAAAATAAATCAATTTCTTACAAGTTATTTTGAGTGTGCTTTATATGTAAATTGTTTTATATTTAAAAAAAAATATATGTTCAAAAATACATAAAAAATATTTTTTAAAAACAAAGTGTAATAAAATAAATTTTACATATCTAACATAAATTTTACTTTTTTACATTTATACCATAAAAATTTTTTATATCACATAAAAATATCAAACCTTAACGTTTTTTTCAAAAAAAAAAAAAGAACAAAAAAAAAAAATAAAAAATTAAAATTTAGATATTAGATATGTAAATACATAAGAACTATGTTTTCTGTATATAAATCATCCGAATATGAATGTTTAGGGGTCAGATATGTAAATAGAAGAATTGCGTGATATTAGGTTTTAATGAGGTGTTATATTGTTGAATAAAACGAACTGAAAATTCACATAAAGAACTTCTTTGTTTTTGAGCGTAGTTGTCAGATAAACCGTAAGCGTGTTATGTTTCTAGAAAATGGCTTCTTTCAAATCCTTTTTACGCAAGGGGTCTTTGGTTTTCTTATACCTACTTTCAAACGGTAGGTCCGCACGTGGGGTTTTGGGTTTTTTCATATTTCAGAGAGTAGTTGAAATTTTTTTATATAAAAATACAATATGATTTTTCTGCTCTCAGATTTTTTTTTTTAAATTTAAAAAAGAATTTAATCATTAAAGTATCCAGCCAAACATCAACCTGAGCTCATTTTATTTTTTATTTTTTTTATTTTTTATTTTTGGTCGATAAGTGCGACCTAAGAGGAGAAAACTTACACCCTCAACAATTATGTCGTGAGTAAATGTGCTAATCATACTAGCAAGCTATGTCCGAGCTGATCATTTAGTTCAAAGTGATTGATGATATGTTTTTATTTGGGAGAGTGATAGGGGATGTAAACTGTTTTCACTTGATAGAGATATTGTTAAGACAGACGGATGCGATGTTTTGTTTCTATACTATCAGATAGTTGCAAAGTATATCGTTGTAGGAGCAAGTTATAATTTAAATGTAGAATTATATATATATTTGTATTAAGAAATGTTATGGTGTCATGGCTTCATAAAAGAGGTCACTGTTATATGGGGTGGAGCCAGTCTTCTTTCTAAGGGGGGAGGAACAAATTTAAAAAATACAAATAAATAAAACGAATAAGACAATGCAAAACAAAGTATTGTATTCCATTATTATTGATAAATTGAAACATAGTGTACACTTTTCAATCGATCTTTTCATATTTTGATAATATTGCATAACTGTTTCATTCATAAATAAATCAAAAACTTCTTTTTCAATGTACGGTACACGACAAGTATTAAGCAAGTCATCACTTATTTGATTACGCAATTGATTTTTGACAATCTTCATTGCAGAGAATGTTCTTTCAACTGTAGCAATAGCAATTGGTAAAGTCAATGCTAAGATAATAAGTCTATAAATTAAAGGATACACACCATTCTTCTTTACCTTAAATATCTGTTTTGCAAGATAAGCAATATTATTTTGAGATGGAAATCAACATTAATGCACATATAAATAATATAAGTGGATAGTTGATGCTCAAATGCTACTAGCTGGACAATAGAAAAAATCAAACTTGAAAGACGAATCAATTTCCTCTTATCAAAAGTAGCGAATGAATCATTTGGGTTTGAACATGCGACACAAATAAGTAGCTCAGCACTTGCTTCAGAGAAACAACTGTTTAATTCTTGAAGTTTCATGTCGATCACAGTCTAAAACTTTTTAGCACGATAATAATGTAAATTTGTAATTTTTACATTTTCATGTTGACCGACAAATAGCCTTAAAAATATTGTTCATATCCGGAATATCAATTCCAAAAACATTACAAAAATGAGACACTTCATCCAATAAAGAATCTCATCATTCTCCCGTTGTATTCCTTGCGTGGATACTTACACTAATTTCATTGTATTCTCAATATTATGATATTTTCTTTGTAAGGATAATGTTAATTCATTTGTAATACCTAAAATATCAATGATTTAATGCATTGCAAAGATAAAGTCAAAATATTATATTGCATTAATTAAAACACTAACTTAAAGTGACTGTTGATCATGTATACCATCTTCTTTTATTATCTCAAGTACTTTAATTACAAATGCATACATTTTTATGAGACTAATCAAAATAGGAAAATGTAAGTTCCAACCGATTTCACCTGCTCATTGCAAAGTAGTTTCTTGATTTAAACCACGATCACTAAGTATATCTCAAGTTTTAAGATACAATGGAATCTTCTCATGTTAAATGGCTTTAAAAGCATCACTTCTTTTACAAGAAGCTCGTACTACATTTGGAATTCTTGAAGTAAACTCAAATAGATGTTTGACTTGCCAATGATTCTTTTTCTATTTCTACTAATCATAATTGAAGTTGATGTGGAATACAATGAACATAATATGCTTGAGGATTATCATAAAGAATAAGTGCTTTTAAGCCATTAAACTCACCTCACATAATTGATGCCTCATCATAGATTTGGCCACATATTCTATGCAAGCTTACTGAATTTTTTGCTAATATAGATTCAAAGGCTTTCTCGAGTGTAACTGCATTTATTGAAAAAATATATTTGTTACTAATAAATCTTTCAATAATTTGTTCTTTTTTATCAATATATCTCACTGCAAAAGCTAGTTGTTCCTTCATTAATACATCATGAGGCTCATCCATTATAATAGAGAAGTATGAATCACCTATATCTTTGATGATAAGGACAAGAGTCTTAGCCGTTGCTGTTTGACAAAATTGTTTCTGGAGTTTTGTGGTAGTTAACTGGAGTTTTGCATTGACATTGTCAAATGTAACTTTTTTCACCTTTTCATTATGATTTGTAAGGAAATGAAGCAATTCCAAATAATTTTGTTGATTACTTGATTCAGTTGATTCATCGTGAACTCAAAATGGTAATCTTTGTCATAAAAGAAGTCAAATATAATTAACCGATGCAATCAACATAATGCGATATTCTTATTTGTTTCCCTCATCGTTGCTCAACCACATAGCAACAATGCTCGGTATTTGCAGCTTTATCAAATACTCACATTTCTGTCTTGCATTATTGTGAGCACTATTATGTTCACAAACATGAGCTAAATGTTTTTTTTCTTCCAATTTCTAATTCCTTCACCAACAAATGAATCATCACCGCCTTGACTTGTAACAACACCTTATTGATATATAAGTAGATAACCATACATACAATATGCTGCATCTTTCTACACATTATACTCTAACCAAGTTGAATACTCCTCAAATCATTTTGAATTAAATCTTCGTACATCATTACTCATCATTGTTTGAGAAAAATTGTGATTTTTTGGTTTATGTGGCCCCTTCAACAAGTAAGCTCCTCGCATTGCATCCCTATCATTAACATCAAAACTCCAAATTAAAGGACGAAGACCGGGATCAGCTTGGAGATTGCCAATATCAATTTATGCTCGTTATTTTATCTTTAAATAACAATCCATTCATCAAAGCTTAATAAAATAAATTCTAATATCAATATAAAAAATTTAAAAGTATAAATCAAACATTTATAACATGAAATATACATTAAACAAATATATCATTCTACGTAAGAGTTCAATATCATTTAACAAGTAAATGTAAATGAAAGAAATAAATCAAAAGACATTTTAGGCATATTATTAGCAACTTTTAAAAATCAAGTTAAACTACCAATTTTCTTTAATATTAACAGAGAATTAATAGTGATGGCCACAAAATGTTAAATATGCCACTGAATAAAAATAACATAGAATAAAAATAAATTGTCTTTTGGATATCCAAAATTAAGATAAATCAAAATGATTACATAACAATCATTATCATCACACCTTAATCGATATTCCAACAAATTATTGCCAATCCCCAAATTACAATAAAATTGACTAAAGAAGAACATATCTACAAAAAAATAAGAAATATGTTTCAATCACTTATAAGGCTTATCACAAGAGAAGTGTAGGTTGTTCTGATGTTGGGCACACTAAGGCTATAAAACTACACTTGAATTTATTTTGGTTGATTCAATATTGAAAGTACACCTCGAAAAAAGTGCTTTTACATACAAACCACATAACTTAAATAATGATCCATTTACTAAACATTTATATGAGAAAAATCATAATATTATTACAATATGATTCATGATACTATCCAACATACTCTTACAGCTTAATTGCCTCTGTTCAATAACAAATGGAGATAAAACAAGCCATGGACTAAAACACAACGAGCACATACATATATTGGTTTAACTTAGAAACTTATACCTAAGTTTGTAATAGTAGGTTATTAATCATAACATTAAAATATATGGGGCTTCACATTCATACCACAGTTTTTATAAATTTACATATCTAACAACTAAATTTTAAATTTTTTTTATAAATACACTTTAGAGTCATATTAAATGCCTCAAAGAAAAAATATTTTCAAATTAGCAATTTAGCTGTTACACACACTAGCAGCAACACTAAAGCTTCAGACAAAAATCATCAAAAATAGTTTCTGCACATTAAATAGATGGGTTTCAGTTCAAATATAAAGAAGAAAATTAAAATCATGCTTTACATCATTGCAATAAAACTTTACAGAAAGTTTAGAGGAACACCAAAGCAATAAGAATAAATGGAACTCTTATTTTAATGGTTAATTTCTAATGTGATCGTCATTGTCAATTATGTTTAGGAACACCAAAGCCATTTTGGTTGTTTTAGTAGGATTCAACTAAGTCCTGCTTACTGCTACTCAAATCTTGCTATCAGCCTACCACACAGATTAGGGTTAGTTGCTCCTTCACTGAGTCACAAAAGGTGCAGCCGCCGGCTGCGTCGGCTTGCCGAGAGAGGGGCAGAGGGTTGAGGAGCTAGGAGAGCGAAGGCAGTGGAGGAGCAGGGCAGTGTGGGAGGCAATTAATATTTAGACGTGAATTTCAGAGGGGCAAATTACCAGCCCTTGGTAAAAGGTATGTCTGCCCATGGTTTTTATGTTGGAAGATTTTGATACAAAAATGTGGATGACTAATGAGATTTTGTTAGCAAAGAAGTTTTATTGGGAGATGGAACATTTAATTGTGAGCTTTTATAATTCAAACTTTTTTTTTTTATGCTAACTTTGTTGTTAGTTTTGCAAATTAGTACAAACCATACCTTAATTAAGAAGAATTATTGTAATATATTAGGGAAAAATATCAAATGAATCAAAACAGATATATATACACAAAGGATTAGATTAGCCTTGGATTCAAGTCGGTCTATCCATAAGTTACCTCCATTAATTGAGCGGATGGAAAATTCAATTCGATAACATGCCTTCTATACTGATTAACTCAACAACCCGCCTACATCAAAAGTTAACTCATCATTATATTGTAACAACTCAAACACAAATCGGTTGCTCGACATTTTAAAATCCTACATAGTGTGTTATATCATGATATGCATGAAATTGATGATATATTTTTCTATATTTCCCTGCATTATTTCCACTGTTTGTTCCCAATTTATTATTTTTTTCTGCTGTTTTATAAGTTTTTTTGAGGTTATAGCCTTAATAGGAATAAAGGAGCTAAGTGGCATTTGGGGCCTTAAAACTGGCGAACTTATGCCAAAAATGGCATGACTACATCTCTCCCCATGTCCAAACTTAGCAATCAAAGCCCAGGCGACGAATTTGTGGCATCAAGATGCCACCACTACGCTGAAAACTACACCAAAATCTAGCATAACTGTGTTAAGTGAGGAGTAGCTACGCCTATTATAGGGTGAATACGCCTCTTTCTCTCCATCTAGGGACTCCAAACAATATGGTCAACGCTTACGTGCGACTTTAGTGGTGGCGCCGAGGAGCCACACCAAACTTAGGCACCAGCTTTAGGGCGCCGAGGAGCCACCTATAGGAGCACTTACAAAATAAATGCACCGAACGAGCGAGACTTTGGACCTATAAGGAGGAACTCCAACACTAGCGAACCTACTTAGGCGGTTACAATAGTTACTTGTATGAGTGGCGTTTCACAGTTACAACAAGAGTAATTTCAATAGAAATGGGATTTTGCATTTACACCATTTTTCAAAGAAAGGCTCAACCCTTAGAGTGACATTAATAAAAAAAAGAAGACGAATGTGTCAGAGAGAGTCACCGAAAAAATGATTACAACCATCAACGCGCTTCGTCGAAAGAATCCTGAGAAGAGAAGGTGAGAGTGTGTGTGAGAGTTCTCTCTCGAGAGAACGAGTGTTTAATTATTGTACCCAAAGGGGTAGAAAATCAGAGAGCTGTAAATTCTTGTTATTTGGGGAAGAACATTAGTGAGTTCATTCTAAGCTTTATTTCCTTTGAATTTGTGATAGATTTTACGTTTTATTCATCTGATATACGTATGACTCAAATTTCTTTCTTCCCTGAATTAGATTTTACGCAAATTAAAATCATCTTAATTATTTGATTGTGTAATTTAGATATTTAGTTGATATTTTAACCTTTTGATTTAATCCTAAATAGATCACTTAAGAAGTTAAAATAGATTGTGATCTAGTACTACATGAGTAGTCTAGTGAAGCAATTAGGTCAAACTACATGATTCTATGAAAATAAGAATATTGATGTTATGATGATGCAATCGTGCAGAGAAATTTGCAAACACTGAGGTTTTTACATGGCTAGGTGACTAACTATAATATGAAACCACAATTTTCTATAACCAATAGGAGGTGTCAAATGAAATTGTTATTTGTAGTCATAAGCTTCAATAGAATCACATAGATCTAATTTGTATAAGACCAATGCAATAAAGAAATATTGTCACTCGTTAAAACTCAAAAAAAGTAATAGGTTTTACTTTTTGTAAAATTAGGATTGGAAACATAATAATCAATAAATTTTGAATATTCAAGCTAGAGTCCAACTCGGCAGACTAGAACCTTTCCAGACTTTGGGAGATCACTCGTTCCTCGTGAAATTGATGCATAGATTAAATTTTATATACTACTTGGTAGACACGTATACATGTGTATGTCGCCGGTGCTTCATAGCATTTCAGATGTATTAATCATTCATGTGTTTTTATTTCTTTGCGTAGCCAATTATGTAACATAATATATATCAACCCAAATCTATAAATATGGGATCATGGTTGAGACTCAAGTGACATAATCCAATATATTGAAGGTAGCTAAAAGCTTTAGGTACCTTCGTGTGAGTAATAAATTCCTATACTTTGTCAAATTGTTTCTCCTTTTTTCTCTCTCAAATACTCTAATTTAATTGGATGAACTCATTGATAGTCAGTAAGCCAACATGTATATTGTATTTGAAATGATTTATGAAGCCCATTACATTATCTTTTTTGACGTAGATGCCTCTCATGCAGCCTTCCTTGGATCATAAAATCCATTTTTCTCCACCTAATTTCACTCACACATGGAGTCATGCCCCTTCCCCTCATGATCATCTGCCATGTGTTACCATGCATGCTTTTATCATTGTGATGAGTTAGTTGGGCTACCATGTTACAACAGCGCCTAAATCGATAAGCAACACATCATCATATTGTAATAGCTTGAACACAACAACTCGTCAGCACAACATCATAAGCTTACATAGTGTGTTATATCAGTTATGTATATTTATATTTTTTGTGTAGCAATTTATGTAACATAATTAATATCAACCCAAATCTAGAATAATGAGGCTGTGACTGAGACTTAATTTATAAAATCCAATATGTTGAACATAACTACACGCTTTAGGTTTATTCTTATGAGCAATAAATTGTCATATCTCATAGCTTTCTTTCCCCATTTTTCTTTCTCAAATACTCAAAGTTAGGCGGCATGAACTCACTGATAGTTGGTAACCCAAAAGGTATATTGGAATTGAAACGATTTTCTGAAGCACAATGCATTATATGTATTGATGTTGATATCTCTCCTGCAGCCTTTTAAATAAACATTCTTCTTTATTTAAAAGATAAACAAATGCATAACAACTCCACAATAGAATTTAAGGATATAATTTTAATTATTTATTATGAACATCACAATTCAATGATCTTAAAATAATATATTATTTCCTAAATTTCAAGCATTAACAATTGAATTTCTTCGCATAGATGAATATTTTATTTTCGTGGCATGTCAACATCATATATTCATTATAGAGAAAAATCATTAAGTTCCCTTACTGTAAGCATAAGAATCAAATATTGCAATCTCAGATGACGTGAGAATATATTTATTATTAGTGGCTAGTATGACCTATATTGTGTTGAAGCCCATTGTGATTCTTAAACGAGTCATAAGTATTTAAATGTTGAACAAATTAACTCAAACATATTGGGATATGATATTTGATACCATTGTATCGCAAATTGGTACAATTTTTTTCAGGCATTTTCCACTCCACAAATTAAAAATAATAATAATAAAAAACTTCTATGGTTGATCATTGCTCAAAGGCAAGAAAAAAATTTGCATACGGAGGGCGTACGCAGCGCTGCGTACGCCCTTCATTGTACATGCATGGTACACGAATGGTACATGCATGGTACGCATGGTACACGCATGGTACATGCATGGTACATGCATGGTACACGCATGGTATTTCCTGTACCGTCCATGTACCATTCATGTACCATGGTCCATACGTGTACTACGCACGTACTGCGTGCGTACCACGCGTGTACCATGCGTATACCATTGGTGTACCATGCGTGTATCATCCGTGTACCATGCATGTACAAGGGAGGGCATACGCAGCGCTGCGTACGCCCTCCGTATGCAAATTTCTCTCCAAAGGCAAAGCCACAGTTGAGGCGCTAGCACTTTCCCCTTTGACTCGATTAATTTTAATAAAATCTTTAAAAAATATTTATTTCAACCTAATTCATACTTACCTATATCTTTCACATTGGTGTTTTTTCTTACTTTGTACTGATTAATTTTGTATTTAATTTATATATTCTTGTTTCTTTTTTTTTAAAAAAAAACATGTTTTCTCTAAGAGATTAGTTAGCTTTCACCGTCACGTTCATCCTAGGCCAAGCAAAAACAAAACAACATTAAAGGAAAACTTGAAAGTCACTAGCTTACTATAGGTAACTCTACTGTCTTAGAATTATTCATGACTATTATAGTAGATTGCCGAGGTAGTTATTGAATAAGACATTATTTTATTTATAGATTCAAAATTAATTCCATAAATTTAACATTTCCATCCAAGCAAAAAGTTTGGAAGTTTTTTTACTTGTACTTTTGAGCTCAAACCTATTAGGTTTTATAACCATCAATATTAGAAAGCATTTAGCAAGCCCTTGGGTTTGTTCGCACTCAAGTGTTTTTTTTATCATTATCATTAACTTTGTTGCATATCAGGAGTCATTGTTGGTCATGTAGGCTGCAATTAGTAGTGTCAGTTAGTAATATAGGCCATAGTTGAAAGTTACAGTAGCAGTTAGCTACTTAGGTCATAATTGGTCACATAAGTCATTGTTGATAACTGCAATAACATTAGTTAGTCATAGAGGATGTAGTTAAAAACTATGATAGTAGTGTCCATATAGATCGTTAGTTGGTCAAATTGGGTGTAGTTAGTAGTTGTAGTAGTGTCAGTTAAACATAGAGGTCATAAATAGAAGTTGTAGTAACAATTACCACATAGGTTGAAGGTGGTTACATTTATCATAGTTGGTATCCATAATTGCATCATTTGGCCACATATTCCATAATTGGAAAAAATATTACTTGTTAGCTATATAGATCATAATTGGCCACATAGGTCATAGTTGGTTGTTGTAATAGTTGGTAATAGAGGCTATAGTTGGAAGTCGTAATAACAATTAGTCATATAAGACATAGTTGATCACATAGATTGTGGTTGGTAGCTGCAATGGTGTCTGTTGGCCACAGAAGCCGTAGTTGGAAGCTTCGATAGTAGTTAGCCACATAGACCGTAGTTGTTAGTTGTAGTAGCGTTGGTTGGCTACAGAAACCGTAGTTGGAAGTTGTTGTTGCAATTTGATCGTGTTGGTCGTAATTGGTCACATCCCCATCTATATCACCATCATTTTGAATAAGAGACTAGAGATATCTAAAATGTTCAAACCTTTTAACGATTTGATCGCCCATAGTTATAACTCTACCACTAGAGCTGTTGCTACTAAAATTACATTTCATGTATTCAGTTCTAGTTCTACTAAAACGAAAGCCTTTAGACTCTAATGTCGACCTCCATAATTTTAATTTTTCCCTTTAGTCTTATCCACAAGAAGGATATCATCGACGAAAAGTATACACTAAGGTACATCCTCCTATAAATGTCTAGTAAAGAGTATCCATAACTAAAGGGCTTAAAGTTGATCCTTGATATAATCCAACTGAAATATGATAATAATAGTTCAAAACTCCTTTTAATTGCTAAACCCAAAACCTTAAATGCATTCTTCAAATAAATGAAAACGAAAAGGAAAATGAGGATGAGAAACTACCTTCCTCGATCATATTGGGTAGGAGAGACATAGAAGGTGGAGAAAATTGGGAGTTTTCAGTCACTTTAAGCTGTGATCCTGTCGTTGCATTCCCAGCTAGCTCCTATTGCGAATGCATCATGAGGGTTTGATGGTGAAGGCGATATTTTTTGATGAAACAGAGAGAGGTGGAGGGACATGTGAGGCTTTCGGGGAGAGGAAAGTACGCGAGGGCTTCAGATAGAGAGGCGTAATGTAGGCGAGGGGGACGAATAGGATAAGACCGAGAGAGATGCAATTTAGGTGGTATAAGAGCTTATTTCTCCAGGTTCTTAACACTATTACTGGTGGAAATTCTCATCGCTTATTAAAAAAATGCATCAGTTCTTAGCTCTTCAGATGCGATTGGAAGATAACTGACGAAATATAGTCATCAGTTAATACTTGCTTGTAACCGACAGTTTACCACGTTGGTAATAATTAAAAGTATCAGAAAAAATATTGTTGTTGATAAGGGATGACATGTTCTATAGTTATGTCATTGCAAATAACTCAGATTATAAATCGTTGCTAGACTGTCGGAAAATAGAATATTTTTTCCGACGTAAATTGAGCCCATCGATTTTGCAGCCCATTTTATTGCTTTTTCCTGTAGTGTAGTATTCACTTAGCCTCCACTCCTCTAATGAGTTGGGCCCCTCAACTCTTGCCCCACTAAGGGAGGCACCTCTGATCGGCTATATAGCGTCGGTGGAAGACTCGTAAGTTATCTTTAACATTAAAAAAAGTTCGATGTTCATCTCGATATTTTGTGCACTAATATTATTATTTAAATCTAATTTTTTTAGGTCGCATGTAACACACATCACATAGATCATCCAGAGTAAATACGATACTGCGTGTCTCTTTTGGAAGCAGATCCTGATTGCGACTCAGGACATATAGTTCCGAGACTTTGAGATCGGATCCTTTATGTTTAATGATAATACTAACTTTAAATTATTTTATTATAACAATCAACATTGCATTATTTTTTTAATTTTCTGAGGTTCTTCAAATAGCTATCGGAGCATCACCAGTAGATTTGTCAATTTTTTAGATTCATGGCAAGCATCGACTGGGTAATTTGTTCACCAAAGCCCGCAGGAAGGGGGAAGGACCCATCTGGGTAGGGGAGGAGGTCATCGTTGAGTTTACCAGTGCCCGAGCCTCTCCAAATTATCAGAGGAAGAGGCAAACAAACAAGCAGAACAAGATGATCGGTGAGGCCAGGGGCACGCACTGTACATTGGAGGCTTAATCAAGCTCTACCAAAGGCTGGTAAGATTCTCTAAATATTCAAAAATTGAAAAATTGATGTAAAAATGTTGTATTTATTATTTCTCATGTAAACAGGCTAAGGAGCTTGGATGGATGCGTGCCATTGCATAGTAGCGTGTGTAGACTCATCGGAACCCGGGGATCGATGTAACAGTCGGTCTTCGACCTCTCTCAACGGGTCAATGTAAGTACAAAATTGATTATATATATATATATATATATATATATATATATATATATATATATATATATATATATATATATATATATTACTATTAATGTTAAAAAATTACAATTAATCCTTGATTTAATTATATAGAAAAGCTACAAAAGGCTTCGATAGATGCAGAGGGAGTTGGAGAGCCAAGTCCCGACATCTACTAGCAACAGTGGTAGTCAGTCTACCTTTGCGCAAACAGTCAAATTTTGAACTATTTACGTAAGCGGCGGGTAAGAAGAAGGGAAGAGTCTACGTCGTGAACGCGAAGGACAAAACATTTGAGGTTGATTACTCCCTTGATCCTTTAGGTGGCTCGAGCTCATTGCATTTGAAGCATGACTATGAATAAAAAGATCTATCAAATGTATGGCTCGCTGCGTGATCAGATGTGAAGGTCGGCAGAGAGTGGAGGATACTCTTAGCATGCCTGACAAAGAGGCGGATCACCAAGGCAGAGTTCTATGGATGAGGAGGAGGAAGTAGAGGAGGATGATCAGAAGTTTAAAGATGTTCCCTCACTGTATGGATTTATGTATTTTATTTCTTTTTGAGCATTTGAGCATATATTATGTGTTTAGATTTATGCTTTCACGAATTTATATAAATATTTGTTACATTATGTTTTTTTTCTTTGATAGTACTTGTTTGTAATATAGATTCTGAGTTGTGATAATGGATAAATAAATCACTTTGCTATTTATATTTGTTGTGTTTAAGCTGTGGAAATCTGATCTTTTTTGTATATATATATATTTTTATTTGCTATATGTTTGCTTTGGACTTGCATCGGGAAATTTCGACGCTATTCCTTTGATTTTTTTCTGACACTCTTTGATACAATTTGACGCTAATAACGATGCAAATTTGCGACCGTAAACTTTCTACGTAAAGCCCACCGTTGCGGCGGCGTGGGGTACGTCAAAGCTCGTAAATGGCGAGCTTGACATATGCTAAAGCTGACCTGTGTCAGACAAATTCGACGCTAATTATATTAACCTCGGTTTTAAAGTCCACAATATGTCTGATGCAAATCCAATGCTAAAACTATTTAGCATCGGATTATCCTTATATTAGCAATATTGTATTAGTCTAATGCTAATTGGCATAAATCTTGTAGAGAAGTGCGCTGCCTAGGTACACAATTCAAGTGCCCAGGCGCCTCATTCAAGCTGACAAATATAAATTTGGATGAAAACTAGAAGCCAGGTCAAAGCACCAAGACAACCCAGACTGTCGCTCAACACCGATTCAAAATAAGGAGTAAACTATGAGCGGTGCGCATCTCTTGGGAACAAGGAATGCAATCTTATCGGGCTTTACATTTCCTAAACTCTTGTACCTTTGTTATAATTTTGTAAATGTAAGTGTTATATTCATTTCAAATCATGCATAGTAAGTAAATTATTACTCTCAATTGCATTGGTATTCTTTAAAATCTTGAAGAAGTCCATACTTTGATTTTTGGATATTTTAATTATTTTTAATTTTTATTTTAACCTTCCGAATTTAATTTACATTTAAGTTGGTCATTTGAATAGTTAAAACTAGTTGTAATCTAGAACTATTGGCAGAACCGTACTAGAAGGATATTAAGTTAAAACACAAGAGTTTAATGGAATATGAATATTGTTAGTAGATCTTGCAAACTTAGTGGGGAAAGTGCATACCTGAAAATTCTTATAGAGTTAGAAAAACCTAACTATAATATGAGATTCTAATGCTTGTTATATCTTGGAATAGAGAAAAAAGTAATAGGGCCACTTTTGATAACTACAATAGAAAAATCATTTGGAAGAACTTATATTTCGTTAAACCAATTCAAGGGAGAACCTCACAACTATTAAAAAAGTTCTTCAATATAATTTAAGTTTTTTTCTTTTTAATTTTTTTTTTTTTTTAATTAGGATTTTGACACATTTAAAAGTTTACAATCATTTGACACTGCAAACAACCTACGATAATTAAGTTAGAAGCTTGGTAACACTTAAGGCAATCAAGCCAAGTTCCAAGCCTTACCTACCTCACAAGTCTCAAAGACAATAATTCACTAAAGTGGTCTTTCTAGCAAGTCAAAAAGTTTATGATAGTACTAAAGCTAAGTTTAATATTGTCTAAACTCGATATCCGTGATTTTTACCTCAATAGCATGTTCACCTTTAAACATTTTTTTTGTTAGGGGGACTCATTTCCAAAGTCAAGGTTTGGTACAATTATCATTAATAATAATCATAAGATATCGTTATCATAGAAATACCATGAAACACATTTCATGTTCTTTTGCAACATACTTATTTTCAACATCTTCTACCAATCAATCACACCATAGTTTGGTCATTCTCCATCTCAGTTACCACGAGATTTCTCATCTACTCTCTCAAGAACCAAAATGATTGCCCCTCATAATCTTCAAAACATTGAAGTATCTCCTACAACCCTCTATAATTGCAAATTTTCAAAAGAGAAATGATCTACCTACCAAGAAAAATCTTCACAAATCCCTCCATGGAAAAGTAAAAAGACAAATCTATCAAAGCCCGACAAACAAGTGGTTATTAGCACTTCTGGAGGAATCGACTGCTCTATTTTTGGAACAAAACTTCTTATTGGAGTTATCTTACATCTTCCAATTTTATTTTTTATGTGCAGTATTCCATAAACATTGTGACAAGTTATTATCCATAAACATGAAAAAGGAACACTTTCTAGCTTAGTAGTTGCCCTCCCACTTGTAGCACTTACAATATTATCGCAAACTCTCAAATCAAAAGTGGCAGCTGCAGAGCTCCTCTGTATCTTATCACCACCACAACCGCTATCACCATGTATAAATTCTCCCTAATGCAGTGGCAGCTCAGCCATGCCTGCTGTATCTCGCAATTTTGCTAATGTAATCTGCTCTTTAAACCGTGGGGGGACAAATGGCAACCTATTGTGGAAGCTTGGGATTAGTCAACATGAATTTCTTACCGAGAAATGATTATGCAGTATAAGTTTTTAATGGTAAAAGATTTTTATTTGTAGAACATGTGCGCTTATTGTGTTGAGAAGCGGGGCCCTTTGCTAATATGGCCAATAGGGGTGAACAAGCCATTTTGCTTGGCGTCACATGATGCTTCGTGACATCATCTCACCAGGTCATAACAGAAACAAGAATCATGCCTGCTCCCATGTCATATAGTTTTAGTTTGCACTTAATTATTTGATTGATGTTCAATGATACACTCACATGTTTAAATCATCAAATAAAATCAAAATGACTATACTAGATTAAATTTTATTAAATTAATATGATTAATTCTAAAAGTTTTGTTTATAATGCGTTCATGAAAGCTTCTCTCCATCAAATTTTCATCCAAATAAACATTATAATTACTATTATGGCCGAATTGATTTAAATTTAAAGAACTAATGCGCTAAAATGAATATTTAAAAGAAATAAAACCTAAATAAGCACATGAAAAGTTTAAGATTTACCTTAATAGTTTACATGCATTTCACTCAAATTTGTAACTTCATATAAAGTTTATCAAAATCATCTTTTTAAAACAAAATACATGTTTTGATGATAGATTTATGACACTAAGTTTTGATGATTCTAAATATCAAACATTAGGTGTTAGACATATAAGCATATAAAACTTACGCGGTGTGTATGTACATTTTCTCAAAATAAAAATCCTTAAGCTTTCATATCTACGAAAAAATATTAGACACGTCTGCGCGTATATACATCTAACACTCCAATGCATGCAAAAAATAAAATTTCATCAAGACCTTCCTATAATTATACTATTATACGTACGTAATACTTGCTCCATAAGTACACAACTATAATACCATAACTACTTAACTACACAACTACAATACTTGGGAGAAAAGAAGACAGAAGTTGCATCACATCATACCTACGTCACATAAAAGAAGAAAGTGCGGCGATGAAGTTTCCTCCTCCAAAAAGTGTTTTTCTGCCTCCTCCACCAATAAGTGGAGCTTCACCTTTTCATCCTCAGATTAATTCGTCCCGTACTGGGTGGACTTAGCCTCAGCAATGATTGCTCTCTTTGTGATCAGCCTCTTATTGTTCGCATTAAGTGAATATAAATTTGGAACAACGTGCGTAGTTTGGCTTCTTGTCTTAGTGATGTTTTGATGGAGTTGGCCACTACATCGATTGTGGTTTTAGGAAGGTGACGAATTGAGTTGGTGGTATGATGTAAGCAGGCTATTTGATGGCAGCATCTGTCCTCTTATTGGTACTCATATGGGATATTTTTCTTTGTTCTTGTGTTGAGGGGACCTATTGATGAGGTTAGGTTTTGGTCTTGGAGCATAATCAAAATCTCACTGAAAGTGATTATTAGTGCTGTTGTTATAGGAGTTCCTTGTATTTTTTGTTGTATGATTTTTTTTTTAAAAATTATATATAAAGGGAAAATTGTTTTTCTAAGTGGGGAAAAATTCTAAAAAATTAAATAAGACGATACTTAATGATAATAATAATAATTATTATTAAATCAATAAAAATGAATTTAATTAAAATATTTAGGGGAAAAACACAAACAAATAGCAATTTAGTACCATTAAATTTATAAAAATATAAACACACAATAATGTATAAATTTAAAAATATATAACAAGGTAAAGGGTAAGTAGGGCATATTTTTCTAAAAGTTGGACAAAAAATTTTAGGATGGGCAACCTTTCAAAAAATTAACATCTCATAAAATGAATAAAATAATAAGAATAGTGAGCAACTTATTCAAGTGGTTGCTATATATATATATATATCTATATTTATATATTTATATATTTATATATATATCAACTATCTCCTCCAACTATGTAAATCAGAGCCTATAGTAACCCGAATGATAGAATTATGAGATCTTGATCGGATTTATCGTCATTTTCACATCATCTGCTTTCAAGCTAAATATCATAAATCAAATCTAGAATTTAAATTACTACTATTATACACATAAATAATCATACTATAATAACCAGCTTTAATCGAATGTATTTGGGAAAAAAATTAATAGAGGAGCTTACATCTATGCGAAATCTCGAACTAGGTTTAATATCTTAGTAAAATAAGGGTGAAGTCGCTTCAAAATGTCTTATATAAAATCTAATCTACCTTCAAAAAATTTAACAGAGAAGACCCAAAATACTCTCTCATCAAGAGAGTTCAGAATAAGATTTCTTAGATCCCATAAACACATGGAAAATTTTTATCCATACCAAACAATTTATATGTATTTACATATTTAACTTCTAAACTTTTATATTTACCTATATAACACTGACGTACTAAATCTATGCATAAAAAAGTATATATCACCTTTAGATATATAGTAATGGTAGTATTTCCGTATGTGATATTAAAATTTTAAGTGTCATTTATGTATTGTGAATGTTTAAATGTTTGATATTTAAATACATTAAAATTATGTGATATGCATGTAATTGCTCCAATGTGCGTGTGTGCATGAAGCACCATCTTGCCATTATTTAGTCTGAAAAAATTGTCTGAAGTATGGTCTAAAGATTAGTTCCAAAAACTGATTGAAGAAAGCACAACCATAAAGAGAGTAAGAAATCATAGGAAAATTCTAACGATAAGAGCTTGATATCATTGATAAAAGTTGAAGCTTAAGATGATGTGAGTCTAAATTGAATATCATGATATTACATTCATAATATAAGAGAAGCTATGGAAGTTTTAAGATGATTGTATCGTTTTGGATATCTTAAGAGAGCATTTATGTTTTGGTCCTCATGGACTACTGAATGTCTTTACATAAATCAAATTGTTAAAAGTTTGGCCAGAAAAGATAGTTATTATTTAAGAGTTGCTCTCCTGGCTTAAAATCTCCAAACAATTAATAGGGGATGAGATGTTTAGACTCTGATCGGCTACTGAGAATTTGTATGAAAGAAAAATGGGTAATTTACATACATACCACATACACTACAGGTTTCTGATGCTAACCGGGCATTTTTCCAATGTTAATCATATTTAGTATCAGATTAGCGTAAAAAAAAATGTTAATGTTAGAATGAGCGTCGCGAACTAATTTTGTTTCGACCTTTGTGGCGGATTTTTACTAACAGAGGAATTATCGTCTCAATATTGCGTCGCTATAAATTTTCTTCGAGAATAGGGGCAACGCTAACTTAATGACAAGTTAGGGTTTAGTCGACGATAAAAGTCCGACGCTGATTAGAGTCGAGTTTATTTCGACGCTAACTTGCTCATAGCGTCGAATTAGCAAAGATGGATATCGAGCGAATTACTGTAGCTATTAGCGTCGAAACATTCTGACACTGATCCGATGCAAACCTGTAAGAAATAAAAAAAATACATGCAAGTGATTATTCACATGCAATATCGATAGGATGAGTTTGATGTGTCGTAGAAGTGCTTTGGGTTGCATTATTTGAGTGAGCATTTGTGGCACTGTTGCATTTTACGTGCTTGATGATGTGATCAATTAAGTTCAATCGACTCCCCATCACGATCGACTGATCACCTTGCGTATGATTAGACGTTCCGGTCTTATCGATCGGCTGCCCCACCTTGATTGCCCTATCTTTTGGGTTTGCTCGATCTTCCCAGTCCGATCAACTGCTTTGGTTTTGATTGGCCTCCCCTGCTCTATCTCCCTATCTTTTGGGTTTGATTGATCGTCCTGGTTCTATCACCAGTTTTGGGTTTGATCGATTGCACTAGCTCGATTGTCCTTTCTTTTGGGATTGATCGAGTGCACTAGCTCGATTGCCCTATCTTTTGGGTTTGATCGGCTGTCTCGGGCCGATCACCAGGTTTGGGTACCATCGGTTGTCACAGCCTGATCAACCTATCTTTTGGGGTTGATCGATCCTAATCGATCGACCCATTGCTTTGGCTCAACCGGTCGTCATAGCCTAGTTGACCTACCACTCTGGTCTGGTTGACCATTTTTTGCCAACTTCATTTGATTGGTGCCTGATTGAATGTGTTTTTGCATCATGCTGCATGTTTCTTTGCATGGGTATAAAAATTCTTTTGACTTGATGTGTATGAAACTTCATTGCATGTAAAAATATTTTTGTCTTGTATGCTTTGCATCTGGCTTGTTTGGGTGTCTCTTTGCATCTGGCTTGTTTGAGCATCTGCATTTCCAAGTATCTCTCCCACATATGTCACCTTATGCATGTGTATTGATGCTTTTCACACTTTGTGAGGAGATGGGTTACTTATAAAGCCACCTACCTTGCTCCCTACAACACCACTTAGGATTGTTGTGAAAATTTCACATTATGTTTAGTACCAGTCATGCTTCATAGCATTTGAACTCGTGCGAAGGCACAATGTGTGTCCACCTAGGTATGTGTTTCTCATTTGATATGATTCACATTACTTAGCATTTTGGTGCTTTGCATTTCATATGCTTATCTTTCGTCTTGGGTGCATGTTGCACTGATTGCGTGTTTGTATGTACTCATTTGGGCGACCCTCAATTATGGAGTAATTCCCTTATCAAAATCCTATACTCGATGCAAACTCAGTTGTAGTTGGTATGGCGACCCCGTCAAAATCATACGGTAGCTCATGATTTGCCACTGCACTGTGAACACACTTAGATGCTAGTTAGGACACTACGGTAGATGGTGTGCTAGGCTAGGACTAGGATGCTAGGTAGTCCTTTTTGATTTTCTGGCTGTAGTTCTCTGTTGGTTCAGTTTCCCTAGCTAGACAACACTATGCTTTTGGTTTGTTTGCATGTTTACTGAGTTTGAGACTTGTGCACTAGTATATTAGGGGCAATATTATTTTAATGAGACACTTCCAATAGAGAGGAGTTGTGATGATTTATGCTAATGCGTTTTCTACATGTATTATAAGGTTTCATCCTAGCATGCATGGTTCATTACATTGCATGTAGATAGCTTTTATGCTAACTCAATTTTCACGCAAGTTGAGTTTTTTTTTACTTTCTATATGTACTTTTTAGAGTCCTTAGATGAGTGCCGTAATGGAAATAAGATACAGGAAAAAATTCCAAGGTGATTAAAGAGTGGAATCTCGTGGCAGGGGACCAGGAGTGCACGTTTGTGTACCCATCAAAATTCACATTTTGATATTGATGTATAGAACTAGGATCAGGTATGTACATATGTGGAGCCTGGCCACCCTTTTTTGTTTCTAGGATATTTTGCTTACCCAACAACACCGTCCTTTCTTATTATTTTGTTTGGCATTTATTTTTCCTTTTCTATTGCATGCTTGTGTGCTTGAATTTGGTTTTGCCCTTTTTTGGCTTATGGTTTGCCTGGGAATCCAATGTTATAATTTAAGCTCTTTAAGAAGTCCAACAGTAGAAATCTTTTTTATAAAAATCTTAATAAAAGATTCAATATTAATCAAAATTTAGGATTAAAATATTAAAATATTTAAAACTTGCACTTTACTTTTATGCACGACCTTCGTGTTGGTTTTCAAAATGATTTGCATAACATGACTATATGCCAAGTCATCCCGAATAAGGCCTCCACACTTAGGACTGGATAATTGCATCATATTACATGTCCTAAGGAGAAGTCCCATGCTTTTTCAACCCAACCGACCAAGCATAAATTTTATACTTAGGTTGTTCTCTAGCATGTTTAAGGTGATAGAGGCTTCCTCGACCCAGATGGGGAGTAAGTTCTTTGTTGAGAGTATTTTCAGCATTTTCGTTAGACCTCGCTTTTTTCTTCCTTCTTGTGGCATCATTGTCATTTAGTTGGCAAGTATAAGTTCCACCTCTATGAGCTCTACCATTATAGTACATATGACTTAGAGTTTCCTTCTTTTGACCTTAGGATAGATTGATGACACGGGCTCTTTGGTTGTGTTGGGTCAAATACCTTCACAACCACGTAGACTTAGGGGTATGATAGCTTGGGATGATGGATATGTTGTATCCTGATCCGACCATCTCTACTTGTTTAGGACTACTCTACCTTTCTATTATGGAGCCATTTTGAGCTCTGTCATCCTTTGTCACCTCACTGATGCTTATTGTAGGCCCCAATTGTGGATTTGCAACTACCCATTTGGGATACGGTTATTTACCCTCTACACTTATGGCTCGATTTGGCCTTAGAAGTATAGTATGGACTCTATGAGTCAACTTAGTTATTTCATTGGCTTCGTATGTTGATGAGCCACTACTCATTTGAGACGTGAGAGATTCATGCTCTGCCCTACTGTTTAGGCAAAGCTTTGAAAGCAGTTGGATGTTACTGTGAAATAACCATCTTTTTCAGTGACCTATTTATCAGTCTCGATAATGTAGGTAAGACTCATTTTATCAAAAATATTCTTGGGTATCCCCCAAGATATAATTAACTAAATAAATATGTTTATTTGGGAGTTCTCTTGGCCCAAGAACAAAAATTTCTTTTGGTTCTTTGGTTATGGGTGGCTTAAATAGAGAATTTCTTTATGGATATTATTTTTCTATGTATTTTGATATGATCTTGTTCAGACGTATACTTGTTGACCTCATTTTTGGTGAGGTCTTCTGTCTCCTTAGTGCTTAGGATCTAGCCATATGTTTTCCCTTTGACTATCCTAGAGGACTAGAAATGGGACCCACTACTTAGAAATTCAAACCACTTCTTAACTCTCTTTAAACCCCACATGTTTGATTGTAAACCCCTAAACCACTTGGAGGGTTAAAATCAATATGTGGAGGTTTAAATGATGAGTTTCCTACATGACTCTATGGCCTTAGGACTACCCTTGATGGTCTGGTCTGATGAGGGTTGACTTGCACACACTCTACACTCTCACACACATTCCAACCCTTAAATCATTCTTACCCAATCTAATTCCCTGACTCATGTAGGTAATTCATATGGATGGACTTTAACCCTTAAGCCCCTTGCTAAGAGGGTTAGGGACAACATAGTGAATACCTAAAATGAGTCCTCTCATGGCTCTTGTGAGCTTAATATGGATTCTTGGCTCAACCAAAATGATTTCATTTCACTCATAGTTGATCAACCTTCATTTTTCTAAAATTTCAATTTTTGACCCCCGGGACCCTAAACCCACCAAATCTACCAAATGCCCTTGAAATTGCCCAAAATTTGCAAAATTGCCTAAATTACCCAAAATTCCTCAAAATCAGTCCTAAACATTTCCCACCACTCAAATTGATCATCCTTGGTCAAATATACCAAAATTTTCAAAATAATCCCCAATAACCTCCAAATACCCAAAATACCTTTTTTAACCAAAAAATTCCAAAAATTCAGAAAATTTCTAAAAAATTCCAGAAAATCCCAAATATTCCCAATTTCATTTTGTTCAACTACACCATAAGCCAATTTTGTCAATCTAGCCCACTTTTACCAAAACCCCCAATTTGACCTATTTTTAACCTAAGAGAGCCCAATGTCCAACCAAACCACTCCAATTGACCTCAATTTTGATCCAATTTAATCCTAAGCTTCAATTTAATATCTCTAATATCAATTTAGACCAAATATAAGCCTAATTTGACCAACATGTGGATCCAATTTTAATTTGAAGCTTAAAGCCCAATTTTGGCCCATGACCTAAACTTAGCCCAAACCAACCCAACTCAACTCCAATTAACCCAAAATCTTTTCCTAAACCTTCCTAACATCCCCACAAACAAAACAATAACATGATTTGCCCCAAATTTGAAACCAAACTCCACCAAAACCTAACCCAAATAAAAAATCCCCAATTTGGCCTAAACCAAACATGAACCCAAATAGGCCCAAATCCCAAAATCAAAGCCCAACCAAAATTGAAAACTCTTTGTTATACTCCCATAAACATTTTTAAACATTAATTTTACATCAAACTCAATATTTTCCCAACCTTAACCCAAGTTAGCCCAATTTGATCCACTTTGGCCCTATTACCAAAAAGACCCAAATTAAACCCAATTCAACTCAAAATCACCCCAAACCTTTTCTAAAATTCTCATGACACATCCCTAAACTAAACCCAACATTTATTTGGCACAATCTTTTACAAAACTTTCATCCACTAACTTGTTTTAAAACCTAAAAGCCCACCTTTTTTAAGACACTTTAAAAGCCCATCCAAAACAATTTCAAAAGCCAATTCCTATTCTAAAGCCCACATAACACTTTCTTCTCATCATCCATTTGATAAAGTCTCCCCCTAAGTTTTATTTCATCATTTAAACAAACAAAATGTGGCCTCATGAAAATTTTCCATCAAAATGTGCAAAAATTCAAAACCCTTTTTCATGTAATGGACCAAGCTTTGCCCCAAGCCACATGGAGCCATGGAGCCATGCATAAGCCATATGCAAGCCTTGGAAGCCACTTTCCACATCACCAAACCATTTATGGCTAGAGAGGGAACCCCTTTCCAAACTCCTTCTTAAGCCTTTTTAACCCCTTTTATGTCACACTCTAACCCATGCTTAATCAAAATTCTTGGGATAGAGACTTCTCCACCTAAAGTCAGCTGAGCCAAATGATTCATTTCAGCCCAAATCAAACTCTTGGAGGGTGAACCCAACCCATTTCCATGGCTTGACCAAATTAAGCTCAAAATGACCTTTCCCCCCTTACCACTTAAATCAAAATCCTTTACACATGTCAAGCCTCAATTGAACTCACCAACTTCCACCCCTGACCTCACTGAGCCAGATTGTGACTTGACCCTGGCCGAACCACCACTCAGGCCGCCGGAAAACACCAGGTCGAGAGCCTCATTTGAATTAAAAAATTCAAAACTCACCTGCTGAGTTGTCCCAACCTAAATGGCCACAGTGGCTGTTCTTCTCCTCCCCTGAGCAGCTGATCCCAGCCTCTCCCTGGGAAGCCCTCCAGCCATGCCTATTTAAAACTCACCACCTCTTGGCCAAACAAGGTGCTGAACCAAACCCTAACAAAACTCTGCAAAAATCATTCCAGACCCTTCTCCAAACATAGAGCACTTGATCCCCACTGAAATCCAGACTCTAAAACCCCTCTCGCGAGCTCAATTTCTTAGTTCAATTTTGAGCCCAAAACCAGGACACTTCTCCACAGATGAACCAAACTCCAAATTGAGCGAACCTACACCTTCACTCGGACCAAGAGAAGAAGTTCCCCAGGAAAAGCCCCCTAACCGGAGCCAGCCATTCTCCCTATCGACCAAGCTTTGAAATCGGCCCAAGTCACTTTCATACATGGACAATTCCTCAGAGCCAAAGACTTCATCTGGAGCTTCCTTGGGTTCAATCGAAGGTGCCACAACTCTCTGATTGAAGCTTCACTTCTCAGAGCAAAGGTATGGATCTCTTCTTCCTCCCGAGCTTCTGTGAATTATTCATTTTGTTTGGCTCAATTTCATTGAATGTTAGCCATATAGATGTGTGCGTCTTGTTGAGACAAATCTATAGAGTAAAAGAACATGAAATTTGGTGGAGAAATGAGAGAGATCTTAGGGTTTTAGTGTGGACGGCTCTCGGGACACACCAAACGGAGACGATGACCCGTAGAAGTCGGATCGTGCGTGTATCGAATGTACGGCCAGGATCGCACCGGATCAAGATATGAGACGGAACAGCGGGTCGCGTGGCATCCCAGTCAGCTGGTGGCGTCAAATGGGAGCGCGCCGCGTGGGCTTTCGATCCGCCGTAGGATGACGGGGCGCTGACTTGTTTAAGTAGATAAATAGGGTATTTTTGATTTATATAATTACCCAAAACTTCAAAAATTCATATCTTTGTGTAGAAAAATTCATATTTTTGCTCAGTGAACAGAGGAGAACAATGTGGAAAAAGAATTAAGTTATTTTGATGAGTATTTTATTTTTAATTAATTATTTACTGATTTCAATATTTTAATTCTCCATGCATTTATACAATTCACCATGGCATGAGACCATAGGGCTTTTGTAGCCTCTGTTCTTAGGAACATTCTCTGTGGCAAGATATTGATTTTTTAAATTTATGTGTCTGTTTTGCCATTTTAATTCCAGTAATTAGCATGTTGCTTAGAAAATTCTAGGAAAATTTGGGGAGGTATCTTATGACCAGAGGACCATAGGAAAATTATGGTTTGGTTTAATTCCTTAAGAATAACCATAATTAGCCTAAACACCCAAAACTGAGTTTTAATTAATTAGGATTAACCACACATCAAAATTACTTGAAAATAATTCTTCACTGTCACTAAGGATGCAGAGAAGCTCACATAAAAATTTAAAGTCAATTGGAGATAATTTAAACCATTAAATGAATTATTTAAGTTACATGGCCACTTTTAAAATTAAAAAATTCATAAAACCTAAAATACACTTAAAATATTCACCAAAATGGTTTTGTGGGCTCTCTGATATCAGATGAGTCTAGAAAAATTAAAATTGGAATTTTCTAAAAATTTTCATTTTTAACCATATTTTTAATATTTTAATAATTAAAAAATATTAAAGATAAAAAAATATTAAAAATAAAAAAATGTCACATTTTGCCTCCTAATCACTTAGGAACAAACTAAATATTTTTCTCAAGTCTATAGGTTAAGAAATTGAATTTTAAAGGCTTAGGACATTTTTTTTAATATTAAAAAATAAATTTCCCCACATTTTCACTAAATTAATTCTAGTAAATCAAAGAAAATAAAAAAAATATAAAATTTGCTTCTCTGGACTCCTTGAGGTTAGAGAGATTTAAGAAAAATATAAAACTTAATTTTTAACTTTAATTTTATTTTATAATTAATTAATACCGTAAAACTCAAAATAGTTATAATAAATAAATTATAATTCAAAAAATCACCAAAATTGGTCTAAGTAGTCCTCTAGTCAGTAGGGACATCCCATAGTTTTCTTAAGGATAGAAACCTCACCTTGGTCATGTTGTTCAATTTTCATTGAAAACCCTCATTTTCTCACAAAAATAAATATATAAATTAAATTAAATTAAAAAAAATCACATTTTCTTCTTTAGTGTCTTAATTGACATATGAGTGACATGACATAAAAATTTTAAATTCATTTGACCTTAATTTGATGAGTTATGAAATAAATAAGCCTAAAGAGGCATTAAGGTAATTAAAGGATTTTAACCCTAATTAATACTTTAGGTTTAATCAAAAGGGAGGGTAAAATATATGATCTTAATCTTCTCTTGGATGATTTAAACTTAGGGAGTAAAGGGGTAGAAACCCATTGATCACTTTGAAAATATCAAAATGGAACTTTAATTAATTAAATCATTTAAATTTTGGGAAGATAATTAAAATTTTGGATTATTAGGGATGTTACTTAGGAAGATACCAATTCTTTAATTTGAAATCCCTAAATAAATTACTTTAATAACATTTCAATTCTTAATTAAACTTAAAATGATAATTGAAATTAATGATTAAAAGGAAAATAATCCTTAATTAAATTAAACTTTAAAACATTAAGTGATTTAATAGCTTAATTAAATTAAATTGAGAACATTAAAATTAATTTATCATTTGAAAACAAACCTAAAACAAATTTGAAACATTAAAAATCAATATCAAAATAATTTATAACCAAAAAATTAAACTAATTAAAATCAACCTAAAATATTACAATCAATCCAAATAAACTCATTAAAATTTAATAAAAATAAATAATTTAAACTCCTCTTTCAACTTAAACAAATTTAAAACATTAAAACTAATTTGAAATATTAAGATCGTTAAAATATAAAGATTTAAATTGAATTGAAACAACTTGAACACTATTCCAAACTTAAAATTATTAATTAAAATTTTATAACCAAACCAAATTATTTCAAAATCATCAATTTTCTAATTAACAATTGTTAAAAATCTTTAACAAATTAATTTGCCTCTAAAGGTTTTCATTATCATAACTCTTAAATAAAACATTAAGTGAAATGTCACTTCACTCATAAGATAATCAAACATCCTAGTTCACTGAGTAAGAAACAAAACTTAACTAAATCTCTTGAATGATTAATTCACTTGTACAATGAAATTCATTTGAACTCAAAATAATATCGGAAGTATTGAAAGGATGTTTAGGACTCTCCTAATTAATTAAAATTGGCAGGATTGAAACATTAAATATGCTCTTAAGTTGAAGCCAAACAATAGGATAGTTTGGGAAGTTGCCAAGATTCTTCTTGGATCCTCAATTTCTCCTACTTCTCTTCCTCTGGACTCCTAAAATTAACTGTTCCAAAGTTGATCCATTCCCTATTGAAATTTCCAAAATCCAATTCATTTGAAACCTCAAAATTTGAAATTCTTGAGAGCAAAACCACTGAGCATTATTGAGTGTTTTCTTAAGTGTCTTCAGACATTTAAGATGTAATTAACTATACGGGCTTGCCCTTATAGGGAACTTTAAGAAGCCAAGTAATATAAACCCTGTTTAATTCCTTTATATTAAACAGGGGAACTTATCGGCTTATAAAATTGGTTCGTGACCCGAGCCGTGCTTAACGCAGTAATGTTTGCTTCCAAAAGATAGCCAAAAACTTTAACTTAATTTATAAATAGCGGCTAGTGTAAAAAATTAATATTATATAATTTAGTAATATTTTTACAAACTAGGGGTACTACGCAAGTATACGTATCGTTTCAAGTAATATAGGGTTTTTAAACAAAGACCCCGAGTATCGATCCCACAGTGGAAGATTTATAGAAATAAATTTTCTATGAAGTGAAAGCGAAATAAAATAGTAAAAATATTTTTATTTTATCTTTTAATTTGATTATAAATTACTATTAATTTACTAGATGCAATAAAGAAAACAATAATAAGAAAATGATTTAATGAATTCTATATAAAATAAATAACTTTCTTTCCTTCAAATAATCTAAGATTTTTAAGATAATTTAATATTTGTTGGAGAATTTGATTTATGGTATTGTGCCAGATAGAAGCATTCCTATTCTTTACCCTTTGATCCAGACACAAAGAACATTGACTAATTTACAGAATAAATCCAGATGTATTGTTAGTAGAATGAGTTAATCTAGGCTCACACTTCTAGATGTCCAAAGGTGGCTATGATCGGCCCTACTAGTGACCCTTTTCTAGTTTATAAATCAAATTATAAGAATTTAATCTGTCACTCTAAAAACTTATCAATTCTATGCCCTTTAAATATTATCTTCCTATTTATTTGCACTTCACCATGAATAGCCCGCACATGGCCTTCGACTACCCAAGGATTCATGTGACATGTACAAGTTAAGAGTTCTTCTTCTTCAAGGTCTCAAAACTCTTCAACAGGTTTTAACAATTCAAAAGGCCAATTTAAAAAGTAAAGTAAGATCTGGTATTAATGTCATCACAATATTTTGAAAATATTTTGAATTTTAATTCTCCATCGAATCTTTATATTATCTTATCTATCTCTTCATAATTGAAGTAAGAAAGTAACTAACTATTCAGAACACATTGAAAATAAATAACAAAACATGATAATTAAACTTTGAATCAAATATAAAAATATACTTATCTCAAATATTTCTTCTACAGATCTTATGATTCCTACTGACTCCACAGTGTAATGAACTCCAGATGCAATAACATGAAAATAAACTCTCGAAACTAAACAAAAGTGGCCTTAAATTTCTCTCTTTAATTCACTCTCTAAGGATGAGAGATCCTAAAGTAGATAAGAGAAAGGGGTACAATGGGAGGGGCACGTTTTCTGAAGAAATGGACCTCTATTTATATGCTTCAAGAGTTGCCTTGAGGCAGCTCTTCAAAACATGTCCACATTCAATGAATCTTCTAGAAGGTCGGTTTGGCGCCTAGGCGGAATCTGGCGCCAGGCGCCGGACACCGCGTCTAGTTCTTCGCACCTCTTCACTTTGACTCGCACCTCTTCGCGATTAAAACTATTTTGTAGCGTCCAAATGTAATGTATCACATGTCTTATTATCAAGGAACAACTGCCAGCCTTCTAGAATGTCCAATAACCGCTCACTCCGTCAAAATAACTGATCAAACGTTGTCAAAAACTTGACAGTTTTCGTATCGAGTCTGGTGCCTAGGCGCTAGGCCATATTTTTTTATACTTTTGGTATTTTGCTCCTTTTTACTCTTTTTTCCTTCTTAGACCTTTTTACATTACCTACATCCAAAAACACAAAAAATACCTTTCATTAAAGCATAATATCCTTAGAAATTGATAAGAATTAAGACATAAAGAAATACATATTTTTTATAGATCAAAATCCCCCAAACTTAAATGTTACTTGTCCTCAAGTAACTCTTTTTACTATATAAAATATAACTTTTGGAAATAAAAGATAAATATTTAAAATTCCTTATAATTTTTGATTTTATAAAGTCTTCAGTAAATTATTAACCCAATTTCACTAACTAGGTTTAATTTTAAGAATTTAAAGAATATTTAACTACCAAATCATAAGATTTCAAAAATTTCATTCATTTTGAAAATAATAGAAGTCTATTATATTAAGCTTTCATAGATTATTTACAAGAAAAGATCTTCTTGAAAAATCTTATCCAAATAAATATTTATGTATAAAAATGAAGTAAAATATGTAACTAGTTTTCTTCCTATAAGATAATTCAAGTGAAGCCAATTTTTGATTAGACATTTCCTCAAGCTTCTCCTCTCTATCTCTTTTTTTTATAAATAGAGAGGATTACTATATCTGGATAGCCTGTTAATGGTTTTAAACTTCACTATCCTTAACTTTTATTTTCAAAACTTATACATTTCCACTTAATTATTATAACATAAATAAAAATTCAAAAAAAATTCCAATATTTTCTTTTTCAAGTGATAATTTTTTATTACTTAATAATTTTAAAATTCTATTATTTCTACCATGAATAGAAAAATTCTTTATCTCATTCTTCTTTAAGTTAAATAATTCAATTCTTAAAATCAATCCAAGTTATTAAAATTTTGGTTAATTTCACTAAATTGTTTATAATTTCAAAAATAAAAGTGATTTCAAATAAATTCTTCATTCCTTAAGTTATGTTAAAAAGTTTTTTTATTTTTAAGAAGATATTAGTTCTTTAAGGGCAAATAAAATTTAATTTTGATTGGATTTTTCCTTCCCCCAAACTTAAGTTTTAGTATACTATGATAATTTGAAAGTATGAGAGAAAGAAAATCATAAGAATTTTTAATAAGTATGCAAAAACAATCTTAAAAAGAAAAATTAACTTTCTAAACATGCTTTTATGAATAATTAAGATAAAATTGAAGCATGTATAAAAAAGTAAGCAGGCTAATTTTTGATTATACTATATTTGAAACAAAATTAAAACAGAGCAAAATAATTAATTACTAAACATTAATCTAAAACAAAATATAAATTAATTCTAAATTCAGTCTCAACACAACAGAATCCTAACACTAAACAGTCAACATACATTAAATACAAAACTAATAAACAATCCAAATAAAACAAACTAACAGAGTAGCACATCAAAGAAATCGATAACTACTAATCACTACCGTAGCCTCATCATCATCTTCATCACCAAAGGAAAATTCTACGTCCTTAGGATCTACAAATGGTGTGAAACTAGGAAAAGTAGGAAAGCTAACATCATGTTCACCCTTCAGAAATCTGACTAGGGCTTCATCATACTCAACATCGTAATTACTCTTCGTCTGGGTATAATCAGATAAATGATCTAGTTTTCTATTAATAGTATCAATCCTGCAGTGAATTTGAAATAACTCGTACTGTTGCTCTAAAAATTGATCATGCATTGATTCCCAGAAATCTGATGGTGGCTTAGCAGAAGTAGAGGGTCTAGAAGTAGAAGGTCTACCTGAAGTATGTGCAGAAGTAGAAGGAGCGGCTGATCTCTTCCCTCGAAGACGATCATAGATACTAACACTCTCTTGCCTAATTGGCTTAGTAGACTTCAGCTTCTCCTCAGAAATATCAGCAGTGACTCCATTACTAACACATAGTGAGTAGATCAGAGATGGAAATCCTAATCCAACAGAAGTGCTGGACCTCGCAGTAGACTCCACAGAATCATAAATAATGCTCCCGATATCGATAGGCTTCCTCTCCTGAATACAGTAATTTAAGATTGCTCGATCTCTAGTCACTTCACTCAGGTGGTTGGAAGGTAACAATCTTGCAGAAATAAAGTAGTGCCATGCTTTAGATACACCATTCAGCTTGGAAGATTTGAAATTTACCCTTTTGCCGTTCCTGATCTTCCAAGATCCAGTACCGTCAGTCAAATAGGAAATAATCATATCTAAATCACCCTCAGATGGTGATAATCAAGTATAATAGCACTCAATCGTCGGTGGCAGGCCATAGAATATGTTGATTCTTTCTGGAGTAAATCCTACTCCGATACCTCTGACAAAGACTTCAGAATCTTCAGCATCCAGAAAATTTGCATAAAATTTTTGAACAATCAGGATAACAATAATAACAGTAAAGTAACAAAATCGTTGCCAGTTGTGCGCAACGATAGTGTTTTCGATCATCTCCCCAAGATGATAAAAACTTCATTCTGAGATGAACTTTCTCGATGACGCAAGTTCGTGGAAGCAAAAATGCGCAGCCGCAGTTGGAAATTTGCTGCTATCAAAATTTTCTCATCCCTTCCCGCGCTTGGATTTTGGAGCCATCTAAACGTGAAAGAAAATAAGAACTAATTTAGGAATCAAAGATTTAAACTCTTTTTAAGTTTATAAAACTTAAAATAAGTTTAAAAATCCAAAGAAATCACTAAAAATCAAATTTTTTTCAAAATTTCAGTTCTTAGCAAAAACTAGGAAAATCTATGGTGAAATTCGAAAATAAATGGTTTAAAGTGTAGATCTGACATTGAGACGAAGAAATCGAGTGGTTTCGCGCTCAAATCCTTAATGTATTGACCTTAAAACGGATCTAAAGGATGTATTTTCGTGAAAATGGGGAAGAAGACGAAGCTTAGGTGTCAAAAATGGCTTTTGGGGGTTTAAAATGGTAATTTTCAGGTAGTAGGCCGAACTGGCGCTTAGGCGTCGAATTCTGGCGCCTAGGTGCCAGACTCGCCTTTCACAAAAAGTTATTTTTAAATTTAATTTTCCACCAAAATTCATAAATTCAACTTCCAATTACTCATATCAGAGTGAGCTTCAGTTTCTAACTTCCACAACATTTTTCAAAAATTTATAAAAATTAAATATTAAATCCACCAATTAAACATAAGGTTTTCAATCAAACTCACTAATTTCCATTTAAAATCTTCAATTTTGACTCAATACATTCCAGATAAGTACTACATTTGATTCAAGTTCCTAATACACACTCAATCATAACAATTTCAAAGCAAAAACAACACAAATTGAACATGAAAGTAAATACACAAACAAACACAATCGATTCTCTAAATCGATAGAACGACTTAACAAACCATAATAACTATCTCATTACCAGAATATTCTAATCTTCACAAGGGAAATTGTGTATTCCACTTGGAAAGAGTACTAACGCTCTCAGGAAATCCGTAGCCGTCTTTTCATCAATCCACTTGTTCTTCGCATACATTTCAACTTGAGCATCTTGATAAGCCGCAAAATGATCAAATTGAAGTTTCATTTGCCATTCTAGATGTTCAACTTTATGAAACATCTCATGAAGGTGATCTCTAATCCTTTTAAAATCTTCTTCAAACTTATCCAAACGACTAGAAATTTTCTCTAAACTTACAGCTATGAAACCATTGAAGTAGGGTTGAGGATCCCTTGAGACCTTGTCCCTAGCTTCTTCTCCATGATTTCTCCTTTCCATTTCTTTAAAAATTTCTCAAATCTCTCAAGAAGAAAGTGTATGGGACGTAATTTTGATTGCTTGATGGTTAGGGAAGAAGATGAGTTGATTTAAAGGGGAAAATTGTGTGAAAAACTGAAAATTTTCGGTTTTTGCACGACCCAGTAACCGTGGCGCTTAGGCGCCGAATCTGGCGCCTAGGCGCAGGACCTATTGACACATAGTTGATTCTAGTGCTTAGGCATCGAATTTTGGCGCCTAGGCGCCAGAACTATGTTCAACTCCATTTCACCTAATCGTCAAATTTTCAAAATTTCATTTTCCAAGATAGGTAAATTATACTGATAAGAGTAATTTAGACTCGATAACTCACATTGTAAACTATCATAATGAAGGTTAACTTGATCTCATTTTTACTCATATTTAAAATAGAGTGATCCTATTTTTAATTTCTACATACTTTAAAATAATTTTCAGCCTAAGTCAACCAAGACTTATGAGCATCAAATTTTTCTAAAGTAATATAAAATTAATGAAGATCGAGGTATAACCTTTCATTAAAACACAAAAACACAAGATAATTATGGGTTGTCTCCCACAAAGAGCTTGGTTTAACGTCGTTAGCCCGACTTAAGTAAATCTTTAATCAGGTTGACTCAATTTATAAGCCTCTTTATAAATCTTCTTAATATCTCCCAAATAAGGCTTCAATCTTAATCCATTTACTTTAAAAATTTTTCCGAGCTTTGGGATCTTTAATATCCACAGCTCCATAATGGTATACTTTCTCAACTAAATAAGGTCCAATCCATTTAGATCTTAATTTTCCAGGAAAAAGTCTTAAACAAGAATTAAACAGTAATACTTTTTGTCCAGGCTCAAAAAATTTTCCTGAAATTTTCTTATCATGCAACATCTTCATTTTCTCTTTATAAATTCTTGCATTGTCATACGATTCGTTTCTAATTTCTTCCATCTCATTTAGTTGCAATAATCATTTTTCGCCTGCATTATTCAAATTAAAATTAAATTCCTTTATCGCCCAATAAGCTTTATGTTCAAGTTCTACAGGTAAGTGACAATGTTTACCATAAATTAACCGGTAAGGTGACATTTCGATTGGTGTCTTATAAGCTGTTCTATAAGCCCATAATGCAGAATCAAGTCTATCAACCAATCAGTTCTTTTAGGATTAACAGTCTTTTCTAAAATTCTTTTAATTTCTCTCGTTTGATACTTCGACCATTCCACTAGTTTGAGGGTGATAAGCGATTGCAATTCTATGTTTGATTCCAAATTTTTGTAGTAATGATTGAATTCTTATATTCCTGAAATGACTTCCACCATCAGTGATAATTATCTTAGGCATTCCAAATCTTGAAAATATCATTTTCTTTAAAAATTTTGAAACACTTTTGGAATCACGAGTTTGGTAAAGCAATAGCTTCAATCCACTTTGAAACATAATCAACTGCTAATAAAATATAAATTTTTCCAGATGATGGAACAAATGGTCCCATAAAGTCTAATCCCAATATATCAAAAATTTCAACTTCCAATATATAGTTTAAAGGCATTTCATCTTTCCTAGATATATTTCCCATCTTTTGACATCGATCACATGTTTTCACATATTGTCTCACATCTTTAAATAAGGTAGGCCAATAAAATCCAGAATTTAAAATTTTAAATTAAGTTTTATCTATGCCAAAGTGTCCTCCAAAATCATAATCATGACATTTTTGAATAATAGCAAAAGTTTTCTCATAAGGTACACATCTTTGAATCATAGAATCTTTACCAATTTTAAATAAATGAGGTTCTTCCCAAATATAAGATTTATCATCATATTTAAATTTCTTAATAAATTTGTTATCCAAGTCATAAGGCAAAATATTGCTAACTAAATAATTAACAATATCAGCATACCACGGTGTTTTGTATCTTTGAATAAAATATAAAGATTCATCAGGGAATTTCTCATTTATATTTTCTTCTGAAATAATATCATTTTTAATTCTAGAAAAATGATCAATAATTTGGTTTTCAGTTCCTTTTCTATCTACTATTTGAAAATCAAATTCTTGTAGAAGTAAAACCCATCTTATAAGTCTAGGTTTAGAATCCTTCATAGATATTAGATATTTAATAGCAGAATGATAAGTATGAACTATGCATTTAGTACCAAGAAGATAAGGTCTAAATTTATCAAAGGCATATACTATAGCTAGAAGCTCTTTCTCAGTGGTAGTGTAATTTCTTTGTGTTTCAGTGAGAGTTTTACTAGCATAATATACAACTTTAAAAATTTTCTCATATTTTTGTCCTAATACAGCTCCAATTGCAAAATCACTTGCATCACACATTAATTCAAAAGATTTATTCCAGTCAGGTGCAACAATAATAGGTGCAGTTATTAATTTTTCTTTTAGAATATTAAAAGCATTAATACATTCTTCATTAAATTCAAATTGTGCATCTTTTTCTAATAAATGACAAAGAGGTTTAGTAATTTTAGAAAAATCCTTTACATATCTTCTATAAAATCCAACATGACCTAGAAAACTTCTCACATCAGTAACAGTAGTAGGTGGTTGCAATTCAGACAATAATTTTCACTTTTGCTTGATCTACTTCCATCCCTTCTCGTGATACTTTGTGTCCAAGTACAATGCCTTCGTGACCATGAATCGACATTTTTCCCGTTAAGAACTAAATTTGTTTCTTCGCATCTTTTAGAACTTTGGCTATGTTTTCCAAACAAGATTCAAAAGAAGTTCCAAAGATTGAAAAATCGTCCATGAATATTTCAATTCCTTTGTCAATCAAATCACAAAATATTGACATCATACATCTTTGAAAAGTTGCAGGTGCATTACATAAACCAAAAGGCATTCTTCTAAAAGCAAATGTTCCATAAGGACTTGTAAAAGTTATCTTTTCTTGGTCCTCAAAAACAATAAGTATTTGATGATAACCAGAATATCCATCCAGAAAACAGAAATATGAGTGTCCAGCTAATTTACCGAGCATTTGATCCAAGAAAGGTAAAGGAAAATGATCCTTTCTAGTGGCTTTATTTAATTTCCTATAGTCAATACAAATTCACCATCCAGTAACTTGTCTTTGTTGACATATTTTTAGGTTGTGTGTTTTATTTTGAAAAAGGGGTCATCTAAGAGAAGTTGTCGGCGAATTTTTAATTTAGTTTAAATAAATAATTTGAAAAGTTGTATTTGATTTTTGAAAATAATTTTAAATTTGAACATTTTAAGATATGAAGTCAAAATGATCTCACATCCCAAATAGTTTATATAAACGAGCACCGCACCATAAACCGTGTATCTATCCCTAAGGATAAACACACTGCTTGATGGTGGGGCTCGATTAAATAAACTAGAAGATTTGTGACATCCGTTTGGTCTGCGAACCAATTTTATAAGCCGACAAATTCCCCTGCTTAATATGAAAGCATTAAACAGGGTTTATATTACATGGGTTCTTTAAAATTCCCTATAAGGGCAAGCCCCTATAGTTAATTACATCTTAAATGAAGTGAATCATTTAAGAAAACTCTCGATAATAATCAGTTATTCTGCTCTCAAGAATTTCAAAGTTTAAGTTTTCAAAGGATTGAATTTTGGGATTTCAATAGGGAATGTATCAAGTTTGGAACATTTTGTTTTGGGAATTCAAAGGAAGAAAAGTAGGAGAAATTACAGATTCGAAGCGAACTTCGGTAATTTCCCGACTATCCTATTGTTTGGCTTAGATTTAGGAAAGTCCTAATATTTATTTAATGTTTTGATCTTGCCAATTTTAATTAATTAGGACTTATATTTGTATGATAAAATCACACAAATAGCCTCGAAGATGTGAGGGTTTATATCGTATCGGACGACTACCTCGGAGTCCTAAGACCGGTTAGGGCTTAATTTGCTATGCAAATGCCTAACGAAGAGTTGAGGATTTATTTTGCACTAGGCAAACTACCTCGAAATCCTATGGCTTGGTTATTTAATTCTAGGAAAGGTTTTGCTGATGACGATGGTCGTGCTGGCCACCATGCTCCGAGCTCCTTATTGTTGCAGAGGTTTAGTTATAGAAGTCATAAATCAGGAGATGAGAAAAGTGTTTTGGTTTAGAGAAAATCTTAATTTCCAAGTGTTTTTTTTTATGTTTTAATTAAAACAAATCTTAAAGTTGATTATAACAACACCGGTTAAGATCCCACGGTTCCATCCTTCCGTCATCGTTATTTTTATCGGATTCACTTAGTCCGGATGAATTTGCTAAACTCAACTCGAATGAGTTCCACACTTTCATTTAGACCGTGGGAAATCCCGTTAGCAACACGTATGTTACATCATCCGAGGTATTCCCGATCATCCAACGGGACGTTTTAATTTAGTTGTAATTGTAGTTTTGTGTTCGTTTGTGATTAAATTTTGAGTTGTTTTATATTTTGAAATGTTGTGGCGGTGAATTTTATCTTGCAATGACTTTTAACTTAGTTTTGGTTTTAGTTTTAGGGACTATCCTAAAGGTGTGGGTTTTCATGCAACAGTTGTTTATCATGCAAGAAAAGTAAGTGCGATGAGATTAAATAAATTGCAATAAGATAAATTGCAACAAAATAAAAGCGTACCTGGAGGGTCTTCCCGTCATCCCAAGCTGCACTTAAAACACAATTAGAATATTTAAGCAAGTTCCTAGGTAAAGCTAAGGGAAGGGTTATGGTTTTCTACCAAATTCCTAATCCTATAGCTAGTCATTTCCTATGACGTCTAGTGTTCTTGTATTTTGGTTTGAGGACGATTTTCTTCATCAAAGAATAATTAAATTCGATTGTTCTTATAAATATCCCGTCATATTGAGGAAGTGCTTAAGAAGAATCTTAAACATCTTTTCAATATTGCTAGAATTGTTTTAAGTCCAAATGAATTTAATCATACAAATAAATTAATCGTCCGGGAATTCAAGTTTTGTTATCTTGCTCAGTGAACTAGGACATTTGAATATCCTATAGGTGAAGTAACATTTCATTTAACGTTCTGTTTAGGAGTTATGATAACCAAAGTTTTCGAGGGCAAATTGGTATTCAAATGGTTTGTGATTTAGTTTAATTTCAGTTAATGAGTTTAAATTTGGAATAGTGTTCAAGTTGCTTTATTTTGAATTTCATTATGTCTTATGTGATGTTATTTATTTTTTTAATTTAACTTTAATTTAATTTAATTTGGTTTAGTTTTAATTTTAATTTAATTTTAATTTGATTTGATATTAATTTTAACTTGATTTTATTAATTTAATTTAATTTAATTTAATTTAATTTAACTTAATTAATTTAGTTTAATTTGATTTAATTTAATGTGTTTTAATTTAATTTAATTTAATTTAAATTTAAATTTAATTTAATTTAATTTTAATTTAATTTAATTTAATTCAATTTTATTTTTAATTTTAATTTAATTTAATTTAATTTGATTTAATTTAATTTAATATGTTTTAATTTAATTTTATTTAATTAATTTAATTTAATTTTAATTTAATTCAATTTTAATTTGATTTGTTCAATTTAATTTAATTTAATTTATTTGATTTAATTTAATTTAATTTTTAATTTAATTTTATTCTTAATTTTAATGATTAAGTCCTTTAACATTTTAAAACTTGCATTTGAATTATCATTTTAATTAGGAATTAAATATTATTGAGATGATTAATCTAGGGATTTTTAAATTAAAGAACAAATCTCTTCCTAATAATATCCCTATTTAATAATTCCAACTTTATTTTTCTTCCAAATTTAATCAATTATTTAATTAAGGTTTATTTTAATTATCTTTAAATTGTTTAATAGGTTTCTACCCTAATTATTTAAATTTCAATCATCTAAATCAGATTAGGATCAAATATTTTACTCTTTAATTTTATTAAACCTAAAGTTTTAATTAAGGGTTAAAATTTTAATTACCACTTTGCCCTTCAAGCTTAATAATTTCATAACTCACTAAATTGAGCTTAAATGAACTTGAAATTTTTTATATGACTTCACTCATATGCCAATAAAGACATGAGGGGAGAAAATGTGATTTTTCTGTATTTAATTTATTTATGTAATTATTTTTGGTAGAAAATAGAGACTTCCAAAGAAAATTTAATAATATGACCAAGGATAAGTTTCTGTCCTTAAGAAACTTATGAGACATTTCTAATGACCAGAGGACCACTTGAACCAATTTTGGTGATTTTTTGAATTATATTATTTTTATTATAATTATTTTAAGTTTTGGAGTATTAATTAATTTAAAAATAAAATAAAGGTTGAAAAATTAATTTTATATTTTTCAAAAATCTCTCTGATATCAAGGAAATCAGAGAATCAATTTTTACAATTTTCTGATTTTTCTTTGATTTATTAGAATTATTTTAGTGAAAATGCTAAAAAATACATTTTTTAATTTTTAAAATTACCTTAGGGCTTTAAAATTTAATATCTCATTAAATAGACCTAAGAAAAATATGAGATTTGTTCCCAAGTGATTAAAATTCAAAATGTGACATTTTGGTGAATTTTATTATTTTTATGATTTTTATTATTTTTTTAATTATTAAAATATTAAAATAATACCAAAAAAATCAACTTTTTTAGAAAATTGAAATTTTATTTTTCTTAAATTCCCCTGATATCAGAGAGGCTCCAAAACCAATTTGGTGAATTTATGAAAAGTATTTTGAAAGTAATTTCAATTTAGATTTTATTTTGTTTTAGTTTATTGAGCAAATGATTAATTTTCTTAAGTAATTCAAAAGCACACAAACATTCATCATTAAAATCAAACTTCATATCATTTTCAGAAGTTGGCCCAAAGGTTTAATAATTTTAGAAAAATCTTTAATATAACATCTCAGAAATCCGCATGTCCTAAGAAACTCCGCACCTCTCTCACAAGAATGGTGGTGGTAATCTCTCAATTACTCGAATTTTAGCAAGGTGGTCGACCTCCATACCATATTCAGAAATTTTATGCCCAAGCACAATTCCCGCAACCATAAATTAACACTTTTCCCGCCCGTACCTAAATTTGTTTTCTCGTAGAGTTCTAAAACTTTTGCCAAGTTTTCCAAACAAATATCAATTGAAGTTCCAAACATTTAAAAATCATCCATGAAAACTTCTATTCCATTATCTATTATACTACTAAAGATAGACATCATACATCTTTGAAAAGTTGAGGTGTGCGTTACACAATCCAAAAGACATTCTTTGAAAAGCAAATGTTCCATGTGGGCTAGTAAATGTTGTCTTTCTCGATCCTCGTATACAATAAGTATTTGATGATAACCAAAAGATATCCATCCAAAAAGCAATAGTACTTGTGTCCAGCAAGTCTATCCAACATTTGATCGAGAAAAGGTAGAGGAAAGATATTTTCGGGTGGCGCATTTAGTTTTCTATAAACAATACAAATTCGCCATCCATTAACTTGTCTAAAAGAGGGTAAAATTTCATTCCTTTCATCCACTTCCACAGTCACTTCTGCCATTCTTTCGGTACACAATGAATTGGACTTACCAAAGAACCAACCTAAATAGGATAAATAATTCCGTATCAAGCCATTTTAAAATCTCCTTCTTAATTACTTCTTTCATTATAGGATTTAATCTCCTTTCGTTTAACATCAAATTTAGGTTTATGTTCTTCATTTAATAAAATTCTATGCATACATCGAAGGACTGATTCCTTTGTTATCTGCCAAAGTCCATCCAAAAGCTCTTTTGTATCATTTTAAGATTTCCAATAATTTTTTTTTCTTGATATTCCGTTAATTCCGAAGAGCATACACAATCGGTAAGGTGATGATTCTCCGAAGAACATATACTTTAAATGTTTAGGGAGAATTTTCATCTCAAGTTCAGAGGTTTAAAAATAGATGAAATTAGACTTTTATCTCCACCTTCCATGGTGTCTAACACTTCATATTTATCCTGAATATACTCTAATTCCTTATTCTTCTCATTATCTGAATCTGTTTCATTTTCTATTTCATCTTCAATTATATTTTCGTACTCCACTTTCTTTTCAAACATCTCTTTAAAATAATCATTTCTCAAATATTTGCATACTTCCATCCTAAAAACATTCATTATCTTGTGCAACTGAGGGATACTTCACGTACTTCAAAATATTAAAGGTCACCTCGATCATTAACTCTCATAGTTAATTCCCCTTTTGAACATCAATTACAGCTCTTCCAGTAGCTCAAAATGGTCTTCCTAAAATAATTGGAATATCTTTATCTTCCTCCATATCAAGCACAATAAAATCAACAGAAAGATAAATTTATCCACTTTTACTAACACATCTTCTACCACTCCCTTAGGATAAGTAATAACCAATGTTAATCAAGAGTTACGTATGTAGGAGAAATTTCTCCAATTCCCAATCTTTTGAAAGTTGACAAAGGCATAAGATTAATACTAGTTCCCAGATCACATAAGGCTCTTCCAAAAACTTTTCACCTATAACACACTAGATAGTGAAACTACCGTGATCTTTATGGTTTTCATGAAGCTTTTTCGAATTATTGTACTACACTCTCCACTAAGTGCAATAGTCTCACATCCGTGAACTTTCTCTTCTTTTAAGAATATCCTTCATAAATTTCGCATAATCAGCATCCGTTCTAATGCTTCAACAAAAGGTATATTTATTATTAACTTCTTAAGGATTTCGAAAAATTTCCCAAATCTATTATCCCTATTCTTCTCGCTTCAATCTTTGAGGGAATGAAGGGAGGTGGTTTCTCAACGTTAATCTCATTAGTTCAAGAGGATATCTGTGTCCGGGATAAATCTTATTCAACCTTTTCAATATTCAGAATCCATAGAGTATAAGAACGTAAAAATCCATTGAAAATCGAGTGAGATCTTAGGGATTTAGTGTGGACGGCTCTCGGGTGAGAACACTTGGGGACGATGAACGGATGCCGTCCATTTGATACACGCGCGCACGGACGGCCAGGATTGCGTTGGACCAGGAGACGGTACGAGAACCGCGGGGCCCGGGCTGCCGACTCGGGTGGCGGCGTCGAATGGGAGCGCGACGCGTGTGCGTTCGGAGCCGCCGAGGCTGACGCGGCGCCGCGTGGATAAATAGATAAATAGGGTATTTTCTTATTTATTTAATTCCCTAAACTTCAAAAATCCATATCTTTGTGTAGAAAAATCACAAAAATAAAATAAAAATACCCTCTTGCTCGGTGAACAGAGGAGAATAATGTGAAAAAGAAATCACTTAATTTCATCAAATATTTTATTTTTTATGATTTATTTACTCTCTGCATTGTTTTAATTCTCCATGCATGCATACAATTCACCATGGCATGAGACCATAGGGCTTTTGAAGCCTCTGAATTTGGGAACATTCCCTGAATTTTCCAAAGTCGGAGGCCATCCCTATGAGGAGTTCTTGATTTTTCAAGTTCAGGTCACTGTTTTGAGTATTTTAATTCCAGTAAATAGCATGTTGTGAAATAAATTCTAGGAAAATTTGGTGATGTTCCTTATGACCAGAGAACCCTAGGAAAAATAGGTTTTGACTTAGTTCATTTAAAACAGCACCTAATTGGCTTAAACACCCAAAATAGGTCTTTAATTAATTAGAGTTAACCAGGTATCAAATTGAATTGAAATCAATTCTCCACTGACCTTTAGGATCAGAGGAATCTACCATAAAAATTTGAGGTCAATTGGACTTGGTTAGCCCCACTAATTGGGTTGATTAAGTCACTTAGCCATTTTAAACTTTAAAAATTCATAACTTTTAAAATACTTTTCAAAAATTCACCAAATTGGTTTTGGAGCCTCTCTGATATCAGGGGAACCTAAGAAAATTAAAATTTCAATTTTCTAAAAAGTTAATTTTTAATAATATTTTAATATTTTTAATAATTAAAAAATAATAAAAATCACAAAAATAATAAAATTCACCAAAATGTCACATTTTGAATTTTAATCACTTAGGAACAAATCCCACATTTTTCCTAGGTCTATTTAGTGAGATATTGAATTTTAAAGCCCTAGGGTAATTTTAAAATTAAAAAAAAATGTATTTTCTAGCATTTTCACTAAAATAATTATTATAAATCATAGAAAAATCAGAAAATTGCAAAATTTGATTCTCTGGTTTCCTTGATATCAGAGAGATTTTTGAAAAATATAAAATTCATTTTTCAATATTTATTTTATTTTTAAATTAATTAACACTCCAAAACTCAAAATAATTATAATAAAAATAATATAATTCAAAAAATCACCAAAATTAGTCCAAGTGGTCCTCTGGTCATTAGGAATGTCCCCTAATTTTCTTAAGGACAGAAACTTTCCCTTGGTCATGTTATCAAATTTCCTTGAAAATCTCTATTTTCTACCAAAAATAATTATATAAATAAATTAAATACAGAAAAATCACATTTTCTCCTCTCATGTCTTTATTGACATATGAGTGAAGTCACATAAAAATTTCAAGTTCATTTGAATTCAATTTAGTGAGTTATGAAATTATTAAGCTTAAAGGGTAAAATGGTAATTAAATTTTAATCCTTAATTAAAACTTTAGGTTTAATAAAAATTTAACAAGTAAAATATTTGATCCTAATCTGATTTGGATGATTGAAATTTAAATGATTAAAGGGTAGAAACCCATTAAGCAATTTTAAAATAATTAAACCTTAATTAAATAATTGATTAAATTTGGAAGAATAATAAAATTGGAATTATTAAAATAGGGATATTATTAGGAAGAGATTTATTCTTTAATTTAAAAATCCCTAAATTAATTATCTCATTAATATTCAATCCTTAATTAAAATGATAACTCAAATTCAAAATATTAAAAGACTTAATCATTAAACTAAAATTAAATTATTAAACTCTTTCAAAAATTTCAATTAAAATTAAAGATAAAACTTAATTAAAAATTAAATTAAAATTAAATTAAATAATTGAATTAAATCAAATTAAAACAAATTAAATTAAATTAAATTAAATTAAAATTAAATTAAATCAATTAAATTAAATTAAATTAAATTAAATTAAATTTAAATTAAATTAAATTAAATTAAACAATTAAATTAAATTAAATTAAATAATTAAATTAAATTAAACAATTAAATTAAATTAAATTAAATCAAATCAAATTAAAGTTAAATCAAATCAAATTGATTAAACATCAAATCAAATTAAATTAAATTAAATTAAATTAAATTAAATTAAAACTCAATTAAAATTAAATTAAATTGAATTAAATATAACATCACCTAAAACAGAAGGAAAATAAATTTAAAAAACAACCTGAACACTATTCCAAATTTAAACTCTTTAACTTAAACCAAATCATTTGAATACTAACTTACCCTTGAAAGCTTTAGTTATTATAACTCCTAAATAAAACATTAAATGAAGTGTCACTTCACTCATAGGATATTCAAATGTCCTAGTTCACTGAGCAAGTTAACAAAACTTGAAATTCTTGGACGATTAATTCATTTGTATAATTAAATTCATTTGAACTTAAAACAATCCTGGAAATATCGAAAAGATGTTTAAGATCCTTCTTAAGCACTTTCTCAATATAATAGGACATTTATAAGAACAATTGAATTTGATTATTCTTCGATGAAGAAAATCGTCCTTAAACCAAAACACAAAGAACCTAGACGTCATAGGAAATGACTAGCTATAGGATTAGGAATTTGGTAGAAAACCATAACCTTTCCCTTAGCTTTACCTAGGAACTTGCTTAAATATGCTAATTGTGTTTTAAGTGCAGTTTGGGATGACGGGAAGACCCTCCGGGTACGCATTTGTATTATTGCAATTTACTTTCCCGCAATTTATTTTCCAAGCAATTTACATTATTGCAATTTACTTTATTAGCAATTGCGTTTATTTTTCTTGCATGATAAAACAATCAGTTGCATGAAAACCCACACCTTTAGGATAGCCCCTAAAACCGAAACCAAAATTAAGTTAAAAGTCATTGCAAGATAAAATTCACCGCCACAACATTTCAAAATATAAAACAACTCAAAATTTAATCACAAACAGAACACAAAACTACAATTACAACTAAATTAAAACGTCCTGTTGGATGATCGGGAATACCTCGGATGATGTAACCTACGTGTTGCTAACGGGATTTCCACGGTCTAAATGAAAGTGTGGAACTCATTCAGTTGAGTTTAGCAAATTCATCCGGACTAAGTGAATCCGATAAAAATAATGATGCCGGAAGGATGGAACCGTGGGATCTTAACCGGTGTCGTTATAATCAACTTTAAGATTTGTTTTAAATAAAACATAAAAAACACCTGGAAATTAAGATTTTCTCTAAACCAAAACACTTTTCTCAACTCCTCGATTTATGATTTCTAAAACTAAACCTCTCGCAACAATAAGGAGCTCGGAGCATGAGTGGGCAAGCACGACCATCGTCATCGAAGAAACTCGGATCTACTTCAAAGAAACTTTCCTAGAATTAAATAACCAAGCCATAGGACTTCGAGGTAGTTTGCACTGAGTGCAACATAAATCCTCAACCTTTTCGTTAGGCATTTGCATTGCAAATTAAGCCCTAACCGGTCTTAGGATTCCAAGGTAGTCGTCCGATACGACATAAACCCTCACATTTTCTAGGCTATTTGTTTGATTTTATCATACAAATATAAGCCCTAATTAATTAAAATTGGCAAGATCAAAACATTTAAATAAGTATTAGGACTTTCCTAAACTCAAGCCAAACGATAGGATAGTCGGGAAATTACCGAAGTTCACTTCGAATCACTGATTTCTCCTACCTTTCTTCCTTTGGATTCACAAAACAAAATGTTCCAAAATTTGATCCATTCCCTATTGAAATTCCAAAATTCAATCTTTGAAAACCTTAAACTTTGAAATTCTTGAAAGCGGAATTATTGGTTATTATCGAGAGTTTTCTTAGGTGATTCCCGTCACTTAAGATGTAATTAACTATAGGGGCTTGCCCTTATAGGGAATTTTAAGGAACCCAGGTAATATTAACCCTGTTTGATACTTTCATATTAAGCAGGGAAATTTGTCAGCTTATAAAATTGGTTCACAGACCAAACAGATGTCACAAAACTTCTAGTTTATTTGATCGAGCCCCACCATCAAGCGAGTGTGTCTATCCTTAGGGATAGATATACTAGTTTGTGGTGCGGTGCTCGTTTATATAAACTATTTGGGGATGTGAGATCGGTTTAATCTCATATCTTAAAACTTTCAAATTTAAAAATTATTTTCAAAATCAAATACTACTTTCTAAATTATATATATTTAAATTAAATTTAAAATAAAAATTCGCCGCACAACTTCTGTTAGGCGACCACTTTTCAAAATAAAACACACCAACGACCTAAAAAAATAATGCCGACAATTTCTGGCGACTCCGCTGGGGAGAATTCCTCTCTCCATTATAATCAAATAATTCTGCTTTCAAAAATCGGTAGTGTATCCATGTCCCTAATGGATCAAACTACCCTTCTTTCCGTTGGAATACTATGTTCATTTCTATCTTGAACAAGTATATCCAACATTCTCTCGGATTTAGGAGCCACTGTTGTAGACACCCCTAAACGAGAGAGGTTCCGAGATCCTTTTACCTCATTTCGAGGTGGGGTGGACCCCAATAGGTGTTAGTTTAGGGGTGATCCTTCGAGTCGGGAAGTCTTGCTTAAGACTTTCTTTTCCTTTCCGAATCGGATTCCTTACCTTCTCTACACCTTCGAACATTCCGTTCTAAATAAACAAACCCTCTAATAAGTGATTCTTTTAACAAATGATTCTTTTTTATAAATACATGAACAAAGAATGAGTTCGGACTCTTTTCAATTCCTTTTCGTCCTAAAGAAAAGAAGCATAACTTAGGATCGACAACCGGAATCTACCTTGCAGAAATGGAAGCCCCGAACCGATTTTCTCCTTCACCAACGGACTGGACTTCGTCGTCTATAAGGATGAACCGCCCGACAATGGGTTCATCCGATTTGGACAGGGATTTGAAAACACGAACGTCAAAGTCACCGACGTCTCCCTCTTTGCACTGACGAACAAGGTATCTGAAGCTAAGGAATCACTGCTTGAGTTCAACCTTAGGTCGACCCAAGAGTTTCCTCCCCTGCAAAGGGTCCCGACTAGGAGGAGCATCGCCGTCCGCAGGAGGACCGTTCTCACTACCCCCACTCGGTCTAGTTGTTTCGCACCTACCCCGACTTCCGCCAAATCAAAGGGGAAAGAAATCCGCAACTATGGTAAACCCGTTACCGTGGAGGGTACGGATCTTCCCGTAAGACTCGTCTTCGAAATCGGGTCCAGGTTCGAAGATTCCTTCGCCGACAAAGACCCAAAGAAGAAATAGAAATAGAAAGATCGCCGGGAAGCCGTAGCTGCCGAGATTGCCTTCTGGAGGAAATTCCGGAGTTACCGGAATATACACCGCTACCGGAATATACACCATCGCCCGACTACATACCACTTTTGGGAGGAAGCGGGTTCCATCCCCTCTCCGCCGCGAGAGGATGAGGAGAATGTTCGCAAGATTGTCGCCATATTACCACAGACCCGCATACTACAACGATAGCCGCAAGAAAAGAATCGGAACTACGCCGTTTGCTCGACCGCAAACTTTGGTAGAAAAGCTAGCGAAGAAGGAAAAGCGCCCGTGTCGGAAATTCTACGAAGGATAGGGCGGGTGCCAGTCAAATCCCGTCTTGGGCCCCGAGTAGAACCCGCCGTCATGATAAAAAAGCCAAGCAAGAGAATGAAGGCCAGCCCGCCTGTCGTAGTATCAGGGTTACAGATTAGGGAGGATACCACCTTCCAGCATTTGGCCGATGGACCATCCGGTCGCAGACCTTCCGTCGCTAGAAGGATGGTGTGGCGTCCCACTACGGGGCAGTTGAGACTGAAACAACAGCCCGAGAAAGAAAGTCTCGCCAGGAGGCTGGAATCTGAAGAAAGTGCTACTGCGATGAAGGGGACTCGTGAAAAAAGGACCCAGCAACCATCGCATGACAACCACAAAGATACACAGAAAGCTCCGCTAGAAGATGCCATGGAAAAGTTGAGAACCGACATCCGACGGTTGGCAAAAGAAAGAGAAGAAAAGTTCGGAGATGAGATCGACTCATCGGAATTCATGGACAACGAATATGCAGAAATCAACATGGTTGAGACACGAGCTTCATCATCTTCTCAAGGTGCTCTCGCGGCCGCGAGAAGAGAGGAGCCGGAACCGATGAAGAGACGGCTTCGGGAAAAGGACGACACGATCGCTCAAATGGCGAAAAGGATGGAAGAGATGGCCGTAGCTCTGGCCACTCTCCAAAGTCAAGTACAACCACATAGAGAGACACCCCCAGAAGTCATTCACATCGTAGACGGAGGAAAGGAGATTACATCCGTCAATGGGGATGACCAGTCGAAAAAGGATACAACACAAAGTATGATCCCCGAAAAGGATATCAAGAACTTGGTAGAACGGCGGAGTGCGAGAAGCCCTAGCACAATCGAAGAACGGGACATCTATTCGGACGGGTAGACCTTACCCGGAAGAATTCGACGCCGTCCAATACCCAAAGGGCTTCGTACCACCTCCGTTTAAGACCTTCGACGGAACCGGGAATCCCCGACAGGCATGTTGCACACTTTCGTGCCGGTTGTTGCAATGCCGGCGGGAGCGATGCGCTACTCTTCCGACGAGTTCGTTAGCGATCCGTCGGGAATCGCCTTCGACCGGTATGCGGATTACCCAACGGATGCGCAAAGACATTCTCGTAGCTAGAGAGCCTCTTCATTAAGCGATTTGTCGGAGCTCGGCACCACATCACTATAGGTGATTTAGTGGTAGAGAAACAAAGGCCGAATGAAACTCTAGTGGATTACATACTTCGATGGAGAAATTTAAGTATGAAGTGTGAGCCACAACCGCAAGAACAACATGCGATCGGCATCTTGCTTAAAAGCATTCACGGCCCGATAGCACTTCTCCTCAAGGGATTCACTATTAAGACTTTTGAGAAGTTGTTAAGCAAGGCCGGAAGCTTGCAAGAAGAGGCGAAGCAATTAAGTTTTGCCGACAAGACTGACAAGCGAAGCCGGTGAAGACTTTCGAAAAGAAATCAGGGTCGTTGCAGCGAGTTGACAAAGGCAAACAACCGATGCAAATACCACCGAACGGCCGCAACGAACCACAACAAAATTACCAAGCAACCCCGGTCCAGCTATCGATCGTCTCCGCAGTATGAACAACCGTCTCGTCCGCAACGTACATCGAGGGAGCTTCGAGCGGAGAATATCCATTCAAAAATGAAGCAAGTACCAAAGATGTTCCGTAGCTTAATGAAAACTCCGGATTTCCAGCTGCCAGAGCCCAAAAGACCGAGAGGAAGTCAACAAGAAAGGTGATCCCAACTTTTGCCCCTACCATCGAATGCTTGGGCACAAGATAGAAGACCGCATTACCTTCAAAAGTTGGCTCAACGACAACCTTCGGAAAGGAAATATAACAATCCCGAAGGAGTACATGAAGGAACCCCGTAAAGGAGGTTCCGTCAATGTTATCTCAACCGATCCCGTCATCCCGATAGATCCCTATGCAACCGACGATGGATGGACTACCGCTCGGACGAGATCTTCGAAGAAGATTTTAGACAACATCCGAACCGCTTCGGTGCGAGCTTCAATTCGAGTTCGAGACCCGTTGAGCCGGTACTATCACTTGCGATAGAAGAACCACCTCGACAGGAGACAATCGAAGAGAAGAAGAAAATTGACGAAGAAGAGGGACCGAGACTCCTAAGGCTAGGCTAGGGGCCGCTTATCCTAGGATAGTTGTTTCCGATTCGGGGGAGAAATCCCTCGAACCTCCGATTTTGTATGATTATCCGCTCACTTCGGTGGGATCATATAATGATAAGGGTGATGGCGTTGGCTACGTTTTGATCGTTTCTAACGATTACGTAACTAGCGACAATCCGGGCGTCGATTTCGATACCAACAACAATTCTCAAATCATACAAGATCTCGACGATCAAAATGACGAAGAAGGCATCCATCAAGGAGGCTACGAGAGTTCAACAAGCAACGGATCTATCCGCGAGTTTCGAGGAGCTCCAGCTACAATAGAGTTAGAGCCTTCGGATTTGGAAGATAATCCGGAAGAGCCGAGTCATTCCGATTCGGGAGGAGACACCGACAAACTCAATACTAGATTCGGAAGAAATTACGAAGTCAACCTAAGAAGTGGAAAAGTTCTACCTCCAAGAATGGGTCCAAAAGACAAAGGAAAGCGTGTGGTTGTTCAAGAAGAACCAACCCCAGCAGAAGAAATACCCATTCGAGAAGAAGCCGAGACGCAGGAGAACAAAGTAGACTACAACGTGCTAGCCCATCTTAGGAAACTACCGCCAAGCCGAGCATCTACGATGCTCTCATCTTATCAAAGGAGATGAGAGAAGCTCGATCAAGGCCTTACTTGATCCGGAAATTTCGCTAGCTCAAATGGCCGGAGATTCCTTGGATGAGGTTTGCTCGTTAAAGGAACAACGAGGTGTTACCTTCACGTACAATGACCTACTACTGGGACGACGAGATCACAACCGACCGTTGTACATTTCGGTTACAATTGGGAAGTTTACGCTCTCCGCAGTATTGGTGGATCCAGGAGCATCAATCAATATAATGAGTCTTCGGACACTAGCATACTTGGAAATCGATGCTCGCGAGCTCGAGGCCGACAAAATGTTATTAAGAGGATTCAACCGTAAAGGAGAAAGAGCCCTCGGGTCAATAACGCTACCGATGAAGACCGGTGATTTAGCAAAGACAACCGCAAAATTTCATATAATCGATTCGAAACGTCGTTCAACGCTCTATCGGGCCGACCATGGATACATGAAAACAGGATGGTACCATCATCTCCGCATCGGTGCATCAAATATTACGATGGAGGGGAACAGTGCATCAAAGGAGACTTACAACCATTCTCCGTACATGAAATTGGAATCCATGAAGATGCAACTTATTATGCACCGCCAAAGAAAACAATCTTCTCCGGAGATACCATAACAAATGAAGCAAAGAAAGTTCGGGACAACGAAGAACCCGAAGTTCTAGTCCAACGAGTCACTCACCACTCCCTTCCGGCGAGATGGTGAAGGTTTCTCCACAACTCGCATCCGAGGTCGAGGCCGGGGACGAGGCCGTGGTAGAGACACTAGGACAATCGGACGGAAGAAACCAACCATCAATGTTGATTGGGATGATAGTTCGAAGAAGAAAAAGAAATCAAGCAAGAAGCAAGAACAATAAGTCGAAAGAAGCCGCAATACAAGATCTCCTCGAAGATGAAAAGAACGAAGAATACAAATCAATGTACGAGAAGATTAACCACTACGTACATACTATGACCCTAACTCCGATCCATTCTAATAAGATCGAGGGTATGGAGGTCAAAGAGGTACGTAGTGACGGTGCAAAGCCGATCAAATTCTACCGTGGTGCTTCTTCCTCCAAAACCGAAAATAATGTACAATTCGAAGATGTCACTTCATCGAATTAATGGAATTACCTTTCGAGTGGTACTCTCCCTGTGTTCAAAATTTAATTCAACGTGGTTTCTTACCTCGACAATGGACAAAAGGCCAATCACAACATTTTGAAAAGTTATGGAATAACTCCGCCGTCCTCCCAATTCAAAGTATGGACTCGGATTCGGCACGGTAGGGTCGGTTGACGATACTCGAATTTTGCTTGGTTGTCACTTGCAAATCCAATGAAAACTGCATGGAAACTACGGACGAACTCGAAGATTTACAAATCGGAGACGCTCCACCGGAATTCGAAGAAGAAATCAAATCTACGATAGATGAGTTAACGGAAGTTAACTTGGGTACTAGCGAAGAGCCTAGACCTACCTTTGTTAGCTCCTTACTCAATAAAGAAGACTCCGAAGAAATAATCAAATTGTTAATGGAATTTAAGGACTCGTTTTGCTTGGAACTACGATGAAATGCCGGGATTAGCTCCGGAGGTTGCGGTCCATAAGCTAGAGTGGATCCTACTTCGTTCCGGCCGGACAAGGTCCCGAAGAATGCGTCCGGAAATCGAACAACAAGTCATAGCCGAAGTTAAAAAGCTAATAGACGCTAAATTTGTCCGTGAAGAACAATACCCGACACAGTTAGCCAATGTGGTGCCGGTCGAAAGAAGAATGGTCGGATCGGAATTTGTGTGGACTTCGGAGATTTAAACAAGGCATGTCCAAAAGATGAATTCCTCTACCAATTCCAGAACCGATGATCGATATTGCTTCGACACATGAAATATTCTCATTCATGGATGGATCTTCGAGATACAACCGGATAAAAATGGCTCCGGAAGATGAAAAGCTTACGACGATTCGAACGCCGATCGGAGTATTTTGCTACACGGTGATGCCATTCGGATCGAAGAACGCAGGAGCAACTTACCAAAGAGCAATGACAAGAATTTTTGATGATCTCATCCACAATCAAGTCGAGTGCTACGTGGACGATGTCGTCATCAAAAGCAAAGTAAAGGAAAACCACTTGTATGATTTGAGAATTGTTTTCGAACGATTAAGACAATTTAACCTTAAGATGAATCCCTTAAAATGCGCCTTCGGCGTCACCTCCGGAAAATTCTTAGGATTCGTTGTCCGACATCGTGGAATTGAAATCGACCCGGAGAAGATTAAAGCCATCTTAGAAATGCCGCCTCCCAAAACCTTAAAACAACTACGATCTTTTCAAGGGAAGTCGGCATATCTTCGACGCTTTATCTCAAACCTCGTCGAGTAGGTGTCAGCCTTTCTCGGCACTAGTTAAAAAGGACGCCAAATTTATTTGGGAAGAGAAATGCCAGAAGGCCTTCGAAGACATTAAACAATATTTAATGACACCTCCTGTCTTAGCAGCCCCGATCTCGGGTAGACCGTCGATACTTTACACCGCGGCTTTAGACGACTCTCTCGGAGTCTCAGTTAGCTTGAGTCAATGATGAGGGTAAAGAAAATGCTCTTTACTACTTAAGCCGTCGTTTACTTCCGACGGAAGTAAGGTATCCCGCAATTGAAAAGCATTGTTTGGCCTTGATCTTCGCCGCTCAAAAGCTCAGGCACTACATGCTTTCTCATAAGGTCAACTTGATTTCGAAGTTTAATCCATTGCAATACTTGATGACTCGTCCAATACTTTCCGGCAGACTTGCCAGATGGTCAATGATATTATTGCAATTCGATATAACTTTCGTGCCTCTGCGTGCCGTAAAGGGACAAGTCTTAGCAGACTTCTCGCAGAGACACCCTTTGCCGGCCGAATCTCCTCTCAATGACGATCCGCCGGATGAACAAATAATGAACCTAGAAGACCTTGACGATCGACGTTGGGAATTATATTTTGACGGAGCATCTTCAAGCACACAAAGACGAAGAATCGCAAGTGATAGTGCCCGGTAAGGCGGGAATCGGGCTAATCTTTATAACACCGGAGCGGGGATGTTAAGATACTCCTACCACTTGACGAACCGTGTACAAACAACGAAGCGGAATACGAAGCCCTCATAACGGGATTGGAATTAACCATTCAAATGGGGATAACGGACATCAACATCTACGGGGATTCACGGTTAATCATTCAACGGATCGCCGGACAGTACGAATTCTAAAGCCAAGACTCGAACAAGTACTTCCAGATATGCCATACAGTTGTTGGAACAGATTCCAAATGTGACAATCTACAAAATTCCTAGAAAAGAGAATGCTTTAGCGAGATGCTTTAGCCCGTCTCGCAAAAGAATTTGCTCGTTTGCAAGATGAATCGGTGGAAGTGTCGGTTCACGGACGTCGGGTCCTATCACAGCTCGACATAGACACAATACACAAATCAAGCAAAAGAAAAAGAATCGATTGCGGTAGTGACGGAAAACACGGAAGATTGGCGACAGCCCATTGATGGACTACACCGCAAACAGGAAAACTACCGGACAATAGGTCGCTAGCCCATCGGATCAAGAAAAGAACTCGTCCTACGCATTAATAAACAACACATTATACGGAAGGTCTTTTGATCGAATGTGGCTAAGGTGCCTAAGCGGGTCCGAGGCCCGTGAAATTGTTAAAGAGGTGCATTCGGGACTCGTGGCGCTCACCGATCGGGTCCAAAGATGAAAATGAAAATTAAAAGACTAGGGTACTACTGGCCCTCGATGATGACCGACCGCATGAAAATCGCCAAGAGCCGTCACCAATGCCAAGTGCACGGAGTGGTTCTACACCAACCTCCAAATGTGCTACACCCGACAATTGCGTCGTGGCCATTTGAATGTTGGGGCACGGATATAGTGGGTTCGATAGAACCACCATCTTTGAAAGGACATCGTTTCATTCTTGCGGCTACTGATTACTTTTCCAAGTGGGCGAAGCGGTTCCACTTAGAGAAGTGAAAGCACACCACGTGCTTGCAGCTTTTCAAGAACCAAGTTGTCTACCGTTTCGGAGTGCCGCGCGAGATCATCTCGGATAATGGGTCGGCATTCGAAGCACACAAATCAACAATTTTGTCGGGAGACACGAAATCGACCGGCGATACTCGACAATTTACTACCCAAGAGCAAACGGCCTCGCCGAGGCTTTTAATAAAACTCTCGTTCAAATCTTAAAGAAAACCTTGGACGATAATAAGAGAAATTGGCACGAGAAATTGTTAGAAGCCTTATGGGCCTACCGGACAACCTTCGAACCCCTACTCGAAGCTACACCTTACGCTCTCGGTGTATGGGTCCGAGGCGATGTTACCTTTAGAGGTTCGGCTTCCTTCACTCGAATTGCAATTGCAAATAAGATCACGACGAAGAAAACGCCGGATTACGACTCGAAGAATTAGAAAGCTTGGAAGGGAAAAGACTGGCGGCGCAACGAATTTAGAACTATATCAAGCTAAGATGGTTCAAACCCATGACAAGCCGGTCCGCCCAAGAACCTTCAAAGTTGGTGATTTAGTTCTCGTTCTCAAGAGACCTATTCTTGCACACCGCAAGATAGGAGGAAAATTTGAACCCACTTGGGAAGGACCGTTTGTGGTTGAAGCGATATACTCGGGGGTTCCTACCAGGCTAGTGAATTGCCGGGGAGAACGACATATGCTTCCAATCAACGGACGATACTTGAAAAAATATTACGCTACCTGATGTTTCGAAGGAATGAATTCTTCATCCCTGAGAAACACGGGTGAAGTAATTACTTGTGGTTGGGTCCGAACCCAAAAATAATAAAATGTGCTAAGATAAATAAAATCATGATAATTAAGTTTTCCTTGTTTTCCTTTCCAAATCAAAATCCCTTTCCGGATCTTATCCTACTTCATTCCTGTTAATTTCGAAAATATAAAAAAAAAAATCTGAAAAATGACAAACACTAAGTTCACATGAACATTAAATAAACAACAAAATAAAATTTGAACCATTAAAAGATAAACGAAATCAACACAAATCTCAAATTCAATCTTTCCAAATTCCGAATCAAATTTCAATCTTTTCAAACTTCAAAATCAAATTCCATCCTTCCAAACTTCAAAATCAAATTCTCAATCAAATTCCAAATTCACTCTCGATCAAATTTCAAATTTGATCTTCCCAAATCTCAAATCAAATTCTCAATCAAAATCCAAATCCAATCTCGATCAAGTTTCAAACTTGATCCTTCAAATTTCAAATCAAATCTTAAATCAAATTTCAATCGAGTTCAAACTCATCCTTCCAAATCTCAAATTCAATCTTTCCAGATTTCAAGTCTCAATCAAATCAAATTCAAACTCTTTTGGGTCGAGGATTTTACATCCAAGACTGCACTGCCTTAGGATTCTTTTCCTATTGCACTGAAATACATCAAATTCAAACTCTTTTGGGTCGAGGATTTTACATCCAAGATCGCACCGCTCTTAGGATTCTTTTCCTATCGCACTCGAAATACATCAAATTCAAACTCTTTTGGGTCGAGGATTTTACATCCAAGACCGCATCGCCTATAGGATTCTTTTCCTATTGCACTGAAATACATCAAATTCAAACTCTTTTGGGTCGAGGATTTTACATCCAAGACTGCACTGCCTTAGGATTCTTTTCCTATTGCACTGAAATACATCAAATTCAAACTCTTTTGGGTCGAGGATTTTACATCCAAGACTGCACTCGCCTATAGGATTCTTTTCCTATTGCACTCGAAATACATCAAATTCAAACTCTTTTGGGTCGAGGATTTTACATCCAAGACTGCACTGCTTTAGGATTCTTTCCATATTGCACTGAAATACATCAAATTCAAACTCTTTTGGGTCGAGGATTTTACATCCAAGACTGCACTGCCTTAGGATTCTTTTCCTATTGCACTGAAATACATCAAATTCAAACCTTTTGGGTCGAGGATTTTACATCCAAGACCGCATCGCTTTAGGATTCTTTTCCTATTGCACTGAAATACATCAAATTCAAACCTTTTGGGTCGAGGATTTTACATCCAAGACTGCACTGCTTTAGGATTCTTTCCCTATTGCACTGAAATACATCAAATCAAATTCCCGAGGTCGAGGATTTTACATCCAAGACTGCACTGCTTTAGGATCCTTTTCCTATTGCACTGAAATACATCAAGTTCAAATTTTTGGGTCGAGGATTTTACATCCAAGATCGCACCGTTTTAGGATTCTTTTCCTATTGCATATGAAACACATTAAATTCAACCTTTTGGGTCAAGGATTTTACATCCAAGATCGCATCGCTTTAGGATTCTTTTCCTATTGCACCTGAAATACATCAAATTCAAACATTTTGGGTCGAGGATTTTACGTCCAAGATCGCACCTTGCTAGGATTCCTTCCCTATTGCACTGAAATACATCAATTCAAACTTTTGGGTCAAGGATTTTACATCCAAGACTGCACTGCTTTAGGATTCTTTCCCTATTGCACTGAAATACATCAAATCAAAATTCAACCTTTGGGTCGAGGATTTTACATCCGAGACTGCATTGCTTTAGGATCTTTTCCCTATCGCAATGAAATACATCACATCAAAATCAAACTCTTGAGGTTAAGGATTTTACATCCAACACCACTTTGCTCTGAGATATCTTCTCATTGCAACGATTCAATCTAATCAATTCAATTTTCTTTCGAGGTTGGAGATGTTACATCTAAAACCTCAAAATCCCAATTTTCATTTCAAATCAAATCCCTCAAATTAATTTTGACAAAACTTCAATCTAAATTGAAACTCCAAACTAAAATTTAAACTCACACATCAAAACATAAATTGAAACGAAATAAAATCTAAATCGAAATTCCCTCAGATCATGTGATTTGGGATTTACCTCCTTTTCCTTTCCCCAGCGAGAGTTCAAGAATCTCCGGTTCCAGAGATATACTTGACACTCCCCAGCAAAAAACTCTTCTACTTCGTCCTAAGTTCGTCACTTGGACATCTGTGTTGGTTTTGTTGATCGCTTCGGTCAACACCAATACGCGCGGTGTGCTCCGTCAGCTCACCACACCTATTGGGGGTCCATTTGTTGACCTCATTTTTGATGAGGTCTTCCTTTCTTCTTTTTAGTGCTTAGGATCTAGCCTTAGGCTTTTCCTTTTGACTATCTTAGAGGACTAGAATTGGGACCCGCCTTTTAGAAATTCAAACCACTTCTAAACTCCCTGCAAACTCCACAAACTTGACTATAGACCCCTAATCACCTAGAGGGTTGAAATCAAATGTGGAAGTTTAAAGGATGAGTTCCTATAAGACTCTTTGGCCTTAGGATGCGCACCAGGTGGCACGGTGCAGTGAAGGGGCTGACATACACTACACTTACACACTACATTTCCACACACTTCCTAAAACCACACCCATACCCAACTTGACCTCCGACTCATGTAGGTGATTCACATGGATGGTCCTTAACCCCTAAGCCCTTGGCAAGAGGGTTAGGAACAACATAGTGAATGCCTCAAATGAGTCCTTTCATGGCTCATATGGGCTTGAAATGGCTTCATGGCTCAACCAAAATGATTTCACCCCACTCAAATTCACCCAATCTTCAATTTCCCAAATTTTCAATTTTTGACCCCGGGACCCTACACCTACTAAACCTACCCAAAACCTCGAAATTACCCAAATTTTTGCAAAATTTCCAAATTACCTAAAATTTTCCAAAATCAATCCCAAACACCTCCACATCACTCAAATTGATCATCCATACCCAAAAATACCAAAAATTCCAAGAAAACCTCCCAATACCCTCCAAATAACCCAAAATACCCTTCTTGGCCTAAAAATCCAAAAATTCAAAAAATTCCCAAAAAATTCCAGAAAATCCCAAATATTCCCAATTTCATTTTGTCCAACTACACCATGGGACAATTTTGTCAATTTACCCTACTTTTGTCAAAACCCCCAATTTGACCCATTTTAATCCAAAGTGAACCCAATGTCAAACCAAACCTATCCAATTGACCCCAATTTTGGTCCAATTCAATTCTAAACTTCAATTCAACATTCCTAATACTAATTTAGACCAAATCCAAGTCCAATTTGATTGACATTTGGATCCAATTCCACTTTTGACCTTAAGGCCCATTTTTTGACCTAAGCCCAAACCTAACCCAAATGAACCCAAACCCCAAAAATCAAAGCCCAACCAAAGTCAAAACCTCTTTGAAACACTCCCATAAACACTTTTCAACAATAATTCTACATAAATTTCAACCCTAGCCCAACATTGGCCCAACTTGGCCCATTTGGACCTATATTGGCCCATTCACCAAAAGAATCCAAATCCAACCCAATTCAAGCCCAAACTACCCCAAATTTGCTTCAAGTTACTCATGACACATCCATGAGCTAAACCAACAACTATTTAGCCCAACCTTTTACAAAAATTTTCATCCATGAACACATTCATAAACTTAAAAGCCCACTTCCCTTAAACCTTTCTAAAAGCCCATTTCCTTCAAAATTCAAAAGCCCAAATCTACCCTAAAGCCCACATGACATCTCCATTTGTCATCCATTTAATTAAATCCATTACCTAAGTCCTAAAATCACCATCAAATTATTCCAAATCAAGTTTCATACAAATTTCCATCAAAACATCCAAAATTCTTAAAACCCATTTTCATGAAATTGACCCAAGCTTTTCCCAAGCCAAATGGAGCCAAGGATGAGCCATTCACAAGCCATATGAAGCCATGAAAGTTTGGCATGTGACCATGCCATTAATGGCAAAAGGAGGAGGTCCTTTAACCATCTCCTAAAAGTCATTAACCTTAAGCATGTTTCCCCTTAACCAAGATTTAATCCAAATATTCTTGGATAAGGACATCACCACCTCTTGACCAGCTAGCCTAGCCGATCTTCTCGACCCAAGACCAGCCATGGGGAGGTGAACCCAACCCAAATCAATGGGTTGACCAATTTCAAGCCAAAATGACCCCCTCCCCATTCCATTTTAATTCAAACACTTTACACATGTCCAAACCCAATTGACTTCACCATTGCCAAGCCCTGACCTCCCTGGTCAAGATGGTGACTCATGCCTGCCGGCCAGCCGCTCGGATCGCCGGAAAACACCACACCCGAGAGCTCACATGTGAGCCAACTTTGGAATTCCACCTTGCTGAGCTGCCCCTTGCCCAATGGCCACCATGGCTGTTCTTCTCCTCACCAGAGCAGCTGATCCCAAGCCCTAACTCCCCCTGGGAGGCCTCCCAGCCAGCTCTATTTAAACTCCACCCCTCTCGGCCATAAGAAGAGGAGAAGCACAAAACCTTGCCAAAACTACGCCAAAATTGTTCCAGACCCTTCTCCACTCTTAGAGCACTTGATCCCCCAGTGAGATCCCCCTGCCATTTCTCCTCTGTAAGCTCAATTTCATAGTTGAAATTCCACCCAAAACCAGGACACTTCTCCACAGTGAGCCAATTCCCAAATTGATTGGCTCTACACCTTCACCAGACCAAGGGAAGGTGTCCACCATCAAAAGCCCCATCTCCAGGCCACCCGGTTGCTCCGACCTCCAAGCTTTGTGATCGGGCTTGGTCGAAATCATATCCGGACAATTCACTGGACCAGGAGACTTCATCCGGAGCTTGCTTAGGACCCAATCGAAGGTGCAACAACTCTCGGATTGAAGCCACACTTCTCCGAGCCAAGGTATGAGCTAACTCTTCATCCCGAGCTTCGAAGATTCTCTATTTCAAATGCCTTAGTTCCGATGCATGTTAACCGTATAGATGTGTTCGTCTCTTCGAGACGAATCCATAGAGTATAAGAACGTAAAAATCCATTGAAAATCGAGTGAGATCTTAGGGATTTAGTGTGGACGGCTCTCGGGTGAGAACACTTGGGGACGATGAACGGATGCCGTCCATTCGATACACGCGCGCACGGACGGCCAGGATTGCGTTGGACCAGGAGACGGTACGAGAACCGCGGGGCCCGGGCTGCTGACTCAGGTGGCGGCGTCGAATGGGAGCGCGACGCGTGTGCGTTCGGAGCTGCCGAGGTTGACGCGGCGCCGCGTGGATAAATAGATAAATAGGGTATTTTCTTATTTATTTAATTCCCTAAACTTCAAAAATCCATATCTTTGTGTAGAAAAATCACAAAAATAAAATAAAAATACCCTCTTGCTCAGTGAACAGAGGAGAATAATGTGAAAAAGAAATCACTTAATTTCATCAAATATTTTATTTTTTATGATTTATTTACTCTCTGCATTGTTTTAATTCTCCATGCATGCATACAATTCACCATGGCATGAGACCATAGGGCTTTTGAAGCCTCTGAATTTGGGAACATTCCCTGAATTTTCCAAAGTCAGAGGCCATCCCTATGAGGAGTTCTTGATTTTTCAAGTTCAGGTCACTGTTTTGAGTATTTTAATTCCAGTAAATAGCATGTTGTGAAATAAATTCTAGGAAAATTTGGTGATGTTCCTTATGACCAGAGAACCCTAGGAAAAATAGGTTTTGACTTAGTTCATTTAAAACAGACCTAATTGGCTTAAACACCCAAAATAGGTCTTTAATTAATTAGAGTTAACCAGGTATCAAATTGACTTGAAATCAATTCTCCACTGACCTTTAGGATCAGAGGAATCTACCATAAAAATTTGAGGTCAATTGGACTTGGTTAGCTCCACTAATTGGGTTGATTAAGTCACTTAGCCATTTTAAACTTTAAAAATTCATAACTTTTAAAATACTTTTCAAAAATTCACCAAATTGGTTTTGGAACCTAAGAAAATTAAAATTTCAATTTTCTAAAAAAGTTAATTTTTAATAATATTTTAATATTTTTAATAATTAAAAAATAATAAAAATCACAAAAATAATAAAATTCACCAAAATGTCACATTTTGAATTTTAATCACTTAGGAACAAATCCCACATTTTTCCTAGGTCTATTTAGTGAGATATTGAATTTTAAAGCCCTAGGGTAATTTTAAAATTAAAAAAAATGTATTTTCTAGCATTTTCACTAAAATAATTATTATAAATCATAGAAAAATCAGAAAATTGCAAAATTTGATTCTCTGGTTTCCTTGATATCAGAGAGATTTTTGAAAAATATAAAATTCATTTTTCAACATTTATTTTATTTTTAAATTAATTAACACTCCAAAACTCAAAATAATTATAATAAAAATAATATAATTCAAAAAATCACCAAAATTAGTCCAAGTGGTCCTCTGGTCATTAGGAATGTCCCCTAATTTTCTTAAGGACAGAAACTTTCCCTTGGTCATGTTATCAAATTTCCTTGAAAATCTCTATTTTCTACCAAAAATAATTATATAAATAAATTAAATACAGAAAAATCACATTTTCTCCTCTCATGTCTTTATTGACATATGAGTGAAGTCACATAAAAATTTCAAGTTCATTTGAATTCAATTTAGTGAGTTATGAAATTATTAAGCTTAAAGGGTAAAATGGTAATTAAATTTTAATCCTTAATTAAAACTTTAGGTTTAATAAAAATTTAACAAGTAAAATATTTGATCCTAATCTGATTTGGATGATTGAAATTTAAATGATTAAAGGGTAGAAACCCATTAAGCAATTTTAAAATAATTAAACCTTAATTAAATAATTGATTAAATTTGGAAGAATAATAAAATTGGAATTATTAAAATAGGGATATTATTAGGAAGAGATTTATTCTTTAATTTAAAAATCCCTAAATTAATTATCTCATTAATATTCAATCCTTAATTAAAATGATAACTCAAATTCAAAATATTAAAAGACTTAATCATTAAACTAAAATTAAATTATTAAACTCTTTCAAAAATTTCAATTAAAATTAAAGATAAAACTTAATTAAAAATTAAATTAAAATTAAATTAAATAATTGAATTAAATCAAATTAAAACAAATTAAATTAAATTAAATTAAATTAAAATTAAATTAAATCAATTAAATTAAATTAAATTAAATTAAATTTAAATTAAATTAAATTAAATTAAACAATTAAATTAAATTAAATTAAATAATTAAATTAAATTAAACAATTAAATTAAATTAAATTAAATCAAATCAAATTAAAGTTAAATCAAATCAAATTGATTAAACATCAAATCAAATTAAATTAAATTAAATTAAATTAAATTAAATTAAAACTCAATTAAAATTAAATTAAATTGAATTAAATATAACATCACCTAAAACGAAGGAAAATAAATTTAAAAAACAACCCGAACACTATTCCAAATTTAAACTCTTTAACTTAAACCAAATCATTTGAATACTAACTTACCCTCGAAAGCTTTAGTTATTATAACTCCTAAATAAAACATTAAATGAAGTGTCACTTCACTCATAGGATATTCAAATGTCCTAGTTCATTCGAGCAAGTTAACAAAACTTGAAATTCTTGGACGATTAATTCATTTGTATAATTAAATTCATTTGAACTTAAAACAATCCCAGAAATATTGAAAAGATGTTTAAGATCCTTCTTAAGCACTTTCTCAATATAATAGGACATTTATAAGAACAATTGAATTTGATTATTCTTTGATGAAGAAAATCGTCCTTAAACCAAAACACAAAGAACCTAGACGTCATAGGAAATGACTAGCTATAGGATTAGGAATTTGGTAGAAAACCATAACCTTTCCCTTAGCTTTACCTAGGAACTTGCTTAAATATGCTAATTGTGTTTTAAGTTCAGTTTGGGATGACGGGAAGACCCTCCGGGTACGCATTTGTATTATTGCAATTTACTTTCCCTGCAATTTATTTTCCAAGCAATTTACATTATTGCAATTTACTTTATTACGAATCGCGTTTATTTTTCTTGCATGATAAAACAACACGTTGCATGAAAACCCACACCTTTAGGATAGCCCCTAAAACTGAAACCAAAATTAAGTTAAAAGTCATTGCAAGATAAAATTCACCGCCACAACATTTCAAAATATAAAACAACTCAAAATTTAATCACAAACGAACACAAAACTACAATTACAACTAAATTAAAACGTCCTGTTGGATGATCGGGAATACCTCGGATGATGTAACCTACGTGTTGCTAACGGGATTTCCCACGGTCTAAATGAAAGTGTGGAACTCATTCGGTTGAGTTTAGCAAATTCATCCGGACTAAGTGAATCCGATAAAAATAATGATGCCGGAAGGATGGAACCGTGGGATCTTAACCGGTGTCGTTATAATCAACTTTAAGATTTGTTTTAAATAAAACATAAAAAACACCTGGAAATTAAGATTTTCTCTAAACCAAAACACTTTTCTCAACTCCTCGATTTATGATTTCTAAAACTAAACCTCTGCAACAATAAGGAGCTCGGAGCATGGTGGGCAAGCACGACCATCGTCATCAAGCAAAACTCGGATCTACTTCAACGAAACTTTCCTAGAATTAAATAACCAAGCCATAGGACTTCGAGGTAGTTTGCTTAAGTGCAACATAAATCCTCAACCTTTTCGTTAGGCATTTGCATTGCAAATTAAGCCCTAACCGGTCTTAGGATTCCAAGGTAGTCGTCCGATACGACATAAACCCTCACATTTTCTAGAGCTATTTGTTTGATTTTATCATACAAATATAAGCCCTAATTAATTAAAATTGGCAAGATCAAAACATTTAAATAAGTATTAGGACTTTCCTAAACTCAAGCCAAACGATAGGATAGTCGGGAAATTACCGAAGTTCACTTCGAATCAGTGATTTCTCCTACCTTTCTTCCTTTGGATTCACAAAACAAAATGTTCCAAAATTTGATCCATTCCCTATTGAAATTCCAAAATTCAATCTTTGAAAACCTTAAACTTTGAAATTCTTGAAAGCAGAATTATTGGTTATTATCGAGAGTTTTCTTAGGTGATTCCCGTCACTTAAGATGTAATTAACTATAGGGGCTTGCCCTTATAGGGAATTTTAAAGAACCCGAGTAATATAAACCCTGTTTGATACTTTCATATTAAGCAGGGGAATTTGTCGGCTTATAAAATTGGTTCGCAAATCAAACGGATGTCACAAAACTTCTAGTTTATTTGATCGAGCCCCACCATCAAGCAGTGTGTCTATCCTTAGGGATAGATATACGGTTTGTGGTGCGGTGCTCGTTTATATAAACTATTTGGGGATGTGAGATCGGTTTAATCTCATATCTTAAAACTTTCAAATTTAAAAATTATTTTCAAAATCAAATACTACTTTCTAAATTATATATATTTAAATTAAATTTAAAATAAAAATTCGCCGCACAACTTCTGTTAGGCGACCACTTTTCAAAATAAAACACACCAACGACCTAAAAAAATAATGCCGACAATTGGATCGGGTGCAAAGGCCTAAAGAGATAAAGTGAGGGTTTATGTTGCACTAGGAAAACTACCACGAAATCCTACAGCTTGTTGTTTATTTCTAAGGAATTTGCTGTTAAAGATGGCCGTATTCCCCACTATGTATGCTCCAAGCTCCTCGTCGTAGCAGGTTTAGTTTTAGAAGTGTCAAATGTAGAAGATTGGGAGAAGTATCATGTTTTGGAAATGTTTAAATTGAGATGTCTTAATATTTAATTAGAGGAATATTTAAGTTTATTATAGCGACACCGGTTATACTTCCACGGTTCCCTCATTCCAGCACCACTATATTCTTCATATTCACTTAGTCCAGATGAATTTACCAAATTCAACTAAATGAATTCAGTAATTTCTTTCAGACCGTGGGAAATCTCGTTAGCAGCCTTAGGTTGCCTCCTCCAAGGGATTCTCGATCATCCGATAGAGATGTTCTAATTTAGTTGTAGTTGCGATTTTTATTTTGTTTGTGATTAAATTTTGAGTTGTCTTTGTTGACCTCATTTTTGGTGAGGTCTTCCTTTCCTCTTAGTGCTTAGGATCTAGCTATAGGATTCCTATTTGACTATTCTAGAGGACTAGAGATGAAAACTACCATTTAGAAACTCAACCAAATCTAAACTCTCTTTAGAATCCTACATGGATGGTCATCAACCTCCAAATTACTTGGAAGGTTAGAACCAATGTGTAGAAAGACATGGATGAGTTCCTATAGGATGGTTAAGCCTTAGGACAACCTTGGGTGGCCTAGTCTTGGTGAGGTCCAGCTTGCACACACCACATTGTTGCACATAACCGAACTCTGAAATCACTCACACTTAACCTAGCCTCCTGACTTTTTTAGGAAACTCATATGGATGGACCTCAACCCCTAGTCCTTGGCTAAGAGGGTTAGGAACAACATATTGAGTGCCTAAAATGAGTTCTCTCATGGCTCTTGTGAGCTTAAAATGGCTTCATGGTTCAACTAGAATGATTCCATGTTACTCACCTTGAACCAATCTTCTTTTTTCCAAAATTTTCATTATTGACCCTCGGGGTCATAAACCTACCAAATTACCCAATTATCCTTGAAAAGGGCCCAAATTCCCAAAATTACGAAAATTTCCCAAAATCCCTTCAAATCATTCCAAGTTATTCCTTACTATCCAATTTGACCAAAATTACCCAAATCTGACAAAATTTTCAAAAATTCCCAAAATACCCCAAAAATTACCAAAATGCCCTTCATAGCCAAAAATTTTGAAAATCCAAAAAAAATCCCAAAAATTCCAATCTATTCCCAATTTCATTTTATTTAACTAAACCATAGCTTGTATTTATCAAATTAATCCAATTTTGCCAAGAATCCCAAGTTGATTTATTCTAAACCCAAACTTAACCCAATTGAACCCAATGTCAACCAAATTGATTCCAATTTTCTCCAAATAAAATTCCAAACCTTCATAACACTTCCACAAACCAATTTTTTTTTTTAATTTGACCCCAATTTGATCCCAAGCTTTTTCTAAAATTATCCTAACCCCAAAAATCCAAATTTCCTCAATTAACCCTCATGACTGAAACTTCCCATATCAAACCCAAAACTCCTTAATTTTCTCCAAAGTAAATTTCAATATCTTCCTAACGTCCCCACAAACAACAAGAAACATTAATTTTCCCACAATTTGCACTCAAACTCAACCCAAGCTCAACCCAAACCAAAATTCCCCAATTTAGCCTAAACTAACCATAAACTCAAACAAGCCCAAATTCCAAAATCAAAACCCAACCAAAGTTGAAAACTCTTTGTCACACCCCCATAAACATTTTACAACATTAATTTTACATCAAATCCAACCTTATCCCAACATTAAACCAGCATAACCCAACTCACCCAAAATTGACTAAATGTTTAAAATCCACTAAATTGACCTATCAATTCAATTCAAAATCACCCCAAATCTTTTCTAAATTATTTGTAACACTTTCCTACACCAAAATCAACATTAAATTAATCTAAAGATTGGCCCAAGTTAAACCTAAACTCAAGCCCAAGTTCACCCCAATTTAAAAGCCTTAGTTTCAAGCTCATGACCTATCTAATTTCAAAAGCTCAAAATCCATTCCAAAGCCCACATGACAAATTCCTCTTCATCATGAATTTAATTGAAATCATCCCTAAGTTCCAATTTCATCATCAAATCATACCAAATCAAGCTTTGTCCCAACTTCACCCAAAATTCTCCATAAATCATAAATCCATTTCAATGTAATTTCTCAAGCCATGGAGGTGCCATGTACAAGACATGGAGCTTTGTGTCAAGCCACATGAAGCCATGGGAGATCTTTCCACATCACTAAACCATTTATGGTAAGTGGAGGAGGCTCTTTCCAAACTTATGTTTAAGCCTTTTTAACCTCTTTAATGTCACACTCTAAACCATGATTAGCCACCTCATCATGGATAAGGACCTCACCACCCAAAGCTAGCTGACCCAAACTGATTTTCTCTCAGCCCAAATCAAGTCTTGAGAAGGTGCACCAAGCCCATTTACATGACTTGACCAAATTGAGCCCAAAAGAGCCACTTCTCCCATTCCACTTAAATCAAACCCTTTACTCATGAAATTACCCAATTGAACTCACCAACTCCAAGCCCTGATCCCACTGAGTCAGATGGTGACCCATGCTTGCCGGTCGGCCACTTGGCTCGCCAAAAAACTCCATGACCGAGAGCTCCATGTGAGCCAAAAATTTAAATTTCACCTTGTTGAGTTGTCCCAACCCCAATGGTCACTGTAGCTCTTCTTCCCTTGACCTAGGTAGTTGATTCCAAGCCCTAACTCCCCCTGAGCTCTACCGGAGCCTCCTTTATTTAAGCTCACCTCCCCCACGACCAAGAAGGTTCCTGAAACTAATATTGTAGAAACTCCTCCCATTTGAACCCAAACTCTTCCCCGAGCCTATAGAAGACCAGCTCCACTGAAATCTAGCCCTAATTCCCCCTACCTGAGCCCAATTTTTGAGCTCAATTTCAAGCCCAAAAATAGAACATCCACTGAAACTCAACAGAAATCAAATTAACTCTTCTCACACCTTCCTCAGAGGTGGAGAAGAAGTTTTCCAGAGAAATCCCCATCTCCAGAGCTTCCACAGTGGACTTCCACCTAAAGCCGTCCACCCTTTGGAGAACTTCTGAACCAACCTCAAAGGGAGCTCGAGTGTCGCTTACAGGAGCTTCGCCAGACCCCAACGAACGTTTCACAAGCATCCAATCGAGGCCATCCCTCTTGGATTAAGGTAATGAATCAAAAACACCTAAACCGAGCTTGGTTTGGGACTTTATGAAGAAAACATGAAATTAATACTTGATCAACCATATGGATGTGTAGAGCTAGGTTAGATCTAGGTCAGATCTAGGTGTAGGAACAAATTTCACTCAATTTAATTGAGTATCGGTCGAGATTTTAACCCTAGAAGGCGTGCGATTATCGTCTCACACCAGTCGGGGACGATGAACAAGGGCCGTCGGATCGAGTGTGTAACGATAGGAGGGACAGGATCACGCCGGATGAACTCTTCCTCCGTGAACAGCAGGACACGTGGCAGCTGAGTCAGGAGGTAGCGTCAAATAGCGGAGCAACGCGTGACATTTTGACGAGTTCGAGGATCCGGTCAGCGCTGACTGGGTTAAGTGAGAAAATCAGGATATTTCTTATTTATTTAATTCAGTAAACTTAAAAAATGCTTAAGTTTGTATAGAAAAATCCAAAAATTAAAAAAAAACCCTCTTGCTCAGTGAACAGAGGAGAATAATGTGGAATTAAAATCAAAATTATTTGCTTAGTGCTTATTTTTAAATTAATTAAATACACTAAACCTTAAATCAATTCTCCACTCACACACACAATTCACCATGGCTTGGAACTATGGGGCTTTTGTTCCCTCTGGCCTTGGGAACATTCCTTGAATTTTTCAAGGCCAGAGGAGATCCCTAGATAGAGAACCATATTTTCTAAGTTTATGTGCCTATTTTGATAATTTAAATCAAATAATTAGTATAGTAATTGGAAAAATCTAGGAAAATTAGGCTAGGTTACTTATGGTCAGAGGAACTTAGCAAAATTATTTCATGAACTAAAACATTAAATATAACTCTAATTACTCACTTGACCTAAAACCAATTTTGAATTAATTAGAACAAACTAAAAATGGAAATAACTCAAATTCAATTCTCCACCGTTCTTTAGGATAAGAGGAACCCCCATAAAAATTTTAAAGTCAATTGGAATTGATTTAACCCATTAAATGAATTTCCTAAGTAACATAGCCATTTTGCACATTAAAAAATTCATAAAACCCAAAATAAATTTCAAAAATTCACCAAATTAATTTTGGGAGTTCTCTGTGATCAGAGGAGTTCAAGAAAAATAAAATTGCATTTTTCATAAAAATTTGATTTTTAATCATTTTTTAAATATTTAAATAATTAAAAATTATAAAAATCACAAAAATATAAAAATTCACCAAAATGTCACTTTTGGCCTCTCAATCACTTGGGAACCATCAAAATATTTTTCCTAAGTCTCTAAGTTAAGATATTAATTTTTAAAGGCCTAGGATAATTTTTAACATTTAAAAAATGAATTTTCTTAACCTTTCACTAAAATAATTCTAATAAATCAAATAAAAATTAGAAAAATGTAAAATTTGCTTCTCTGGGTTCTCTGACCTTAGAGAGATATTTGAATAATATAAAACTTAATTCTCTACTTTTAAAATATTTTATATTTAATTTACACTCTAAAATTTAAAATAATATTATAATTAAATTAAAATTCAAAAAGTCACCAAAATTGGTCCAAGTGACCCTCTAGTCAGTGGAAACCTCTCATAATTTTCCTAAGGATAGATAGTTAATATTTATTAAGTTATTTAATTTCCATTGAAAACCCTAATTTTCCATTAAAAATAATTCTAAAAATATAAATAAAAACCAAAAAATTACGTTTTATCCTCTGATGTCATAATTGACATATGAGAGAGGTGAAATAAAAATTTCAAAGTCATTGGGATTTAATTTAGTAAGTCATGGGGTGATTAAGTTTAATAGGGCATAAGGGTAATTAAGGAACTTTAACCCTAATTAACATTTAGGCTTAACCAAGGGTAAGGAGGAAATATTTGATCTTAATTATCTACTTGGATGATTGAAACTTAGGGGATGAAGTGGTAGGAACTTACTAATCACCATCAATATCAAGAGGAAATACTAATTACTTAAAATCCTTAAGATTTGGAAGTTAATTAAGTATTAATGGTAGGGTTAGGGGTATGATATAAGAGGATGTCCATTCCTTAATCTAAACCTCTGACCAATGATTTAATTAAATCTATTTAAGTCTTAACAAGGCTTAAAATGAAATAACCTAATTAATCCAAAGTGATTAGAGAGAAATAGTGATAAAGTAATAATAAGTAATAGTCTTAAACATAAAGATTTAGCTTTAAATTATTTGAAATAATTTTAAAATAATTAAATAAAAAATAATTTGAAATTTTAAAACTAATTTAAAAAATAATTTCTTTGATCAATTAAAAATAATTTAAGATATTTAAATAATTTCTTTAATAAAAAAAATATATAATAATTCAAAACATTAAAATAATTTCTCTAATTAAATAAAAAAATAATTAAAAAAACTTTCCAATTAAACAAAAAAGAATTAAAATATCTTAAGTTAAATAATAATTAAGCTAAATAATCGATTAATTAAAACATTGTAACATCTTAAAATGTAACAATCAATTTAAAACCCTTTAAGAATATTACTGCAATTAAGGACTTTGAGAATTAAATTAAATCACCTTAAAGAAACAATTAATCCAACTTTAATTAAATTGGTTAGGTTCTTTGATGAACCAACTTAGCCCTAAAAGACTTTCATTTTATAACTTCTAAATGAAATGCCTAATGACATGTCACCTCTCTCATAAGATAACTAAGATATCTAAGTTCACTGAGCAAGAAAAATTAAAAGAAATTTAAACTTCAATCAAATTTTGGATGATTAATTCAACTAGACAATGAAATCTTTTGGACTCAAGATAAATCCAGAAGTTTTTGAAAAGATGTTCAAGGCCCTACCCTGAGCACTTTCTCAATCTGATGGGTTGTTTCAGAAGAACAATTGGACTTCATTATTCTTTGATGAAGAAAATCATCCTTAAAACAACTAGGATTTCAACCTAGACGTCATAGGCCTTAATAGACAACTAGGACATCAACCCAGACGTCATAGGAATTGATAGACAACTAGGATCTGAACCTAGACATCATAGGGTTGGTAGATAATCTGAACCTTCCCTTAGCTTTACCTAGGTATTTGTTGCAAATATATACATGCCCTAGCATGCATTTTGAGTTGCAGTTGGTGGAAACTGACCCAAGAGAAAAAAGTCAAGATTCTCATGTTTATATTTAACTGATTTTGATGATATTGCACTGTAAAGAAATGTATTTTTGGTGTTTTTATGCAGGTATGAAGAATTAAGAACAAATGAACGAAAATATGAAAAAATGAGTGGATTTGGAGAAAAAAGGACAAAATTATGCAAATTTGACCTAGGCCGCCGACGACGTGATTTTCCCGAGAGTTTAGAATTAGTTACAAGGGAGGCCGCTAACGGTGCAGATCAAGGCCGCCGATGGCGGGGTCAGTTCAAAGGCATGGTTTCTAAAAGGCCACCGATGGTGCCTCGAGGCCGCCGACGGTGGGGACGGCGGATTATTCCAGAAATACGTCGAATGTGGATGATTTTTGAAGGGGTGCCTTCGTAACCCTTGGAGACTCTTCTACAACTTTAAAAGGAACGAATTTTGGCCGAAAAAGGGCTCTTCTTCTGGTCTCAAAAGTGTTTGTCAGTGAGTCCATAGTGTAAAGCGAGTCAATCAGTGAGTTTAATTTAGTGAGTTGTGAGTTCAAATAGAGAATTTGTGAGGAATTCTTCGAGGAATTACAAGAGTGGAAGGGAAGTGAGAGGACTCTTCCACATTGACATTTCAAAGGAGAATTCTAAGGAAAAGATCCAGAGGAACTTCGAGGAGTTTGCTTGGGGAGGAGTTTGAGATAAGTAGTGTTTATTTTTTTTAGTGTGTAGAACTTTATTTTATTTTATGAATTCTATGTTTTATTGCATCCTCTTCATGAATTCTGAGTAGTAGTTCTATCTATCTCCTAGTTTCGATGTTTTTGTGAAATGATTATATAATTAGTATATTAAATAAATTATAAAAGAAGTTGTGATGGTACTATACCTAAACTTAATTTACTATACAAACTGACCATTTGTATTGTTAAAATCCGTGAATAATTCTTATGACCAGATAGTGGACTAAGGATTTTTAACTTGTATGTATCACAATTCTTTTTGCAAGGTATACGAGTAAATCCTTGTAGGAAGAAGTGCAAATAAATAGGAAAATAATATTATCGGGCGTAGAATTGGAGGTTTAGAGTGACAGGCTAAAATCCTCAATTCTGTCCTATCGTTTGGGTGCTGATGTGTAGATTGTTAGCCCTCAGGTGAGGGGAACGTGGGAGCTCCGAAGTGAGAGCCGGTATCCTCCCAGCCTAGCCGCAAAATCAGTAACCCAAGCATAGGATTAGTCAATGTTCTTTATGCCTGGACCAAAGGGTAAAGAATATGTATGCTCCTATTTGACACAACACATTAAAAACTAATTATAATTATCATTTCACTTAAATATCTTAACTAAGGAGAAAGATTCTTGTTATTATCTATATTTGAACTTAAATCTAGTAGTATTAGTAAGTTGTTAGTAAAATTAGTTTTTAATATAAGTTTAGTATTACTATCGATTGCATATTAGTGACAGATAAGCATTTCAATTTAGTTGTAATTCTGAATTGATTTTTATAAATCCTAAGTCCATAGGCTTTAAAATCTCTCCCTGTGGGATCGATATCCAGGACTCCATTAGAACCCTGTATTATTTGAACGATGACCCGACCTGCAATTACACAGTAAATTAACTTCCAAAAGATGGCAAAAAACTTGACCCGATATAAATAGTGGCTAGTGTGCAAAATCTTAAATGATATAAAAATTAGAAATATTTTACACACTAGGGGTAGTACACAAGTATACATATCGCTTCAAGTAATATAGAGTTTTCTTTAAAAACCCTAGTATCGATCCCACGAGGAAGTGAAGTAAGAAGTCTTTAATCAAATTCTTGTCTACTACTAATAGTCCTTAGTTTGGAATGTCGATTAAAATTGTGTTTTATCTAGCAACTATTCCTAAATGCAAGTGTTAAAAGTAAAGATAGTAACTATATCTAAATGTAAATAACAATTCCAAATATAACCCTTTTTGGATGAATTGGTTTGGAGAATTTTGAGATACTAAAAACTACAATTCTTATGTAATGAAATAGATAATGTATATGAATGACATGTATTAAATATTGTATGTGCCAAATAGGAACAATCCTATTCTTTACCCTTTGGTCCAGGCATAAAGAACATTGACTAATCCTATGCTTGGTTACTGAATCCGTGGCTAGGCTGGGAGGATACCTGCTCTCACTTCGGAGCTCCCATGTTCCCCTCGCCTGAGGGCTAACATGTCCGCTTCAGCACCCAAACGATAGGACCGAATTGAGGATTTTAGCCCGTCACTCTAAAATCTCGAATTCTACGCCCGATAATTATATTTCCCTATTTATTTGCATTCAATCCCCATGAATTTCACCATCCATAAAATTTGAATGTGGTTTAACTTTGTTGAGAATTACACCGCCCTTTCAGTTCGATGCAATTACAACGATTTTTAACACTACAATGGGCCCTTATTGCAATGTAAATGAAGTGCAAGTAAAAACCATCACATTTATAATTAAATTTACTTCTACCATGCATCACAAAATCCTAAACATGATTTCTACTCATTTCAAAAGAAAAGTAAAAGAAAAATAATGACATAATCTTCTCATGCCGCTATTTCCAAAGAACAAGAAAAAATAAGAAGATACGTCACAAAGCGCAAAAAAAACTCAACGGAAACTTCATGTAACTAAATTAAATCCACTAAATAAATGTTTACAAAATTATAAGATAATGAAGAACAATGCTTAGATTTTTCTCTTTGAAAGAAAGACAAAGATATCTCCTATAAAGTCTCCCGGCGATCCATGCAATGCTAGCCAAATCCCTTACAAATTCTCTCAAAATCTCCTCTCCATTCTCTCCAAAAGGGTAGAAATCTACATTTCTACTCTTAATATAAGAATCTTAAACATTCCTATAAGTTTTTCTCCACTTTTTTCTATTGTTTCTTTACTCATTTCTAACATAAATTCGTCATTTTAAAAAGTATGGACGAAGTTTGAAGAGTTTCCTTAATCACCCATTCGAAAAAGCGTCCAAATACGTCGAATATTGGCCCAAAACCGCCAAAAGTCGGTTCATGGTCATCAGGGCCGCTGTCGGTGGGTTCGAGGCCGCTGTCAGCGGCCTTTTTGGCCATTTTGCGGATGTCTTGGGAAAATCTCGCCATCGACGAGATCGAGGCCGCCGTCGGCGAGATGACTCTGCGCAGCTCCACCGTTTCGCTTCGTTTAGCTCCGTTTTAGCTTCATTTCACCCCATTTCAGTTGCGTTGCATTCGTAACAGATAGCCCTACAAAATAAGCATAAAACAACCTTTATTTAATGTGTAATCTCATTCAAAAATTTGTAATAAGTGTAAAACAGATTAAGCATCAAAAGACTTATCAAAAGGTGTTAGGGCAGAATTTCATTTCTTGCTCATTTTTGCTCCAAATTGCACCGTTTTTGTTTCCTTTTGCTCCAATCACCATTTCTTGTACCTAAAACCAAAAAAACATACAAAATACCTTCCTTAAACATATATATTTTAGGCGTGTCAAACGACACGTATACTTGCGTTTGAAAGTAACTCCGCAATTAAAAGATTAAAATATTTAATTGTTACTAAAGTGAATTCGAATTTGATAATAGCGTGGGGTGGTTCAAGTTTTTGGTGCCGTTGCTGGGGATAGAAAGAATTATTATAGAAATATAACATAATTAGAGTAACGAACAACAATTTAGGATTATTAGAAAACCTTTTTAGAATTGCAACTTATTTAACTATTTTTACTGTGTACTGTTTTCTAGTGTATGCGTAAATTTGGTTATGAAAATCTTGTACAATACGATTCGAAATTAGAACGCATCATTAGGAGAATTAGAAAACTGAGAAAAGAGCCTATAAATTCTAAAACAATGGAAATCAACGTAAACAACCAAAGAATAGAAAATGAACAGCAATCTAGACCACTAAGAGATTATGCTAACCCTACATTAGATGAAATTCACTAAACTATTCAAAATCCTGATGTAGCTGCTAATTCATTTGAGCTAAACCTGCAATTATCTAAATGGTACAAAACAATCAATTTGGTGGAACTTCAAATGAAGATCCTAATTTACATCTTGCAAGTTTCTTAGAACTTTGTGCTACCTTTAAGTACGACAGAGTGTCTGATGATGCTGTCAGACTTAGACTTTTTCCTTTTTCATTAAGGGATAAGGCTAAGGCATGGTTAAATTCGTTAGCACCTGGATCTATAAGAACTTGGGGAGAACTTTCACAAAAATTCTTATCGAAATATTTTCCACCATCTAAGACTGCTAAGCTTAGAAATGATATCACAACTTTCAGTCAATATGAGGGAGAATCGATATATGAATCTTGGGAAAGATTTAAGGAACTTATTACGAAATATCCACTTCATGCTTTACCAGATTGCTTAATTATTTATACATTTTATATTGAATTAGTATGATCTCTTAGATCTATAATATACGCTGCAGCTGGTGGATCACTAATGTCTAAACCTTTTGAAGAAGCTTATGCGTTAATAGAAGAAATGACTACCAATAATTTTCAATGGCCTACTGAAAGGGTAAATCCTAAGAAGGTAGCCAATATTCATGATTCTGATGCTTTAACCATGATAGTTTCTCAAATTGCTGCCCTTTCAAAGAAAATAGATCAATATGGAATGAATCGTTCTCAAACACCTCAAGTGTTAGAACAAAATTCATTAGGACAAATCTTAGATGCTCAATCATCATATGAAACTATAAATGCTATAAATAATAGATAAAATAATCCTTATTCAAACTATTATAATCCAGGTTGGAAAAATCATCCAAATTTTAATTAGAATAACCAAAATAATAATAATAATCCTCAGTGGGGGAACAATCCTGTAAACCCATTAGGAAATATAAATAATCTAGGCAATTTCAATTATAGACCTTCTAATCCACCAGGTTTTTATAATAATTTACAATTCAAGGAAAAGAAGTTGTTTATGGAAGAAATAGTTTTCAATATGGGCAATCAATTAAAAAATCAAGGAAATGCTATTAAAAACATAGAAAACCAATTAGGGCAAATTGCTTCTGCATTAAGCAATAGACATATTGGAACTTTACCTAGTAATGTTGAAGTAAATCCTAAAGAACAAGGAAATGAACAAATTAAAGCTATTCAATTAAGGAATGGAAAAGAGTTGAAAACAAGAGTTCAAAAAGAAACTGTAGTTGAAAAGGGAAAAGAAGAAACTGAAGGAGAAAATGAAAGTTTATATCCTGATTTTTCTCTAAAACCTATGAAAATTACTATTGAAAAACCACCTCCACCATTTCCTCAAAGACTAAAGCAACAAGATAAAGGAAAAAGATTTGCTATATTCATAGACATTTTAAAAAAAAATTTCAATAAATATTCCTTTTGTTGAAGCTTTAGAACAAATGCAAGAATTTGATTTTGTGGTGATTGATAGAAAAAAAACTGAAAATCAAATTGCTAATCATTTGTCGATGCTAGAATAATGTATTATCTGAAACCGATAAAGAAATAATAGACTGTTTCCCTGATGAAAAACTATATATTATTAATGAGTGAAAAATACCTTGGTATTTAGATATAGTAAATTATTTAGTAAGTGATATTTTGCCACCTATGTTAACATTGTAGCAACAGAAAAAATTTGTTCATGATTCAAAATCATATTTTTGGGATGAACCATATTTATATGAGCAATGTAATGATCTTATTATTAGGAGATGTGTGCCTTATGAAGAAACTGATCAGGTTATTAAAAAATGCCACGATTCTGAATTTGGAGGACATTTTAGCATTCACAAAACTGCGCATAAAATTTTGATTGCTAGATTTTATTGGCCTACTCTTTTTAGAGATGTTTACAGATATATCAAAAATTTTGATCGATGCCAACGAGTAGGTAATATATCTAAGAGAAACAAAATGCCTCTAAATTTCATATTAGAAGTTGAGATTTTTGATGTTCGAGGATTAGATTTCATGGGACTACTTATTTCTTCATTTGGGAACTTATATATTTTAATTGCTGTTGATTATGTATCAAAGTGGATAGAAGCACAAGATTTACCTTGGTGTGATGCTAAAAGTGTTTCAAGATTTTTAATGAAAAACATTTTCATAAGATACGGTGTGCCGAAAGTGATTATCACTGACGGAGGATCCCATTTTAGGAATAAACACATTCAAAGATTGACAGAAAAGTTTAGCACTGTTCATAAATTTTCTATTGCCTATCATCCTCAAACTAGTGGTTTAGCTGAAGTTTCTAATAGAGAGATCAAACAAATTTTAGAAAAGACTGTAAACCTTAATAGATTAGATTGGTCTGCGAGACTAGATACTGCATTATGGGCATACAAGACTGCTTATAAAACTCCAATTGCTATGACTCCTTACAGGCTTATATATGGAAAAACTTGTCACTTACCAGTAGAATTAGAGCATAAAGCTTTTTGGGCGATTAAAGAATTCAATTACAATTTAAAAAATGCTGGTGAGAAGAGAAAGCTGCAATTGAATGAATTAGAAGAGTTAAGAAATGAATCTTACAATAACAGTAGAATTTATAAGGAAAAAATGAAGTTAAGACATGATCAGAAGATTAACTTGTCGTCATATTTTTAGGTTTGTGTGTTGTATTTTAAAAAAAGGGGTTGCCTACAGAAGTTGTTGGCGAATTTTAAATTTTAGTTTTAATTTAAATATATATATAATTTGAAAAGTAGCATTTGATTTTGAAAATAATTTTAAGTTTTTTTTTAAATTTAAGATAAGAAATTAAACTGATCTCACATCTCAAATAGTTTATATAAACGAGCACCACACCACAAACCATGTATCTATTCCAAAGAATAGACACACTGCTTGATGATGGGGTTCGATTAAATAAATTAGAAGATTTGTGACATCCGTTTGGTCTACGAACCAATTTTATAAGCCGACAAGTTCTCATGCTTAATATAAATGAATTAAGCAGGGTTTATATTACATGGGTTCTTAAAGTTCCCTATAAGGGCAAGCCTCTATAGTTAATTACATCATAAGTGACGGGAATCACTTAAGAAAACTCTCGATAATGATCAGTGGTTTTGTTCTCAAGAATTTCTAAGTTTAAGATTTTCAAAGGATTGAATTTTGGAAATTTCAAAAGGGATTAGCTCAAATTTGAAACAATTAATTTTAGGAGTCCAAAGGAAGAGAAGTAGGAGAAGCTGAGGATCCAAGAAGAATGTTGGCAACTTCCCAAACTATCCTATTGTTTGGCTTCAATTTAAGAGTATGTTTAATGTTTCAATCCTGCCAATTTTAATTAATTAAGACTTACACTTGTATGATATAATCACACAAATAACCTCGAATATGTGAGGGTTTATGTCTTACCAAACAACTACCTCGGAGTCCTAAGACCAGTTAGGGCTTAATTCGCATAATATGATTATGCAAATGCCTAACAAAGAGTTGAGGATTTATGTTGCACTAGGCAAACTACCTCGAAATCCTATGGCTTGTTATTTAAGCTAAGAAAGGTTTTGTTGATGTAGATTTCAGTTTTGCTGACGACGATGGCCGTGCTGCCCACTATGCTTCAAGCTCCTTGTTGTTGCAGAGGTTTAGCTTTAGAATTTGACAATCAGGAGATGAGAGAAGTGTTTTGGTTTAGAAAGGTTGAAAATTGAGATGGCTTAATATTTTAATTAAAACAAATCTTAAAGTTGATTAAGCAGAACCGATTAAGATCCCACGGTTCCGTCATCCCGGCACCGCTATTTTCAGCGGATTCACTTAGTCCAAATGAATTTGCTAAACTTAACTGAATGAGTTACACACTTTCATTTAGACCGTGGGAAATCACGTTAGCAACACGTGGGTTACATCATCCGAGGTATTCCCGATCATCCAAAGAGACATTTTAATTTAGTTGTAGTCGTAGTTTTGTGTTCTGTTTGTGATTAAATTTTGAGTTGTGTTATATTTTGAATGTTGTGGCGGTGAATTTTATCTTGTTGTGACTTTTAATTTTGTTTTGGGTTTCAGTTCTGTGGCTATCCTAAAGGTTTCAATTTTCATGCAGGGTGTCAATCTTGTTTAACATGCAAGAAAAGTAAAGTGCAGTACATGTAAGTAAATAAATTACAATAAAATAAAAGCGTACCTGGAGGGTCTTCTCGTCATTTCAAAGCTGCACTTAAAACACATGTTAAAGTATTTATATAATTTGCAAGAAAACACCTAAGTGAAGCTAAGGGAAGGTTTTGGTTGTCTACCAAAATCCTAATCCTATAGCTGGTCAATTCCTACGACGTCTAGATTCATGTGTTTTGTTAAGGATGATTTTCTTCATCAAAGAACAATTATGTTCATTTGTTCTTCTAAAACATTTCATCGTATTGAGAAAGTGCTTAAGACGAGTCCTAAACATTTTTTTAATACTTCTGAGATTATTTTGAGTCCACATAAATTTTATTGTACTGGTGAATTAATCATCCAAAGTTTAGTTGAGTTTTGTCTCTTGCTCAGTGAACTTGGACATTTGATTATCCGATGAGTAAAGTGACATTCCACTTAATGCTCCATTTAAGATTTATTATAATGAAAGCCTTTAGGGGGGCAAATTAGTTTGTTAAAAAATTTAACCGCTTTGATTAAAGTTAAATTGATGATTTAGGATGATTTAATTTAGTTTCAAAAATCAAGTTGATTTTCTCTTAAGTGTTTTAAATTGTTTGATTTAAAAGAGGTATTTAGATTATTCGCCTTAATTAAACTTTTATTGATTTAAATTTAATTTGACTTAATTGTAACACTTTAGATCAATTTTAATTGGTTTGATTTTTTTTTTATGTTTTTAATTATGAATTGTATTAAGGTTGATTTTCTTTAATGTTTCAAATTTGTTTTAGATTTGTTTTTTAAATGATTTCAAATTAATTTTAATATTTTAAATTTATTTCAATTTGATTATCCAATCACTTAATGTTTTAAGCTTTTAATTTAATTAAGGTTTATTATTTTCCTTTTAATTATTTAATTATTAATTTCAATTATCATTTTTGAGTTTTATTAAGAGTTTAACATTATTAAAGTGATTCATTTAGGGATTTTAAATTAAAGAATTGATTTCTTCTTAAATCATATCCCTAATCTTAATAATCCAAATTTTAACTTATTCTTCCAAAATTCAAATTGTTTAATTAATTAAAATTTACTTTAAATATTTTCAAGACGATTTATGGGTTTCTACCCCTTAATTCCCTAGGTTTCAATCATCTAATGAAAATTTTAAAATCAGATATTTTACCCTCCCCATGATTAAACCTAAATATTAATTAGGGTTAAAATTCTTTAATTACCTTTATATCCTTTTAAGCATATTCATTTCATAACTCATCAAATTAAGCTCAAATGAACTTAAAATTTTTATGTCACTTCACTCACATGTCAATTAAGACATTAGAGGAGAAAAAGTGATTCTTTTTGAATTTAATTTAATTTATATATTTATTTTTATGAAAAATATGGGTTTTCAATAAAAATTCAATAACATGACCAAGGTAAAATTTCTATCCTTAGAAAAATTATGGGATGTTCCTACTGACCCAAGGACCATTTGGACTAATTTTGGTGATTTTTTGAATTATATTTTATTTATTATAATTAGTTTGAGTTTTGGAGTGTTAATTAATTATAAAACAAAATTAAAGTTAAAAAATGGATTTTATATTTTTCTTAAGTCCCTCTGACCTCAAAGAGTTCGGAGAAGCAAATTTTATATTTTTTTAATTTTCCTTTCATTTATTAGAATTAATTTAGTGAAAATGTGGGGAAATTCATTTTTTAATATTTAAAATTGCCTTAAGCCTTAAAAATCCAATGTCTTGACCTATAGACTTGAGAAAAATATTTAGTTTGTTCCTAAGTGATTAGGAGGTAAGATGTGACATTTTTATGAGTTTTAATATTTTTGTGATTTCTATTATTTTTTAATTATTAAAATATTAAAAATATGGTTAAAAATGAAAATTTTTAGAAAATTCTAATTTTAATTTTCTTGGACTCCTTTGATATCAGAGAAGTCCCAAAACCAATTTGGTGAAATTTCGAAATATATTTTGGGTTTTATGAATTTTTAAATTTTTAAAATAGCTTTGTCACTTAATTAATTCATTTAATGGGTTAAATCATTTCCAATTGACTTCAAATTTTTATGTGAGGTTCTCTGCATCCTTAGTGACAGTGGAGAATTATTTTCAAGTGATTTTGGTTTGTGGTTAGTCCTAATTAATTAAAATTTAGTTTTAAGTATTTGGATTAATTAGGGTTATTCTTAAGGAATTAAACCAAACCAAAATTTTCCTAGGGTCCTCTGGTCATAAGATACCTCCCTAAATTTCCTTAGAATTTTCTAAGCAACATGCTAATTACTAGAATTAAAATGGCAAAACAGACACATAAATTTGAAAAATCAATATCTTACAACAAAAATGGCCTCTGGCCTTGGAAAATTTAGGGAATGTTTCCAAGAACAGAGGCTACGAAAGCCCTATGGTCTCATGCCATGGTGAATTGTATGCATGCATGGAGAATTAAAATACTGAAATCAGTAAATAATTAATTAAAAATAAAATATTTATCAAAACAACTTAATTTTTTTTCCACATTATTCTCCTCTGTTCACTGAGCAAGAGGGTATTTTTATTTTATTTTTTTAATTTTTCTACACAAAGATATGGATTTTTGAAGTTTCAGGTATTTAAATAAATAGAAAATATCCTATTTATCTACTTAACCCAGTCAGCGACGCGTTAACCTCGGCAGCTCCGAAAGCCCACGCGGCGCGCTCCTATTCGACGGCGCCACCTGAGTCAGCAGCCACGCGTCCCGCGATCTCATTCCATCTCCTCGTCCGGCTCGATCTGGATCTTCCATTCGATACACGTGCGATCCGACGGTTCCTGGTCATCGTCTATGACTGGTGTGTGCCGAGAGCCGTCCACACTAGAACCCTATTATCTCCCTCATTTCTTAACCAATTTACATGAAATTTGATCCAATGTGTTCGTCTAAATGAGAGCCACAAATCCATACGGCTAACATGCATTGAAATTAACTCAAATGAAATGGAGAATCGCTGGAAGCTCTCGGGAAGGAGGAGTTCCATACCTTGGCTCTGAGAAGTGAAGGTTCAATCAGAGGGGCTTGGCACGTTCGTTGGAGCTAGAGGAGCCTAGGGATGAAGCCTCTGTCCCTGGTGAATTGTCTAGACCAGACTTCCACCAAGCCCGATTTCAAAGCTTGGCCGATAGAAGAAATGGCTGGCTTGGAGAGGGGGCTTTTGCTGGGGAACTTCTTCTCTTGGTCTGGTGAAGGTGTAGGGTCAATCAATTTGAGGATTGACTCACTGTGGTGAAGTGTCTTCTTTTTTGGTGGATTTTGAGCTGAGAAATTGAGCTCACAGAGGGGGGTTTTAGGGCTGGATTTCAGTGGGGATCAAGTGCTCTGTGTTTGGAGATGGGTCTGGAGTGATTTTGGCAGAGTTTTGGCAAAGTTTGGTTCAGCACCTTTTTTGGCCGAGAGGTGGTGGTGTTTAAATATAGGTGGCTGGAGGGCTTCCCAGGGGCAATTGGAGGCTGGGATCAGCTGCTAAGGGGAGGAGAAGAACAACCATGGTGTCCATTTGGGTTGGGACAGCTTAGCCAGTGGGTTTGAATTTTTTGAAGCCAAATAAGGCTCTCGGCCTGGTGTTTTTCAGCGGCTGTGGTGGCCGGCCGGCCAGGCATGGGTCACCATCTGACTCAGTGGGGTCAGAGCTGGAAGTTGGTGCAATCAATTGGGGTTTGACATGTGTAAAGGGTTTGATTTAAATGGCATGGGGGAAGCTCATTTTGGGCTTGGTTTGGTCAACTCATGCAAATGGGTTAGGTGCACCCTCCCATGACTCGGTTTTGGGCTTAGGGAATCATTTGGGTCAGCTGAATTGGAGTGGTGAAGTCTCCATCCAAGGTGAGGTGGCTAAGCTTAGTTTAGAGTGTAGCATGGATGAGGTGAAAAATGATTAATGATGGTTTAAGAAAGAGCCCCCTCTTCTTGCCATTAATGGCTTGGTGAGGTGTCAAAGCTCTCATGGCTTCATATGGCTTGTGAATGGCTTCATTTGGCTTGCCCATGGCTTGGGAAAAGGTTGGCTTATTTTCATGAAAATGGGTTTTGGCATTTTTGATGAATTTAAGGGAAATTGGCATGTGGCTTGATTTGGAATGATTTGATTATTGATTTAGGACTTAGGGATGATTTCAATTAAAATGATGATGAAAGGAAATTTCATGTGGACTTTGGAATAAGTCTTGGGCTTTTTGAAATCATTTTGGATGGGCTTTTAAAATGGTTTAAGGAAGTGGGCTTTTAGGTTTTGAAATAAATTGATGGATGAAAATTGGTGAGGGGTTGTGCCAAATAAATGTTGGGATTGGTTTAAGAATGTGCCATGAGAACTTTAGAAGAGATTTGATGCCATTTGGAGTTGAAATGGGTTCAATTTGGGCTTTTTATTAATGGGGTCAAAATGGGCCAAAATTAGGCTAAATTGGGTTAAGGTTGGACCAATGTTGGGTTTGATGTAAAAGTAATGTTGAAAGATGTTTATGGGGGTGTGACAAAGAGTTTTCGACTTTGGTTGGGCTTTGATTTTGGGATTTGGGCTCATTTGGGTTCATGATGGATTTAGGCCAAATTAGGGATTTTTGGTTTGGCTTAGGTTTGGGTGGAGTTTGGTTTCAAATTTGGGGCAAATCAAGTTAGATTTTTGTTTATGGGGATGTTAGGAAGGTTTTGGAAAATATTTGGAGTTAATTGGAGTTGAATTGGGTTGGTTTGGGCTAAGTTTAAGTCATGGGCCAAAATTGGGCTTTAAGCTTCAAATTGAGATTGGATCCACATGTTGATGAAATTGGGTTTGGCTTTGGTCTAAATTGGTATTGAGGATATTAAATTGAAGTTTAGGATTGAATTGAATCAAAATTAAGGTCAATTGGAGTGGTTTGGTTGGACATTGGGTCCACTTAGGTTAAAAATAGGTCAAATTGAGGGTTTTGGTAAAAGTGGGCTAAATTGACAAAATTGGCTTATGGTGTAGTTTAACAAAATGAAATTGGGAATATTTTGGATTTTTTTGGAATTTTCTGGGAATTTTCTAAATTTTTGGAATTTTTGGGTTAAAAGGGTATTTTGGGTATTTGGAGGGTATTGAGGGGGTATTTGGAAAAATTTGGTGTATTTGGTCATGGATGATCAATTTGAGTGGGGAGAAATGTTCAGGATTGGTTTTGAGAAATTTTGGGTAATTTATGCAATTTTGCAAATTTTGGGCAATTTTAAGGGCATTTGGTAGGCTTGGTGGGTTTAGGGTCCCGGGGGTCAAAAATTGAAATCTTATAAAAATGAAGATTGATTAAGTGTGAGTGAAATGAAACCATTTGATTAAGCTATGAAGCCATATTAAGCTCACAAGAGCCATGAGAGGACTCATCTTAGGCATTCACTATGTTGTTTTTAACCCTGTTAGCTAGGGGCTTAGGGTTTAAGGTTCATCCATATGAGTTACGTATATGAGTCAGGGAGTCAAATCGGTTAAAGGTAGTTTTAAGATTTGAAAAGAGTATGAGAGTGTGGTGTGTACAAGCTAGACCTCACCAGACCAGACCAGACCATCCAGGGTACTCCTAAGGCCAAATAGTCTTATAGGAAACTCATTCTTTAAACCTCCACATTTGATTTTAACCCTCCAAGTGGCCTGGGGGTTTACAATCAAACATGCGGGGTTTGAAGGGAGTCAAGAAGTATTTTGAATTTCTAAGTGGTGGGTCCCATTTCTAGTCCTCTAGGATAGTCAAAGGAAAAACCTATGGCTAGATCCTAAGTACTAAGGAGAGAGAAGAAAAGACCTCACCAAAAATGAGGTCAACATAACCGAAAGAACTTTGAACCAGGACAAGAAGTTTTGCTTTACAATACACGGTTGAAATTATTTCCTGGGAAATTGAAGTCTCGTTGGTTAGGACCCTTTATTGTAACTCAGGTTTTTACTTATGGAGCTGTTGAAATTGAAGATCCGAAGACTGGGAATAGATTTAAAGTAAATATACATATATTAAAACCATATTTTGAGGATAAAAGACCAAAGTATGAAGATGTTTTAATGTTCAGTCAACCTGAATAACACCTGAATAGGTCGGGCTGACGACGTTAAACCAAGTGCTTTATGGGAGGCAACTCATAGTTATCTTTAATAATTGTGTGTTTTTTTGAATTATTGTTAGTTTGTAGTAAAATTAAGTCTTACTACTTATATTTTACCCTTTGATTATCATAGAATTTGAATCCATAGAGAAAATTTGGAAAATATTGGACCACGGCATTTTTTTATGCAAATTTTTGCCTAGGGCGCCGACGGCGGGTTTTCCCCGAGAGCCCTAGTATTTAATTGCATAAGGCTCGCCAACGGCGCCTTCGAGGCCGCCGACGGCGGGATCGGTGAGTGGGTAGTTTTTCGTGTTCAAAACAATGGTTTTTGGTGGTTTTTAGCGAATTTGTCCTTTAAAAACTCCTATGGACGGTTCCTAAAAATTCCAAACTCCCTAAAACGAATGGATTCCCTTTTTAATTCTTCTCAAATGGCTTCAAATTCTATTGACAACCAAAGATTTCGAGTTTACAACCAGAGAAAGTTCGTCAGTGCGGAAGCGTAACGACTCTTCAACAAGGTAATCTCTAAGAAAAGATTGATTAAAGAAAGAGGATTTTTCAATAGAGGACAAAGTGATTCCTTATCACCAATTGAAGAAATGATTGTGTGAAGAAGATGGGAAGTGTTCTGCTACACTACTTCCGCAGTAGTTGTTCCAGTGGTTAAAGAATTCTATGCAAATTTACATGAAATCAACAAAGGAAGAGTTTATGTGCGAGGTAGGTGGATTACATTTAATTTTGGGAGAATTAATGAGTTATATATTCTTGAGAATGTTCCATTCTGTTACTTTTCAAATTTCGTGTCGACGAAGGAAAAGATGAACGAGATATATCAAATTTTGACAGACGAAACCGATGAATGGGAAGTTAGAGAGAACGAGTATGTTAGTTTTTCTGCTACTCACTTAAATCTTATTTCGAAACACTAGCACTTTTTCATCTCTACGAAATTGTTGCCGACGATTGAAAATTGGCAAGGTTACGAAAGAAAGTGCAATCTTAAACTACTGCATTCAGAGGGGATGTCCCATTGATATTGGATCGATTATTGTGAAATCTGTTTTTGGCCTGATTGTTCAAGGATCATCCCAAGGGCTTGGACATCCTTCCACAATTTTCTCTATTTGCAGTTTGTTTCAAGTTTCGTACGAGGTTTGGGAGAAGATATTGCTACCTTGGAAACCCTTAGATCCGACTCAGATGTTCCCAACCATTGATGGAGAGAGTGATGTAGGTTTGATCTTGGATCAAGCTTCGCATAATTCCGCTCCAGTTCAACCATTGTAGTAGACAAGACACCAATACTCATGCATACAATCAAAAGTTTGGAGAATCAAGTACAGAACTTAACTAGCACAGTCAATAATATGTTTGAATTCTTTGATCACATCGATTGATTAATGAAAGAGCATTTTGACCATACGTGACAATTTAAAGCAAGTTTGGTTCGTTTGATGATGAGGATGGGACTGATCGATGAAGATTCCACTGAAGAATTCCCATTTCGACCTTTTTACAACTTGTTTGTCCATGTTCAAATGATGGGAGATATCAAAGGAGAAACCGGTACTAGTTCAGAAGAGTAGTAAACTTAATTAGTTTATTTCATTATATTGTGTTTGATTTAATCAATGTTTGTATGTTGTGTGTTTGATTAGTTTACTTTTAATCTCAGTATAGATGAGATTAGGTTTGAATTGTTTGTTTTTAATGTTTTGAGTGTTGTGGCTTGGATTGCGACGCTGATTGAGGGATTGAGGTTGAAAGAATACCTACTTATGTGTGTTATGTATTGTGTATTGCAAAAACTTGGATTTCATATATATAAATGTGAAGTTTGTTTGTGTGTACGTTTATTTGTGTTGATACATCACTAAATTAATTAAAATATATGATAAAAAGGATCAAACGGATGACGACGAGGCTTAAAATTGAGAAAAATCGCAAAATCTTCAATTTTAAGGAATCTTGCCGACGGTGCCCTCAAGGCCGCCGACGGTGCATTTTTCCTAAAACGAATATAATATTAACTTAATAGAGCCCGCCGACGGTGCGAGTTAGCCCGCCGACAGCGCGATTGTGAAAAACACCTATTTATCGCGATCTTGACCGGTCAAAAGCTACTATTCATCATCTTCTTCTCCTTTTTAGCCGAAAAACCGACCTAGGGCTTGAAATATCTTGGATTTGGAGCTTTTTCAACCAATTTCAACACCAGAATTCATCTTCCCTTAGTAAGAGCTTCACTCTTATGTAAAAATTTTTTATTTTCACCATGGATTTCTTCCACATTGAGAAATTTTGAGAAATTTGAAAATTTAGAGAAAAGACTAGGAAAGAATTCATGGAAATCGATTTATATTGTTCTAAACCCCATTTAGAAGCCATTGTGGTATTATTTTAAAAATTAGTTGGAATTTTTTGTGATTTAATAGATTGAATGATGGCTCCAATACAAAAGTGAAGATTTGAATTTGAGCAAAAGCCCAATCAAGGTACACTTCACTTTTCCAAAGTAAGAAGTGCATTCAAGATAGAGTTTTTGAGAATCCTGGAGGAGAGGTGGAACGAGTAATCAAGGAGAGAGGATGGGAGAATTTCTGCTATACAACAACAAAGCTGTTGTCGAAGTTGTTAGAGAATTTTACTTGAATTTGACTCAAATTAAGGATGAGTTTGTCCAAGTAAGGGGTTTCTCTGTCGAATTTAGTGCTAATAGAATTAATACTTTTTACGAGCTTCAAGACTTTTACACTAGTGAGTTTGAAACTTTTGCTAGAATGGAAGGTCCGTTGGATGATGTTATTGACTTTCTCACTGATGTGAAAGGAGTGTGGAAAATTAAAAATGGTGAATGAATCAACTTTCCATTGTCGATGACGAATTCCACTGCTAAGGCATGACATTATTTCATTTGTTCAACTCTGCTACCTACATACCATCCTAGTGAAGTCTCGAGAGAGAGCCATTCTAAATTTTCGTATTTAGAATAATAGAAGAATTAATGTAGGGATGATAATCTATAAGAATATTATGGCTACTACGAGGAGTGAGACAAGTGGATCTTTAGGGCATCCCGGCCTTATTTATGCACTGTGTCATCTTTCTGGAGTTGAAGCTAGGGATGATGATGAATGAGTTTATCCTATGAAACCCATTATTAAAGGAAATACAAAGACTTATACATCCCATGAGGAATGGAGATCAGGGAGTAGGAGCAAAGAACCATCTACTAGTAGAGATATCCCTTCTACTAGCTATGACCCTCCTGCCTCCAGTTCCCCTACCTTGTATGATATGCTGAATGCGATGACCCTGCAGAGAAAAAGTTTTGAGAAATTAGATGAAAGATTAGAAAGTATTGATCATAGGATAGAAGGGATGGAAAGAAGACATGATTAAGATAGTGAGTATCTTCAGAGGCATTCAGACATTGAGATGGCTTATTGTGATGCTCAGGCTAGATATTACCGAGGAGAGCCATATGTGACTTTTCCATAGTGCCCCAGATATATTCAGTATCAACCCAATCCTCCTGATGAGCAGGGTGATGAAGACATTGCATGGGATTTTGATGTCTGATATGATTTGATGTGATGTGATGTATTTGTTTATTGCTTTAATTTTAGTTGTGTTGGATGAACTTTGATTTGAACTTTGATTTGTATTATATGTGTTATAGACTATGCATTATTTACTATGATATTTGTTTAATGTGGTAGTTTACATTTTCATTTTTGGATGCTTGTGATATTTATAATAGTAAGTGTAATTATGAATTATTTAGTTTAAATTAGTAAATTGTTTGTTCTGTGTTGTGAAATGCATATGTCCTGTGAAGTGTAGTCAGTTGTTTTTGTTTAATGTTTAGTTTTATCTACTTGTTTTAAAATTTCATTACCCCCAGCAAATTTTCTAAACTGTTATGTGTGTAGAAAGGATTTTAATATTACATGACAGTTGAAGTTATAAATTTTGAAAAGAACCTGCAAATTTCAAAAAGACAAAAATGGTTAAAGTGCAAAGGTATGAATTTTATGTTTAGCATTTTTCTTTCACCCATATACTATTTCTATTTACAAAAAAATTTAAGTTTTGGGGGAGGGAAGAAATTTTTTTAACTATTTAATGTTCTCAAATAACATATTTTAAAAAAATTATTAATATGATTTTTGAGATAAAATTTAATTCTAAATACTATGTTTAGATTTATCTAAATAATCTAAAAGATTCAAAGAAATATTTTTGATAATAAAAATTAATTTTGTAGATTAAGATATTTAGTATAAGAGGATAAGACTATAGTTAACTATTTAAAGTAAGGAAAACTATATTTTGAAATATTAAGAATCTTAGGAATTTAGTTGAGAAAGAAAAGATTGAGATTCAATTAAGTAAAACTATGAATTACATATAAGGTAAAGAATATTGAAAGTTTCAAATTTAGGAAAAGAAGAGTGAAGTTCAAAATTATTAACAGGCTATCCAAAAATAGTGATCCTCACTTGAAAAAGAAAAAGAAAAAGGATTGAAAAACAATCCAAGAAAAGAAAAGAAAAGAAAAAGAAAAGAAAATAAGTGAGGAGAAACTTTAGGTTATGCCTTATCAAAAATTGGCTTTACTTGGATTAACCTAAAGGTAGAACTAAAAATATTTCTGGACTTATATTTATGATTGGTTTCTTACTTATAGTTTCTTCATGAATTTCCTATCTTCTGAATTCTCTAAGTGAATTAATATTACAACATATAGTCATTCTTGAAATAAATAGAAAACTAGAACTCTTAAACTTAATTACTAGATAGCCTTATATCTGCAGAATTAATCTAATTATTTGAAAATCTTTATGAGAATTCTTATTGTAACATTTATTTAAATCAAAATTATAGTATTTCTGAATTAAAACTTTATCACAATAAATCATAATTTTTATGTAGTATTAAAGATTACTTGAGGACACGTAATGATTAAAGTTTGGGGGATTTTGACCCAAGAGAAAAAGGTCAAGATTCTCATGCTTATATTTCACTGATTTTTATGATATTGCACTTTAAAGAAAGGTATTTTTGGTGTTTTTATGCAAGTATGAAGAATTAAGAACAAAGGAAAGAAAATATGCAAAAATGAGCTGATTTGGAGCGAAAAGGATAAAATTATGCAAATTTGACCTACGCCATCGACGGCGAGGTCGAGGCCGCCGACGGCATGATTTTCCCTAGAGTTCAGAATTAATTACAAGGTAGGCCGTTGACGGCGAGGTCAATTCAAAGGCATGGTTTCTAGAAGGCCACCGACGGCGGGGACGGCGGATTGTTCCAGAAATACATCAAATGTGGATGACTTTAGAAGGGGCGCCTTCGTAACCCTTGGAAACTCTTCTACAACTTTAAAAGAAACAAATCTTGGCTGAATAAGGACTCTTCTTCTGGTCTCAAAAGTGATTGTAAGTGTGTCCATAGTGTAAAGAGAGTCAATTAGTGAGTTTAATTTAGTGAGTTGTGAGTTCAAATAGAGAATTTGTGAGGAATTATTCGAGGAATTGCAAGATTGGAAAGGAAGTGAGAGGACTCTTTCACATTGACGTTTCAAAGGAGAATTCCAAGGAAAAGATCTAGAGGAACTTCGAGGAGTTTGCTTGGGGAGGAGTTTAAGATAAGTAGTGTTTATTTGTTTTTATTGTGTAGAACTTTATTTTATTTTATGAAATCTATGTTTTATTGCATCCTCTTCATGAATTCTGAGTAGTTGTTCTATCTTTCTCTCGATTTCGATGTTTATGTGAAATTATTATATAATTAGTATATTAAATAAATTATAAAAGAAGTTGTGATGGTATTATACCTAAACTTAATTTACTATACGAACTGGCCATTTGTATTGTTAAGATCCGTGAAGAATTCTTATGACCTGACCGTGGGCTAAGGATTTTTAACTTGTATGTATCACAATTCTTTTTGCAAGGTAGACGAGTAAATCCTTATAGGGAGAAGTGCAAATAAATAGGGAAATAACATTATCGGGCGTAGAATTGGAGATTTTAGAGTGACATGCTAAAATCCTCAATTCGGTCCTATCGTTTGGGTGCTGATGTGTAGATTGTTAACCCTCAGGTGAGGGGAACGTGGAAGCTCCGAAGTGAGAGCTGGTATCCTCCTAGTCTAGCCGCAGAATCAGTAACCCAAGCATAGGATTAGTCAATGTTCTTTATGCCTGGACCAAAGGGTAAAGAATATGTATGCTCCTATTTGACATAACACATTAAAAGCTAATTATAATTATCTTTTCACTTAAATATCTTAACTAAGGAAAAAGATTCTTGTTATTATCTATATTTGAACTTAAATATAGTAGTATTAGTAAGTTGTTAGTAAAATTATTTTTTAATATAAGTTTAGTATTACTATCGATTGCATATTAGTGACAGATAAGCATTTCGATTTAGTTGTAATTCTGAATTGATTTTTATAAATCCTAAGTCCGTAGGCTTTAAAATCTCTCCCTGTGGGATCGATATCCAAGACTCCATTAGAGCCCTGTATTACTTGAACGATACGTATACTTGTGTTTGAAAGTAACTCCGCGATTAAAAGATTAAAATATTTAATTGTTACTAAAGTGAATTCGAATTTGATAATAGCGCGGGGTGGTTCAGAAATAAGAAGACTTTTCTGGTACACATTTAAGTTTATTGCAATTTACATTTATTAAATGTTTTATTTTCCTGCATTATATAAACCTATGAAAATGATCGAACCCAGCATGTTTAAACAACTTAAAATTTAATCACCAACAAAAAAAAAACAAAACTTGCAATTGTAACAAAAATTAAAACTTTTTGTTGGATGATCGGGAATCCCTCAGATGATGTAATCCACGTGTTGCTAACAAAATTTCCCACGGTCTAATTGAAAGTGTGGAACTCATTCAATTGAGTTTAGCGAATTCATTTGGACTAAGTTAATCTAATGAAAATAGTGGTGTCGGTGTGATGGAACCGTGGGATCTTAACCAGTTTTGCTTAACCAACTTTAAGATTTCCCTTAATAAAACTTAAGACATTGAATTTGAAACTTAATTTCTAAACCATGACACTTCTCTCATCCCCTGATTATCACTTCTTTAAACTAAACCCTCTGCAACAACAAGGATCTCAGAGTAAGCTTAGTGGGCAGCACAACTATCTTCAACAGCAAAACAAGTCTTCATCAACTTAAACATTCCTTAGAAATTAAACAACTATCCATAGGATTTTAAGGCAGTTTGCTTAGCGCAACATAAACCCTCACTTTTTCTTTAGGCATTTACATGTTATGCAAATTAAGCCCTAACTCGCCTTAGGACTTCGAGGTGTCATCCGATATGACATAAACCCTCTTAACTTCCAGGCTAATTTTATGATTATATCATATAAATATAAGTCTTAATTAATTAAAATTGGCAGGATTACAACATTAAATAATTCCACCAAATTCAAGCCAAACAAATAGGATAGTTGGTAAGTCACCGAGGTTCTCCTCGGATCCATGACATCCCCTACCTTTCTTCCATTGGATTCCTAAAATAAAATGTTCCAAATTTGATCCAATCCTTTTTGAAATTCCAAAATTGAATCCTTTGAATGCTTAAACTTTGAAATTCCTGAAAGTGAAACCACTGATCTTTATCGAGAGTTTTCTTAAGTGTCTTTGGATATTTAGGATGTAATTAACTATAGGGGCTTGTTCTTATAGGAAACTTTAAGAACCCAGGTAATATAAACCCTGCTTAATTCCTTTTTATTAAGCAGGGGAAATTGCCAGCTTATAAAATTGGTTCGCAGACCAAATGGATGTCACAAATCTTTTAGTTTATTTAATCGAGCACCATTATCAAACAGTGCATCTATTCCTCGGGACAGATACATGGTTTGTGATGCGGTGCTCGTTTATATAAACTATTTGGGGTGTGAGATCGGTTTGATTTCATATTTTAAAATTTAAAGTTATATTTTCAAATATCATTTTTGAAAAGCTATACAATTTTCTATTAAATTAAACCTAAAATTATTTTCAAAATCAAACACTACTTTCCAAATTATTTAAAACTATATATACAATAAATTTAATTTAAAATAAAATTCGCCGACGATTTCTGTAGGCGACCCCCTTTTCAAAACACATAATCTATAAATATGCCGACAGTCTTATATTTTGATTGTTGTGGCGGTGAATTTTATCTTTATTTTGTTTTAACTTTAATTTTGGTTTCAATTTTGTGGTTATCCTAAAAGTTTTGATTTTGACATGCAGGGTGACCTTGTTAATTAGCATGCAATTTACAAACAAAAAAGATACGAGAAAGTAAATGAAAGTAAATTGCAGTGCAAAAAAATAGAAGCGTACTTGACATTTCTTCTCGATCCTTCACCTGAAAGTTCAGCCTAGCATTGCATAGATATATATTTTTGCGGGAATTAAAACATGCTTGTGAGAAAAGTTGAGTAAGCCTATAAATAGGTTCGTCATGGGCATGCCGAGTCCTATATCATAACTTGGTGGGTCCTATTTGTTTAAGTGTATAGATGATTCTTTAATCAAGTCATAAAAAATTTAATTGTCCTCCAAGATATCCAAAAGGTTATGAGAAGGACCTAGGGGCCGAGCCTCGAACACCTCACAATCTTTCAAAATGTCTCGAGTTTATTTAAACTTATTATGTTGCTTGGTGACTTATCCCTATCATTCCATTATGCTCAATGAACCAATTTTCTAATCAACTCTAAGAATGGGGTAATTATCACTTGATAATTCATTTGTAATTTATGTGAGTGAAGGTCCTTGGGGGCAAATTGATTTATTAAGAATTTTAGTCAATTTAGTTTTAAAATTGGGCTTGTAGTCTTTCAAACATGTTCATAACAAATCTTATCATCTTTTCTAATCCATGTTAGTTAAACTTGATTAAATCTGGCTCACTACCAAGCCCTTAAGACTTAAATGTGTATATTTTCTATTTTGAGAAAAGTTAACTTATGTGATTATGATTTTTAATCCTTATCAAAGTATTGAATTATCATTAAACACCAACTAGAGGTATTAGATTAATGGATTATTAACTTCCAAAATTAAACCACTAACCCAGAAATTATTTAATTTTGATCATCTTCCAAATTAAGATAATTAAGGAAATTGCAAATTTATCTTTCCTGTGACAAATGTGAAGTTAGTTTCTACCACTTATCCCCTTATGTTTCAATCATCCAATAATGTCAAATAGATTATTCATTGCACATTTTACCATTTGGTTACACCTAAAGATTAATTAAGGTTAAAATTCTTTAATTACAACTTTGCCGTTAAAAAGCTAAATATGGATTATCAACTTTTCCAAAAATCCATATTTCGCATGTCAATTACCCCACTCATGGGTCAATTTAATTTATATCATTATTTACATGCGAAATATGGATTTTCAAAGATAATTTAATGACTTAATCAAAACACAAAATTTATTTTTAAAAAAATTATTGGAGATTTACCTAGACCAGAGGACTAATTGAACCTATTTTAATGATTTTTTGAATTTTATTGAAATTATTATAATTATTTATTTTTTGAGTATTAATTAAATATAAAATATTATTAATGTTGAAAATTAAGTTTAATATTTTTTTTATAAATCTCTATGAGGTTAGGGAACCTAGAGAAATAAATTTTATATTTTAATTATTAGAATTATTTTAGTGAGAAATTAAGAAAAATCCATTTTAAAGCTTAAACAGTATTATTAACCATTTTAAAATTAATATCTTCACTTAGGAGAATTATGAAAATTACTTTAATGGTTCCTAAATGATTAGGAGACCAAATGACATTTTAGTGGGTTTTAATATTTTTGTGATTTTATTATTTAAATTGATTTTAATGATTATTAATTATTTTAAAAATTCAAAAAAATAACTTAAAAATGAAAATTTTACTTTAATTTAAATTTTATTTTTCTTATGTTCCTTTGATCACAAAGAACTCTCAAAACCAATTTTATATTTTTTAAACTTATATTTTAATTATCATAATTATTTTAATATTACAAATGTCATTTCACTTAAAAAATCAAGTTACGTGATCAAATTAACTCCGAATAACTTGAAATTTTTATGGAGAGTTCACTTAACCTTAGACTACAGTGAAGAAAGATTTTTATGCCATTTAAATTTATATTTTGTCCAATTTAATTTTATTTCATTTTAATGAGTTAATTATAGTTAGGGTGAGTTTTAATGATTTAAATCAAAATTATATTTTTTCCTCTGGTCCTCTAGTCACAGTGAACCTACCAAAATTTACTTTGCATTTTTCTGATTATAATTTTAACTATTATTGTTTTTATATTAAAATAAGGACATTTGACTTGAAAATTAGGGTTCTTCACATTGAGATCCCCCTGACATTGGAAAAAAAAGAGAAGATTCCTCATGATAAAGAGAACAAAACCCTCAAAGCTCAAGCTCTGGTGAAATGTATAGAGCTAATTAGGCTCTAAATGTGTTTTACTGTATTTAATTAATTAAAAATAAAATATAAATCAAATAAACACCAAACTATTTCCACATTGTTCTCCTTTGTTCAATGAGCAGGATTGTATTTTTCTACACCAATTTATGAATTTTCTAAATTAGACTGATTTAATTAAATCATTTAAATCATATTTTTCTACTTAACACAGTCAACGCCGCGTCATCCTACGAAGCTTCGAAAGCACACGCGGCGCACTCCTGTTTGGCATCGCCACCTGAGTCAGCGGCCACGCGGTCCGCACTTTATGTTCAAATCTTCTGTTCGACGCAATTCTAGCCTTCTGTTGAGTACTCGCACGATCCAACGACTTCTGATCATCAAGCTCAACTGGTATGTCTCATAAGCCATCCACACTAAAACTCTAAGATCTCAGTCTAGACTCAACCAAATCACTTTAAGTTTGTTTCTATGGACTCATATGACCTAGGCAAACCTTTTTATATGGCTAACCTAGCATGAAATTAACCCAACATAGATGTAGAATCAAAATAAGCTCCGGAAGAAGTTGAAGTTCAATACCTCTGTCTGAGAGGGGAAGCCTCAATCAGATGGGTGCATAAGCTTCAGGGAGGTCCAAAGAGCTCATAGATGAAGTCTCTTGTTGTGGAGAACTTTACAGACCCAAATTCGACTTGACCCGATTTCATGTGCTGATCAAAGTTTGAGTTTTAGGCTCTATGTGATAGGGCTTCTATAGGGGATCTTCTTCGTTTGATGTGGGGATGGTGAAGGGTCAGTCAATTTGGAGTTTGATGCACTGTGGAGCTATAAGGAAATTTGTCCTAGTTTCGACAGAGAATTGGTTTGGGAAAATAGCTCGGTGCAGGGGGTTTGGGTGGCTAAGGACAGTGGGCTTGAATTTAGGAAGGTTTGGAGGAGCTCTGCTGAGATTTTGGCAGTGTTTCCCCAGGGTTTTAGGCACTCTCCCCTTTGGCCGTGAAGATATGATTTTATAGCCATGGCCAATGGGTGGAGCTCAGAGGGCCAATGTGGGTACTTTAGGTTGCTTATATGGAGGGATGAGCGGTGCAAGTGGCCAATGGGAGTGGGACAACTTGGATCGGTGTAATGAATTCATATTAGATTTAAGTGGCTCTCAGTTTGGGCTTCTCTAGTGACTAGGCTGGCCGACAAGGACAGAGGAGGGTGGCCAAAGGTCAGGTGAGCCAGTGGTCAAGTGAGCCAGGTATTTAATTTGAGTGGTGATGGGTTTTTGGCAAAGATTCTATTGGTTTAGCCACTTTAGGAAAGAGATCCCCCAAAATAGGGGACCCTTGGTCCATAGCTTAACAAGATTGGGCTAGGTGGATCTAGCTCAGTCCTAGGGGTCCAGTTGGCTGCTGTGGTTGACTTGGTTTGGTCACATTTAGTTTGGTTTGGTCACATGTGGAGTTTGGTTTAATTTGGGTCATTTAATTTCAAATTCGTCTAGGTTGAGTTTGAGCTCGGGTTAGGTCCAATTAATTGAGAAATATGGTGTGGATGATTGTCATGAGGGGTTTAGAAAAGGATTGAGGTGATTTTGAATTGATTTGGGAGGTGGATTTGGTAAATTTTGGACATTTAGTCAATTTGGGTTAGGCTTGGGCTTAGGTTAGGCTAGAGCTTGGTGGGGGTTCAATTGGTGGTTCAAATTGATGTAGGGGAATGTCATGAAGTGTTTTCAACAAGAATTAGGTGGAAAGTTTGGGGTTAAGGCATTCAATTTGGTGAAATTTTGGTATGTGGCATATTTGGGGCAAATTTGGGGATTTTGATTTGGGTTGGATTTGGGTGAGGTTTTGGTTCAAATGTGGGTCAATTGATGGATCAATTTGGTATGTAGGAATGTTAGGAGGAGTTTAGAATTCAATTTTGAGGAAATCAACTTGGCAAAAGGGTTCGGGGGATTTAGGTCATATGGTCAAAATTGGGGTATTTCGGTTTGGATTGAAATTGAATTTGGAAATTGGTTCAATTGGACTTGTATTTGGTTTGAATTGAGTTTAGGCATGGTATATTGAGTTTAGAATTGAAATTGGGAAGGATTGGGGTCAATTGGGTGTACATTAGAGGTGATTTGGTCATTTTGGGCTTAAAGGGGCAATTTGGGGCTTTTGATACTCAATTTTTAAAAAATCATATATGATAAAGGGGAATCAAGATGAACCATCCGATCATCTGGTTATATAAGTTATTCATCAAAAGATCAAAATACTACATTCCCAAAAAGCTATAAATATGCCATCTCTCTTTGTTTAGAGGGTAAGAGCAGAAGAGAACGAGAAGTAGAATTTCAATGCTAGTTTTGAGGAGATCCAGTAACCACCGGGCTCCATAACTGCCAGCTATCGTCGACCACCGTAGCCGCAGACCACCATCCACCACTGCCCATCATCACCACTTACTGTAACCGATCACTTGTCACCAACAACCACTGCTTGCAACTATTGTTGCCAGACAAAGACTATTGTTGAATTTTCGAACATTTGTATTTTTTGAGCTATGTAAAGATAATTGTAGTTTTCAGTGTAAGATGGTAACCCCATTATTTTTGATATGAGAGAAGAATGTACTATTATTCTTATAAACGTATAGTTAATTATTTTGTCTAGACTAGGTTCCTGGTTATTTCCCTTTCAAATTTTTTTCCACTAAAAAATTCTGGTGTCTCACTTCACTATATTTTCTTATCTGGGTGAGTGTGTTTGATTGTGGTGTAACACTGAAATTAGAAATCAATAGTCTATCGCTATGAACTTTTCAACAACCAACAATATTTATAAAATTTTCAAGTGATAAACTTATGAAAGAAAAAAAAACCCTATTTCACTTTTATAATGTTAGTATGAGATATTTTTGCTGTAATGCTAATGATTTGAGTGTTATTTTCGGTGTTGAATATGTAAATGGCCGGTAAATTATATTATTGAGGCATTTACATGTATACCAGACAATTCTTATGTATTTACATACTTAACACATAAATTTCATTATTTACATTCATTGCACTCGAATCATTAATCACATAAAAACATTATTTTTCGAACATTTTTTAAAGCCAAATGCAACTTTTTATGCATATATAGAGTCATAAATCAATATATTACAAATGCAAATATCAAAATTAAAGTGACAAATATGTAAATTCATAAGAATTATGGCTACGCATGTAAATTTCCCTTGCATAAATGAATAAAATAACAGGGCAGAAGTCTTCTGCTATATCTTCATCTACCTAGGGCCATCATCACCATTTGAATCAAGCATATTATAACGAATAAGTGTTCCTATGGCTTTCGACGACTAAGCTTGGCGCAATTATAGTGGCCAAAGCTCATAGTTACGTACGTTTATGTAACTCTGATCAATAATTTGCTTTCAAATCATAAAGCAAATGCTTTTTTTATTTCTTTACTGACATATGACCATTATGATAGTTTGCTTATGAAATCATCAAAATATGATTATCGTTAGAAACTGAATGTAATGGGACTGGACCTAACATGTTAATGGTCATGGACCTAATTAATCTGTATCATTAAGTCAATTGGTGACATTTGATTTGAAGAGCGTAATGATATATGGACTGATGTAATATTAATTTTGAACCAATTAATTAATATGCGACGAAGAGGTTGTTTTGATGGCTGCAGTTATGGGGCAAAAGCGTTCCCACGTATTAACATGTCCAACACTTTAATTTTACTTTTAATATTTATATCACAAAAAAAATGTCATATCACGTCAAAAATATTGTCATATTAACTGTTAAAAAGTGAAATATATATTTTTCTATATAAATAAGGTGGTATGTATGCACATGTTGAAGTTTAGGTGCTAGTATGTATATACATAGAAATTGAGTGTGTATAAGCATATCGTTTCTGCTGTTTTTTTTTTTTGGTTTGGTGTAAATCCAAAGTTTGATTGATTTGAAAAAATTTAAAAAAATCTTTATTTTTAATGATGTTTGAAATAGCACAAATTAGCCGGTTTTTAAATTCTGAATTATCACGCATGTCAGTAACCTTCGTTTCCCACTACTCAAAAAGATTGCCCTCTGGTTATTCCCAAGAAAAAAAAACTATTACATTAGTCGTCCGGACATTTGGACGACGGCGTGGATGTCGGTCTCTAAATTAGAAATTGTCGGCTGCCGAAAAGAGTATCCCGACGCCCGGTTTAAAATAGATTTAATTTAATATATGTATGTAATTTGGAAAAATATCATTTTAATTTTTGAAAATATAAAATCAAACCGATCTAATATAAACAATAGTTTAAATAACCGAGCACTTCACCACAAGCCATGTATCTATCCCGAAGAATGGATACATTGCTTGGTGGTGAGGCTTGACCAAATAAACTAAAGAATCCATGACATCTGTTTGGTCTGCGAACCATTTATGTTGACAAAAAACTTCCCCTATCTAATATGAAACAACTAGATATGGTTTATATTAATATGAGTCTTTAATTTTCCCTGTAAGGGCAAGCTCCTATAGTTAATTACATCTTAGATAACTGAAGTCACCTAAGAAAACTTTTGATTTAGACCAGGAAATATTATTTTCATGACTTCCAAAAGGTAGGATCTTTAAGGTAATGTTGTAATAGAAAATTCAATAGGCGAGTGGCTCAAATTTGAAACAGTTGTTATGAGAATCCAAAGGAAGAGAAAGCTAGGGGAAAACACAGCTCCAAGAAGAATTCTGGTGATTTCCCGAACTACCCTATTGTTTGGCTTCAATTTGAGAAAATTATTTAATGTTTAATCCTACCAATTTTATTACTTAGGGCTTACATTCACTTGATACCAATCATGTGAATAACCTGAAAGATAGAAGGATTTATGTCATATCGGATGACATCCTCAGAATTCTAATATGTGTTAGAGCTTATATTGCACAAAACACAAAGGCCTAAAGGGATAAAATGAGGATTTATGTTGCAGTACACAAACTACCTTGAAGTCCTATGACTTTTTTGTTTAATTCTAAGAAATTTTGCTATTGAAGATGACTGTGCTGCCCACTGTGTATGCTTCAAGCTCCTCGTCGTAGCAGGTTTAGTTTTAGAAGTGTCAAATGTAAGAGATTAAAGAAGTTTTGTGTTTTAGAAATGTTTAAATTGAGATGTCATAATATCTTTATTAGAAGAATATTTAAGTTGATTATGACGACACTGGTTAGAATCTCACGGTTCCCTCGTTCCGGTACCACTATTTTCTTCTGATTCACTTAGTCTAGATGAATTTACCAAATTCAACCAAATGAATTCAGTACTATCATTCAGACCGTAGGAAATCTCGTTAGCAGCCGTAGGTTGCTTCATCCGAGGGATTCCCGATCATCCAAAATGTCATTTTAATTTAGTTTCAATTGTGATTTTGTTTTGTATGTGATTAAATCTTGAGTTGTATTATATTTTAACTGTTGTGGTGGTGAATTTTCTCTTTGTTTTGTTTTAATTTTAATTTTGATTTTGGTATTGTGGCTATCTTAAAAGTTTTGGTTTTGACATGCAAGTTTTATAAGAAGGAAAGTGCAGTAAGGTAAATGCAAATAAATTGCAATAATATAAAAGTGTACCTGCCGATTCTTTCCGTTCCTCCACTTGAAAGTTTAGCCTTACAATGCATATACATAATTTTGCGGGAATTAAAACATGCTTGTAGGAAAAGCAGAGAAAGACTATAGATAGGTTTGTCATGGGCCTACCGAGTCCTATATCATAACTAGGTGAGTTTTATTTATTTACAGATGACTTCTCAAGCAAGACATAAAAAATTTAATTGTCCTCCAAGATATCCAAAAGGTTATAAGAAGAACCTAGGGGCCGGGCCCCGGACATCTAACAATCCTTTGAAACGTCTCGAGTTCATTTAAACTTATTATGTTGCTTAATAATTCATCCTCTATCATACTCTTATGCTTAATGAACTAAAGTTATGATCAACCCTAAGAATGAGGTAATTATCACTTGCTATTTCATTTATAAATTATGTGAGTGAAGGCCCTTATAGGTAAATTGATTTATTAAAAATTTTAGTCGATTTAATTTTAGAATTGGGCTTGTAGAGTTTGAAATGTGTTCACAATTAATCTTATCATATTTTCTAATCCATATTATTCAAATTTGATTAAGCCTAGCTCACTACCAAGCCCTTAAGACTTAATGAGTATATTTACAATTTTGGGAAAAGTTAATTTATGTGATTATAATTCTTAATCTATATCGAAGTATTAAATTTATCATTAAACACCAACTAGGTGTATTATATTAATGAATTATTAACTTCCAAAGTCAAATCCCTAAGTCTGGGATCATTTAATTTTGGTTATCTTCTAAATTAAGATAATTAAGGAAATTGTAAATTTATCTTTTCTCTAACAAATGTGAGGTAAGTTTCTACCACTTATCCCATATGTTTCAATCATTCAAAAATGTCAATTTTGTTCATTTCCTATTTTACCCTTTGATTAGACCTAAATATTAATTAAAGCTTAAGCTCTTTAATTACAACTTTTCCCTTTAATGCTTATCACCTCATAATTCATTAAAATAAACTCGAATGATATTAAAGTTTTTATGTTACCTCATTCATAGGTCAATTAGAACATCAGACGAGAAAATGTGATTTTTCTAATTTTAATTTAATTTATATAATTATTTACATGCAAAAAAGGGAATTTTCAAAGATAATTCAATAACTTAATCAAAAATAATTTTTAAAAAAGTTACTGGAGGTTCAACTAGACCAATGGACCACTTGAATCAATTTTCATGACTTTCGGAATTTTATTTTAATTATGATAATTATTTGTTTGTGTTGAGTATTAATTAAATATAAAATATTATTTATGTTGAAAATTAAGTTTATATTTTTAATAAATCTCTCTAAGGTCAGGGAACCTAAAGAATCAAATTTTATATTTTTGTGATTTATGTTTTAATTATTAGAATTATTTTAGCGAGAAATTAAGAAAATCAATTTTTAAGTTTAAAAATTATTATTAACACTTTTAAAATTAATATCTTTACTTAGAAAACTAGAAAAATTATTTTAATTGTTACCAGATGATCAGGAGACCAATTGTGACATTTTAGTGGATTTTAATATTTTAGTGATTTTCATGATTTTTAATTAATTTTAATAATTTTTTAATTATTTTTAAAAATTAAAAAATAAGCCTAAAAATGAAGTGTTTATTTTAATTAATTTTTTTTATTAAATTACCCAGGTCATAAGGAACTCCCGAAACCAATTTCATAATTTGTTGACTTATATTTTAATCATTATAATTTATTTATTACCAAAAATTCTATTTAACTTGGAAAATTCATTTAAGTAATTAAATTAACTTCAAATGAATTCAAATTTTTGTAGGGTGTTACTCTGACCCTAATCCACAGTGGAGAACAAAAATCAAGTTATTTATATTTATGGTTTCTCTATTTTTATTTTCTTTCATTTTAATGAGTTAATTACAATTGGTGTGAGTTTTAATGATTTAAATCAAAATTATATTTTTCCTCTAGTCTCTTGGTCACAATGAACCTTCAAAATTTACGTTGCTTTTTTATGATAAATATTTTAATTATTATAATTATTTGATGAAAATAAGGTGATTAACTTGAAAATTAGAGATCTCCCCTAATCTTAGAAAAATCAAGGAAGATCCCTCATGACAGAGAGAGCAAAGGCCCTAATGCTCAAGTCATGGAAAAATGCCTATGCCAAAATATGCTTAAAATATGAAATAATACATTTAATTAATTAAAAATATAATATGCATCAAATAAACACTAAACCATTTCCACATTATTCTCCTCTATTCACCGAGCAAGGGGATATTTTCCTTTTATTTTTCTGATTTTTCTACGCCAAGTTATGGATTTATAAAGGTAGACTAATTTAATTAAGTTTTTAAAATCCTATTTTTTCACTTAAATGATTCAGCTCCACGCCATCCTACGGCGCTCCGAATTCAATGTTGGGTCACCACATGCTTTTCAAACTGCGCTTCTGTCCAACGCCATCCCAACCGTCCATTTGATACACGCGACATCCAATGTCTCTTAGTCATTGTCCCTAACTGGTCTGTACTGTATGCCATCCACAATAAAACCCTAAGGTCTCAGCCTAGACTCAACCAAATCACATAAGGTTGTTTCTATGAACTCATCTGACATAGATGAACTTATCTATACGGCTAACCTAGCCTGAAATTAACCTAACATGGATGAGGAATCAAAATAAGCTCGAGAGAGGGGGAGAGTTCAATACCTCCTTCTGAGAGGGGAGGCCTCATTCAGATGGTTGTAGAAGCTTCAGGGAGGTCCAATTAGCTCACAAAAGAAGTCCCTTGCTATGGTGAATTGCCTAGACCCAAGTTCGATCAGATTAGATTTTGGGTGTTGACCAAACTCTGGGTTAGGGCAGCTCTGTGATGGGGTTTTTGTGAGGGATCTTCTTCTTTCAGTGTGTGGATGGTGTAGAGTCAATCAATTTGGAAATTTATGCACTGTGGGGCTATGGGGAAATTTTTCCTGGTTTTGGCTGAAACTCGAGCTCAAAAATTGAACTCAGGCAGTGGGGGTTAAGAATGGAGAATGTTTGGATTGTACTTAGAATGTCTTAAGGAAGCTCTGGAAGCAATTGAACAGGGTCTCCCTATGAAATTTCAGAAACTCCTCCTTTGGACGTGGAGAGCTTTATTTATGGCCATGACAATTGGGCTGAGCTCAAGTCTTGGTAATGGGTGCACAAAGCTGCTTAGGTGGAGTGCTGAGTAGCTGCAATGGCCAAATAGAGCTGGAAAACTAGGATGGGTGGGTTTGAGTTTGAGGGGGAGGAAGTGTCTCTCAGTTTTGAGGTACTCCGGTGACTAGCCAGCAGGCCAGGCTAGGAGAGGGTGGCCAGAAGTCAGGTGGTCCAGTGATCAGTCAATCAAGGTACTAAATTGGCTTGGTAATGGATTTTGGCAAAGATCTATACGGTTTAGCTATTTAAGGAAGGGGATTCCATAATTTAGGGGACCCTTGGTCCATGGCCCTATTAGGTTGGGCTAAGAGCATCTAGGTCAGTCCATAGTGTCCACTTGATGGCTGTAGGGGGCTTGGCTTGGTCAATTAGGCTAGGGTCATGGTTTCAATTTGTGGTAACTTGGGTCAATGTTGGGCTACGTTGTGTTTGAGATTTATTAAGCAATATGGTGAGGATGATTTTCATTAAGGGTTTATAAAAGGATCATAGTGATTTTGAATTGATTTGGGGAGTGAATTTGATGGGATTTGGACATTTGGTTAATTTGGGCTAACTCGGATTAGGTTACGGTTTGGCTAGGGTTCAATTAGTGGTTCAAATTGATGTAGGTGATTGTCATGAAGGGTTTTGGATAGGAATTGGGTGGAAATTTTGGGGTTAGGGCATCTTATTTGGTGAAATTTGGGCATGTGCACATTTGGTGCAAATTTGGGGATTTTGACTTGGGTTGGATTTGGGTGAGGTTTGGGCTAAAATGTGGGTCAATTTATGGATCAATTTGGTTTAGTGGAATGTTAGGAGTGGTTTAGAATTCAATTTTGGGGAAATTAACTTGGCTAAGAGGTTCAAATTGGGGATTTATGTGATGTGGCCAAAATTGGGCCTTTTTTGTTTAAATTGTATTTGGGTTAGAAATTGGGTTAAATTGGACTTGATTTGGTTTAGAATTAGATTAGGCATGGTGAATTTGAGTATAATTGAAATTTAGGAAGATTGAGGTGAATTGAGTGGACGTTGGGGGTGATTTGGGTACTTGGGGACTTGAGGGGCAATTTGGGGCTTGTTGTCAAATTGGGTCAAGTAAAGTGGCTTAAATTGATTTTGGGAAAATTTAGGATGATTTTTAAATTTTTGGGAATTTTTGGAATCTTTGAATTTTGAGGGGCATTTTGGTCATTTTGGGTATTTTGGAGGCATTTTGGGAATTTTAGTAAATTTGAGGTGTTTTGGGTATTTTGAGTGGTAAGGAATGTTTTGGGATGATTTTTGGAGAAAATTAGCTAATATGGGAATTTTTGGATAAAATTAGGGTTAGGGGAAATTGGGTAATTTGGTAGAGTTTTAGGGGTGAAAGGTCAAAAGTTGGAATTTTTGGCAAAATTGGACTTAAATGAGAATTTCAACCTATTTGAGCCATGTGTTGGTTCTAACCCAACCCTAGCCTGGGGCCGAGAGCTTAGGGAACCACCCACATGAGTTTCCAAAATATTAGGGGGGGTCAAGTATAGGCATGTTTTTTTTAGGGTTGTGAGGTTGTGAGGTTGTGAGTGTAAGTGTAAAGTAGGTGTGAGTGTGTGTGAGCCTGACCCAGACCAGACTACCCAGGTTGAGCTCTAAGCCTTGTCCATCCTATAGGGAACTCCTTTTGAGCTTCTTGACTCTTGGTCTCATCATCCTAAGTATTTAGAGGTTAGACTTTTAAGCATTTGAAAACTCCAAGTGAAGCAAAGAATTGTTATTTGAATTTCTATGGGGTAAGGTTTCCAACATTAGTCTTCTAAGATAGTCACCAGGAAATTCCTATGGCTCGACCCCAGGCTAATCTAATGAAAGACTAGATCTCGACAAAATTGAGGTCAACAAATGGACCCCTAATAGGTATGGTGCGCTGGACAAGTACACCGCACGTATTGGTGTTGACCGACGAGATCAACAGAACCAACACAACTGTCTAAGTCAACACTCAAGACAGTACGTAGACTTCAACGAGGAAATGTCCTCTGGGGATTATCTTGTAGAAACTTTTAAGCCCGGGAACTCTCGCTGGGAAAGCCGGTAGAACACCTTCGAGCTAGAGTTATGAATTTCAAACTTACAAATTCTGAAGGGGACCCAATTCGATTTGATTTCATTTCAAAATTTGAATTTGGATTTAGAATTTGATTTGATTTTAGATTTGGATTTTGGATTTCTTATATTTTAATTTGAATTTGAATTTTAAATTTGAATCCAGATTTATGGTTATTTGAGTTTGAGTGGATTTTGAATTTGTGGAAATTTGCTTTGAATTTAGAATTTGAATTTTGCGGGGAATCTTTGAGTTTAAGTGAGTGCAAAGGAGAGAGAGTCAGAATTTAGGTACTGATCTCAAAAGAAGGGAATCAGAATTTAGGTACTAATCCCGAAAGATGAGATCTGAAATTTTGGTACCACCCGAAAATGACAATCGAAATTTTGGGAACCCCTCTCAAAATATCGTGAATACAAAAAATATCTTAGAAGGATGCAAAAATTTAGGGAAATTGAAGGAATCGGACGACCAGGCTACAACCCTGAAATATCGTGGAAGGTGAAAAATATATCGGAAAGGATGAGAAATTTAGGAAAATTGAAGGAATTTGACTACCAGGCTTCGACCCTAAAATATCATGGAAGGCGAAAAATATCTCGGAAAGGATGCAAAAATTTAGGAAAATTGAAGGAATCAGACGACTAGGCTCTAATCCTGAAATATTGTGGAAGGCAGAAAATATCAAGGAAAGAGTGTGAAAATTTAGGGAAATTGAAGGAATTCGACGACCAGTCTCTGACCCTAAAATATCTTGGAAGGTGAAAAATATCTTGGAAAGAGTGCGGAAATTTAGGGAAATTGAAGGAATCAGACCACCAAGCCCTGACCCTGAAATATCGTGGGAGGCTGAAAATATCTCGAATAGGATGCAAAAATTTAGGGAAATTGAAGGAATTGGATGACCGAGCTACGACCCTGAAATATCGCAGAAGGGGGAAAATATCTCAGATAGGATGCAAAAAGTTAGGGAAAATGAAGGAATCAGACGACTAGGCTCCGAACCTGAAATATTGTGGATGGAAAGAAATTCTCGGAAAGGATGGATAAATTTAGGGAAATTAAAGGAATCGGACGAGCAGGCTCCGACCCTGAAATATCATGGACGGCGGAAAATATTTCGGAAAGGATGCAGAAATTTAGGAAAATGTCACCATGTCGAGAAGGAAAGCTCAGGGACTCACATCCAACTCAAGTGACAGTAGAGTGTCACATTAGGAAGGAAAGCTCAGGGACTCACATCTAACTCAGGAGGCGATGAAAAGATCAGATTAACAAGGAAAGTATAGGAACTCACATCCAATCTAAGAGCTGATCGAGGGGAATCAGAATTTAGGTATTGATCCCAAAATTTATGGAGACGGAAAAACTTATGGAAATGAAAGATGAAAATTTAGGGAAAGTTGAAGGAGCATTTGTGGAAACTTATAGAGATTGTGGAGATTGGTGGAGCATTTGTATAGAATTTGTAAAGGATTTGAAATTTGTGATAAAATGTCACGATATTGTGGAAACTTATGGAAGGTCAAAAGATTTTCATATTTGTGGAAAGTGACATTGTGCAAATGCAAACACAACATTTGTGGCGTGTGTGAGAAATGCAGAATTATGCAACGAGTAAAGAACTCAAGATCACAGAAGAATTCATTGTTTTAGTTTTACACATCTTTTTCATTATTTTGTTTTCTTTTATTAAGAGAGTTTTCAAATTCAAATGTTTCTCTTTGTTTCTTTTTTCTTTCTAATTTCTGATTTATCTTTCGATTTCTTAATTATTTTCCAATTTCTCTTTTGTATCTTTCTTTGTTCGCTATATTGGGACCAACATATGGTCCTGCGGCTTTTTCATCGAGAGCGCAATTAGAAGTACAAACTACAACGGAAAAACTAGCTCTTTATTGATCTTGATTTGGAAATGCAATACAACTAAAATTATGTGATGCGAGACATCCAAAACAACTGTAGTACATCTGAATGAAGACTGGAAGCAAAACATGTCATGTGTTGTCCACTGGTACAAAAGTAACAAATGGCTGTCCTCTGAGGTCACCCTGTGAACGTGCTAACCTCCTAAGCTATGCTTTGGGAAGGAAGTCCCCTCTCGTACGCTTAAAGGTACAGCTATGTCATAGCTCCAATGACTGAAGTCCCTCCAAGTATGGGTCCGACACAATCCGTACCACATTTTATCTTCATTCATCCGACGGAAAGTGACTGGCACTCGACACTGTGCCACCCTGGGTATGCAGTGCTTTGACAAATATGCTCCATTTCCTTTTAATATCAAAACTGATCCAACTAGTATCGGGATCTCGACGGAACCTCTAAATTTTCTAGGCCAAACAATATGAATTTCTCATCCAAACAGGATGTTGCTTTCACTCATGAATGAGACGGTGCCGAAAGGTCTCACAAAATCATGGTGATCAATATGGGGCGGAATGCAATCCCCCTCCTCATAGATGTTGATAATGCAACTATTTGGAATGCAATTTGCTGGCAGTATGTGCCACTCAACCATCCTCTTTATCATCTTCTTTATTTATGATGACATCGGATACACTTCATCATTCAATAAAATCCCTAAGGGATTTCCTTGTCGATATTTCGTGAAGTTATAAAAGCAACCACATTGGATCGTGATACTGCCCTTTTGTTCTTTTCCATTTTGTCGGCTCAGAATATGTCTTTGCCCTTAAACGAGCAGCTCTGCCTAAGGCTTTGAGGCTGAAAAACGCAATCCAAAATCCTTTCTTAATCATTTCTCGAGAATACGTCAGTGGATAGCTCTAGCCCTTCTAGAATGTTGACATACCTTCCTTGATGTTCTTCATAATGCTAGAATTTTTTCTTTCTGACACGGCGTATCTTTGCCATCATGCAGTCTGAAATCCCTTTCTGCTGCCGCGACTGGACATGCTCTATTACATATGGATCTACATCTGCGTGCTCTCTACTCCTCAGTAGCATCGAGGCAGCCGCATATGCCTCAAATGTCTCCTACTCTTCCAAGTGTAGAACATTGCAATCCGAACACTCTAAAAATGCTCCAGTAGCTGACAACTATCTAGCTAAACCCGAGCTATAGGTCGGACACCCAGTGAAAATCTCCTCAATTGGATTCCATGTCGGCACAGGCTCCTCAGTGAACTCTAGCTCAGTCTCTATAGCAGGCGAGCTGACGTCTCTCTCCTTCATTTATGGCTCATAAAATTCCTTCAGAATTAGAGGAAGCTCTGCAGCTGTCTGTCAGGTCTGTCTTGTTTCCATCCTGTCTAAGTTTCGGCGCTTGCAACAGTTGGCATTCCTACGCCATGTGAGCCTTAACGGCCCGTCTGTAGTCCTCTCTGCAGTGACAGTAACTAGATCTCCTCCTAGTGTGGTGATCATTGATGGGACTCGCTGGTTTCTTGCTGCACGGAGGTACAAGTCAGTAAAAGCCTTGGTGGCTTCTTGTTTTGATGTTTCTCCTTCTTCTTGGTGATTGATTATGACCAAAGGCTGCAGACCCTTGGCTTCTCTATGACTGACTAACTCCATGAGAGGGCCCTTATAAGCCACATTGACTTAAGGGAAATTCATGTCAAAATTTACCACACCTCCCTCAGGTGCCTTCTCTTCTCTGAGCGCTAGATGTAAACCGTCTTTGAACGAAAAAACCAGCTTTTTTTCTGAAATTTTTCAGCTTAAGGCAGGGGAAACGTCGGTAAGGCGATACTTTGCACGAATAAGAACAATAAAAATTTATTATAATTTATTGGATTTTAACCTTTATTAGATGCCATTATCTTACTTAATATAAGGTTAAAAAATTTGGAATTACAAGATTTCAATTATGAGAGCATTTTATTTCATGAAGATTTATTTTATTCCACTTGATTTTGATTACAAAATTTCTTTAATTTAAGACCCATTTACAGACACTTGGCCACACGACTATAGCAAAATAGTCATCCTTCTTCAGATTTGTCACGTCATGTAGTACTTCTTTTAGATATTGTCCATTTATCATAACATGGGTCTGTTTCCATGAGAATCTCCTTTCTCTACCACAATTGGTCTCTCCCATGTTGGTTTAAAATTTTTACCTATCTTGCGATGTGCAAGAATAGTCCTTCTAAGAACAAGGACGAGGTCACCGACTTTGAATGACCACGGGGGGACCAATTTATCGTGGGCTTGAATCATCTTTGTGTGGTAGTGTTCCAAGTTCTGTTGTGTAAGAAATCTTTTCCCTTCAAGGCTTTCTAACTCTGCAAGTCGGAGCTTGGCATTCTTTTATATTGTAATCTGATTGTCGACAGTGATACTGAGTGAAAGTAGCTGAACCTCTAATGGAAGCTTTGCCTCGGACCCGTACACTGGTGCGTAAGGTGTAGACTGCGTCAGTGTTTTGACTGTCGTCCTCTATGCCCATAACGCTTTTAGTAACTTGCCGTGCCATCGTCTTTGGTTATCGTTGAGCATTTTCATTAAAATCTGCACAAGTGTCTCGTTGAAAGCTTCCACCTAGTCATTTAATTTGGGGTAGTAGATTGTAGAGTATCTCTAATCTATCTCGTGTCGCCTACAAAATTGTTGATTTTGGTGCTCTTGAAGGCAGACCCATTATCTGAAATGATTCTGCGTGGTACACCGAAGCGGTAAACAATTTGGTTCTTAAAAAACTGTAGCACCTGCTGCTCTATAACTTCTCGTAACGGAACTACCTCTGCCCATTTGGAGAAATAATCCGTAGCTGCAAGTATAAATCTGTATCTTTTATAAGATGGAGGGTCTATCAGACCCACTATATCCGTACCCCAACACTCGAATGGCCACGAGGCGACCGTGGGGTGTAGAACATTCGGAGGTTGGTGCAAAACCACTCCATCCACTTGGCATTGAAGACATTTCTTAGCCGTATCAATGCAGTATGTCATCATTGTTGGCCAATAATATCTAAGTCATTTAATTTTCATATTCATCTTCGGCCCTGACTGGTGAGCTCCACACAATCCGATATGTACTTCTTTACAATATTTTGCGCTTCTACTCTACTTAAGCATCTCAACTACATCTGATCAAAATCTTCTGTATAGAACATTGTCGAATAAGGCGTGCGACAAAATCCTTTTCTGAATTTTATGCGCTGCTGACTTGTCTTCTGACAATCTTCCCATTTGCAAATATTCTATTAATGGCTGACACCAATCTTCAGTATCATCTGTTGTCGGCATATTTTTAGGTTGAGTGTTGTATTTTTGAAAAGAGGTCGCCTACAGAAATTGTCGGCGAATTTTAAATTTAATTTAAATAAATAATTTGAAAAATAGTATTTGATTTTGAAAATAATTTTAAATTTGAAAATTTTAAGATATGAAATCAAATTGATCTCACATCCTGAATAGTTTTTATAAATGAGCACCACACCACAAACCGTGTATCTATCCTGAAGAATAGACACACTGCTTGACGATGGGGCTCGATTAAATAAACTAGAAGATTTGTGACATTCATTTGGTCCGCGAACCAATTTTATAAGCCGACAAGTTCCCCGCTTAATATAAAGGAATTAAGCAGGGTTTATATTACTCAGGTTCTTAAAGTTCCCTATAAGGGCAAGCCCACTATAGTTAATTACATCTTAAATGAAGTGAATCATTTAAGAGAACTCTCGATAATGATCAGTGGTTTTGCTCTCAAGAATTTCAAAGTTTAAGGTTTTCAAAGGATTGGGTTTTGGAGATTTCAATAGAGATTAGCTCAAATTTAGAACATTTATTTCCAGGAGTCTAAAAGGAAGAGAAGTAGGAGAAACTGAGGATCCAAGAAAAATCTTGGCAACTTCCCAAACTATCCTATTATTTGGCTCGGATTTAAGAAAATCCTAATATTATCAGTTATTTCAATCTTGCCAATTTTAATTAATTTGGACTTATATTTGTATGATAAAATCATACAAGTAGCCTCAAAGATGTGAGGGTTTATGTCGTACCAAACGACTACCTCGGAGTCCTAGGACCGGTTAGGGCTTAATTTACATAACATGATTATGCAAATGCCTAACAAAAGGGTTGAGGATTTATGTTGCACTAGGAAAACTACCTCGAAGTCCTATGGCTTGGTTATTCAATTCTAGGAATGTTTAGCTGATGTAGAGTTGTTTTGCTAAAGAAGATGGCCGTGCTGCCCACCGTGCTCCAAGCTCCTTATTGTTGCAGAGGTTTAGTTTTAGAAGTCATAAATCAAAGGATGAGAGAAGTGTTTTGGTTTAGAGAAAATCTTAAAATCCAAGTGTTTTTAATGTTTTAGTTAAAACAAATCTTAAAGTTGTTTAAACAGAACTAATTAAGATCCCACGGTTCCGTCATCCCGGCACCGTTATTTTCATTGAATTCACTTAGTCCAGATAAATTTTGTAAACTCAACTGAATGAGTTCCACACTTTTATTTAGACCGTGGGAAATCCCGTTAACAACACGTGGGTTACATCATCCGAGGTATTCTCGATCATTCAACGAGACGTTTTAATTTAGTTGCAATTGTAGTTTTGTTATTCTGTTTGTGATTAAATTTTGAGTTATTTTATATTTTGAAATGTTGTGGCGGTGAATTTTATATTGTAATGACTTTTAATTTAGTTTTGGTTTCAATTCAGGGACTACCTTAAAAGTTTTGGTTTTCATGCAACAGTTGTTTATCATGCAAGAAAAGTAAAATACATTGCATGTAAGTAAATTGCAATGAAGTAAATTGCAATAAAATAAAAGCGTACCTGGAGAGTCTTCCCATCATCCCAAGCTGCACTTAAAACACATGTTAAGGCATTTAAATATTTCAACAAGTATTTAGGTAAAGCTAAGGGAGAGGTTTTGGTTGTCTACCAAAGTCCTAATCCTATAGCTAGTCATCTCCTATGACGTCTAGGTTCTTGTGTTTTGGTTTAAGGACGATTTTCTTCATCAAAGAAACAAATAAATTCAGTTGTTCTTATAAATATCCTATCATATTGAGGAAGTGTTTAAGACGAGTTTTAAACAACTTTTCAATACTTCTAGGATTGTTTTTTAAGTTCAAGAGAATTTAATTATACAAGTGAATTAATCATCCATGGGTTTAAGTTTTGTTCTCTTGCACATTGAACTAGGACATTTGAATATCCTATAAGTGAAGTAACACTTCACTTGATACCTCATTTAAGAGTTATAACAATAAGAGCTTTAAAAGGGCAAATCAAATTATTAAGTATTTTAATGATTTAAACCTAATGATTTAATTTTAATTTTGACTTAATTATAAAAAAATAGGTTAAGTTTGGAATAGTGTTCAAATTATTTTTAATTTAATTCTTAATGATTTAATTTAGGTTTGTTGATAAATGACTTTGATTTAATTTAATTCAATTTAATTTAATTTTTAATTTAATTTAATTTGATTTAATTTTAATTTAATTTAATTTAACTTGATTTGATTTAATTTAATTTAATTTAATTTTAATTCAATTTTAATTTAATTTAATTTTAATTTTAATTTAATTTTTAATTTTGTTTAATTTAATTTAATTTAATTTAATTTTAATTTAATTTTAATTTTAATTTTAATTTAATTTTAATTTGGATTATTATTTTAATTAATTTTTTTTAAGAATTAAGTATTATTGAAGTGATTTATTTAGGGATTTTTAAATTAAAGAATAAATATCCTCTTAAATAATATCCCTACTTTAATAATTTCAATTTCTATTATTTTTCCAAAATTTCAATTAATTAATTAATTAAAGTTGTATTTTAATTATTTTTGAAATGATTAGTAGGTTTCTACCCTTAATCATCTAAGTTTCAATCATCTAAAAATCAGTTTAAAATCAAATATTTTACCCTCCCCTTTGATTAATCCTAAAATTTTAATTAAGGGTTGAAATTTTTAATTACCCTTTTGTCCTTCAAGCTTAATAATTCTATAACTCACTAAATTAAGCTCAAATGAACTTGAAATTTTTATGTAACCTCACTCAAATGTTAATTAAGACGTTAGAGGAGAAAATGTGATTTTTCTGTATTTAATTTATTTATGTAATTATTTTTAATGGAAAATAGGGGTTTTCAAGGAAAATTCAATAACATAACCAAGGAAGTGCTTCTGTCCTAGAAAAAATTATGGGATTTTTCTAATGACCAGATGACCATTTGGACCAATTTTGGTGATTTTTTGAATTATATTTTATTTATTAGAATTATTTTTGATTTTTGGAGTATTAATTAATTTTAAAATAAAATTAAAGTTGAAAAATGGAATTTATATTTTTCTTAAATTTCTCTGAACTCAAGGAGTCCAGAGAAACAAATTTTACATTTTTCTAATTTTTCTTTTGATTTACTAGAATTATTTTAGTGAAAAGGTTGGAAAATACTTTTTTTAATATTAAAAATTACATTAAGCCTTTAAAATTCAATATCTTATCCTAGGGACTTAAAAAAATATTTTGTTTGTTTCTAAGTAATTAGGATTCAAAATGTGACACTTTTGTGATTTTTAATATTTTTATGTTTTTTATTATTTTTTAATTATTAAAATATTAAAATAATGATAAAAATCAACTCTTTTAGAAAATTACAATTTTAATTTTCCTAAGTTCCTCTGATATCAGAGAAGGTCCAAAACCATTTTTGTGAATTTTTGGAAAGTATTTTGTGAGTTATGAATTTTTAAAGTTTAATTTTATCCATTTTGCTTAAGAGGATTAATCAACCCATTTAGTGGGGTTAATCAAGTCCAATTGACTTCAAGTTTTTATGTGATGTTCCTCTGATCCTAAAGATCAGTGGAGAATTGTTTTCAAGTCAATTTGATGTATAGTTAACCCTAATTAATTAATGATTAATTTTGGGTATTTAGACCAATTAGGGTTGTTCCAAGTGAATTAACTCAAAACTTATTTTTCCTAGGTTCCTCTGGCCATAAGAAACATCACCAAATTTTGCTAGAATTTATTTCTCAATATGCTAATTATTGAAATTAAAATACTCAGAACAGTAACATGCAATTGAAAAATCAATAACTTCTCATAGGGATGGCCTCTGACCTTGAAAAATTCAGGGAATGTTCCCAAGTTCATAGGCTTCAAAAGCCCTATGGTCTCATGCCATGGTGAATTTCCTATATGCATGGAGAATTGAAATAGTGCAGAGAGTAAATAAATTATTAAAAATAAAATACTTGATGAAATGACTTGATTTCTTTTCCACATTATTCTCCTCTGTTCACTGAGCAAGGGGGTATTTTTATTTTATTTTGGGATTTTTCTACACAAAGTTATACATTTTTGAAGTTCTGGGTATTTAATAAATAAGAAAAATCCCTATTTATCTACTTATCCATGCGGCGCTACACAATCCTCGGCAGCTCCGAACGCCCACGCGGCACATTCCTATTAGACGCCGCCATCCGACTCAGCGTTCCAGGGGCCCGCGGTTCATGTACCATTGCACTGTCCGACTCGATCTCGACCTTCCGCTCGATACACGCTCGATCTGATGGCTCCTGGTCATCATCTACGACTGGTGTGAACCCGTGACCGTCCACGCTAAAACCCTAAGAACTCACTCGATTCTCAACGTATTTTTGTGTTCTTATGCTCTATGGATTCTTCTTGAAGAGACGAACACATCCATACGGTAAACATGCATTGAAATTAAGGCATTTGAAATGGAGAATCTCCAGAAGCTCACGAAGAAGAGAGAGTTCATACCTTTGCTCAAAGAAGTGAAGCTTCGATCTGAGAGTTGTGTCACATTCGATTGGGTCCAAGTAAGCTCCAGATGAAGTCCCTTGGCTCAGTGAAGTGCCTAGGTACAAAAGTGACCACGACTCGATCACAAAGCTTGGAGGCTGGAGCAACTAGGTGGCCTGGAGAGGGGGCTTTCACTGGGGAACTTCTCCTCTTGGTCTGGTGAAGGTGTAGGACCAATCAATTTGGAGATTGGCTCACTGTGGTAAAGTCTCCTAGTTTTAGGCTTGAATTTCAACTCTTAAATTGAACTCACAGAGAGGAGATGGCAGGGGGATTTCAGTGGGGATCAAGTTCTTCAGGTGTGGGGAAGAGTCTGGAATGATTTTGGCAGAGTTTCTGTGTGATTTGTTTCAGCACCTCTCCCATGGCCAAGAGAGGTGGTGTTTAAATAGAGTCGGTCGAGGCTCTCCCGGGGGAGTTAGGGGTTTGGATCAGCTGCTCTGGTGAGGAGAAGAACAGCCCTGGTGGCCATTGGGCATGGGGCAACTCAGCGAAGGAGAATTTCAATGTTGGCTCACATGGGAGCTCTCGGGTGTAGTGTTTTCCGGCAATCCAGGAGGCTGACCGGCAGGCACGGGTCACCCTCAGGTTCAGGTGAGTCAGGGCTAGGGTTTTGTGTATTCAATTGGCCAATGCCATGTGTAAAGGGCTTGGATTAAAATGGCATGGGGGAGAGGCCATTTTGGCTTGATTTGGTCCAAGCCATGGTTTTGGGTTAGGTTCACCTCCCCATGACCTCGGTTTTGAGCTGAAAAATCGGTTGGGTCGGCTAGGAAGGGGAAGTGAAGTCCCCATCCAAGGTGATGTGGTTAAACATGTTTTAGTGTGTAGCATGGAAGGGGTTAAAAATGCTTAATGAAGGATTAAGAAAGGGGGCCCTCCTTTTGCTACTTTGGGTATGGTCACATGTCAAACCCCCCATGGCTTCATATGGCTTGTAAATGGCTCATACTTGGCTTTGGAAAAAGTTTGGTCAATTTCATGAAAAAGGGTTTTAGAAATTTTGGTAATTTAGGGGTGATTTGATGGGATTTGGCATATGGCTTGCTTTGGAATTATTTTGTTATGGATTTAGAACTTAGGGGATGGTTTTTTCAAATGGATGATGATGGAGGATTGTCATGTGGGCTTTAAGATGGATTTTGGGCTTTTTGAAATCATTTTGGATGGGCTTTTTAAAGTGGTTTAAAAAGGTGGGCTTTAGGTTTTATAATAAGTTCATGGATGGGAATTTTGTAAAAGGTTGGGCCAAATAATTGTTGGATTTCATTTAGAGATGTGTCATGAGTAATTTGAAATAAATTTGAGGTGGTTTGGGTTTGAATTGGGTTAGATTTGGGCTTCTTTGGTAAAGGGGCCAATATAGGTCAAATTGGGCTAATTTGGGCCAATGTTGGGTTAGGGTTGAAATTGATGTAAAATTAATATTGGGAAATGTTTATGGGGGTACTATAAAGAGTTTTAAACTTTGGTTGGGCTTTAATTTTGGGATTTGGGCCCATTTGGGTTAGGTTTGGTTTTAGATCAAAAGTGGGAATTTTGGCTTTGGGTTGGATTTGGGTGGAGTTTGGGTTCAAATTTTTGGGCAAATCATGTTAGTGTTTTGTTTGTGGGGATGCTAGGAAGGTTTTAGAAAAGATTTGGGTCAAATTGGAGTTAAATTGGGTTAGTTTGGGCTAAGTTTAGGTCATGGGTCCTGATTGGGCTTTAAGGTCAAAAGTGAAATTGGATTCAAATGTCAATCAAATTGGGCTTGGATTTGGTCTAGATTAACATTGGGGATATTGAATGGAAGTTTAGAATTGAATTGGACCAAAATTGAGATCGATTGGGGAGATTTGGTTTGACATTGGGTTCATTTGGGTTTAAAATGGGCTAAGTTGGGGGTTTTGGTAAAAGTGGCGTAAATTGACAAAATTGGCCCATGATATAGTTGAACAAAATGAAATTGGGAATATTTGGGATTTTCTGGAATTTTTTGGGAATTTGCTGAATTTTTGGATTTTTTGGTCAAGAGGGGCATTTTGGTAATTTGGAGGGTATTGGGGGTATTTTTAGAAATTTTGGTATTTTTGGCTGGAGATGGTCATTTTAAGTGGGGGAAAATGTTTAGGATTGATTCTGGGGACTTTTGGGTGATTTGGAGATTTTGGAGGATTTGGGCAATTCCAAGGGCTTTTGGTAGGTTTGATGGGTATAGGGTCACTGGGGTCAAAAATTGAAATTTTGGAAGAATGAAGATTAATCAAATATGAGTGAAATGGAATCACTTTGTTTGAGTCATGAGGTAATATTAAGCCTATTTGAGCCATGAGAGGACTCACTAGAGGCATTCACTATGTTGTTCTTAACCCTCTTAACCAGGGGCTTAGGGGTTAAGGTCCATCCATATGAATTACCTACATGAGTCAGGGAGTCAAGTTGGGTATGGGTGTGGTTTTAGGATTTGGATTGTGTGTGTGAGAGTGTAGAGTATGAGTGTAGTGAGTGTATAAGTCAACCCTCACCAGACCAGGCCACCCAGGGTAGTCCTAAGGCCAAAGAGTCCTATAGGGAACTCATCCTTTAAACGTTCACATTTGATTTCAACCCTCTAGGTGATTAGGGGTCTACAATCAAGCTTGTGGGGTTTGCAGGGAGTTAAGAGGTGTTTAAACTTCTAAAGGGTGGGTTCCACTTCTAGTCCTCTAAGATAGTCAAAGGAAAAACCTAAGGCTAGATCCTAAGTAGTAAAGAGAGAAGAGAAGACCTCATCAAAAATGAGGTCAACATCTGTCACTATAACAGTTATCTCTTCTCTTTCGAGCTTGTGTAAACTATCGAGTTCGATCTGCGACAAAAATTGACGTCATTCTACTATAATTTCTATAGAATCTTTGGGTAAACAAGCCAATTCTATAGCAAGCTTAGCTAAAGCGTCTACGTGGGCATTATCTACTCGAGGAATCCATAGAACGTTGACCGAGGGGTGCTGCAGTGCTGCGTAACTACACGTGTGTTTAACCAGTGTAAAAATAATATGAAATAATAACACAGTTACTCCTTTATCAACACAAGTATTTGTATCGTTCACGTAATATAGGGCTCTAATGGAGTCTTAGATATCTATCCTACAGAGAAGTTTAGAGATTATGAACTAATTAAAGCTGTTGCAATTACTATCTAGTATACAGAAATAAAGAACACTTATACTATACTCTATTTTCTAATTTATGGAAGATTGCAATTTAGAAAAGTATCTCTCCCCTTGTTAAGAGAATTAAGTGAATGGATAACTAAACTAGTTAGAATTGTATTGTGCCAAATAGGAACATTCCTATTCTTTACCCTTTGGTCCAGGCATAAAGAATATTGACTAATCCTATGCTTGGTTACTGAATCTGCGGCTAGACTGGGAGGATGTCGGCTCTCACTTTGGAGTTCCCACGTTCCCCTCTCCTGAGGGCTAACATCTACACTTCAACATCCAAACGATAGGATCGAATTGAAGATTTTAGTCCGTCACTCTAAAATATCCAATTATACACCCGATAAATAATATTTCCCTATTTATTTGCACCCTCCTTCCAAGGCATTTGTTTTCCCTGAATCTTGGATGTAATCTTTACTTTAGTTGTGAAATCAACATAATTAAATAGTTCAATTGACCAAATTGAAAGTAAATTAAGATTCAAGTAAAAGATTATCACAATTTTTATTGAATATTTTAGGCACAACTAATTTAATTTTTCATTTCACAAAATCTCAAAAACAATGAGAAAGACAGAGAAGACTACTCAGAATGCATAGGAAGAATAACACAAAACTTAGATTTTATATAAAATTAAAGTTATCAAACAATTAACAAAATTTATCTCGAATTTTCTCCCCAAGCAGACTCCTTGAAGTTCCTCTGACTCTTCCCTCTTGTACAACACACTCAACTAAACTCACTATTATAATCTCTAGAACACACTTACACACTAAAGACACTAATAAGACACTCAAAAAGGACACCAAGGACACACCAAATTGTCTCTATTTAAAGAGTGAGAAATATTTCCAAAGGTTTCTTAAGCACCTCCTCAAAAAGCGTCCAGATTCATTGAACATTGCTTGAACCAACCTTCTCGCCGTCGGTGGGCTCGTTGGCCCCTGTCGACACATTTTTAGGTTGTGTGTTTTATTTTGAAAAGGGGGTCGCCTAACAGAAATTTTCGGCGAATTTTAGATTTTAAATTTGATTTAAATATATATATATAATTTAGAAAGTAGCATTTGATTTTGAAAATAATTTTAAGTTTGAAAAATCTTAAGATATGAAATCAAACCGATCTCACATCCCAAATAGTTTATATAAACGAGCACCGCACCACAAACCGTGTATCTATCCCGAAGAATAGACACCGCTTGATGGTGGGGCTCGATTAAATAAACTAAAAGATTTCGTGACATCCGTTTGGTCCGCGAACCAATTTTATAAGCCGACAAATTCCCCGCCTAATATGAAAGCATTAAACGAGGTTTATATTACTCGGGTTCTTTAAAATTCCCTATAAGGGCAAGCCCCTATAGTTAATTACATCTTAAGTGACGGAATCACTTAAGAAAACTCTCGATAATAATCAATAATTCTGCTCTCAAGAATTTCAAAGTTTAAGGTTTTCAAAGGATTGAATTTTGGAATTTCAATAGGGAACGGATCAAATTTGGAAGATTTTGTTTTGGGAATTCAAAGGAAGAAAGGTAGGAGAAATTACAGATTCGAAGCGAACTTCGGTAATTCCCCGACTATCCTATTGTTTGGCTTGGATTTAGGAAAGTCCTAATATTTATTTAATGTTTTGATCTTGCCAATTTTAATTAATTAGGACTTATATTTATATGATAGAATCATACAAATAGCCTTGAAGTTATGAGGGTTTATGTCGTATCGGACGACTACCTCGGAATCCTAAGTCCGGTTAGGGCTTAATTTGCAATGCAAATGCCTAACAAAAGGTTGAGGATTTATGTTGCACTAGGCAAATTACCTCGAAGTCCTATGGCTTAGTTATTTAATTCTAAGAAAGTTTTGCTGAAGTAGATCCGAGTTTTCATTGATGACGATGGTCGTGCTGCCCACTGTGCTCCAAGCTCCTTGTTGTCGCAGAGGTTTGGTTTTAGAAGTCATAAATCAAGAGATGAGAAAAGTGTTTTGGTTTAGAGAAAATCTTAATTTCCAAGTGTTTTTTATGTTTTAATTAAAACAAATCTTAAAGTTGATTATAACAACACCGGCTAAGATCCCACGGTTCCATCCTTCCGGCATCATTATTTTTATCGGATTTACTTAGTCCGGATGAATTTGCTAAACTCAACCGAATGAGTTCCACACTTTCATTTAGACCGTGGGAAATCCCGTTAAGCAACACGTAGGTTACATCATCCGAGGTATTCCCGATCATCCAACGGGACGTTTTAATTTAGTTGTAATTGTAGTTTTGTGTTCTGTTTGTGATTACGTTTTGAGTTGTTTTATATTTTGAAATGTTGTGGCGGTGAATTTTATCTTGCAATGACTTTTAATTTAGTTTTGGTTTCAGTTTTAGGGACTATCCTAAAGGTGTGGGTTTTCATGCAACAGTTGTTTATCATGCAAGAAAAGTAAGTGTGATACGATTAAATAAATTGCAATAAGGTAACCGCATGATAAAATAAAAGCGCACCTGGAGGGTCTTCCCGTCATCCCAAGCTGCACTTAAAACACAATTAGAATATTTAAGCAAGTTCCTAGGAAAAGCTAAGGGAAGGGTTATGGTTTTCTACCAAGTTCCTAATCCTATAGCTAGTCATTTCCTATGACGTCTAGGTCCTTGTGTTTTGGTTTGAGGACGATTTTCTTCATCAAAGAATAATTAAGTTCAGTTGTTCTTATAAACATCCTATCGTACTGAGGAAGTGCTTAAGACGAATCTTAAACATCTTTTCAATACCTTTAGGATTATTTTAAGTCCAAATGAATTTAATTAATCAAATGAATTAATCGTCCGGGAATTCAAGTTTTGTCATCTTGCTCAGTGAACTAGGACATTTGAATATCCTATAAGTGAAGTAGTATTTCATTTAATGTTCTATTTAGGAGTTATGACAATAAAAGTTTTCGGGGGCAAATTGGTATTCACATGATTTGTGATTTAGTTTAATCTCAGTTATCGGATTTAAATTTGGAATAGTGTTCAAGTTGCTTTATATTTAATTTCTTTCATGTCTTAGGTGATGTTATTTAATTCAATTTAATTTAATTTTTAATTTAATTTAATCTGGTTCAGTTTTAATTTTAATTTAATTTAACTTGATTTTAATTTTAACTTAATTCTATTACCTAATTTAATTTAATTTAATTTAGTTTGATTTGATGTGAATTAATTTAATTTAATTTAACTTGATTTAATTTAATTTAATTTATTAATTTAATTTAATTTAATTTGATTTAATTTTAATTTAATTTAATTTAATTTAATTTAATTTAATATGTTTTAATTTAATTTAATTTAATTTAATTTAACATTTTTTAATTTAATTTAGTTTAATTTAATTTAATTTAATTTATTTATTTAACTTAATTTAATTTAATTTATTCATTTAATTTAATTTAATTTGTTTATTTAATTTAATTTAATTTAATCTTTAATTTAATTTTAATTTTAATTTTAATTTAATTGAAAATTTAAAAAGAGTTTAATAATTTAACCTTTTTTATTTAATTTAAATGATTAAGTCTTTTTAACATTTTAAAACTTAAATTTGAATTATCATTTTTAATTAGGAATTAAATATTAATGAGATGATTAGTTTAGGGATCTTTAAATTAAAGAATAAATCTCTTCCTAATAATATCCCTATTTTATTAATTCCAATTTTATTATTCTTCCAAATTTAATCAATTATTTAATTAAGGTTTATTTTAATTATTGTAAATTGTTTAATGAGTTTCTACCCTTTAATTATTTAAATTTCAATCATCCAAATCAGATTAGGATCAAATATTTTACTTGTTAATTTTATTAAACCTAAAGTTTTAATTAAGGGTTAAAATTTTTTAATTACCATTTTGCCCTTCAAGCTTAATAATTTCATAACTCACTAAATTGAGCTTAAATGAACTTGAAATTTTTATGTGACTTCACTCATATGCCAATAAAGACATGAGAGGAGAAAATGTGATTTTTCTGCATTTAATTTATTTATGCAATTATTTTTGGTGGAAAATAGGAATTTCCAAGGAAAATTTAATAATATGACCAAGGGAAAGCTTCTGCCCTTAAAAAAATTAGGGGACATTCCTAATGACCAGAGGACCACTTGGACCAATTTTGGTGATTTTTTGAACTATATTATTTTTATTATAATTATTTTAAGTTTTGGAGTGTTAATTAATTTAAAAATAAAATAAAGGTTGAAAAATAAATTTTATATTTTTCAAAATTCTCTCTGATATCAGGGAAATCAGAAAATCAATTTTTGCAATTTTATCATTTTTCTTTGATTTATTATAATTATTTTAGTGAAAATGCTAGAAAATACATTTTTTTAATTTTAAAATTACCCTAGGGCTTTAAAATTTAATATCTCATTAAATAGACCTAATAAAAATATGGGATTTGTTCTCTAAGTGATTAAAATTCAAAATGTGACATTTTGGTGAATTTTATTATTTTTGTGATTTTTATTATTTTTTAATTATTAAAATATTAAAATAATATTAAAAAATCAACTTTTTTAGAAAATTAAAATTTTAATTTTTTTTAAATTCCCCTAATATCAGAGAGGCTCCAAAACCAATTTGGTGAATTTTTGAAAGGTATTTTGAAAGTTATGAATTTTAAAAGTTTAAAATGACTAAGTGGCTTAATCAACCCATTTAGTAGGGCTAACCAAGTCCAATTAACTTCAAATTTTTATGGTGTATTCCTCTGATCCTAAAGGTCAGTGGAGAATTGATTTCAAGTCAATTTGATGTATGGTTAACTCTAATTAATTAGGGACCTATTTTGGGTGTTTAAGCCAATTAGGGTTATTTTAAATGAACTAATTCAAAACCTATTTTTCCTAGGGTCCTCTAGTCATAAGGGACATCACCAAATTTTCCTAGAATTTATTTCACAACATGCTAATTATTGGAATTAAAATACTCAAAACAGTATCATGAATTTGAAAAATCAATAACTTCTCATAGGGATGGCCTCTGACTTTGGAAAATTCAGGGAATGTTCCCAAATTCAGAGGCTTCAAAAGTCCCATGGTCTCATGCCATGGTGAATTTCCTATATGCATGGAGAATTAAAATAATGCAGACAGTAAATAAATTATTAAAAATAAAATACTTAATGAAATTAAATGATTTCTTTTCCACATTATTCTACTCTGTTTATTGAGCAAGAGGGTATTTTTATTTTATTTTTCTGATTTTTCTACACAAAGTTATGAATTTTCCAAGTTCAGGAAATTAAATAAATAGAAAAATCCCTAATTTTCTATTTATCCGAGTCGGCGCCGCGTCATCCTCGGCATCTCCGAACGGCCACGCGGCGCGCTCCCATTCGACGCCGCCGCTTGAGTCAGCAGCCCGGGTCCCGCCTGTATCGTTCCGTCTCCTCATCCGACGCGATCCTGGCCGTCTGTCCGTGCGTGTATTAAATGAACGGCATCCGTTCATCGTCCCCAAGCCTCCTAGCCCGAGAACCGTCCATCTTCTAGGCCTAAGATCTCACTCGATACTCGACCAAATTTAATGTTCTTATGCTCTATGGATTCGTCTCGAGAAGACGAACACATCCATACGGTATATGTGGTATGAAATTGACTTAATAAAAATGGAGAATGTTCAGAAGCTCGGGAAGAAGAGTGAGGCCATACCTTTGCTCAGAGAAGTGTGGCTTCGATCTGAGGGTTGTTTCACCTTCGATTGGAGCCCGGCATGCTCCGGATGAAGTCTCCCGGTCCGGTGAATTGCCCGGTAGGATTTTGACCACAGCTCGATCACAAAGCTTGGAGAGTCTGGATTAACCTGGGTGGCTCCGGAGATGGGGCTTTTGTTGGTGGACACCTTCTCTTGGTCTGGTGAAGGTGTAGGACCAATCAATTTGAGGGTTGATCCACTGTGAAGAAGTGTCCTGGTTTTTGGGCTAAAGTTTGAGCTCGAAATTGAGCTCGACTGGAGGGAATTGGGCTGGAATTCAGTGGGGATCAAATGCTTTATGTGTGGGGAATGGTCTGGAACAATTTTGGCAGAGTTTCCTTAAGGTTTGTTTCAGCACCTCTCATGGCCGTGAGGGGGTGGTGTTTAAATAGGAGAGGGTGGAGGGCCTCCCAGGGAGAGTTAGGGCTTGGGATCAACTGCTCTTGGCAAGAGAAGAACATCTACAATGGCCACTGGGGATGGGGCAGCTCAGCAGGTGAGAATTCCAAGCTTGGGCTCACATGTGAGCTCTCAGCCATGAAGTTTTCCGGCGACCCAGGCGGCTGGCCGACAGGCATGGGTCACCCTCAGGTCCAGGTGGGTCAGGGTTGGGGTTTAGAGCAGTCAATTGGGCCTTGACATGTGTAAAGGAGATGGCTTGGAATGGAATGGGGAAGAGGCCATTTTGGCTAGGTTTGGGTCAACCCATCATTTTGGTCTTGGTTCACCCTTTAAGGTGGCTTTGGGTGTTGTGGGGAGTGACAAGGATCAGCTGGTTTGGCATGGAGAAGTCCTTATCCAAATATATTTGGATTAAATTTGGGTTAAGGTGAAACATGCTTAAGGTTAATGACTTTTAGGAGGTGCTTAAAGGACCTCCTCCTTTTGACATTTAAGGAGAGTTGACAACTTAGAGATCCTCATGGCTTGCCAATGGCTTGCATGTGGCTTCATGGCTCCATGTGGCTTGGGAAAAGATTAGGTCGATTTCATAAAAAAAGGATTTTGTGGATTTTGGCATTTTAATGGAAATTGTTATGGGGCTTGATTTGGAATTGTTTAATTGATGGGATTAGAACTTAGGGAATGGCTTTGATTAAGTGGATGGCAAATGGAAATGTCATGTGGGCTTTGGATGAATTTGAGCTTTTGAATTTGAAGGAAGTGGGCTTTTAGGAAGATTTAAGGGAAGTGGGCTTTTTGAATTTTAAAATGGACTTTTAGGATGAAATTTTGGTAAAGGCTTGGGCCAAATAATTGTTGGATTTAGCTCATAGATGTCTTGGAGCAAATTGGGAGTGATTTGGATTTGAATTGGGTTGAATTTGGGCTCCTTTGGTGAATGGGCCAATATAGGTCAAAGTGGGCTAACTTGGGCCAATATTGGGCTAGGGTTGAAATTGATGTAAAATTAATGTTGGGAAATGTCTATGGAAGTGTTTCAAAGAGGTTTTAACTTTGGTTGGGCTTTGATTTTGGGGTTTGGGCTCATTTGGGTTAGGTTTGGGTTTAGGTCAAAATTGGGCCTTTTAGCTTTGGGTTGAATTTGAGTGGGGTTTGGGTCTAAATGTTGGGCAAATCATGTTAGTGTTTTGTTTTTAGGGATGTTAAGGAAGATTTAGAAAAGATTTGGGGTTAATTGGAGTTGAATTGGGTGAGTTTGGGTTAGGTTTGGGTTATGGGCCCAAATTGGGTTTTAAGGCCAAAAGTGAAATTGGATCCAGATTTCAATCAAATTGGACTTAGATTTGGTCTAAATTGGTGTTGGAAATGTTGAATTGAAGTTTAGAATTGTATTGGACCAGAATTTGGGTCAATTGGGTAGGTTTGGTTTGACATTGGGTTCACTTTGGGTTTAAAATGGGTCAAATTGGGGGTTTTGATAAAAGTGGGGTAAATTGACAAAATTGGCCCATGGTGTAGTTGAACAAAATGAAATTGGGAATATTTGAGATGTTCTGGAATTTTCTGGGAATTTTCTAAATTTTTGGATTTTTGGGTCAAGAGGGGTATTTTGGGTATTTGGAGGGTATTGGGAGGTATTTTTGGAATTCTTGGTGTTTTTGGCTATGGATGATCAACTTGAGTGGAGAGAAATGTTTGGGATTGATTTTGAGGAATTTTGGGTAATTTAGGTGATTTTGCAAATTTTGGGTAGTTTCAAGGGTATTTGGTAGGTTTGGCGGGTGTAGGGTCCCGGGGGTCAAAAATTGAAAATTTGGAAAATTGAAAATTTGGAAAATTGAAAATTTGGAAAATTGAAAATTTGGAAAATTGAAAATTTGGAAAATTGAAAATTTGGAAAATTGAAGATTGGGTAAACTTGAATGGAATGAAATCATTTTGGTTGAGCCATGAAGCCACATCAAGCCCACATGAGCCATGAAGGGACTCATTTGAGGCATTCACTATGTTGTTCCTAACCCTCTTAGCCAAGGGCTTAGGGGTTAAGGACCATCCATGTGAATCACCTCCATGAATCAGGAGGTCAAGTTAGGTATGGGTGTGGTTTTAGGAGGTGTGTGAAAGTGTAGTGTATGAGTGTAGTGTGTGTGTAAGTCGGCCCCTTCACCGGACCGGGCCACCCGAGGCGGTCCTAAGGCCAAAGAGTCCTATAGGAACTCATCCTTTAAACTTCCACATTTGATTTCAACCCTATAGGTGATTAGGGGTCTACGGTCGAGTTTGTGGAATTTGCAGGGAGTTAAGAAGTGGTTTGAAATTCTAGATGGTGGATCTCAATTCTAGTCCTCTAAGATAGTCAAAGGAAAAGCCTAAGGCTAGATCCTAAGTACTAAAAAGAAGAAGAGAAGACCTCTTCAAAAATGAGGTCAACAGCGCCGTCAGCGGGCTTCTAGAACATAGTTCAATTGCTCAGGCTCACTGTCGGCGGGCTCGATCTCACCGTCGACGGGCTCCGTTATAATATATTCAAATTCTATATGGAAAAACATGCTGTCAGCGGCCTATTCCTCACCATTGGCGGCCTAGTTCAATTTTGTCTCTTTTATTCCTTTTTGTTCCAGATTCACTTCTTTTCTCATCTTTTTGCTCCATTATCAATAAATCTTCATTCCTGCAATAAAACACAGAAAACACATTTCTTTAAAGTGCAATATTAATATAAAATTGGTATGAATTTCTCAATACATTTTTCTTTGGTCAAACATTACACTAGGAATCTGTTCCAATACTTTCATTGTATACCGGTGGCACACTTCTATTATTGGCTTCAAAATCTTATATTGTCCTGCCACCTGCTGAATGATGAGTTGTGAGTCGCTATAAATGACAATATTCATTATTTCCATTCATATTGCTAATTCCAATCTGGTGATTAGTGCTTCATTATTGGTGCATAGCACTGTCAAGTGGTACGAGAATCTTAGCATCCCCTGATATGGTTTAAAAAAGATCAGACCAATCCCTGCTTTGCCTGGTTGTCAGCACATTTTTTTGAAGAGATTTAGAATTGGTTTTAGATTTATTATGTATATATATAATATGGAAAATATCATTTTAAATTGAAAATATGAAACCAAACTGATCTCATTATGTAATAGTTTAGATAAACGAGCGCAATATCACAAGCAATGCATCTATCCCGAGAAATAGACACACTACTTGATGATATGGCTTGATTAAATAAACTACAGAATTTATGACATCTGTTTAGTATGTGAACCATTTATATTGGCCAACAAGTTCCCCTGTTTAATACAAAAGATTAAATAGGGTTTTTATTACCTGGCTTCTAAAGTTCTCTAAAGAGGCAAGCCCCTATAACTAATTACATCCTAAATGATTGAAGTCACTTAAGAAAACTCTCGATAATGATCAATGTTTTTACTCTCAAGACTTTTAAAGTTTAAGATTTTCAAGGATGAACATGGAAATATCAAATGGGATAGGATCAGATTGGAACAGTTATTTTGGAATCCAAAGAAGTGAGAAGTAGGGGATGTCACAGACCCGAGGGAGAACCTCTGACGACTTTCCAGACTATCATATTATTTTGCTTTGATTTTGGAAATTATTCATTGTTTCAATCCCGTCAATTTTATTTGTTTAGGACTTTCTTTGTAAGATATAATCATACAAATAACCTGGAAGATAGGAGGCTTTATGTCATGATATATGACAACCTTGAGATCCTAAAAAATATTTAGGGCTTAAATTGCACAACATGATTGTGCAAAGGCCTAAAGATAAGGTGAGGACTTATGTCGTACTAAGCAAACAACCTTGAAGTCTTATGGCTTGTTGTTTTAATTCTAAAGAATGTTTAGTTGATGTAGATTCATTTTGCTGTTGAAGATCAATTTGCTCTCTCGATGGTGTTCTTGTTGCCCATGATATTTGCTCCGAGCTCCTCATTGAAGTTGGTTTTATTTTAGAAGTGTCAAATTGCAGAGATGAGAGAAGTGTCAAGTCTAGAGGTTAAGTTTTCTGATGTGTCAAATTCAACGTCTTAAGTTTTATTAAGGGGAATTTGAGTTGATTATAGTGACACCAGTTAGGATCCCACTGTCCCCTCATTCCGGCACCACCATTTTCTTTGGATTCACTTAGTTAAGATGAATTTACCAAATTTAAGTAAATAAATTCAATATTTTTATTTAGACCATGGGAAATCTCGTTAGCAGCTGTAGGTAGAATCATCCGAGGGATTCCCGATCATCCGATAGAGGGTGTATTAATTTAATTGCAATTGTAATTTTTGTTGTGAATCAATTCTTCTTGTTTTTTTTACAGCTATCCTAAGAGTTCCAGTTTTGACATGCAAGTAGAAGTAACATATTAAATAAAGCAGTGTAAATTGCAATAAATAAAGGCCTAACTGGAAGTCTTTAAGTACACCAGCTAAAACATTTTAAAGAGGTATAAAAGTAGCAATTGAAATTTAGTGATTTAAATTTAGCGAGGGAACCTATTTCATAACTTGGTGGGTCTAAATGTGTGTTAAGGATGATTTTCTTGATCAAAGAAGAATGAAATCCATTTGTCCTTCTAAGATAACCCATTAGATTGAGAAAGTACTCGAAGCATAAACTTGAACATTTTTCTTAAAGCTTTGAGTCCACTTAGAGTTCATTTGGTTTCATCATAATGTTCAATAATTTTAAACCTGATTCACTACCTAGCCCTTAAGCTTTTATGAGTAGATTTATAATTTAAAAGGAATATTGAATTAAGTAACATTTGATCTTTATTAAAAATTGTATTATTATTCAACCATTGATTAGGGGCTTTAGATTGGTGAGTTACAATCTTCCTAGATCAAACCCCCTTACTTTAGGTTCGTCAAATTTGATTAACCTTCAAATTTTATTTAATTTAGAAAATTACAACTTTGTCTTTAATATGGAAATGTGTTGAGTTGGTTTCTCCCTCTTAGTCCCTTATGTTTCATTCATCTAAGAAGGTCAAGCAAGATTGTCCATTGCCCATTTACCCTTTGGTTAGGCCTAAATATTAATTAATGCTTAAATTTCATAATTACCATTTTGCCCTTTTAGGCATGTTTACTTCATAATTCTTTAAATATAACTCAAATGACTTTGAAATTTTTATTGAATCACGCTCATGGGTCAATTAAATATCAGAGGAGAAATGTGATTTTCTGATTTTTATTTTATTTTTAGAATTATTTTTAATGCAAAATAGGGATTTTAAAAGTAAATTCAATAATTTAATCAATATTTACTATATGTCCTTAGGAAAATTATGAGGGTTTCACCTAGGTCAGAGAATCACTTGGACCAAAATTCATGATTTTTTAGTTTTAATTTAATTATTATAATTATTTTATGTTTTGGAGTATTAATTAAATATAAAATATTTTGTAAATTGAAAATTAAGTTTTATATTTTTCATAAATCTCTCTGAGTCCAAAAAATCCAGAGAAATAAATTTCATATTTTTGTGATTTATATTTTAATTATTGGAATTATTTTAGTGAGAAATTAATGAAAATTCATTTTTAGCCTTTTAAAATTACTTTTAACCTTTGCAAATTAATATCTTTACTTATAAAATTAGAAAAATTATTCTAAGTACTCCCAAGTGATTAGAAGACAATTTAAAACATTTTGGTGAATTTTAATATTTTTATGATTTTTTAATTATTTAAATATTTAAAATATGTTTAAAAATGCAAATTTTACAAAAATTCTAATTTTATTTTTCTTGAGTTTCTCTAATCACAAAAGACTCTGAAAATCAATTTTGGTGATTTTTTGACTTGTATTTTAATTATTATAGTTATTTTAATTCCAAAAATACTATTTAGCTTGGAAAATTAAATTAGGTGATCAAATTAACTCCAAATAATTTAATTTTTTTTATGAGGAGTTTCTCTAGTGCTAAATTATAGTGTAGAATCAACTTTGTGATTTTTCTGATTTTTGTTTAATTATTTATTTTTCCTTAATTTTTAATGAGTTAATTACATTTAGGGGGCTCCTTAATTACTAAAATCCTGTTTTATAATTTTCTTATGTCCCTCTGACCTCAGTGAATCTGCAAAACTTGATTTTATAATTTTCTGATTTATGTTATAATTATTATAATTTTTTAATCAAAATAGTGACCATTCACTTGAAAATTAGATATCTCCACTTAGTGATACTCCCTGACTTTGAAAAAAATCAGGGAAGACTCCTAAGGGCAAAGGGAACAAAAGCCTTATGGTCTTATGTCATGGTGAATTGTTTATGGAAGTGGAGAATTGAAATACTGAATATTTTATCTAATTAATCAAAAATAAAACATGCATTAAATAAACTTTAAACAATTTCCACATTGTTCTCCTCAGTTCACTGAGCAAGGGGGTATTTTTATTTTATTTTTATGAATTTTCTACATAAAGTTATGCATTTTTAAAATGGGACTAAATTAAATAAATACAGAAAATTCATATTTTCTCACTTAACCACGTCAACCTACGGCGGATCAAAAGGCCACGCGGAATTGTTTAATTCAGCGCCGCCATCCGTGTCAGGACTGAGCTCTGCGGTTCCGTTATATCTTTCCGTCTGGTGCAATTTGGGCCATCCAATGGATACACGTGCCATCCGACGGCTGAGAGTCTTCATCCCCAACTGTTTTGAACCTGAGACCGCACGTTCTCGATCCCTAAAATCTCACTTGATACTCAACCAAATCACTCACGGTTTGTTCCTACACCTTAATCTAGCCTAGATGAGCACATCTATACGGCTAATGCAATATGAAATCAAGCCAATTCTCATGGAGACCAAAACCAAGATCTGTTTGGGTGGGGTGGCCAATACCCGAGTCCAAGAGGTGTAGCCTCAATTGGAAGTATTTTATACCTTCGTGAGGACCTCCCGAAGCTCCTCCAAGTGCCAATATTATCCCTTTATGAGCCTAAGTATGAAGTCGATCTGCAGGAAGATCAGGCTTGACCAATATATGGTGCAGAGGGCTCAACAGAGGGTGAATTCGATGGGGAACTTCTTCTTTAGTTATGGTGAAGGTGTGGGAAGATTTAATTGGGCTTTGGTGGAGTGTAACGGAGTGTCCTATTTTTGCCCCAAATTTGAGCTCATAAATTGAACTCATGCAGAGGAAATTAGGGTTGGAAGGCAGTGGAGTTGAGCTTCTTTGTGTTGTGGGAAGGGTTTGGGACAAATTTGGCAGAGTTTGGTTAAGCTTGGTGCAACAACCCTTTCAAACCGTGGAGGAGGGCTGTTTAAATAGCCATGGCTACGGGGTTTATCAGAGCTAGCTAGGGCTTGGGATCAGCTGTCTTGGTGGGGAGAAGAAAAGCTGCAGCGGCCATTAGGGTTAGGACAACTCAACAAGGTTTAATTTTGGATTTAAACCTGTTTTTGGTCTTGTCAGCCTGGTGTTTTCTGGCGATTGGGGTGGTTGTCAGCATATTTTTAGGTTATGTTGTATTTTTGAAAAAGGGGTCGCCTACAGAAATTGTCGGCGAATTTTATATTTTAAATTTAATTTAAATATATATAATTTAGAAAGTAGTATTTGATTTTGAAAATAATTTTAAATTTGAAAATTTTAAGATATGAAATCAAACCGATCTCACATCCCAAATAGTTTATATAAACGAGCACCGCATCACAAACCGTGTATCTATCCCGAAGAATAGACACACTGATTGGTAATGAGGCTCGATTAAGTAAACTAGAAAGGTTTGTGACATCCGTTTGGTCCGCGAACCAATTTTATAAGCCGACAAGTTCCCCTGCTTAATATGAAAGCATTAAACAAGGTTTATATTACTCGGGTTCTTAAAATTCCTTATAAGGGCAAGCCCCTATAGTTAATTACATCTTAAATGACAGGAATCACTTAAGAAAACTCTCGATAATAATCGATAATTCCGCTCTCAAGAATTTCAAAGTTTAAGTTTTCAAAGGATTGAATTTTGGAATTTCAATAGGGAATGGATCAAGTTTGGAATATTTTATTTTGGGGATTCAAGGGAAGAAAGGTAGGAGAAATCACAGATTCGAAGCGAACTTCGGTAATTTCCCAAGTATCCTATTGTTTGGCTTGGATTTAGGAAAGTCCTAATGTTATCTAATATTTCAATCTTGCCAATTTTGATTAATTTGGACTTATATTTGTATGATAAAATCATACAAATAGCCTTGAAGATGTGAGGGTTTATGTCGTATCAAACGACTACCTCGGAGTCCTAAGACCGGTTAGGGCTTAATTTACACGACATGAGCATGCAAATGCCTAACGAAGAGTTGAGGATTTATGTTGCACTAGGCAAACTACCTCGAAATCCTATGGCTTGGTTATTTAATTCTAAGAAAGTTTTACTGAAGTGGACTCAGGTTTTGCTGATGACGATGGCCGTGCTGCCCACCATGCTCCGAGCTCCTTGTTGTTGCAGAGGTTTAGTTATAGAAGTCATAAATCAGGAGATGAGAAAAGTATTTTGGTTTAGAGAAAATCTTAATTTCCAAGTATTTTTTTATATTTTATTTAAAATAAATCTTAAAGTTGATTATAACAACACCGGTTAAGATCCCACGGTTCCATCCTTCCGGCATCGTTATTTTTATCGGATTCACTTAGTCCAGATGAATTTGCTAAACTCAACTGAATGAGTTCCACACTTTCATTTAGACCGTGGGAAATCCCGTTAGCAACACGTAGGTTACATCATCCGAGGTATTCCCGATCATCCAACAAGACATTTTAATTTAGTTGTAATTGTAGTTTTGTGTTTTGTTTGTGATTAAATTTTGAGTTGTTTTATATTTTGAAATGTTGTGGCGGTGCATTTTATCTTCTAATGACTTTTAATTTAGTTTTGGTTTCAGTTTTAGGGACTATCCTAAAAGTATAGGTTTTCATGCAACAGTTGTTTATCATGCAAGAAAAGTAAGTGCGATGCGATTAAATAAATTGCAATAAAGTAAATTGCAATAAAATAAAATCGTACTTGGAGGGTCTTCCCGTCATCCCAAGCTGCACTTAAACACAATTTAGAATATTTAAACAAGTTCCTAGGTAAAGCTAAGGGAAGGGTTATGGTTTTCTACCAAATTCCTAATCCTATAGCTAATCGTTTCCTATGACGTTTAGGTTCTTGTATTTTTGTTTGAGGACGATTTTCTTCATCAAAGGACAATGAAGTTCAATTGTTCTTATAAATATCCTATCATTTTGAGGAAGTGCTTAAGAAGAATCTTAAACATCTTTTCAATACTGATAAGATTGTTTTAAGTCCAAATGGATTTAATCAATCAGGTGAAGTAATCGTCCGAGGTTTAGTTAAGTTTTGTTGTTATCTTACTCAGTGAACTAGGACATTTAAATATCCTATAAGTGAAGTAACATTTCATTTAACGTTCGTTTAGGAGTTATGGTAACCAAAGCTTTCGAGGCAAATCGGTGTTCAAATGGTTCGTGATTTAGTTTAATTTCGGTTATCTGATTTAAATTTGGAATGGTGTTCAAGTTGCTTTATTTTGAATTTCTTTATGTCTTAGGTGATGTTATTATTATTTTATTTTTTTTAATTCAATTTAATTTAATTTTAATTTAATTTAATTTGGTTTAGCTTTAATCTTAATTTAATTTAATTTGATTTTAATTTTAACTTGATTCTATTACTTAATTTAATTCAATTCAATTTATTTTGATTTGATATGAATTAATTTAATTTAATTTAATTTGATTTAATTTAATTTAATTTAATTTAATTTAATTTAATTTAATTTAATTTAATTTAATTTAATTTTATTTTTAATTTTAATTTAATTTAATTTAATTTAATATGTTTTAATTTAATTTAATTTAATTAATTAAGTTTAATTTGATTTAATTTAATATGTTTTAATTTAATTTTATTCAATTTAATTTTACTTTTAATTTTAATTTAATTGAAATTTTAAAAGGGTTTAATTTAAATAATTTAACTTTAATTTAATTTAATGATTAAATCTTTTAACATTTTAAATCTTAAACTTGGATTATCATTTTAATTAGGAATTAAATATTATGGAGATGATTAATTTAGGGATTCTTAAATTAAAGAACAAATCTCTTCCTAATAATATCCCTATTTTAATAATTCCAATTTTATTATTCTTCCAAATTTAATCAATTATTTAATTAAGGTTTATTTCAATTATTTTCAAATTGTTTAATGGGTTTCTACTCTTTAATTATTTAAATTTCAATCATCCAAATCATATTAGGATAAGATATTTTACTCTTTAATTTTATTAAGCCTAAAGTTTTAATTAAAGGTTAAAATTTTAATTACCATTTTGCCCTTCAAGCTTAATAATTCCATAACTCACTAAATTGAGCTTAAATGAACTTGAAATTTTTATGTGACTTCACTCATATGTCAATAAAGACATGAGAGGAAAAAATGTGATTTTTCTGTATTTAATTTATTTATGTAATTATTTTTGGCAGAAAATAGAGATTTCCAAGAAAAATTTAATAATATGACCAAGGGAAAGTTTCTGTTCTTAAGAAAATTATGGGACATTCCTAATGACTAGAGGACCACTTGGACCAATTTTGGTGATTTTGTGAATTATATTATTTTTATTATAATTATTTTAAGTTTTTGAGTATTAATTAATTTAAAAATAAAATAAAGGTTGAAAAATGAATTTTATATTTTTCAAAAATCCTTTTGATATCAAGGAAATTAGAAAATCAATTTTTACAATTTTATGATTTTTCTTTGATTTATTAGAATTATTTTAGTGGAAATGCTAAAAAATACATTTTTTTAATTTTTAAAATTACCTTAGGGCTTTAAAATTTAATATCTCATTATAGAGACTTAAGAAAAATATGGGGTTTGTTTCTAAATGACTAAAATTTAAAATGTGACATTTTGGTGAATTTTATTATTTTTGTGATTTTTATTATTTTTTTTAATTATTAAAATATTAAAATAATATAAAAAATGAACTTTTTTAGAAAATTGAAATTTTAATTTTCTTAAATTCCCCTGATATCAGAGAGGCTCCAAAACCAATTTGGTGAATTTTTGAAAAGTATTTTGAAATTTATGAATTTTTAAAGTTTAAATTGGCTAAATAGCTTAATCAACCCATTTAGTAGGGCTAACCAAGTCCAATAGACTTCAAATTTTTATGGTTGGTTCCTTTGATCCTAAAGGTCAGTGGAGAATTGATTTCAAGCCAATTTGATGTATGATTAGCTCTAATTACTTAAGGACTTATTTTGGGTGTTTAGACAATTAGGGTTATTCCAAGTGAATTAATTCAAAACCTATTTTTCCTAGGGTCCTCTGGTCATAAGAAACATCACCAAATTTTTCTAGAATTTATTTCACAACATGCTAATTATTGGATTTAAAATACTCAAAACAGTAACATGAATTTGAAAAATCAATAACTTCTCATAGGGATGGCCTCGACTTTGGAAAATTCGTGGAATGTTCCCAAATTCAGAGGCTTCAAAAGCTCCTATGGTCTCATGCCATGGTGAATTTCCTATATGCATGGAGAATTAAAACAATGCAAAGGATAAATAAATCATTAAAAATAAAATACTTAATAAAATTAAATGATTTCTTTTCCACATTATTCTCCTCTGTTCACTGAGCAAGAGGGTATTTTTATTTTATTTTTCTGATTTTCCTACACAAAGTTATGCATTTTTGAAGTTTAGGGAATTAAATAAATAGAAAAATACCCTAATTTTCTATTTAAAACGGCGGCGCTGACTCATCCTAGGCATCTCCGAAACGCCGTGTGTCGCGCTGCCATTCGACGCCGCCACTTGAGTCAGCAGCCCGGGTCCCGCCTTCCGCGTATCATCTGCCGATCCGACCCGATCTGAGCCGTCCGTCCGCGCGTGTATGGAATGAACGGTATCCGTTCATCGTCCCCAAGCGTCCTAACCCGAGAACCGTCCATACTAAATCCCTAAGAACTCACTCATTTCTCAATGGATTTTCGTGTTCTTGTGCTCTATGGATTCGTCTTGAAGAGACGAATACATCTATACGGTGATCATGCATTGAAATTAAGGCATTTGAAATGGAGAATCTCCGAAGCTTGGGATAAAGAGTTAGCTCATACCTTTGCTCGGAGAAGTGTGGCTTCAATCCGAGGGTTGTGTCACCTTCGATCGGGTCCAAGCAAGCTCCGCATGAAGTCCCTCGGCCCAGTGAATTGTCTAGGTAGGATTTCGACCAAGCCCGATCACAAAGGTTAGAGTCCGGAATCGGATGGGTGGCCCGGAGAGGGGGCTTTTGTCGGTGGACTTCTTCCCTTAGTCCGGTGAAGATGTAGGACCAATCAATTTGAGGATTGGTCCACCGTGAAGAAGTGTCCCGGTTTTGGGTGGAATTTTGGTCGAGAAATCGGGCTCGTTGGTGGGGATTAGGGCAAATTATCACCGGGGATCAACCGCTCTAAGTATGGAGAGTGGTCCGGAGTAATTTTGGCGGTGGTTTCGGTAAGGTCAGTTCAGCACCTCTCATGGCCGAGAGGAGGTGAGGTTTAAATAGGAGAGGGTGGAGGGCCTCCCGTGGGGAGTTAGGGCTTGGGATCGACCTGCTCTTGGCAAGAGAAGAACAGTCTACAATGGCCACCTGGGATGGGGCGACTCAACAGGTGAGAATTCCAAGTTCGGGCTCACATGCGAGCTCTCGCACTGGTGGTTTCCGGCGGCTGTGGTGGTCGGCCGGCCAGTGGTCGAGTCACCTTCAAGGTCGGGGAGGTCGTGGTCGGGCTTAGTGCAGTCAATTGGCATTGGCCATGTTTAAAGGGCTTGATTTAGATGGAATGAGGGAGGAGCTAATTTTGGGTCCAAATGGGTCCAAATCATGGATTTAGGTTTGGTTCACCCTCCAAGGCCTGATTTTTGGGCTAAGGGAATCAGGTAAGTTAGCTAGCTTAGTGGGGAGAAGTCACCATCTAAGTACATTTATGTTTAATCAAGGTTTAGAAGAGTCATGAAAAGGCTTAATCACCCTTAAGGGAATCATTAAAGGACTCCCTCCCTTTGCCAAAAATGACATGGTGAAGTGTAAAGTGGCTTCCATGGCTTGCATATGGCTTGTGCATGGCTTCATGGCTCCATTTGGCTTGGGCAAAGCTTACCAATTTCATGGAAGTAGATTTTAGGAATCTTGGCATTTTTGATGGAAATTTGGATGAAGCTTGATTTGGAATGGTTTAATAATGATTTTGAAACTTAGGGGTGATATCAATTAAAGGTATGATGAAAAGGAATTGCCATGTGGGCTTTAGGGCCAATCTTGGGCTTTTGTATTTGGTGGAAATGGGCTTTTAGAATGGTTTAAGAAAGTGGGCCTTTAGGTTTGAAAACAAATTGGTGGATGGAAATTTTGTGAAGGATTGGGCCAAACAAATGTTGGGTTTAGCTCATGGATGTGTTATGAGTGATTTGAAGCAAGTTGGGAGTGTTTTGGGTTTGAATTGGGTTGAATTTGGGCTTCTTTGGTGAATGGGCCAATATAGGTCAAATTGGGCCAACTTGGGCCAATGTTGGGCTATGGTTGAAATTGATGTAAAATAAATATTGGGAAATGTTTATGGGAGTGTTTCAAAGAGGTTTTGGCTTTGGTTGGGTTTTGATTTTGGGGTTTTGGGCTTATTTGGGTTAGGTTAGGTTTTAGGTCAAAATTGGGCCTTTTAGCTTTGGGTTGAATTTGAGTGGGGTTTGGGTCTAAATTTTAGGCAAATCATGTTAGTGTTTTGTTTGTGGGGATGCTAAGGAAGGTTTAGAAAAGATTTGGGGTTAATTGGAGTTGAATTGGGTTAGTTTGGATTAGGTTTGGGTCATGGGTCCAAATTGGGCTTTAAGGTCCAAAATGAAATTGGGTTCAAATGTCAATCAAATTGGACTTGGATTTGGTCTAGATTAGTGTTGGAAATGTTTAATTGAAGTTTAGAATTGAATTGGACCAGATTTTGGGTCAATTGGGTAGGTTTGGTTTGACATTGGGTTCACTTTGGGTTAAAAATGGGCCAAATTGGGGGTTTTAGCAAAAGTGGGGTAAATTGACAAAATTGTCCCATGGTGTAGTTGAACAAAATGAAATTGGGAATATTTGGGATTTTCTGGAATTTTCTGGGAATTTTCTGAATTTTTGGATTTTTTTGGGTCAAGAGGGGTATTTTGGGTATTTGGAGGGTATTGGGAGGTATTTTTGGAATTTTTGGTATTTTTGGCTATGGATGGTCAATTTGATTGATGTGTGAATGTTTGGGATTGGTTTTGAGGAATTTTGGGTAATTTAGGTGATTTTGCAAATTTTGGGTAGTTTCAAGGGCTTTGGGTGGGTTAGGCGGGTGTAGGGTCCCGGGGGTAAAAAATTGAAAATTTGGAAAATTGAAGATTGGGTAAATGTAAGTGGAATAAAATCATTTTGGTTGAGCCATGAAGCCATATTAAGCCTATATGAGCCATGAGAGGACTCATTTGAGGCATTCACTATGTTGTTCCTAACCCTCTTAACCAAGGGCTTAGGGGTTAATGACCATCCATGTGAATCACCTACATGAGTCAGGAGGTCAAGTTGGGTATGGCTGTGGTTTTAAGAGGTGTGTGAAAGTGTAGTGTATAAGTGTAGTGTGTGTGTAAGTCAGCCCTCACGTGCACAGTGCCACCTGGGTAGTGCCTTAAGGCCAAAGAGTCCTACGAGAACTTATACTTTAAACTTCCGCATTTGATTTCCACCCTCTAGGTGATTAGGGATCTACAGTCAAGTTTGTGGAGTTTGCAGGGAGTTAAGAAGTGGTTTGAATTTCTAGGTGGTGGGTCCCAATTCTAATCCTCTAAGATAGTCAAAGGAAAAGCCTAAGGCTAGATCCTAAGTACTAAAGTGAAGAGAAGACCTCATCAAAAATGAGGTCAACAGTGGTCAGATGGCCAAGGTCAGGTCAGATCATGGGTGAGCCAGGAAGGTTGAGTGGTGGCCTCAATTTGAACATTGGGTAGCTCCATGGTGAAATTCAATGAGGATTTTAGGTTTTGGCTAAAGTGGCTAGCTTGGGTTTGGTCCCTTGGTCACTTGGCTAAATCCTTTCCCAAAGTTTTTAGGGTTGGTCTTAAGACCCTCTGGTGGGTTTTGGTGAGTTTGGATGGTTGGTTTGAGCATGAAACCAAGGCCAAAATGTATTATGAAGGGGGTTAAGTCCAAGTGGAGAGGGGATAAGGAGTGGTCACCTCTACTTGCCAAATTTGGTAAAGTTCACCCTCATGATGGCCATGGAAGGGTTCATAAGTCATGCCATGCCATGTACGAGGTCATGAGGATGTTTCACACAAAAGGAAATTTTAATTTTATGGATTTTTAATAAAAAATGCCAACATGCCTAATTTGGGTAAAGAGCCATGTATGCATGATGAAGTTTGGTATGATGTCATGGGAAGAGGGTTTAAATGCCATGGAATGATAACGGGAGGATTAATTGTCTTGTAGGCTCAAATTTGGGCTTTTAAAATCATTATCTTGGGCTTTTAAAATGCATAAAGGGAAAGGCCTTTTAACATGTATGTGATGATTTTGAATTTTGGAACTAAATATGGAATGATCAAATTGGATTGTGGTTGATTGATATTGGATTTAGGCATGTTGAATTTTGATGCGAATTTGAAATTTGGGGGGATTTGATTGATCATGAGGTTCAATTTGGGGAAATTGGAATTTTGGGTTAAAATTGGGGGTTTTGATTTGGGTGGAGTTTAGGCTTCGGTCTAGACCAATTGATGGCTCAATTTGGTCTAGGGGAATGTCATAAAAAGTTTAAAATCTAAAATTAAGGAAACTGGGTTGATCATAGGATTCAATTTGATGCATTTTAAGGATTCAGTCACATTGGGGATTTTTGGCTAAGGTTAAAATTAGGGTTTGAAGTTAATCAAATTGAGGTTCAAAATGGTTCCAATTGAGATTGGAGATGTTGAATTTGAGTTTGGGGTTGAAACTGGAGAATTTTGGAATCAATTTGGTAGACATTGGGGTTGATTTGGGGATTTGGTCATTTAGGGGCAAAATTGGGATTTTGGTCAAAATTGGTCAGATTGGGGCAATTGGATGGCATGGAGAAGTTTCAAATAATTTGTAGGATTTAATCGGATGGAATTTGTATTTTGCAATTTTGGGTGTTTGAGGGGTATTTTGGTAATTTGGCCAACTTTGTTGGGTTTGGGTGCAATTGGGCTAAATGGTGGTTCAACTTGATTTGGGTAGGATTTTGAAATGAATTTGGAGATTTTGGCAAATTTTGAGAATTTTGAATTAAAAATTGGAATCTGGAATGGAATCAGGGTTTAGGGGCATGCTCATGGGCCTTAGCCATGTCTAACCACTTCAGGAATAAGCCTAACCATATGGCCACCACTTTATGAACTTTCACATATTGATACTAGCTAGCTTAATTAAAGATTAGAGGCTTGGGACTATCCATGTTTCTTAAACGGTAGAGGGGAATTGGTTTAGGGTTTTGGAATAAATGGGGGATTCAAGGGATTAAGGGTGTGTGTGCAAAGACGAAGCCATGGTCACCCAAGGTTGCCCTAAGTCCAAATCATTCATATAGGAGCTCACCTTTAGTTCTCCGCATGTTGGTTTTAACCTTCCAAGTGATTTGGAGGTTTATGACCATCCATGTAGTATTCCAAAAGGAGCTAAGAAGTGGTGCAGATCTCTAAATGGTGGGTTCCATCTCTAGTCTTCCAGGATAATCAAGGAGGAAGTATTATGACTAGATCCTAAGAACTAAGTTCTCGGACTACGGCGACGTAGTGTGGTGTGTCATTGAGCTTCGAAAAATGGGTCGAGCTGGTCAGTGAGAAGACCTACTCGGAACCTCGAAGGTGGATGAAAAGGGAAAAGGAAGAGTTACAATCTAGTGGGTGTTGCTGGCTTTGTCGAGGATAGAAAGGAAATCCACCGAGATGCCCGTCGTAGTGAGGTGGATTAAGTGCCATGAATTATCAAGAGAATGGTAAAAAGGATGGTGACATGGAGGTGACGCACGGATTGCATACCCAACAGCTACATCATTAACATATATAGGGAGGGCGGCCCATGCCATACACATAGATCATCATGACTTTGTCGATCCCTTCTGCTGCACAGTGTCCTTCGTCGACCAATGTAACATCATGTTCCGGATACGACCTCCGAATGGCAGGCCTGGAGAATTCCGAGGGCCGGTGGGAGGTCTCTGTCTTGGTAGGTTCCATCTTGGTGTTAAAAAGGAAATGGAGCGGACATGGCAGCTGCATTCCGGAGGGTGTTCTGTCGAGCGGATCTCGCGTCACTTTCGGGAGGATGGACGACGGCAAAATGCCTTTCCACTTTCTGCTAGATCCTGAGTTAAGAGCCTTGACCCTACGAGTTTGTGAGTTACATGGAAAATATCACACCTCCAATGCACCAAATGACATTTTAACGAGGTGGCTTGGAAGTGATGTTATTATCCATGTGTCTCGCTATTCGGACATGGATTTCGACGGATGCTCTTGGAAGAAACTTGCAAGGATCTTACACAATCTATTTTTGGATTTATGAGGATTGTATGAGATACTAAATTTTCAAGGAAAATATCATCATGTTTTGGATCGAGCTATATGATGTATTTTCAACAAATTGGAATGGAAACGACCATATCGTGTTTTGCCTTCACCTCTTTTGTGCAAATTGACTAGGAAACACCATTAAGTTAATTGAACTTCGAACAAAAGAATGAAATGAAAGAAAATAAATGAAGAACTCTTTTAAGTCTGAATGTCGAAATTGAAACTTCAAATTAACACGAACTATTTAAATAAACGAAAATGAAATTGAGTCACTAAACAAATAAAATGAATCTAAATCTCGAATTGAATTTCGATCCGAATCCGTAAGTTTGAATCTTTTCTGCGAAATTCATTTGAAGCTCCTTTGAACCCTCTTGCGGGTTGATTCTTCTCCTGGAAGACTTCAGCTTTAGTTCAAGCTTCTAAATTTCTTCGTCGTCTTGAAATCCGCTGACTCTCGCCGATCTCTTTCCTCTTTTGAGAAGGTTAGTAGGTCTACTAACACAAAACCACAAAAATTTTGATTTGACTCTGATGGCATGGATTCGTATCTTTTGCCAAACAATCAAACTTTTAATCAACTCTCTTGGGATGTGAAACACTTTCATGTCTCATTCCAATACTTAAACTAAAATTTGCGAATCTTCAAAACCAAATCAAATACCAACTTTTGAGGATTGGTACTTAAATTCAATTCCCATATTTCCGAAATTTGGTACTTAAATTCCAGTCCTCATTTTAAATCTTGAGATCGAAACCTGTTGATTCTCTTCGAGGCTGGTACTTAACTGGCTCTCATTTCAAGATCGACACTTGAATTTGAATTCTCTTCTTTGAATATACTTCAAATCCGCATCCTTCGAAATTTTCCGAATTCTAATCCTACGACTTAGGTATAAGACCGACAAGGCATCCCGATCTCAGTGTACGCAAATCCGCATCCTTCGGAGAAATTTTCCGCATTTTAATCCTCACGACTTAGGTGTAAGACCGACAGAGCATCCGTCTCGGTGTACGCAAAATCCGCATCAGCCTAGAAAATTTTTCACATTTCTAATCCTCCGACTTGGAGTGCTCCAAGACCGAGTAAGCATCCCAATCTCGGTGTCCACAAATCCGTATCCTTACGAGAAATTTTACGCATTCATCCTTACGACTTGGGAGTACGGCAGGCAAGGCATCTAGATCTTGGTGTACGCCGTCTGCATCATTCAGAAATTTTTCCACATTCTAATCCTCCGACTTGGGTATAAGACGAACAAGGAATCCAGATGTCGGTGTACGCCAAATACGCATCTTTAGAGAAATTTTCGCATTAATCCTCCGACTTGGGTATAAGACCGACAAAGGCATCCTGATCTCGGTGTCGCGAATACGCATCTTTCCGAAAATTTTTCACATTCTAATCCTCGACTTGGGTATAAAACAAGGAATCCCGATCTCGATGTCCACCAAATCCACATCCTTCCCGAAATTTTTCCGCATTCTAATCCTCCGACTTGGGTATAAGACCAATAAGGCATCTCGATCTCGATGTCCAGCAATCTGCATCCTTCAGAAATGTTTCCACATTCTAATCCTTCGACTTAGGTATAAAATCGACAAGGCATCTGATCTCGGTGTCCGCCCAGGTGACACTCTTTACGAGAAACTTTTCTGCATTCTAATCCTCCGACTTGGGTATAAGGCCCGACAGGCATCTGATCTCGGTGTTCGATAATCTCACATTCTATCGGGAAAATTTCCCGCACTCTGAAATTTCGGAGTCGGTACTTAACTTTATGCTCTCTTCGAAGCCCAGTGCCTAACTTCCGGTTCTCATCCTTTCAAAGTCGGTACCTAACTTGAGCTCTCTTAAAGGCAGGTACCTAACTTCGAGTTTCTCGCCCCTTTTCTCGATCGGTATAATTGCCGATTTCTTCTCAAGTGAAATTATGAAATTCTGGTTTTCTTTGCAATCACGAGGTTGGAATCTAACCAACTCTCATTTTAAATCCAAAATCTACTGAAAATCACCTTGAAATCGATCTCAATTAGATTTCAATCAAAATTCGATTAAGTCGAATTGTAAAAAGAAATTAGGCTTCAATTGAAAATTCAAACTCAAAAGTGAAACTTGAAATGAAAAGTAGATCTAAATCCATTTTATCTCTCTCGAGATCTTGTGATTTGGAATTCACCTCTTCTTCCCCGAGTTATAATTTTGGAATCTTCGGTCTTGGAGATTTGCACGATACTCCCCGGCGGAAATTTCCTACCTTTGTTCTGCGTTTGTCACTTAGACATCTGTGTTTTATTTTTATGATCTTTTCGGTCAACGCTAATACGCGCGGTGTGCTTGGTTAGCACACCACACCCCATTGGGGGTCCATTTGTTGACCTCATTTGTGATGAGGTTCTTTCTTTTCTCTCCTTAGTGCTTAGGATCTAACCGTAGGAATTATCGCCGGCTATCCTAGAGGCTTAGAGATGGAACCCACCACTTAGAAATTGACACTTCTTAACTTCCTTGAACCCCACATGTTTGATTGTAAACCCCGGGCCACGGAGGTTAGAAACCAATATATGAATGTTTAAAGGATGAGTTTTATGGGGGTTTCTTTGGCGCTAGGATTACCATTTGGGTGGTACGGCCTTGGTGAGGTTCAGCTTGTACACCATACTCTCACACACATTCAAAATCTAAAACCATTCTTACCCAAACTTGGCTTCTTGACTCATGTAGGTAACTTCATCATGAATGGACCCTCGGCAGTAAGCCTGGCTAAGAGGGTTAGGAACAACATATTGAATGCACAAATGAGTCCCTCTCATGGCTCTTGTGCGATTAACGGGCTTAATGGCTCGGCCAAAATGGTTTCACTCTACTCACACCAAATCAAACTGATTTTCCCAATTTCCAATTTTTGATCACGGAACCCTAAACCCGACCAAACCTACCAAATATTCTTGAAATTGCAAAAATTTCCAAAATTGCCTAAATTATCCAAAATTCTCAAAATCAATCCTAAACATTCCCCACCACTTTCAATTAGTCATCTATGGCAAAATTCTCAGTGAAAAACCGAATATAAATCTACGAAATACCCTTTTTGACCCAAAAATCCAAAAATTCCAAAAACTTCTCAAAAAAATTACAGAAAATCCCAAATATTCCCAAATTCATTTTTGTTTAACTACCACATACCTAATTTTGTCGATTTAACGATTTGATTAAAGGTCTCAAATTAGCCCTTAAGACCAAAGTGACCGACCAATACACGATCCATCCCAATTCAACCCAAATGACACCCAATTTTCCCAAAATTTGTATTAGAGCCTTTCCTAATATCCCACAAAATGAAAGTCTAACTTAATTTACCTATCTTTGAACCAAACTCTGCACCCCAAAGACCTTTCAAACGAGAATTTCCCGAGTGGCTAAACCCAAATCCTTGAACCCAAACAAGCCCAAATCCCAATTAAGACCCAACCAAAATTAAAACTCATTTTTCACACTCCCATAAACATTTTGCAACATTAATTTTACATCAGGCCTAACCTTAGTCCAACTTTAGCCCAAGTTAGCCCAATTTGACCCACTTTGATCCTATTATTAAAAGGCCAAATTAAACACAATTCAACTCCAAATTACCCCAAATTTGTTCCAAATCATTCATGGCCCATTCCTAAACCAAATACAATAGTATTTGGCTCGACCTTTACCAAATTTTCATCAGATTCATTTTGAAACATAAAAGCTTTATCCCCTTAAAACACATAGAACGAATTTTCACAAAGTGTACAAAAAACCCAAGTTTTCAATCCAAAACCACATGACATTTCTTTCCATCATCCATTTCAATGAAAATCTTCCATAAGTTTCAAAATCATCATTAAATAATTCCAAATCCGAAGCCTCGTACCAAAATCATCCTTAAATGCCAAAATTTCTAAAACTTACTTCTATGAAACTAAACCAAGCCATTCCCAAGCCAAATGGAGCCATGGAGCCATGCATAAGCCACATATTTAATTTAATCCAATTTAATTTACTTAGTTTAATTTAATTTTTAATTTAATTTTATTTTTAACTTTAATTGAAATTTTTAAAAGAGTTTAATAATTTAATTTCAGTTTAATGATTAAGTCTTTTAATATTTTGAATTTGAGTTATCATTTTAATTAAGAATTGAATATTAATGAGATAATTAATTTAGGGATTTTTAAATTAAAGAATAAATCTCTTCCTAATAATATCCCTATTTTAATAATTTCAATTTTATTATTCTTCCAAATTTAATCAATTATTTAATTAAGGTTTAATTATTTTGAATAGCTTAATGGATTTCTACCCTTTAATTATTTAAATTTCAATCATCCAAATCAGATTAGGATCAAATATTTTACTTGTTAATTTTATTAAACCTAAAGTTTTAATTAAGGGTTAAAATTTTAATTACCAGTTTACCCTTTCAAGCTTAATAATTTTATAACTCACTAAATTGAACTCAAATGAACTTAAAATTTTTATGTGACTTCACTCATATGTCAATAAAGACTTGAGAGGAGAAAATGTGATTTTTCTGTATTTAATTTATTTATATAATTATTTTTGGTAGAAAATAGAGATTTCCAAGGAAAATTTAATAACATGACCAAGGGAAAGTTTCTGTCCTTAAGAAAATTGAGGGACATTCCTAATGACCAGAGAACCATTTGGACTAATTTTGGTGATTTTTTGAATCATATTATTTTTATTATAATTATTTTAAGTTTTGGAATATTAATTAATTCAAAAATAAAATAAATGTTGAAAAATGAATTTTTTATTTTTCAAAAATCTCTCTGATATCAAGGAAATCAGAGAATCAAATTTTGCAATTTTCTGATTTTTCTATGATTTATTATAATTATTTTAGTGAAAATGCTAGAAAATACATTTTTTTAATTTTAAAATTACCCTAGAGCTTTAAAATTTAATATCTCACTAAATAGACCTAAGAAAAATATGGGGTTTGTTCCTAAGTGATTAAAATTCAAAATGTGACATTTTTGGTGAATTTTATTATTTTTGTGATTTTTATTATTTTTTAATTATTAAAAATATTAAAATAATATTAAAAATCAACTTTTTTTATAAAATTGAAATTTTAATTTTCTTAAATTCTCCTAATATCAGAGAGGCTCCAAAACCAATTTGGTGAATTTTTGAAAGATATTTTGAAAGTTATGAATTTTTAAAGTTTAAAATGACTAAGTGGCTTAATCAACCCATTTAGTAGAGCTAACCAAGTCCAATTGACCTCAAACTTTTATGGTGGATTCCTCTGATCCTAAAGGTCAGTGGAGAATTGATTTCAAGTCAATTTGATGTATGGTTAGCTCTAATTAATTAGATACCTATTTTGGGTGTTTAAGCCAATTAGGGTTATTTTAAATGAACTAACTCAAAACCTATTTTTCCTAGGATCCTCTGGTCATAAGGAAAATCATCAAATTTTTCTAGGATTTATTTCACAACATGCTATTTATTGGAATTAAAATACTCAAAACAGTAACATGAATTTAAAAAATCAATAACCTTTCATAGGGATGGCCTCTTACTTTGGAAAATTCAGGGAATGTTCCCAAATTCAGAGGCTTCAAAAGCCCTATGGTCTCATGCCATGGTGAATTGTATACATGCATAGAGAATTAAAAATATGCAGAGAGTAAATAAATTATTAAAAATAAAATACTTGATGAAATTAAATAATTTCTTTTCCACATTATTCTCCTCTCGTTCACCGAGCAAGAGGGTATTTTTATTTTATTTTTATGATTTTTCTACACAAAGTTATGAATTTTTGAAGTTTAGGGAATTAAATAAATAGAAAATACCCCTAATTTTCTATTTATCCACGCGGCGCCGCGTCATCCTCGGCATCTCCGAACGCACACGCGTCGCGCTCCCATTCGATGCCGCCGCTCGAGTCGGCAGCCGGGCCCCGCGGTTCTCGTACCGTCTCCCGGTCCGACGCCATCCGAGCCGTCCGTCCGCGCGTGTATTGAATGGACGCGCATCCGTTCATCGTCCCCGAGCGTCCTCACCCGAGAGCCGTCCACACTAAATCCCTAAGATCTCACTCGATACTCGATGGATTTTCATGTTCTTATGCTCTATGGATTCGTCTTGAGAAGACGAACACATCCATACGGTTTATGTGGGATGAAATTTACGCAATAAAAATGGAGAATGTTCGAAGCTCGGGAAGAAGAGTGAGGCCATACCTTTGCTCGGAGAAGTGTGGCTTCGATCCGAGGGTTGTTTCACCTTCGATTGGATCCCGCAAGCTCCAAATGGAGTCTCCCGGTCGCAGTGAATCGCTCAGGTAGGATTTCGACCACGGCCCGATCACAAAGCTTGGAGGCTGGAGCAACCGGGTGGCCCGGAGATGGGGCTTTCTGTCGGTGGACACCTTCCTTGGTCCGGTGAAGGTGTAGAACCAATCAATTTGGGGATTTGCTCACTGTGGAGAAGTGTCCCGGTTTTGGGCTTGGATTTCAACTACGAAATTGAGCTCGCGGAGAAGAAATGGCGGGGGAATTTCGGTGGGGATCGAAGTGCTCGTGTATGGGGAGTAGTCCGGAACAATTTTGGCGGAGTTTCCTTAAGGTTTGTTTCAGCACCTCAAATGGCCGAGAGGGGTGGTGTTTAAATAGGAGAGGGTGGAGGGCCTCCCGGGGAGAGTTAGGGCTTGGGATCAGCTGCTCTTGGCAAGAGAAGAACGGCTATAAAGGCCACTCGGGGATGGGGCGACTCAGCAAGGGAGAATTCCAAAGTTGGCTCACATGTGAGCTCTCGGCCATGGTGTTTTCCGGCGGCACGGTGGCTGGCCGGCCGGGCATGGGTCACCCTCGAGGTCGGGTGGGTCGGGGCGGGACTTGGTGCAAGCAATTGGCAAATGCCATGTGTAAAGGCTTTGATCCAAAGTGGAATGGGGCATGGCTAGTTTTGAGCCTAAATGGGTCAACCCACCTATTTGGGCTTGGTGCACCCCTCAAGGTGGCTTTGGATGCTGTGGGGGATCAAAGGGATCAGCTGGTTTGGCATGGAGAAGTCTCCATCCAAATATATTTGGATTAAATTTAAGTTTAGGTGAAACATGATTAAGGCTAATGAGCTTTAGGGATTAAGGAAAGCCCTCCCTCTTCTTACCCAATATGGCATGGTGGAGTGTCCAAGGCTCTCATGGCTCACATGTGGCTCATGCATGGCTTCATGGCTCACCTTTGGCTTGGCAAAAAGTTTGGTCAATTTCATGAAAATGGATTTTAGGAATTTTTGGTAATTTGATGGAAATTTGTATGAAACTTGATTTGGAATGATTTTGATGATGAATGTAGGACTTAGGGAATGGATTTTATTAAGTAGATGGCAAGTGGAGATGTCATGTGGGCTTTAGGGTAGATTTTGGGCTTTTTGAAATGGTTTTAGATGGGCTTTTAAGATGGTTTAGGAAAGTGGGCTTTTGAATTTTAAAATGGATTTTGGGATTAAATTTTGGTAAAGGCTTGGGCTAAATAATTGTTGGGTTTAGCTCATGGATGTGTCATGAGTGACTTGAAGCAAATTGGGGGTTATTTGGGTTTGAATTGGGTTGAATTTGGGTTCTTTTGGTGAATGGGCCAATATAGGTCCAAGTGGGCCAAGTTGGGCCAATGTTGGGCTAGGGTTGAAATTGATGTAAAATTAATGTTGAGAAATGTTTATGGGGGTGTTTCAAAGAGGTTTTGACTTTGGTTGGGCTTTGATTTTGGGGTTTGGGCTCATTTGGGTTAGGCTTGGGTTTAGGTCAAAATTGGGCCTTTTAGATTTGGGTTGAATTTGAGTGGGATTTGGGTCTAAATTTTGGGTAAATCATGTTAGTGTTTTGCTTGTTGGGATGCTAAGGAAGATTTAGAAAAGATTTGGGGTTAATTGGAGTTGAATTGGGTGAGTTTGGGTTAGGTTTGGGTCATGGGTCCAAATTGGGCTTTAAGGCCAAAAGTGAAATTGGATCCAAATGTCAATCAAATTGGACTTGGATTTGGTCTATATTGGTGTTGGGAATGTTGAATTGAAGTTTAGAATTGAATTGGACTAGAATTTGGGTCAATTGGATAGGTTTGGTTTGACATTGGGTTCACTTTGGGTTAAAATGGGTCAAATTGGGGGTTTTTACAAAAGTAAGGTAAATTGACAAAATTGGCCCATGGTGTAGTTGAACAAAATGAAATTGGGAATATTTGGGATTTTCTGGAATTTTCTGGGAATTTTCTGAATTTTTGGATTTTTGGGTCAAGAGGGGTATTTTGGGTATTTGGAGGGTATTGGGAGGTATTTTTGGAATTTTTGGTATTTTTGGGTATGGATGATCAATTTGAGTGATGTGGAAATGTTTGGGATTAATTTTGAGGAATTTTGGGTAATTTAGGTGATTTTGCAAATTTTGGGTAGTTTCAAGGGTTTTGGGTAGGCTAGGCGGGTATAGGGTCCCGGGGGTCAAAAATTGAAAATTTGGAAAATTGAAGATTAGGTGAATGTAAGTGGAATGAAATCATTTTGGTTGAGCCATGAAGCCACATCAAGCCCACATGAGCCATGAAGGGACTCATTTGAGGCATTCACTATGTTGTTCCTAACCCTCTTAGCTAAGGGATTAGGGGTTAAGGACCATCCATGTGAATCACCTTTATGAGTCAGCAGGTCAAGTTAGATATGGGTGTGTTTCTAGGATGTGTGTGAAAGTGTAGTGTGTGTGTAAGTCAGCCCTTCACCAGACCAGGCCACCCAGGGTAGTCCTAAGGCCAAAGAGTCCTATAGGAACTCATCCTTTAAACTTCCACATTTGATTTCAACCCTCTAGGTGATTAGGGGTCTATAATCAAGTTTGTGGAGTTTGAAGGGAGTTTAGAAGTGGTTTGAAATTCTAGAAGGTGGATCCCAATTCTAGTCCTCTAAGATAGTCAAAGGGAAAGCCTAAGGCTAGATCCTAAGCACTAAAAAAGAAGAAGAGAAGACCTCATCAAAAATGAGGTCAACAGGGACCATATTGTACTCATAAAGCCACAGTCGACCAAGCAGTGTTGAACGAAGTATCTACATCGATGACATGGAACTTTGCAGGTGTTACCGGATTTCAAACTTTCATCGTAAGTGTTATAAATCCTAGGGCTTTCTCCTTTCTGCTTGAATCCCCTTAACATCATCTTATCTGTAGTGAGCTCTCATGTGTTGATATCCAAGTAAGATAACGTCCGTAGATTCATTATGTTACACGATGCTCTAAGATCTACTAAAACTCTAGAAAGCACAAACCTGCTGATAATAACATAAATGTTGAGCAGACAGTTCAGGACGGCAGTACCAAGTAGCAAGTCTTCATTGGTGAAGGTTACGCCAGGAGTCCCATCAAAGTACAAACTCTGTCTGAGGACGAGCAGCAAATTGAGCTAAGCATATGTCTGGATCAAGTAAATCCTTGACTAGATTTTCTCTCATCTCCTTTGAGAGGATTAGAGCATCGTAAAATATTTAGTTTAGCTGGCAACTTCCTGAGATGAGCTAGTACATTGTAATCTACCTTGTTTGAATTTCCAATTTCGTTTCAAATCTGCACTTCTTCTGTTATTGGAGGCTGTTCTTCTTGAGTAATTATATGTTTTCCTTTCTCCACTGGAGCTATCCGTGGTGGAAGTACCTTTCGACTTCTGAGATTCACTTCTGTTATTTCTTCCTCCATTGGTCCCGGAGGTTCTCCTGATGCTGTAGCTGATTCTGGTACTATTTCCATATTTGAGAAGTCTAAGTTGATGGTAAGTGGAGTTCCGTTGCACCCGAGGACTGGTTCCTCACTTCCCATACTTTTGTAACTGAGGTTGTCGATATCTTCATTTTTTTCAATATTCTCATTAGGAACTAATATGATTTGAGGATCATTTTGGGAATCGAAATCGGGGTTCGATAGGTTGTGATTAGTTACATCATCACTAGAGACAGTAAGAACGTAGCCAAAATCGTCACTCTTATAATTATAAGACCCTAGAGGGGTTAAAAGGAAATTATACAGAGTTAATGGCTCAAGAGATTTCTCCCCCAAATCCAAGAAAACCATTCTAACGGGGGTAGCCCCTATCCTAGCCTTCGCGCAATCCGTCTTCGTCTTGTCCAAGATATCTTACTTCTTGATCTTCTGATGCGGTGGTTTCTCCGTTGTAATCTCCATCTTTGACTTAGGACGTGGTAGACTCCGTGCAACGACTTGTTCCGAGGTGGTCTGTATCTGATCCAGTATCTTCTTGGAAGACTTAGTCCAAACAATGCTCTAACCATCTCCGTCGACATACAGATCTATGAGGTAGAATGGCTAGGCCAAAATCATATTTACAGAACCTCTTTTAGGTTCTTTTAAATTTCTTTGGGTATCGTTATACTTCCTTATTTATAGTTCTTCTTGATCAAATCCTTAAAGCTGAAACATCCTTCTATCATATGTCCAAGCAACCTGTGGTATGGACAAAAGTTGGGATGGTCCTTCTTATTCATCTCTTCTGGTTTCTTTGGCTCAGGAAATCTAAACTCGTACTTCTTCATCAAATTTCTAAACATCTTTGCAACAACATCGTCTTTGAAGGAGTAATTCGTACGTAGCTGTTCTGCTATCGTCGGATCCTGTCTGTCATCTGTCCTATATGGCCTCTGCTGCTGACTTGCCTGATTGTTCTGCTGAGGGTGGGGCTGACCAGACTGTTGAGACTGACTATACTGCGGAGGCTAACTATAGTGGTGCGACTAACTATGCTGCTGTGGAGACTGCTCAGCCTGAATCCACATTGGTTGCTTCCCTTTGTCGACCGTTGACACTACGCTAGATCTCTTTTCATATGCTCTAACCGGTCTCATTTTCCCTGTTTTCTCTGAAGGCTCCATATGCTTAACTTCCTCTTGTAAACTGTTGGTTTTACTCTGTAATTTCCTAAAGGATTTAATAGTGAGACCCTTAAGCATGAAAACCATGGGACTGTGGATACACTTGAGCAATATCTTGATCGCGTGCTACTTTTGTACCTGAGACTCACACTTCATGATTAAGTTCCACCATCTCATAATGTAGTCGACTAGAGTCTCGTCAGGTTTCTGTCACTCCACTATGATATCTCCTATAGTAATGTGGTGCTGTGCACCGGTGAATCTTTTCACAAACATGCTCTCCATTTCTGCAAAAGTCTTCACTGATCCATTGCGTATTTCTGTATACCAGTCGAAGGATATCCCTAAAAAGCTGGTGATGAACTGTCTGAACAAAAGAGCTTCACTTCTCCCTATGTTGCAACAACTGACTCTGAAATGTGCTATATGCTGACGAGGGTTTCATGTCCCATCGAATGTCTTGAAATTAGGGGTCACAAAGCCTTTAGGGTAAGGGATGACATCAACCTACTCTGGGTAGGGTCTTCCCGCCTTTGGACTTAGCCAAGGCCTCCCAAACTTTTTGTTCGACTATTTGTTTGATATCCTTTTTCTGGTAGACTAGGAGTTGAATCCATCTTTGGAGGTTCATCTTCAATAACAGAAGCGACCTCTTTTCTTTCATCCGTGATATGTATAACTTTAGGCTAGCTAACTTCTAGAGATGCCACTGGTCGTGACTGTGATTGTGATTGTGCATGTAGTGTGGCTATGGCGGTCATGGCGGTGGCCATCTCCTTCATCTTTTTCTCCAGACGACTAATTTGTTCATCTCTTGTCAAAATGGCCCTTTGAAGCTCATCTGACGAGTGCTCCTCACTAGGAGTGTCGCACGCAGATGATGTAGACCTGGTCTCAACGAAATTAATTTCCATGAACTCTTCTTCCATGTAATCCGACAGATTAGTAATCTTCATCATCAATGTCCAACCCTCGTTGTTTTGCTAACTTTGAAATCTTTGCTTGGAGCTTTCGAACTTTATTATTGACTATTTTCTCTTTAATTAACTTCAAATCTGTAGGCTTCCCTCGACTGTCGCTTCTCTCTGTAATTGAATCAGAAGCAACGGCTGTAGTGGCAACAAGAACATCAGGCACATGATCCATTTTATGATCGACAGAACTTTCGAAGCATACTGGTGCAACGACCTTTGGTATCCACACTTTCCTCTTAAGAGCGGCACCTTGAGACGGAGTGTCTCGGCATGGACATCAGGGTGGTGAGGAGAAGTGTGCTTCCTAGATTGCAGACCATGTACAGAGACAAAAAATCCTCTCTTATTCTTCTTCTTATGGAGTTCCTTATGATCATCGGCAGACTGTAATCTTAGACCCAACTGAGACTTGACCGATCTGTGCAATGTGGGTGTAAGAGTAGCAGTAGTAGTATCAATAGTGGTAGTAGCAGTACCGACATGTCTCCTTGAACAGAGTCTGGTAGGAACACGGACCGATGGTACTTTAGATAATCTCCGTACCAGATGGTCGGGTCTTTCTTTCCTTAGAATCTCATTCTTCATTCTCGGGGATATTGTGCATCCCATTCTTTTGAGGAGCTTAGCAACGGAACACCCTTCTTTCTCAGTTAACTTCTAGAAAAGTGTGTAGACTTAGGTGACGGGTGTAGACCTCTCCCTCACCACATTACAACCATGTGGTAACGGTAGAGTAGCAGCAATCCGGTGGAGGCTTTCATCTCTAGTAGTATTAACCAATGGGTGAATCGACTCCCTAGAAGTAGCGGAGTGGTCTCTGGTAAATTGAATTCCTTCTGGTGAGTCTCATCAAACACTAACTGACTTGTAGCTTGTGCCCTGCGGCTTTGAAAATCTTACGACTGCAGTTCCTAATTTAAGACCTTGTTGGTGGGGGAACTCTAGAGCTGGAACCAATCTCAAAAACTGACTATTGGGTGAGGAGAACATTATCAGTATCATCTTCATACATAATTTCCTTCCTCTTGGCAAACGAGAAGGTAGGTGCGGGAGTAACAACTCTAATAAGAACGGAGGCAACTGACTTGACGGGGGCGGGAGAAGTCCTGGTGGGAATTCAGGTTGAATTCAGTAGACGGCTCTTGAATTTTGGGGGCAACAATTTTTACGACAATGATCAGAGCTTTTCCAAGTACGACTTCGAACTCACCAAAGCCGGTCCCAAACTGGATCATTGGTGCAGCAAGACGGACCTCGGAGGAGGTTGGCAAGTTGCAGGAGAAGGTAAGCATAGGGGTCGACATCATGGCTATCGAAAGAAACATTCCTAAGGTTAGCGAAGGCCTAAAACCTTATAATCATAGAGCAAACACTACGAACAAAAGGTCGTTCTATGAACTGTGCACAATTTTGTTTTATTTTATTTAATTTTTTAGTTTTTTATTTTATCTTTGATTTTAAAGTATTTATTAAAAGGATTTTATAATTTAGAAAGGATTGGCTCGATTTGTTGATAGCAAAATCAAACCTAGGAAGTATAAAGAGAAATTGAAGCGTGGGACTCCGTCCGGGATCCTCTTCACAACGAACACTGCTTTGGCAAAACTCATTCACCAACACACTTATTGGGGGTCCAACCCCACAAAATCAAGAAGAATCATAAAGACTCCTAAACCCCTCTGTTTAAGGATGGTTAAGCAAAAGGTCTTGAAATCGAGGAGAGTTGATCTTCTTTCCCAAGAATGAAATGAGTAAAGTATGTCAACGGAAGAATGATAATCTGGTTCATGAGGGACATGAACGCAATATCCGATGTATGAATATAACATTTCCTGATCTTAATGAAGAGAAAAATTATTCCCCAGTGAAGTTGCCAGAAAATTTTAGGTCACCAAATTAGAAATTGTCGGTCACCTAAAAGAGTATCCCGATGCCCGGTTTAAAATAGATTTAATTTAATATATGCATGTAATTTAGAAAAATATCATTTTAATTTTTGAAAATATAAAATCAACCGATTTAATATAAACAATAGTTTAAATAATCGAGCACTTCACCACAAGCTATGTATCTATCCCGAAGAATGGATACATTACTTGGTGGTAAGGCTTGATAAAATAAACTAAAGAATCCATAACATCCGTTGGTCTGTGAACCATTTATGTTGAACGCAAATTTCCCCTATCTGATATGAAGCAACTAGATGGGATTTATATTAATCTGGGGTCTTTAAGTTTCCTATGAGGGCAAGCTCTTATAGTTAAATACCTCTTAGATAACTGAAGTCATCTAAAAAAACTCAATATTTAGATCAGGAAATATTATTTTCGTGACTTCCAAAAGGTAAGAACTTCAAGGTAATGTGGTAATAGAAAATCTAATAGGAGAGTGGCTCAAGTTTGGAACAGTTGTTATGAGAATCCAAAGGAAGAGAGCTAGGAGAAAACACAGCTCCAAGAAGAATCCTGGTGATTTCGAAAGCTACCCTATTGTTTGGCTTCAATTTGAGAAAATTATTTAATGTTTAATTATGCCAATTTTATTATTTAGGGCTTACATTCACTTAATAGCGATCATGTTAATAGCCTGGAAGATAGGAGGATTTATGTCATATCGGATGATTACCTCGGAATCCTAAGACGAGTTAGGGCTTATATTGCATGAAGTGCAAAGGCCTAAAGGGATAAAATGAGGATTTATGTTGTACTTGGAAAACTACCTCAAAGTCTCATGACTTGTTTGTTTATTTCTAAGGATTATTGCTGTTGAAAATGGCCATGCTGCCCACCATGTATGCTTCAAGTTCCTCGTCGTAGCAGGTTTAGTTTTAGAAGTGTCAAATGTAAGAGATTAGAGAAGTATTATGTTTTAGAAATTTTTAAATTGAGATGTCTTAATATCTTTATTAGGGAAATATTTAAGTTGATTATGGTGACACCGGTTAGGATCCCACGGATCTCTTGTTCCTGTACCACCATTTTCTTCGGATTCACTTAGTCCAGATGAATTTACTAAATTCAACCAAATGAATTCAATACTTTCATTCAGATCGTGGGAAATATCGTTAGCAGCTGTAGGTTGCCTCATCCGAGGGATTCCCGATCATCCAAAAAGACGTTTTAATTTAGTTTTAATTGTGATTTTGTTTTGCTTGTGATTAAATATTGAGTTATCTTATATTTTGACTATTGTGGCGGTGAATTTTATCTTTGTTTTGTTTTAATTTTAATTTTAGTTTTGGTTTTGTGGCTATCCTAAAAGTTTTGGTTTTAACATGCAAGTTTTATAAGAAGGAAAGTTCAGTAAGGTAAATGCAAATAAATTGAAATAATGTAAAAGTGTACCTGTCGATTATTCCCGTTTCTCCACTTGAAAGTTTAGCCTTGCAAAGCATATATATCATTTTGTGTGAATTAAAGCATGCTTATAGGAAAATCAGAGAAAGCTTATAGATAGGTTCGTCATAGGCATACCGAGTCCTGACCGAGCGTTGGATACAGTGAATATGCAAACTTAAAGTAATATTTCAAAAATATTTTCAATCCAGCTATAAAGTATAATCAATTTAATAAGAAAGCAGCCCGGTTATACGCAAGTATACGTATCGTTCAAGTAATACAGGGCTCTAGTGGAGTTCTGATTTTCGATCTCACAGGAAGGGAGTAAACCTTAAAGCGCAACACAGAATTCCAATATTCAAATTTGAAATACACAAAAGGAAATACTAAAGTTACCAAATTTTAAAAATGCTACAGAATTTAAAATTGCAAAGTACTTTCTAAATTTTAGTTTAAAGAAAATAACAACTACACTAAGCTTTGTTATGTAAGGTTCAAATTTAGAGAAAGTGTCCTCCCCCTCTATAATGATTTTATGGTGGTGAATGATATAGATTAGTATAGTTTTTTTATTGTGCCAAATAGGAGCATACATATTCTTTACCCTCGTCCGAGTGCTATAAAGAGCATTGACTAATCCTAGGTTTAGTCCCTAAATCCGTGGTTAGGCTGGGAGGATACTGGCTCTCACTCCAGAGCTCCCACGTCCCTTTGCCTGAAGGCTAACTCTTGATTTAGTTTCCAAACACTAGGACAAAATTAGGGATTTCAGTTAATCACCAAAAAATCTCCAATTCTACACCCAACAAAATTTATTTCCATATTTATTTGCACTCAACCCCCATGAACTTCACAATCCATGGAGTTTGAATGTAATCTCCACTTTTGTTGTAGAAAGCATAACCCTTTCGGATCATATGTTTCACAACATATTTTAACAAATCAATTGGCCAGATCGAAAAGTAAATGAAGAACGAAGTGGAAAATCATCGCAATTTCTATTTTTTTATATGGTACAACCAATCTAAACCATCACTTCACCATTTCTCATTGCATGGGAAAAGATTAAGAAATTTTCTCAGAATTCATGGAGAAGAGATGATAAAATAAAGATTTTATATATAAAAGCACAGTCATACAAACTATGAAAAGTAAATACAACTTGTCTCAATTTCTTCCCCAAGCAAATCCTTTGAAGATCCTTTGAATCTCTTTCTCTCTTCATAACAACCACAATTCTCTCTTGGAATAGTAGGGAAAAAGTAATCTCTTACTTTCCCTATCCTCCTACAACTCTTTTGAGAAGAATCCCTTACAAAGAACTAAAGCATAGACTATAGACTTTCTCCAAACACTTCCTCTTTAATCACACACACTTTCTCTTCACTCAAATAAACACACCCCCTTGTTTTGGCCGCCTAAAACAAGTTATATTCGTGTAGGACCGAATTCCCCAAGAGTTTCCTCAAGAATCCCTTCAAAAAGCGTCCAAATAGATTTTGAATTTGACTTAAATCGAAGAGCCATTTAATTCTGAACTCTGGGGAAAAACCCGCCGTCGACGCTGGTTTGTGCGCTGTCAGCGTCAGACTTTCAAAATTATGTTTTTTGCCATTTTTGCTCCAAATTCATTCCTTTTTGCTCCTTTTTGTTCATTTTGCCTAAAATGATCATACCTGCAATAAAACATAAAAAATGCATTCCATTAAGGTGCAATATCATAAAAAATGAGTATAAAATATATATGACAAATCAAACATTTTTTTTGTGCATCAAGTCCTATATCATAACTTGGTGCGTCCTATTTGTTTGAGTGCACAAATGACTTCTCAAGAAACACATAATAAGTTAATCATACTCCAAGATATCCAAAAGGTTATGAGAAGGACCCAGGGGCCGGGCCCCATACATCTCACAATCCTTTGAAGCGTCTCGATTTCATTCAAATATTATGTTGCTTAATGATTCATCCTCAATCATACCCTTATGCTCAATGAACTAATGTTTTGATCAACCCTAAGAATGGGGTAAATATCACTTGATATTTCATTTATAAATAATGTGAGTGAGGACCCTTAGAAGCAAATAGATTTATTAAGAATTTTAGTCGATTTAATTTTAGAATTGGGCTTGTAGTATTTCAAATGTGTTCACAATTAATCTTATCATATTTTCTAATCCATATTAGACAAATTTGATTATGCCTAGCTTACTACCAAGCCCTTAAGACTTAATGGGTATATTTACAATTTTGGTAAAAGTTAACTTATGTGATTATGATTCTTAACCCTTATAAAAAGTATTGAATTTATCATTAAACACCAACTAGGGGTATTATATTGATGGATTATTAACTTCAAAAGTCAAACCCCTAACCCTGGGATCATTTAATTTTTGTTATCTTCCAAATTAAGTTAATTAAGGAAATTGCAAATTTATGTTTTATGTGACAAATGTGAGGTTAGTTTCTACCACTTATCCCCTTATGTTTAAATCATCTAAGAATGTCATCTAAGATTGTTCATTGCCCATTTTACTCTTTGATTAGGCCTAAATATTTAATTAAGGCTTAAGCTATCTAATTACAACTTAGCCTTTTAAGGCCCATCACCTCATAATTCATTAAATTTAACTCGAATGACTTTGAAATTTTAATCATATCTCACTCATGGGTCAATTAAAACATCAGAAGAGAAAAGATTATTTTTCTAATATTAATTTAATTTATATAATTATTTACATGCCAAAAGGGGATTTTTAAAGATAATTCAATAACTTAATCAAAACACAATATTTATCCTCAAAAAAATTGGTGGAGGTTCACCTAGACTAGTGGACCACTTAGACCAATTTTCATAATTTTCTAAATTTTATTTTAATTATTATAATAATTTGTTTGTTTTGAGTTTTAATAAAATATAAAATATTGTTTTTGTTGAAAATTAAGTTTTATATTTTTCATAAATCTCTCTGAGGGCAGGAAATTTTATATTTTTATGATTTATATTTTAATTATTAGAATTATTTTAGTGAGAAATTAAGAAAATCCATTTTTAAGTTTAAAAATAATTATTAACCCTTTTAAAATTAATATCTTCACTTAAAAAATTAGGAAAATTATTTTAATGCTTCTCAAATGATCAGGAAAACAAATATGACATTTTAGTATATTTTAATATTTTAGTGTTTTTCATGATTTTTAACTAATTTTAATAAATTTTTTAATTATTTTTAAAATTAAAAAACAAGCCTAAAAATGAAGTGTTTATTTTAATATCATTTTTTTTATTTAATTCCCCTGGTTATAAGGAACTACCAAAACCAATTTTATAATATTTTAACCTAAATTTTAATTATTATAATTATTTTATTACAAAAAATGCTATTCAACTTGGAAAGTTTTTTTAAGTAGTCAAATTAACTCTAAATGACTTCAAATTTTTATAGGAAGTTCCACTGACCCTAATCCACAGTAGAGAATCAAAAATCAAGTATTTACATTTATATTTTTCTATTTGTAATTTCTTTCATTTTAATGAGTTAATTACAATTAGGGTGAGTTTTAATGATTTAAATCAAAATTATATTTTTGCTCTGGTTCTTTGGTCACAGTGAACCTACAAAATTTACTTTGCATTTTTCTGATTAATATTTTAATTTTTATAATTATTTCATAAAAACATGGTGATTAACTTGAAAATTAGTGATCTCCTCATAGAGATCTCCCATAACCTTTGAGAAATCTGGAAAGATCCCTCATGGCATAGAAAATAAATCCCCTAAAGCTCACATCATGGTGAAATGCATATACCAAAATATACTTAAAATATGTAATACACTATTTAATTAATTTAAAATATAATATGCATCAAATAAAAATCAAACCATTCCCTCATTGTCCTCCTCTGTTCACTGAGTAAGAGGATATTTTTCTTTTATTTTTCTAATTTTTTTACACCAAGTTATGGATTTTTAAAGGTGGACTAATTTAATTAAATTATTTAAATCCTATTTTCCCACTTAAATGACTCAGTGCCATGCTATCCTATGATGCTCCGAAAGCACACACGGCATGCTCCCATTCGACGCCGCCAGCTGAGTCACCACACACTTTTCGAACCAAGCTTATGTTTGGCACCATCCCAACCGTCCAACTGATATACGCGTCGTCCAACGACTCATGCTCATCGTCCCTAACTGGTATGTCCCGTAAGCTGTCCACACTAAAACCCTAAGATCTCAGCCTAGACTCAACCAAATCACTTGAGGTTTGTTTCTATGAACTCATTTGACCTAGACGAACATATCTATATGGCGAACCTAGCTTTAAATTAACCCAACATGGATGGGGAATCAAAATAAGCTCGGGAGAGGGGGAGAGTTCAATACCTTTGTCTGAGAGGGGAGACATCAATTAAATGTTTGCATAAGCTTCAGTAAGGTCCAACGAGCTCATAAATGAAGTACCTTGCTATGGTGAATTGCCTAGACCCAAATTCAATCAGACTAGATTTTGGGTGTTGACCAAACTCTGGGTTAGGGCAGCTCTATGATGGGGCTTTTGTGAGGGATCTTCTTCTTTCAGTGTGGGGATGGTGTAGAGTCAATAAATTTAGAAGTTTACTCATTGTGGAGATATGGGGAAATTTATCCCGGTTTCAGCTGAAACTTAAGCTCAAAAAGTGAACTCAAGCAGAGGTGGTTAAGGCTGGAGAATGATTGGTTTACTCTCAGGAGGTCTTGAGGAAGCTCTAGAAGCAATTGGACAGGGTCTCCCCAAAAAATTTTAGCAAATCCTCCTTTGGCCGTGGAAAACTCTATTTATGTCCATGGCAATTGGGCTGAGCTCGGGGCTTGGCAATGGGTGCTCTGAACTGCTTAGATAGAATGCTGACAGCTGCAGTGACTAATTAGAGCTGGACAGCCAAGATGGGTGAGCTTAAGTTTGAGGGGAAGGAAGTGATTCTCAGTTTTGAGGTAATCCAGCAACTATGCTGGCTGGCCAAGCTAGGGGAGGGTGGCCAAGTCAGGTGGTCCAGTGATCGATTCATCAAGGTATTAAATTGGCTTGGTGATAGGTTTTGGCAAAGATCCATATGGTTTAGCTATTTAAGGAAGGGGATCCTCTAATTTAGGAGACCCTTCATCCATGGCCCCATTATTTTAGGATAATAGAATCTAGGTCAGTCCCTAGGGTCCACTTGATGGTTGTGGGAGGCTTGGCTTGGTCAGTTATGCTAGGTTTGGTCACATTTGGGCCATGGGTTTGAGGTAACTTGGGTCAATGTTGGGCTAGCTTGGGTTTGAGCTTGGGTTGGGTAAAATTGAATGATCAATATGGTGTGGATTATTTCCATGAAGGGTTTAGAAAATGATTGGAGTGATTTTGAATTGATTTGGGGGGTGAATTTGTGGGATTTGGACATTTGGTTAATTTGGGCTAACTTGGATTAGACTTGGATTTAGGTTAGGCTAGAGTTTGGCTAGAGTTCAATTGATGGTTTAAATTGATGTAGGTGATTTTCATGAAAGGTTTTGGATAGGAATTGGGTGAAAAGTTCGGGATTAGGGTTTCAAATTTGGTGAATTTTAGGCATGTCACACATTTGGGGCAAATTTAGGTATTTTGACTTGGGTTGGATTTAGGTGAGGTTTGGGCTCAAATGTGGGTCAACTGAACGATCAATTTGATTTAGGGAAATGTTAGGAAGAGTTTAGAATTCAAATTTGGGGAAATTAACTTGGCTAAGGGGGTTCAATTTGGAGGATTTAGGTCATATGACCAAAATTTGGGCTTTTTAGTTTGGATTGAAATTGGGTTTGAAATTCAGTCAAATTGAGTTGAATTTGGTTTTGAATGATATTAGGCATGGTTAATTTGAGTTTAGAATTGAAATTGGGGAAGATTGATGTCAAATGAGTGGACATTAGGGGTGATTCGGGTACTTTGGGCTTTGAGGGGCAATTTGGGGCTTTTAGTCAAAATGGGTCAATTTGGTCAAATTGAGTCAAATAAAGTGGTTTAATTGATTTTGTAAACATTTTGGATGATTTTGGAATTTTTAGAAATTTTTGGAATTTTTGGATTTTTAGGGGCATTTTGGGTATTTTGGGGGTATTTTGAGAATTTTAGTAAATTTGAGGTATTTTAGGTATTTTGAGTGGCAAGGAATGTTTATGGATGATTTTTGGAGAAAATTAGCTAATTTTGGTATTTTTGGGTAAAATTAGGGTTTAGGAGGAATTTGGTAATTTGGTGGAGTTTTATGGGTGAAAGGTCAAAAGTTGGAGTTTTTGGCAAAATTGGAGTTAAATGAGAATTTCAACTTATTTGAGCCATGGACCATAAGAAATCCCACTTTGGATCCTCCATGTGTTGGTTCTAACCTAACCCTAGCTTAGGGCCAAGAGCTTAGGGAACCACCCACATGAGTTTCCAAAAGAGTAGGGGAGTCAAGTATAGGCATGTTTAGTTTGGGGTCGCGAGGTAGTGAGTGTAAGTGTAGAGTAGGTGTGAGTGTGTGTAAGCCTGACCTAAAGCCCTAAGACTTGACCATCCTATAGGGAACTCCTCTTGAGCTTATTGATGTTTGGTCTCATCCTCCTTAGTACTTAGAGGTTAGACTTTTAAGCATTTGAAAACTCCAAGTAAAGCAAAGAAGTGTTTTTTGAATTTTAATGGGGTAAGGGTTCCATCACTAGTCCTCTAAGATGGTCACCAGGAAAGTTCTATGGCTAGACCCTATGCTAATCTAAGGAAAGGCTATACCTCGACAAAAGTGAGGTCAACAGCGGATTGTACCGCGCTATGCATAAGGCGGCGTGGTGAGATCCACACCGTCAACCACATGTTTGATTTACCGAAAGTAATATTTTATCTGTTCGCACCACATCTTGTCACCATAATTGTCGAGACTTCTCACATTTCAATACATTTGAAATTGTTTCATAATAAATTGAAAAAAAACATTTGATTTGTATCCAATAAAATGAATGTTATATTTTGAAAATGCATGCACATAAATCACTCTATATTTCAAAAGGAAAAAAAATCTAGTGAAGATATTTGGATCGGAATTTAATTAAAGTTATTTTTACCCAATATTTATTCTTTTGAGAACTTTAAATACATTATAAAATTTTAGCTAAGCAACCTCTAAATATGTTGGCTCAGTCTTCTATCGCAACATACTTGGAACCTTTAAAAGTAACTGACACAAAATCCTAAGTCTACTCAAATCCATATAAGTCTCTATTTCAATGGAAGTAATATCTCTGTTCTCGATGAAATTCTGATTTTGACAATCCCAAAATTTATAGTCAACTTCATCCAAAGCTTATCAAATGAAAGTGCACTTGACAGATTTCAAGTCAAGATTACATCTGCACCCTTCATCAATCTTTATTTATCTCTTTGTTAGCCCATGTTTCTTCAGGTAAGCATTCCTTCAAAGGTATCAGCAAATTACAGTTGATTAGATAAATAACAATGTTCACTGCTTCAACCTAGAACTAATTTGACAATGCTTCAATGCAACCTCATGCTCCTGACATGCTTTGTGATTGTTCTATTCATGAGTTTATCGACCAATTCTATCGTGATGCCTTTGGAATAGCGAATTCATGCCTGATCCCCTCTGTAGCATATACATTCTTGAATTTTTTATCATAATACTCACCCACAATATCTAATTTGGGATACTTTACCTTCAGAACTTTCTCATTTTATAACAATGACATTCTACTTCTTATACTCTTCAAATACACCAATTTTTTTTTTGCTTTAAGAAGTAAACCCACACCTTTCTGGTGTGATTGTTAATGAATGTGACAAAGTAGTTGAAACCTCCAATGGACTAAATTGGAGTACTACCTTATACATCAGTATGCAATAAATTTAATTTTTTTGACTTCAACATTGACCCACCTTTGGAGAAAGAAACTTTCTTTTGCTTTCCATATACATAATCTTCATATAAATCTAATTCTGTAGATTTAAAACACTGAAGGATATCTTTTGAAAATAAGGACTTTATATATTTCCCGATAAAGTGGCCAAGCTTGTGGTGCCATAAACCTGCATCCACCTTAGTTTTAGCCACATTAATGAAATCTACTATTTCATTGATCAGATAATAAGTGCTTTCAGTATTGCTCCGAGCCATCACCATTGTCCTCTGATCGCCTCTCACTAGTCACTTGTGAAAGTAGTCACATACCATAACTTTACTAATTGGCTAACAATGATCAGATTTTTCTTCAGACTAGGAACATGCCTAACTTCACTTAGCTTCAACTGTTCAATTTGACAACTTGATATCCATATTACCCTTTCCCATGATATTGCAAGCATCATTATCTCCTAAGTAAACCTTCCCTAGATCACACTGAGTATAAATTTTACACACCATTGGGGCATGCATGAAAATAGAGGTTTGTATCTATCTAAGGTTCAATACTGATTAGGGATAACAGAAATGAGTCATCTTAGATTTCTCCAATGCAGACATTTATAGAGGGATTCATTTATTGTCCTTTACCACCAGCCTTTTTTGGGGATTTGTAGTTCTTCTTAAGATATCATTTCTTTCTGCAGTTTTAAAATTCTCTTGTCATGTACTTTGCATGACCTAGACTTTCCTCTTGTGGCTGGAATCTGTCTTTCTGTATTCCTGTCCCGATTCCTTCCCCTATTATCAAAATTCAAGCCTACATAGTTTTCTCAATAACTATTTTCAATCCTCCATACTCCTCGATTCAGGCTTCTTGATGACTCTTTGTAGTAGCAAATAATTTTTTTTTAATATAGCAAATTCTTAACTTGAATACTCTAGAACGTGAAGTTTGATTGATTGAACTTGTCCACTTTGTACCTCGCTTCGTCGTCTATTGCACCCACTCGAATTAAGCCATGGATACAACCTGTTGGGATGTAAAATACACTAAGGACTTTGATTGGTTCAGAATAAAATCACGTCGTGGAAAATAGGAATGCCGATTTGAGAAATATGAAACAAGAGAAATTAGACCGAAGCACAATTATGTAATCTTAGAAAAACACATCAAGATTTATGTGGAAATTACCAGAGAACTAGATAAAACCACAACGCCACACCAAACCAAAAAATTCACTATGCATAGAAGAAACATATAGAGATACATAAATATTCTCGACTGGAACTTACAAAACTTCACTCCAAACTTTCTTCTCGATCTCACAAGAGAAAGCCCACTGAAATCAACCTCTCTATAATTCACCTTTATGAATAATTCCAACCAAGAAACATTACATGCAAGAGAGAAACATTTGTTGCTCGAATTAAAGACTTAAGAACCAAAAAAAGAGAACAAACATCTTGGCATAACCACGGTGCCAAACCGGCAAAATTATTCCTGATGCTCGGTTCTGCAAATTGGGAACTCACAGAAACACAACATAACCACACCATAGTTGGCGTAATTACGCAACTTTCGTTGTTTCAAAAAACCTGCATCGAGTGAATGCACGACACAGTTAAACCTGGTTGCGGCGTAGTCATGCCACATGGTGTATCTATTCCCGTTTCAAGCGTGGCAATACCATACTCAACAGCAGGAGCACCTCTTTGGAGGCGCTGGAGTTCTGCTCCTTATTGCTACAGGCTCCACACTGCAACAACAAATGCTTCAAATTTTATAACTTTGTCGTCATCAATTTTGGGAAAAACAAACTTTTGTAACTTTGCACAGAGAGTGAATAATTTCAAGTGAATGATTTCAACAAATTCATGCATGTTATTTATCTAGAGTTTTCCTGTTTCCACTTAGAAACTTTATTATCTTTTATGGACTTTTCATTCATATAATTGTGTATTGGATATTTTTGTAAAACTATAATGCAAAATTCTATATCAATTGTTGCAACTTTTCTAGAACATAATTTTATTTATTTGATCCAATTAAAATTTAAATCATTCTTCATTCTATAATCAAGTTTTATAGGCTTAAATATTACATCAGGAGTCCTGATGTAGTTTCTACGCGATCTTCCAATCAAGACAGAACCCTATTAGAAAATAATAATAATAATAATAATAATAATAATAATAATAATAATAATAATACATGAGTGGACCTGCTTGTACACGTAACAGATATTAATTAGATTTTTGATACAAAACTGTATCAGAACTCTTGATGCAATATTATTTTCGTAAGTTAGGCATTTCAACACATATAGGTTTATTTTCCTTATTGGAAACCTTAATTTCGGCAATGATCAACCCATTTTACTAATGTCACCTTCAAGAGCAAAGCGACTGAGCGTTATTCAAATCAATCGCTTTTCCACCACCAAATACTGTGCCTGAAATGGCATACAACACATTGACGTCAACATCTTGTTCCGATGAGATAATAATTAGGATAAAAATTAACAAAAATGAGCAAATAATTTAGTCTAAAAAAATACAGATATTGAAAGCGATATTAAAGCTTTAAATATGCCTCGGCATATTTTGAGTTCATACAACGATAACGACCCTTAAAGCCAGATCGCACTAACTCCATGAAAATTAATAATGCACATTTAGCTATTTGAAGGAGACTTTCGACAATAATAGAGCAGAAGAATCACCCAGGTTTTGATTGGAATGAATGTTAACACATAATTTTTATCTATTTACATATCTAATACTTAAACTTTTATATTTACAAAACATAGCATTTAATTTTTTAATATTACAAATATCATTGTCTCTACATTTTTAAAAATGAAATGCAACGTTTCATGCATAAGTATGAAATCCATGTGTCATAAATATAAATATGAAATTTTAGGTGTTATATTTACAGATATATCTGAATTATCACTATAGGAAAAATGTTAATTAGCATCAGATTTTGCGTCGGCCATTAGTTCGACGAAAAATTAGCGTCGACATTATATACCTTTAGTGATTAGTAGATCTGAACCATTATAAGATTGAACGTTAAGGCCTGAACCTGTGTTTAAAGTCCGATTAGCATTGGCAAAGGCATACGCTATTAAATACTTATCAGCGTCAACCTTTTCAGACGCTAATCAGACGCTACTGCCCTAATAATAGCCTTCATCACGACCTAAACATATTTCTTCCTCCTTCCTCATTTCTACAACTGTGTGCGGCGAAACCCATGAGCTAGGGCATCTCCCAGGCGATTGTGTCCATCCCGGCGGCATTTTTACCGTCTAAATCGAAGCTCCAACAAGTTAAACTACTCTTCCGGCTCATAGTTACATTTTTTTCTCTCTTGAGTCTCCCCTCAAGGGATTTGTATTTTTTTAATTTTCATTTCATGTAAATTTGTTTTTTGGTGTAAGGTAGGTATTGCATAAATGTAATGCGGTTAATATGTATGATTTCAAATCTTTTTCATTTTTTTAGAATATATGAAATTTTAAGTTCAGGTATTAGCAATGTAATGCAAAGTAATTTGTGTGAAGTTTGCTTAGGGTTAATTTCTAATATGAGAAGTTTGCTTCATTAAAAAATATATAGCGTATGGGGTGTTTGTTTGCAAGTAGGATTTAAGTTAAATAAGATGTAGTTAATTTAGTAAATCCGGTAAATCGGGATTCAATAAATCTAAATATTATTAAATATGAAAAAAAGTTGGCTCAATTAAGGTTAAATAAACATGAAGATGGTTATATGTTAGAGGTTTTTGTTGGAGGAGTTGATAGAGAGAGTGAATAATGGTAGATTCGTATCCTATGCAATTTATGCGGTTTGTGACGATGACAAGAGTGCCCACCTTTAATTAAGAAGAAATATGTACCTCATATAATAGAGTTCTAGTGTATTTGATGAGGTGTCCATGTTGGTACTTAACAAATCCTTATTGTTTTGTAGTGCGAAGGAAATTTTATTGATAGATGTCAGAAGATGAGAGCTATTCATTTATGATAGAAGATGTTTATTCATCATCGATGTCTGAATATAAAAATTCAAGTGTGTATTGTTATAAGATTTGAATTTTCTGAAAGATTCATACCTAATAACAATGATCTATAAAGCCAAATCTATGTGACAAATGAATATTGAAAACATGCAAACATGGATGTATAACAGATTATATCCATGAAGAAAATAACTTACTGATTAGATTTTGACTGGTGTTGAGAAATTCGTGCAGACAATAACACAACTCCCTATTTACCTTTCAGAAGGCAGGTTCAGATGCCCCTATGCGAAGCACAATAATCAAGGTTAATTGATGCCTGATGTTGTGAAGTTGAATCTATACTGTACAAAATTTAAACCCGATTATTGGTATTAAACTATAGTTGGTGAGTTTAAACCAAATGTTTAACATAATCATGCTGGAGCCTCATCAAGTTAAGCTCCTTCAACTGTTCATGGTTATGGCATGTATGAAGAAATGATTGCAGATGCCAGCAGAGCTCATTTTGCTAGGAGTGTATCTGATGATGATCAAGAACAGAACAGTGAGGTGAAATAATTTTTTTGAATTATTAAACGTTGCACAACAACCTTTGTGGGAAGGATACACTTCACATAAGGAGTTATTGGTTGACCTGAGAATACTGAGTATCAAATCCGATTTCAACATGCCCAAGAAATGCTTTAATCAGGTAGCAACATTATTAAAAGAAGATGAACCCTACAAATAATTTAGTTCAATAAGATATGTATAGAACTAAAAAATTAATGTCGAAGCTAGGGCTACTATCTGAATAAATAGATTGTTGTGTTGATAGTTGTATGACATATCACAAGGAAAATGTACATGAGATCAACGAGAAAGTGCACTAATATTTCAAACCAAGGAGAAAGTGTAAAAAAGAGACAAATATTCCTAATAAACATTATTTTATCTTCCTCTCATAACACGACTTCAGTGATTGTTTGTTTCTATACGTAAAACTCCTCACATGACATGCCATAATATTGGATCGGTCTATACTGATATAATGACTCACCCTTTAGCTAGTGAAGCTTGAAAACACTTTGATTACAATTATCTTGATTTTACAGCAGAATCACACAATGTTAAGCTTGACTTATGTGCAGATGGGTTCATACCTTATAGTCATGCTGCAACACCCTATTCATGTTGGCTAGTTATTATCACGCCATATAATTTGGCCCCTAATATGTGTATGACTATGCAGTTCTTATTTAAAATGGTTATCATACTAGGTCAACATAGCCTAAAGGGTAAAACTGACATGTACTTACAACCTCTTATAGATGAGCAACATGTATTGCGGAACATTTGCGTATTGACTTATGATATTGCAACGAAACAAAATTTCATTTTAGAGCTACTCTTATGTGGATGATTAGTGATTTCCCGGCTTATGGAATGCTATCTGGTTGGAGCAGAGCTAGGAAATTTGCATGTGCCAACTGCATGAATATGACTGAAGCATTCATTTTGAAGCATGGAAGAAAAAAATATCTAGTTCGATGGTTGTCGCAGGTTCTTAGCACATGATCACTCATTTGAGATGAATAAAGATGCATTTTTCAGAAATAGAATAGAAAGATCAAGTCCATCCCCAAGAAAAATAGAAGAGATATATTACATATGATCAATGAAGTACCAAAGATCATAGAGAGACTAAAACTAGCCTCAACTCATCTTCCAGATTTTGGCGTTACACGTAACTAGATAAAGCAGAGTATTTTCTTAGGATCTTTCATACCGGATGACGAATCTGATTAGGCATAATTTGGATGTTATGCATATTAAGAATAAATTTTTGGATAATATATTTAATATTGTTCTGAATATCAAGGGAAAAATAATAGACAATATTAAAACAAGATTGGATATGAAGAAGTATTGCAAGTGGAGGAGGTTTGAACTAGAAGAGACAAATGCAAGTAAAATAATAACGCCCTAAGCTACATATTATCTCACATTGGATCAATAAAAAACAATCTTTGAGTGGATGCATTCTTTGAAATTTTCAAGTGGTTGTCTTTTAACGTAAGCCGATGTGTTGATTTGGGGAAGGGAAAAATATTTGGTATGAAGAGTCACGATTACCATATATTTATGTAGTGCCTCTTTCCTATTGTATTCAATGCTCTGCCAAAGTTGGTACTTGATTCATTGATCAATATCAGCACATTTTTCAAGGATTTGTGAACAGGCACTTTGAATATTGATTCTCGGAGAAGTCATGACATTAGTATTTTGTTATTTCCATGCAAGCTCAAACAGATCGCTCCTCTCAGTTTTTTTGACTCAATGGAACATCTGCCCATGGATCTGTCCACACATTTGTGTTATGACTCAAATAGAATTATCCATATTCTAGCAATTAGGCGAACCATTAGATAGGCATGATACGCACTACCTCAATGATAGAGAGCTTTGAGTAGCTACATTGTATGTTATACTATACTGCGATGAAGTGCAACTATTCCTACATTAAGATTAAATTTATTAAAAAAATTTCTCAAATATTATCCGGAATGCTCTACTAATTAACTCAAACATACAAGTCACAATGATATTTGTAAGTTATTTAACAAGAGCTTGAACATTTGGGATGATTCTATTGTAAGCAAGAAGATCAACGAAGAATTTCAAGAGTTCAAATTACATGTATGTTGAAATAACATTTCAATTCACTGATATATTGTATATTTGTAATTTACAAAGTAGAAATAATTATTCTCTGGAACTTCTTCTTGGTTCATAATAAAAGCAACGAATCACAGGCTAGGGTTTAATAGATCTTGCTTGGGGGGTCTAATCGTTGTGTCAAGACATGACAATTTTTTGAAGTGAACGGTTACAAATTTCACATGAACTCCTGGTGTAATGGAAAGCAGACATAAAATTATGTCATCTGTGTTAGAGGAAACACATATACAGATAACTAGATTAGTTATTACAACATACTAAAAGAAGTAGTTCAATTGCAATATCCGGGAAAGTTGAACAAAATGTCTACATGCTTAACTGTGGCTGGTCTGATCATGTTCAAAATTGAGAAACATGGACTTTTAACCCATATGATATTACTGAAGTTAAAATGAACATAATACATGTAAAGTATGACCCATTTATCCTGGTACGTCAGGCGAGTCAAGTTCATTATCTTCGATATTTTGGTCAAGTAAGAGAAACTTGATTGTGCTATTATATTGAAGAATAGACAAAAAAAAACTATTGAGATGAAAATTATTATCGAATCATTGATCAAGAGTTATTTATATCTGATTTTCATTTTTAGCTTAGCTCAAATGATGAGGAGTTACCCTTAGAGGATACTGATGCGACTTTTTTATATGTAAGATTTTATGACCTCAGAATTATATATTTATAATGATTTTGTAAAGTCAAAAATTCAAACGCAAGTATACGTATCGTATAAAGTAATACAAGGCTCTAATGGAGTCCCGTTTATCGATCCCCCAGGGAGGCGAGGTAAGAGGTTCTTAGTCAAATTCTAGTCTACTACTAACAGCCTCAGTTTGGAAGGGTGATATAAGTGGTTTTTCTAATAACTACTCCTAAATGTAGATGATTATATGTAAGAATAATAACTACTCCTAAATGCAAATATTTCTTCTAAAAGTAACCCTTTTTGGGGAAATTGGTTAGGTGAATTTTGATATAATAAAAACTACTATTCTCATGTAATGAATTGGATTAAGTTTAGGAATGAGATGCATTAAATATTGTATGTGCTAAATAGGATCATAAATGTTTCTTTACCCTCAAAAGAGTACTCCCTCTTTCAAGAATGTAAAGAACATTGACATATCCTAAGTTCAGTCACTAAATCTAAGGTTAGGCTGGGAGGATACCGGCTGTCACTACGGAGCTCCCACTCACCCTTCATCTGAAGGCTAACCTTCAGCTTTATTTACCAATATTAGGACCAAATTGGGGATCTCAGCCTGTCACCCTAAAACCTCTAATTTGACGCCCATTAAACTACATTTTCCTATTTATTTGCACTCAATCCCTATGTACTACACAATTCATTCATGGACATTGAATGTGGTTCCACTTTGTTGAGAATTACACCGCTCTTTTGGGACAATGCAATTATAATAAATTTTAACAATGCAATGGGCCCTTTTTGTAACGTAAATGGAGCGCAAGTAAAAACCATCACATTTATAATTAAAACAACTTTTAGCATGCATCCCAATATTCTAAACATGAATCATACTCATTGCAAAAGAAAAGTAGAATGGAAACGATGACATAATCTTCTTATACCACTATTTCCAAACAAGAAGAAAGAGTAAGAGAAAGACATCACAAAGCACGAAGAAAACACAACAAAAAACTTCATTTCAAAGAAAATCCACAAGATAAGTGTTTAAAAAATCATAAAAAATGAAGAATACAATACTTAGCTTTTACCCTTGAAAGAAAGATGAAAATCTCTTCCACAAAGTTTCCCGCCAATCCATGCAATGCTGGAATATTTCCTTACAAATTCTCTCAAAATCCCCTCACCAATCTATCAAAAAAAATAGAAATCTACATTTCTACTTCTATTCTAAAATCTAAGAATCCTCCAAGTTTTTATTAACATCTCTTCTTCATTTTTGGCTTCAAATTTGGTTTAAAATAGAGTAGGGACGAATTTCCCAAGAGGTGAATGAAGAAACCCTCCAAAAAGCGTCCATATTTGATGTATTTGGTTAAAAACCGCCCAATATCACATCCAGGCAGTCTCGGGCATCGCCGGCGCTGAATAGGGCACTACCGGAGCCCTATTTTTTGTGCACTCGGGTTTCTGGCACCTCCGGCGCCAGTTTGGGCGGCCTCGGCGTCCATCCTGCACAGTTCCACCATTTTGCTTCGTTTAGCTCCGTTTCAGCTCCAATTCGCCCCGTTTCAGTTACTTTGCATTCCTAACAGATAGCCCTACAAAATAAGCATAAAAACTACCTTTCTTTAAAGTGTAATCTCAGTTAAAAATATGAAATAATTGTAAAAGAGATTAAACATAGAAAGACTTATTGAAAGGTGTCAAGTCAAAATTTGCTTTCTTGCTCGTTTTTGCTTCAAATTGCACTATTTTTTGCTTCCTTTTGCTCCAATCACCATTTCATGTACCTAAAATAAAAAAACATACAAAATACCTTTCTTTTAAAATGTAATATCACCAAAAATGAGTAAAATCACATAGCAAAAATCGTATATATTTTTGGTGCATCAAAATCCCTCAAACTTAACTGTTACTTGTCCTCAAGTAACATTATAACTTTAAAAATAAAATATGTTGACTTGTGGTTCTGGGTTTAAATAGAATTTCTTATATTTTCATCTCAGAAATATTATAGTATTACATAGGAGAAATTCTAGCAAATCAACCTAGGACTAGAGCGTAAGAATATCTCATATTCAACTTAGGAATCCTAATTTTCTATTTACTTCAAAAGTTATTGAAAATTGTCAAACTAAAGATTCATAGATAGTATAAAAATGGAATTTATGCACCTTATATATATCAATTTAACCAACACCTTTTGAAATATGAATAAGCTTAGGATTGTTTTTAAATCTTTTCATTTAAAAAGATTCAAGTGAAACCAATTTTTGATTATGCTTCTCCTCAAGCTTCTCCTCACTTATTCTCTTTTCTTCTTCTTTTTTTCTTTTCTTTCGGAATCATTTTCAATCCCCTTTTTTCACTTTTTTTCTTTAAGGATTGCTATATCTGGATAGGCCTTTAATAATTTTAAATTTCACTATCCTCTCTCTAAAATCCAAAACTCAAAACATTCCCTCACTTTTTATAAGCGTAAGTATTAGTTTGAAAAAGGTTTTTAATAAATGCTCAATTCTCATTAAGTATAAATCTAAGAATTTTAGCTTTTCAAATACTCAACTCCTTTTTACCATAAATAGAAAAATCATTTTTCTTAAAGTTTCCTACAAAATATCTTAACTCTAGAACAGTTTCTTCACATAGGATTTCAACTAAGTTATTTTTATAACATTCCTAAAATCAAAATTATAGTAACCTAAAGGTAACACCACACGCCACAAGTCATTTTAAAAATGATATCAAATTAAATACAAGCTACTGAGGACAAATAAAGTTACATTTTAAATTTTTTTCTTCCCCCTAAACTTAAATTTTAAAATATTTTGAAATTAATTCCATAAAATGTAGCAGGAATAAAAATTAAAGGTTGAATCTACTTACTACTACAACATCCTATCAAATTCATATATATGCATAATCAGGATAGAATGATTGTAAGAGAAAGTGAATCTAACATAAAACATGCTTGTAATAAAATTACACTAAAAGGAAGTATTTTCACTTTAAAATTTTATTTTTCTTCTTACCCCTAAACTTAATTTTTAACATATATAGCATTCAGTACAGAAAATATAAACAAGAAGAAAAATAATTTAGAAATTCTATCTACCACAAATGTCTATCAAAACCATTTACAAGTATTCATTAGGACAAAACAATATGCAGCAGAAAGTAAATCTAAACTAATCATGCCAGAATTAAATTCATTAAATAAAAGTTTAATTAGTATAGCAGGTATCAACAAGGGAATATAAAAATGTTCTTCAATTATTATATAAAATTATAACACAAACATAAACACACAAAAGATAAATGATGTCAATTCTTCCATTAACTCATCCAATCTCACTACCTTACCTTTAATTTCTAACGGAATCACTACGCTAGTAAATTAGGTACTTTCAAATGATTTTATAGATTATAATCCCAAAGATAAGATTATCGCTGATAAATTGGTTTCTGGACACCAATCTCAGGCATCATCTAATCCCTTTAATTAAGTACCTTTAACAGTTACATATTTTATTGTAAGATCATCCTAATGTTATTCATCAAATAGGTTGGAGACTCCTACCAAATGAAAAAAAAAGTTAGAGAAAGGAAGTAACAAAATTAAGATGGATCTAACACTGTTCAAATTCATGATACTCCTGTAAAACTCAAGTCCAGAGTAAGACTCGAGTCATAGTGGACTCATCAATCCAACTACTACAAGAGAACATACAAGTCTAACCAAAATAAGAAGTTAAAGAATCACATCCCTCAGGACAAACAAAGATCAAATCCAACCACTAACAATCCAAACATCTACCAATAACAATTAAACTAATCAATCCATAATGAAACATAAAGATCAAGTCAATCCACTAATCCAAACATGAATTAAGCTGATCAATCCACACTAAAACAAACACAATACAATACTAATCAATCACGAATCTTAAGCATACTAAATCAAAGCACACTGATAACTATGGGTTGCCTCCCATAAAGCGCTTAGTTTAACATCGCCAGCCCGACAAATGAATCCCCCTGGATCAAAATTCCGATTCATTAATCCTCAATCAATCGACCAATCTTTTTTAGATCCAAGGATTCCTACAAAATCCTCAAATTGTAATTTTTCTTTCAGGTCTTCTTTTTCAGATTGATTTATATCATTATTCCTCATATTTATTTCTAGATCTGATATTCTTCTATTGATTTTCTGAATTTGCATATTAATATCATCCTTAAAATTTATAAGAAATGGATCTCTATAATAAAATTCAAGATCTCCTAAAATTTGGATCAAATTCTCTCTAGATAATTCAGAATCAGGATCAAATTCTTCTATGTCACTCTTCTATTTCAAGTTATCTTCTAATTCTTTCCTTTTATAATTATTAAATGATGGAGGATCTATCTTAGTTGAGGAAAAAGGTTTTTTCTTCCAATGGTCTTCCAATATCCTTATCCTCTTTTCTCAACTCAATGTTCTTTTGAAATTTATCCTCAATTTTTTTCCAAGTCTATCGGAATATTTTTAGGATATGTATTTTGAAAAGGGGTCGCCTACAGAAATTGTCGGCGAATTTTAGATTTTAAATTTAATTTAAATATATATATAATTTGGAAAGTAGTATTTGATTTTAAAAATAATTTGAAGTTTGAAAATTTTAAGATATGAAATCAAACCGATCTCACATCCAGAATAGTTTATATAAACGAGCACCACACCACAAACCGTGTATCTATCCCGAAGAATAGACACCGTTGCTTGATGATGGGGCTCGATTAAATAAACTAGAAGATTTGTGACATCCGTTTGGTCTGCGAACCAATTTTATAAGCCGACAAGTTCCCCTGCTTAACATAAAGGAATTAAGCAGGGTTTATATTACCTGGGTTCTTAAAGTTCTCTATAAGGGTAAGCCCCTATAATTAATTACATCTTAAATGACAGGAATCACTTAAGAAAACTCTCAATAATGGTCAGTGGTTTTACTCTCAAGAATTTCAAAGTTTAAGGTTTTCAAAGGATTGGATTTTGGAAATTTCAATAGGGAATAACTCAAATTTGGAACAATTAATTTTAAAAGTCCAAAAGAAGAGAAGTAGGAGAAGCTGAGGATCCAAGAAGAATCTTGGAAACTTCCCAAACTATCCTATTGTTTGGCTTCAATTTGGGAGTTTTTTTAATGTTTCAATCCTGCCAATTTTAATTAATTAGGACTTATGCTTGTATGATATGATCACACAAACAGCTTCGAAGATGTGAGGGTTTATGTCGTACCAAACAACTACCTCGGAATCCTAAGACCGGTTAGGGCTTAATTTACATAATATGATTATGTAAATGCCTAACAAAAAAGTTGAGAATTTATGTTGTACTAGGCAAACTGCCTCAAAATCCTATGGCATGGTTATTTAAAACTAGGAAAGGTTTAGCTGAAGAAGGCACAAGTTTTGCTGACGACAATGACTGTGCTGCCCGCTATGCTCCAAGCTCCTTATTGTTGCAGATGTTTAGTTTTAGAAGGTGAAAATTAGGAGATAAGAAAAGTGTTTTGGTTTAGAAGAGTCTTAAAGTCCAAATGTCTTTAATGTTTTATTAGGGGAATCTTAAAGTTGATTATAACAACATCGGTTAAGATCCCACGGTTCCATCATTCCGACACCGTTATTTTTATCGGATTCACTTAGTCCAGTTGAATTTGCTAAACTCAAATGAATGAGTTCCACACTTTCATTTATACCGTGGGAAATCCCGTTAGCAACACGTAGGTTACATCATTCGAGGTATTCCCAATCATCCAACGAGATGTTTTAATTTAATTGTAATTATAGTTTTGTTGTTCTGTTTGTGGTTAACTTTTGAGTTGTTTTATATTTTTAGATGTTGTGGTGGTGGATTTTTTTTGTTGTGATTTTTAATTTAGTTTTGGGTTTCAGTTTTGTGGCTATCCTAAAAGGTTTCAGTTTTCATGCAACAATCTTGTTTATCATGCAAGAAAAGTAAAGCGCAGTGCAAGTAAATAAGTTGTAATAAAGTAAATTACAATAAAGTAAAAGCGTACCTGGAGAGTCTTCTTGTCATTCCAAGCTATACTTAAAACACATGTTAAGACATTTAAATATTTATAACAAGTACCTAGGTAAAGCTAAGGGAAGGCTCTGGTTGTCTACCAAGCTCCTAATCCTATTGCTAGTTATTTCCTATGACGTCTAGGTTCTTTGTATTTGTTAAGGATGATTTTCTTCATCAGAGAACAATTAAATTCAATTGTTCTTCTAAAACACCCCATCATATTGAGGAAGTGTTTAGGACGAGTCCTAAACATCTTTTCAATATTTTTGGGATTATTTTTGAGTCCAAATGAGTTTTATTGCACAGGTGAATTAATCATCCAAAAATTTAGTTTAGTTTGTTTCTTGCTCAGCGAATTAGGATGCTTGATTATCCTATAAGTAAAGTGACATTTCACTTGATACTTTACTTAAGAGTTATAGTAATGAAAATCCTTAGGGGGCAAATCAGTTTGTTAAAGAATTTAATGATTTAAAACTTGAATTGGTGATTTAAAGTGATTTAATTTAGTTATGAAATTTTAATAATTTAAGTTTGGAATAGTGTTCAAGATGTTTTATTCTTAAATGTTTTAAACCATTTGAATTGAAAGAGGAGTTTAAATTATTTAATTTAGACTTTAATGATTTAATTTTAATTTAATTGCAATATTCTAGATTAACTTTTAATTGGTTTGATTTTTTAATTAAGAATTATTTTTTTGAAATTGATTTTGATATTTTAAGTTTGCTTTAAATTTGCTTTCAACTGATTTTTGAAATTAATTTTCATTTTATTTCAATTTAATTATCAAGTTATTTAATGTTTTAAGTTTTAATTTAATTAAGGTTTATTTTCCTTTTAATTATTTAATTATTAATTTCAATTACCACTTGAAATTTAATTAAAATTTAAATATTATTAAAGTGATTCATTTAGGGGTTTTAAATTAAAGAATTGATATCTTCTTAGGTCATACCCCTAACCTTAATAATCCAAATTTTAACATATTCTTCCAAAATTTAAATTATTTAATTAATTAAAATTTACTTTAAATATTTTCAAGATGATTAATGGGTTTCTACCCCTTTAATTCCCTAGGTTTTAATCACCTAATGAAAATTTTTAAATCAGATATTTTACCCTCCCCTTGATTAAACCTAAATATTAATTAGGGTTAAAATTCTTTAATTACCTTTATGCCCCTTTTAAGCTTGTTCATTTCATAACTCATAAAATTAAGCTCCAATGAACTTAAAATTTTTATGTCACTTTACTCACATGTCAATTAAGACATTGAAGGAGAAGATGTGATTTTTCTGAATTTAATTTAATTTATATAATTATTTTAATGAAAAATAGGGATTTTTAATGGAAATTTAACAATATGACCAAGGCAAGGTTTCTGTCCTTAGGAAAATTATGTGATGTTTCTACTGACTAGAGGACCACTTGAACCAATTTTAGTGATTTTTTGAATTATATTTTATTTATTACAATTATTTTGAGTTTTGGAGTGTTAATTAACAATAAAATAAAATTAAAGTTTAAAAATGAATTTTATATTTTTCTTAAGTCCCTCTGATCTCAAGGAGTTTAGAGAAATAAATTTTATATTTTTATGATTTTTCTTTGATTTACTAGAATTAATTTAGTGAAAAGGTTGAAAAATCCATTTTTAATATTAAAAATTGTCTTAAGGTTTTAAAATTCAATATCTTTACTTTGAGGCTTAGGAATAATATTTAGTTTTTTCCTAAGTGATTAAGAGGTGAAATATGACATTTTTATGATTTTTAATATTTTTGTGATTTTTATGATTTTTAATTATTAAAATATTAAAAAAATGATTAAAAATGAAAATATTTAGAAAATTCCAATTTTAATTTTTTTAGACTCCTATGATATCAGAGAGCCCACAAAACCAATTTGGTGAATTTTTAAAATGTATTTTTAGAGTTATGAATTTTTAAAATTTAATTTTGGTCATGTAACTTAATTAATCCATTTAGTGGGGTTAAACATTTCCAATTGATTACAAGTTTTTATGTGAGGTCCCTTTTATCCTAAAGATCAGTGGAGAATTATTTTCAAGTTCTTTTGATGTGTGGTTAACCCTAATTAATTGAAGTTCAGTTTTGAGTAATTAAGCCAATTAGGGTTATTCTTAATGAATTAACTCAAAACATAATTATCCTAGGGTCCTCTGCTCCCAAGAAACTTCCCCAAATTTTCCTAGAATTTCTTAAGCAATATGCTAATTAATGGAATTAAAATACCAAAAATAGTGATATAAACTTGAAAAATACATAACTTGCCATAGAGATAACCTCTGACCTTAAAAAATTCAGGGAATCTTCCCAAGGTCAGAGGCTTCAAAAGCCCTATGGTCTCATGCCATGGTGAATTATCTATGCAAATGGAGAATTAAAATACTAAAATGAGTAAATAATTAATTAAAAATAAAATACTCATCAAATTAACTCAATTTTTTTTCACATTATTCTCCTCTATTCACCGAGCAAGAGGGTATTTTTAGTTTATTTTTGTAATTTTTCTACACAAAGATATGGATTTTCCAATTTCTAGGTATTTAAATAAATAGAAAATAGCCTATTTATCTATTTATCCAACGCGGCGCTGACTCAACCTCGGCGGATCCGACAACCCACGCGGTGCACTCCTATTGGACACCGCCATCTTACTCGGATGCCACGCGACCCGCAGTCTCGCTCCATCCTTTGATCCTGCACAATCTGAACCGTCCACTAGATACACACGCGATCGGACGGCGCCTGGTCATCGTCTACGACTGGTGTGTCCCGTGAGCCGTCCACATTAATACTCTAAGATCTCTCTCATTTCTCAACGGATTTTCGTGTTCTTATACTCTATGGATTCTTCTTGAAGAGACGAACACATCCATACGATTTACATGCATTGAAATCAACTCAAACAAAATGGAGAATTGCTGGAAGCTCTTGGGGAGGAGGAGTGTCCATACCTTGGTTCAAGAGGTGAAGCCTCTACTGAATGTGCTCGGCACGTTCGTTGGAGTTGGAAGAGCTAGGGATGAAGCCTCTGGCCCTGGTTAAAGGTCTAAGTATGAAAGTGACCAGGCCCGATTTCAGACTTTGGAGGCTAGAGCAATTGGGTGGCCTGGAGAGGGGGCTTTCACTAGGGAACTCCTTCTCTTGGTCCTATGCGAGTGTGGGTGAGTTTAATTTTATTTTGGTGGAGGTTTGAGAGATGTCCCGTTCGGCTCGTGAATCGAGCTCCAAAATCGAGCTCAATCAATGGGATTTAGGGCGGGGAGAACAAGTGGGGATGGATTGCTCTTGGCTAGGAAAGCTCGCAAGGAGTTTGGAGGGATTCTATGAAGGTTGATTTCAGCCAAACTTTTGGCCGAGAGGGGCTGGCTTGTTTAAATAGCCATGGCAAGGGCCTCTCAGGGGGGTTTGATGGCTTGGATCAACTGCTCTAGTGAAGAGAAGAACAGCTGCAGTGGCCATTAGGCATGGGACAACTCAGCTAGTTCAAATTAAATTTTTGAATCCATTTAGACCTCTCAGCCATGGTGTTTTCCGACGACCTGGTGGCTGGTCGGCCAGGGTCAGGTCACCATCCTGATCAGGAGGGTCAGGGCTTGAAGTTTGTGGATTTAATTAGCCAATGCCTAGAGTAAAGAGGTTTGATTTAAGTGGTAAGGGGGAATGGTCATTTTGGCTTGATTTGGTCCAAGGCATGGTTTAGGCTAGGTGCACCTCCCCAAGGCTTGACTTTGGGCTGAGGGAGAATCATTTGGGTCAGTGAGGAAGGGGTGGTGAAGTCCCCACCCAAGGTGATGTGGCTAAACTTGGTTTAGAGTGTAGCATAAATGGGGTTAAAAGGGCCTAATGAAGGCTTAGGAAAGGCTCCCCTCTTCTTGCCATAAATGACTAGGTGAGGTGTCAAAACTCTCATGGCTTCATATGGCTTGTAAATGGCTCACATTTGGCTTACATTTGGCTTGGAAAAGGTTGCCTTGTTTCAAGAAAAAGGGTTTTGGCATTTTTGATGAATTTAGGGGAAATTGGCATGTGGCTTAGTTTAGAAAAGTTTAATGATGAATTTGAAACTTACGGAGTGATTTAAATCAAAGGGATGATGAGGTGAAAGTGTCATGTAGGCTTGGGAATGGATTTTTGGGCTTTCGGATTTGGTGAAAATGGGCTTTTAGAAGGGTTTAAGAAAGTGGGCCTTTAGGTTTGAAAAAAAATTTGTGGATGGAAATTTTTTGAAGGATTGGGCCAAAAAAATATTGGGTTTAGTTGAGGGATGTGTCATGAGTGATTTGAAACAAATTTGAGGTGATTTGGAGTTGAATTGGGTTTGATTTGGGACTTTTTGGTAAAGGGGCCAAAGTGGGTCAAATTGGGCTAACTTGGGCTAAGTTTGGGATAATGTTAGATTTGATGTAAAATTAATATTGAGAAATGTTTATGGGATTGTTACAAAGAGTTTTCAACTTTGGTTGGGCTTTGATTTTGGGATTTGGGCCCATTTGGGTTCTTGGTGGGTTTAGGTGAAAATTGGAGATTTTTGGTTTTGGTTAGGTTTGGGTGGAGTTTGGGTTCAAATTTGGGGGAAATCTTGTTAGTGTTTTGTTTGTGGAGATGTTAGGAAGGTTTAGGAGAAGATTTGGGGCTAATTGGAGTTGAGTTGGGTTAGTTTGGGCTAAGTTTAGGTCATGGGCCAAAATTGGGCTTTAAGCTTCAAATTGAAATTGGATCGAAATGTTAATCAAATTGGGCTTTGATTTGGTTTAAATTGATATTAGGGATATGGAATTGAAGTTTATAATTGGATTGGATCAACATTGAGGTTAATTGGGTTGATTTGGTTTGACATTGGGTTTACTTTGGTTAAAAATGGGCCCAATTGGGGGTTTTGGTAAAAGTGGGTTAAATTGACAAAACTGGCCTATAGTGTAGTTGAAAAAAATGAAATTGGGAATATTTGAGATTTTTTTAAATTTTCTAGGAATTTTTGGAATTTATTTATTTTTTGAGTTAAAAGGGTATTTTGGGTATTTGGAGGGTATTGGGGGGATATTTTTGGAAATTTTGGTATATTTGGCTAAGGATGATCAATTTGAATGGTGGGAAATGTTTAGGATTGGTTTTAAGGAATTTTGGATAATTTAGATAATTTTTTCAAATTTTGGGTAGCTTCAAGGACATTTGGTAGGTTTGGTGGGTGTAGGGTCTCGGAGTTCAAAAATTGAAATTTTGGAAAAATAAAGATTAATCAAGTTTAAGTTGGATGGAATCACTTTGGTTGAGCCATGAAGCCATATCAAGCCCATAAGAGCCATGAGAGGACTCATTTGAGGCATTCACTATGTTGTTCCTAACCCTCTTAGCCAAAGGCCTAGGGGTTAAGGTCCATCCATATGAATTACCTACATGAGTCAGAAAGTCAATTTAGGTATGAATGGTTTTAGGATTTGGAATGTGTGTGAATGTGTAATGTGTGTAGGTCAACCCTCACCAGACCAGGCCACCCAGGGTAGTCCTAAGGCCAAAGAGTCCTATAAGGAACTCATCATTTAAACGTCCACATTTGATCTTAACCCTCCAAGTGACTTAGGAGTTTACAATCAAACTTATGGGGTTTACAAGGAGTTAAGAGGTGTTTGAATTTCTAAGTGTTGGGTTCCATTTCTAGTCCTCTAAGATAGTCAAAGGGAAAGCGTAAGGCTAGATCCTAAGTACTAAGAAGAGAGAAGAGAAAAGGACCTCTTTAAAAATGAGGTCAACAAATGGAACCCCAATAGGTGTGGTGTGCTAACAAAGCACACCGCACATATTGGCGTTGACCGAAGAGATCAACAAAACCAACACAGACGTCTAAGTGACACACTTAGAACAGAGTAGAAACAAATTTTCGTTGGGGAGTATCGAGTATATCTCCAAGACTGGAGATCCCTGAACTCTTGCTGAGGAAAAGAAAAGGAGGTGAATTCCAGATCATAAGATCTGGGGAAATTTGATTTAGATTTCATTTCATTTTCTATTCGGAGTTTTTTAATGTGTGAGTTTAGATTTCGATTTGTTTTGAGTTTCAATTTCGATTGAGGTTTAATTTAAAATCAATTCAAGGAAATCTGGATTTGAAATGAGAATTGGAACCTAGGTTCCAACCTCGGGATTGCGAAGAGAACTGTAATTTAGGTACCCGCCTCGGAGTGAGAATCAGAGTTTAAGTATCGATTGAAAAAGATGAGAATTAGAATTTAGGTATTGATCTCGAAATAAGATCTGGAATTTGGTACCAGTCTTGGAAGGAGAGAGTTGAAATTTGGTATCAATCTCGGGAAGAGAGTCGAAATTTGGAACCAAACTATAAAGGAGAGAACAGGAATTTGGTACCAGTCTTGAAGGTTTAAAGAGAACTGGAATCTGGTTCCAATCTCGAAGATTTAAAGAGAACTGGAATCTGGTTCCAGTCTTGAAGGTTTAAAGGGTTGAAATTCGCTGTGGAGATTTGAGTTTAGCGAAAGATTTGGAAAGAGACGTGAAAGTGTTTCACGTCCCACGAGGATCGATCAAAGTCTGATTATTTGGCGAAGGATATGAATCCATGCCATCAGAACCAAATTGAAAATTTTTGTGGTTCTGTGTCAGTAGATTCAGTCGACCTTCTCAAAAGAGGGAAGGAAATATGGAGAGTCAAAAAGAGATTTGAGAATAGCCGAAGGCTGGGGATTTCAGATTCAGGAATTTGTCTTAGTCGCTTGTTGTGTTTTGATCTTAGCTTGATTTTCAATTTAGGGTTCACATTTATTTAGAATTCGTGTTTATTTGTAGTTTGTTTTGACATTCAGATTTTTAAAAGAGTTCTCATTTATTTATATTTTCCCTTTGTTCTTTGTTTGAAGCTCATTTAACTTAATGGCGTTTCCAGTCAATTTGCACCAAAAGAGGTGAAGGCAAAACATGACATGGTCGTTTTCATTCCAATCTTGTCGAAAATACATCATACATCTTGATCCAAAACATGATGATATTTTCTTTGAGAATTCAATATCTCATACAATCCATATAAATTCAAAATGGATTGTGTAAGATTCTAGCAAGTTGTTTCTAAAAGCATTGACCCGACCGCCGCGCTTAACACAGTAATGTTTGCTTCCAAAAGATAGCCAAAAAGCTTTGACTCGATTTATAAATAGTGGCTAGTGTATAAAATTAATATTATATAAGTAGTATTTTTATACACTATGGACACAAGTATACGTATCGTTTCAAGTAATATAGGGTTTTTAAACAAATACACCAGTATAGATCCCACAGGGAAGATTTGTAGAAATAAATTTTCTATAAAGCGAAAGCGAAATATAATAGTAAAAATATTCTGATTTTGATTATAAATTACTATTAATTTACTAGATACAATTTAAAGAAAACAATAATAAGAAAATGATTTTATAAACTCTATATAAAATAAACAACTTTCTTTCCTTCAATTAATCTAAGATTTTTAAGATAATTTAATATTCATTGGAGAATTTAATTTATGGTATTGTGCCAAATAGAAGCATTCCTATTCTTTACCCTTTGATCCAGTGCGAAGAACATTGATTAATTTACAGAATAGGTCCGGATGTATTGTTAGTAGAATGAGTTAATCTAGGCTCACACTTCTAGATGTCCAAGGGTGGCTATGGTCGGCCCTACTAGTGACCCTTTCTAAGTCTATAAATCAAATTATAAGAATTTAGTCTGTCACTCTAAAAACTTATCAATTCTACGCCCTTTAAATATTATCTTCCTATTTATTTGCACTTCACCATGAATAGCCCGCACATGGCCTTCGACTACCCAAGAATTCATGTGACATTTACAAGTTAAGAGTTCTTCTGCTACAAGGTTTTTAAACTCTTCAACAGGTTTTAACAATTCAAACGACCAATTTAAAAAGTAAAGTAAGATCAGGTATTAATATCATTACAATGTTTTGAAAATATTTTGAATTTTAATTCTCCATCGAATCTTTATATTATCTTATCTATCTCTTCATCATTGAAGTAAGAAAGTAACGAACTACTCAGAACACATTGAAAATAAATAACAAAACATGATAAATAAACTTTGAATCAAATGTAAAAATATACTTATCTCAAATATTTCTTCTACGGATCTTCGATTCCTATCGACTCCACAGTGTAATGAACTCCAGATGCAATAACTTGAAAATAAACTCACTAAACTAAACAAAAGTGGCCCTAAATTTCTCTCTCTAAGGATGAGAGATCTTAAAGTAGATAAGAGAAAGGGGTATAATGGGAGGGGCACGTTTTCTGAAGAATTGGACCTCTATTTATAGGTTTCAAGAGTTGCCTTGAAGCACCTCTTCAAAACATGTCCACATTCAATGAATCTTCTAGAAGGTCGGTCTGGCGCCTAGGCGCCGAACACCGCGTCCAGTTCTTCGCACCTCTTCACTTTGGCTCGCACCTCTTCGCGATTAAAACCGTTTGGAGCGTCCAAATGCAATGTATCACATGTCCTATTATCAAGGAACAACTGCCAGCCTTCTAGAATGTCCAATAACCGCTCACTCCGTCAAAATAACTGATTAAACGTTGTCAGAAACTTGACAGTTTTCGTATCGAGTCTGGCGCTTAGGCGTCAGGCCATATTTTTTTTATACTTTTGGTATTTTGCTCCATTTTTGCTCCTTTTTCCTCCTTTTTCCTTCTTAGATCTTTTTACATTACCTACATCCAAAAATAAAAAAAACCTTTCATTAAAGCATAATATCCTTAAAAATTAATAAAAATTAAGACAAAGAAATAGGTATTTTTTTATAGATCAAAATTTCCCAAACTTAAAAGTTACTTGTCCTCAAGTAACTCTTTTTACTACATTAATTATAACTTTTGGAAATAAAAGATAAATATTTAAGATTCCTTATAATTTTTGATTTTATAAAGTCTTTAGTAAATTATTAACCCAGTTTCACTAACTAGGTTTAATTTTAAGAATTTAAAGAATATTTAACTACCAAATCATAAGATTTCAAACTTTTCATTCATTTTGAAAATAATAGAAGTCTATTATATTAAGCTTTCATAGATTATTTACAAGAAAAAGATCTTCTTGAAAAATCTTTTCTAAATAAATATTGATGCATAAAAATTAAGTAAAGTATGTAATTAGTTTTCTTCCTATAAAATAATTCAAGTGAAGCCAATTTTTGATTAGGCATTTCCTCAAGCTTCTCCTCTCTATCTTTTTTTTTCTTTTCTTCTTCTTTTTTTTATAGAGAGGATTACTATATCTGGATAGCCTGTTAATGGTTTTGAACTTCACTATCCTTAACTTATATTTTCAAAACTTATACATCACTTAATTATTATAACATAAATAAAATTTCAAAAAGAATTCCAATCTTTTCTTTTTCAAGTGATAATTTTTTATTACTTAATATTTCTAAAATTCTATTATTTCTATCATGAATAGAAAAATTCTTTTTCTCATTCTTCTTTAAGCTAAATAATTTTATTCTTAAAATCAATCAAAGTTAGTAAAATTTTGGTTAATTTTCACTAATTTGTTTATAATTTCAAAAATAAAAGTGATCTCAAATAAATTCTTCATTCCTTAAGTTATGTTAAAAAGTTTCTATTTTTAAGAAACTATTAGCTCTTTAAGGATAAATAAAATTTAATTTTGAATGGATTTTCCCTTCCCCCAAACTTAAGTTTTGGTATACTATGATAATTTGAAAGTATGAGAGAAAGAAAATCATAAGTATTTTTAGTAAGTATGTAAAAAAAATAATCTTAAAAAGAAAAATTAACTTCTATACATGCTTTTATGAATAATTAAGATAAAAATAAAGCATGTATATAGAAAGGTAAGCCGGCTAATTTTATGATGATATTAAATTTGAAACAGAATTAAAACAGAGCAAATTAATTAAGTACTAAACATTAAACAAAAACAACATATAAACTAATTCTAAATTCAGTCTCAACTCAACAGAATCCTAATACTAAATAGTCAACATACATCAAATAAAAAACTAATCAACAATCCAAATAAAACAAACTAACAGAGTTACACATTTAGGAATCAAAAATTTAAACTCTTTTTAAGTTTATAAAACTTAAAATAAGTTTAAAAATCCAAAGAAATAACTAAAAATCAAATATTTTTTCAAATTTTCGGTTCTTAACAAAACTTAGGAAAATCTATGGTGAAAATCGAAAATAAATGGTTTGAAGTGTAGATCTGACCTTGAGACGGAGAAAACGAGTGGTTTCACGCTCAAATCCTTGATGTTTTAACCTCAAAATGGATCTAGAGGATGTATTTTTGCGAAAATGGGGAAGAAGATGAAGCTTAGGCGTCAAAAATGGCTTTTGGGGGTTTAAATGGTAATTTTCGGGTAGCAGGTCGAACTGGCGCTTAGGCGCCGAATTCTGGCGCCTAGGCGCCAGACTCGCCTTTCACAATTTTTTTTTAAAATTTATTTTTCCACCAAAATTCATAAATTCAACTTCCAATTACTCATATCAAAGTAGGGCTTCAGTTTCTAACTTCCACAACATTTTTCAAAAATTTATAAAAATTAAATATTGAATCCACCAATTAAACATAAGGTTTTCAATCAAACTCACTAATTTCCATTTAAAATCTTCAATTTTGACTCAATACATTCCAGATAAGTACTACATTTGATTCAAGTTCCTAATACACACTCAATCATAACAAGTTCAAAGCAAATACAACACACAATTAACATGAAAATAAATATACTAACAAACACAATCGATTTTCTAAATCGATACAACGACTCAACAAACCATAATAACTATCTCTTTACCAGAATATTCTAATCTTCACAAGGGAAATTGTGTATTCCACTTGGAAAGAAGACTAACGCTCTCGGGAAATCCGTAGTCGTCTTTTCATCAATCCATTTGTTCTTCGCATACATTTCAACTTGAGCATCTTGATAAGCCGCAATATGATCAAATTGAAGTTTCATTTGCCATTCTAGATGTTCAACTTGATGAAACATCTCATGAAGGCGATCTCCAATCCTTTTAAAATCTTCTTCAAACTTATCTAAACGACTAGAAATTTTCTCTAAACTTACAACGATGAAACCATCGAAGTAGGGTCGAGGATCCTCGAGACCTTTTCCCTAGCCTCTTCTCCATGATTTCTCCTTTCCATTTCTTCAAAAATTTCTCAAATCTCTCAAGAATGAAATGTAAGGGACGTAAATTTGATTGTTTGATGGTTAGGGAAGAAGATGGGTAGATTTAAAGGGGAAAATCGTATGAAAAACTGAAAATTTTTTGTTTTTGCACGACCCAGTAACCGTGGTGCTTAGGCGCAGAATCTGGCGCCTAGGCGCTAGACCTATTGATACATAGTTGATTCTGGCGCCTAGGCGCCGAATTCTGGCGCCTAGGCGCCAGAACTATGTTTAACTCCGTTTCGCCTATTCGTCAAATTTTCAAAATTTTGTTCTCCAAGACAGGTAAATTATACTGGTAAGAGTAATTTAGACTCGATAACTCACATTGTAAACTATCATAATGAAGGTTAACTTGATCGCCTTTTTACTCGTATTTAAAATAGAGTGATCCTATTTTTAAATCTTACATACCTCAAAATAATTTTCTGCCTAAGTCAACCAAGACTTATGATCATCAAATTTTTCTAAAGTAATATAAAATTAATCAAGATCGAGGCATAACCTTACATTAAAACACAAAAACATAAGATAATTGTGGGTTGTCTCCCACAAAGTGCTTGGTTTAACGTCGTCAGCCCGACTTAAATAAATCTATAATCAGGTTGTCTCAATTCATAAGCCCCTTTATAAATCTTCTTAATATTTCCGAAATAAGGCTTCAATCTTAATCCATTTACTTTAAAAAATTTTCCAGTTTTGAGATCTTTAATATCCATAATGGTATACTTTCTCAACAAAATAAGGTCCAATCCATTTAGATCTTAATTTTCCAGGAAAAAGTCTTAAACGAGAATTAAACAATAAAACTTTTTGTCCAAGCTCAAAAATTTTTCCTGAAATTTTCTTATCATGCAACATCTTCATTTTCTCTTTATAAATCCTAGCATTTTCATATGATTCATTTTTAATTTCTTCCATCTCATTTAGTTGCAATAATCGTTTTTCTCCTGGTTTATTCAAATTAAAATTAAACTCCTTTATCGCCCAATAAACTTTATGTTCAAGTTCTACAGATAAGTGACAATGTTTACCATAAATTAACTGGTAAGGTGACATTCTGATTGGTGTCTTATAAGTCGTTCTATAAGCCCGTAATGCGTAATCAAGTCTATCAACCCAATCAGCTCTTTTAGGATTAACAAGTCTTTTCTAAAATTCTTTTAATTTCTCTGTTTGATACTTTAGCCATTCCACTAGTTTGAGGGTGATAAGCAGTTGCAATTCTATGTTCGATTCCAAATTTTTGAAGTAATGATTGAATTCTTATATTCCTGAAATGACTTCCACCATCATTGATAATTACCTTAGGCATTCCAAATCTTGAAAATATCATTTTCTTTAAGAATTTTGAAACACTTTTGTAATCACAGTTTGGTAAAGCAAAAGCTTCAATCCACTTTGACATATAATCAACTGCTAATAAAATATAAATTTTTCCAGATGATGGAATAAATGGTCCCATAAAGTCTAATCCCCACATATAAAAAATTTCAACTTCCAATATATAGTTTAACGACATTTCATCTTTCCTAGATATATTTCCCATCCTTTGACATCGATCACAGGTTTTCACATATTGTCTCACATCTTTAAATAAGGTAGGCCAATAAAATCCAGAATTTAAAATTTTAAATGCAGTTTTATCTATGCCAAAGTGTCCTCCAAAATCAGAATTATGACATTTTTGAATAATAATAAAAGTTTCCTCATAAGGTACACATCTTCGAATCGTAGAATCTTTACCAATTTTAAATAAATGAGGTCTTCCCAAATATAAGATTTAGCATCATATTTAAATTTCTTAATAAATTTGTTATCCAAGTCATAAGGTAAAATATTGCTAACTAAATAATTAACAATATCAGCATACCACAGTGTTTTGTATATTTGAATAACATATAAAGATTCATCAGGGAATTTCTCATTTATATTTTCTTCCGAAATAATATCATTTTTAATTTTAGACAAATGATCAGCAATTTGGTTTTCAGTTCCTTTTCTATCTACTATTTGAAAATCAAATTCTTGTAGAAGTAAAACCCATCTTATAAGTCTAGGTTTAGAATCCTTCTTAGATATTAGATATTTAATAGCAGAATGATCAGTATGAACTATGCATTTAGTACCAAGAAGATAAGGTCTAAATTTATCAAAGGCATATACTATAGCTAGAAGCTCCTTCTCAGTGGTAGTGTAATTTCTTTGTGTTTCAGTGAGAGTTTTACTAGCATAATATACAACTTTGAAAACTTTCTCATATTTTTTTCCTAATACAGCTCCAATTGCAAAATCACTTGCATCGACACATTAATTCAAAAGATTTATTCCAGATCGAGTGTAACAATGATAAAGTGCAGTTATTAATTTTTCTTTTAGAATATTAAAAGCATTAATACATTCTTCATTAAATTCAAATTGTGCATCTTTTTCTAATAAATGACAAAGAGGTTTAGCAATTTTAGAAAAATCCTTTATATATCTTCTATAAAATCCAAGCATGACCTAGAAAACTTCTCATATCGATAATGAGTAGTAGGTGGTTGCAATTCAGCAATAATTTTCACTTTTTCTTGATCTACTTCCATCCTTTTTCATGATACTTTGTGTCCAAGTACAATGCCTTCTGTGACTATGAATTGACATTTTTCCCAGTTAAGAACTAAATTTATTTCTTCGCATCTTTTCAGAAATTTGGCTATGCTTTCCAAACAAGATTCAAAAGAAGTTCCAAAGACTGAAAAATCATTCATGAATATTTCAATTCTTTTGTCAATCAAATCACAAAATATTGACATCATACATCTTTGAAAAGTTGCAGGTGCATTACATAAGCCAAAAGACATTCTTCTAAAAGCAAATGTTTCATAAGGACTTTTAAATGTTGTCTTTTCTTGGTCCTCGTGAGCAATAAGTAATTGATGATAACCGTAATATCCATCCGTAAAAAGAAATATGAGTGTCCAACATAATTTATCGAGCATTTGATCTAAGAAAGGTAAAGGAAAATGATCCCTTCTAGTGGCTTTATTTAGTTTCCTATAGTCAATACAAACTCGCCATCCAATAACTTGTCTTGTAGGAATAAGTTCATTTTTATCATTAACAATGATAGTTACTCCTCCTTTATGGAACACAATGAATAGGACTTACCCATTGACTATCCGAAATAGGATAAATAATACCAGCATCTAACCACTTAATAATTTCTTTTATAACAACCTCTTTCATAATAGGATTTAATCTTCTTTGCGATTTTATAGTAGGTTTAAAATTTTCTTCCATTAAAATTCTATGCATGCAAATGGAAGGGCTTATTCCTTTTATATCGACGAATAGTCCAACCAAAAGCTTTCTTATAATTCTTTAACACACCTAGTAATTTTTCTTCTTGATCTTTACTCAGTTCAGATGAAATAATAACAGGTAAAGTTAACGAATTTCCAAGAAAAGCATATTTTAAATGGGAAGGTAACATTTTTAATTCCAGTTCAGGAGCTTTTTTAATTGAGGGTAAAAGTATATCATTTTGAGTTATTTCTAAAGTTTCCCAATTATCTTTAATAAAATGAGTCTCTTCTTCTTCTACTATTTCATCTTCATTAGTTAAAAATTCAAATTTTTCTTCGTAAATAACTTTACATTTTTCTTGATAATGTTTTTCAATTAAATAATCAATTATATCCATTCGATAACATTTTTCTTTATCGGGCTACTTCATCGATTTAAGAACATTGAATTCAATTTCTTGATCATTGACTCTCATGGTTAATTCTCATTTTCGCACATCAATCATAGCTCGTCCGGTAGCTAGAAAAGGTCTTCCTAAAATAATAGGTATCTCTTTATCTTCTTCCATATCAAGTACTATGAAATCTACAGGGAAGATAAATTTATCCACTTTAACAAGGACATCCTCTATAACTCCTTTAGGATAAGTGATAGATCTATCGCCTAATCGAAGAGTTACAGTGGTGGGAGTAATATCTCCTAAATCCAATCTTCGATAGATAGAAAATGACATGAGATTAATACTTGCTCCTAAATCACATAAAGCTTTTCCGCAAAATTTTTCTCCAATAGCACAGGGTATAGTGAAACTTCCAGGATACTTAAGCTTTTCAGGTAATTTCATTTGAATTATTAGCATCGCATTCTTCACTTAATGCAACAGCTTTCAAAAGCTTCAAATTTTCATTTTTTGCTTAAAATATCCTTCATAAATTTTGCATAAGTTGGCATTTGTTCCAAAGTTTCAGCAAAAGGTATGTTAATAAGTAAGTTTCTTAAAAATTTCAAAGAACTTAGAAAATCGATGATCAAGTTTCGCTGTTTAAGTCTTTGAGGAAAAGGTAGTGGTGGTTTTTCAACTTCCACATTAACGAGTATAATAGTCCGATCTTGACTAGGAGAGAGAGTTTCTTTAGGTTTTTCAATCTCTTCAACCTCAATCTCTTTTTCAATTTCATTCTGCAATCTTTCTTTTAATTCCTTTCCTCTCCTAAGTCAGCATGACTTTAACTTGTTCATGTTCTTTTCCAGATTCCCTTGGATTGATTTCAACATTACTAGGAAGTGTTCCTACGTGTCCGTTATTAATTAAAGTAGCAATTTGCCCCATATGATTTTCAATATTACGAATAAGCAGTATTTTGATTTTGTAATCGATTATTCATTTACATAATTAATTCTTCTATTGATAACTTTTTCTGTTGATTATTAAATCCAGGAGGTTTATAATTTGAATTAACTCGATTATTCCAATTTCCAAGTGGGATGAGATTGATTATTATCCCATTGTTGTTGTGAATTATTCCAGTTAAAATTAAGATGATTTTTCCACCCAGGATTATAATAATTTGAATAAGGATTATTTTTACTTGCAATAGCTTGTAAAGTTTCAATAGTTTGAGGATCTTCAATATTAGCAGAGTTATTATGCAAAATATTAATTGCAAAATTATCTAATTTCTTAGATATTGCCGCAACTTATGAAGCTAAGATAGAAAAGGCTTCATTATCTTGAATACTAGCCATCTTTTTAGTGGTTAATCCTTTCTGAAGGCCATTGAAAATTGTTATTAGCCATTTCTTCAATTAAAGTGTAAGCTTCTTCAAATGATTTAGTCATTAAAGAACCTCCAAGAAGAAAGCATCAATAATTGATTTTAAAGATCCAATTAATCCATTATAAAATGTTTGAATAATCAACCAATCGGTAAAGCATGATGAGGACATTTTCTTAATAGTTCTTTAAATCTTTCCTAAGTTTTATATATTGTCTCACCGTCAAATTGACTAAACGAAGTAATATCATTTCTTAATTTAGCAGTTTTAGAAGGAGAAAAATATTTAGCAAGGAATTTTTGTGCCATTTCAGCCCATGTTTTAATAGAACCGACCGCTAATGAGTTTAACCACATCTTTGCTTTATCTCTTAAAGAAAAAGGAAAGAGTCTAAGTCTAATAAGCATCATCGAAACATTATTATATTTAAAGGTAAGCACAAAGTTCTAAAAAACTAACAAGATGTAAATTTGAATCCTCATTTGGTGATCCACCAAATTGATTGTTTTGCACCATTTGAATAATAAACGGTTTAAGTTCAAAAGAATTAAGCATCTACAATGGGTATTTGAATACTACTATGAAGTTCATCAACCGTAGGGTTAGCATAATCCCATAATGGTTTATAAACATTTTGATCATTAAGTTCAATTGGATTTTGTAAAGTAGCCATTTCTTGAAATTTTTGAATTTGTTTTCCCTTTTTAATTTTTCTAATTGTCCTTTCCAATTCAGAATTTAAAGGTATTAATCCTTTAGAACCAAATCTTCGAATAAAACAAGCAATAAAATTTAACTATTTTATTTCTTTCTTCCTTTGATTTCTTCCTCGGCAATGGCGCCAAAAACTTGACCCGACCTCCGCGCTTAATGCAGTAATGTCTGCTTTCAAAAGATAGCCAAAAAACTTTGACTCGATTTATAAATAGCGGCTAGTGTATAAAATTAATATTATATAAGTAAAATTTTTACACAATAGGGGTACTACGCAAGTATACGTATCGTTTCAAGTAATATAGTGGTTTTTAAACAAAGACCCCGCATCGATCCCACAGGGAAGATTTACGTAAATAAATTTTCTATAAAGCGAAAGCGAAATAAAATAGTAAAAATATTTTTATTTTGATTATAAATTACTATTAATTTACTAGATGCAATTTAAAGAAAACAATAATAAGAAAATGATTTTATAAACTTTATATAAAATAAACAACTTTCTTTCCTTCAATTAATCTAAGATTTTTAAGATAATTTAATATTCATTGGAGAATTTAATTTATGGTATTGTGCCAAATAGAAGCATTCCTATTCTTTACCCTTTGGTCCAGGCATAAGGAACATTGACTAATTTACAGAATAGGTCCGGATGTATTGTTAGTAGAATGAGTTAATCTAGGCTCACACTTCTAGATGTCCAAGGGTGGCTATGGTCGGCCCTACTAGTGACCATTTCCTAGTCTATAAATCAAATTATAAGAATTTAGTCTGTCACTCTAAAAACTTATCAATTCTATGCCCTTTAAATATTATCTTCCTATTTATTTGCACTACACCATGAATAGCCCGCACATGGCCTTCGACTACCCAAGGATTCATGTGACATTTACAAGTTAAGAGTTCTTCTCCTACAAGGTTTTTAAACTCTTCAACGAGTTTTAACAATTCAAACGACCAATTTAAAAAGTAAAGTAAGATCAGGTATTAATGTCATCACAATGTTTTGAAAATATTTGAATTTTAATTCTCCATCGAATCTTTATATTATCTTATCTATCTCTTCATAATTGAAATAAGAAAGTAACTAACTACTCAGAACACATTGAAAATAAATAACAAAACATGATAATTAAACTTTGAATCAAATGTAAAAATATACTTATCTAAAATATTTCTTCTACGTATCTTCTGATTCCTACTGACTCCATAGTGTAATGAACTCCAGATGCAATAACTTGAAAATAAACTCACTAAACTAAACAAAAGTGGCCCGAAATTTCTCTCTCTAATTCTCTCTCTAAGGATGAGAGATCTTAAAGTAGATAAGAGAAAGGGGTACAATGGGAGGGGCACATTTTCTGAAGAATTGGACCTCTATTTATAGGCTTCAAGAGTTGCCTTGAGGCACCTCTTCAAAACATGTCCACATTCAATGAATCTTCTAGAAGGTCAGTCTGGCGCCTAGGCGCCGGACACCGCGTCCAGTTCTTCGCGACATAAACATTAAGACATAAAGAAATAGGTATTTTTTTATAGATCAAGCATCTACAAAAATCCATGTCTGAATAGTGAGATACATGGACAATAACATCACCTTTCAAGCCACCCTTGGCAGAAATGCCATACGGAAGTACATTGGAGGTGTGCTATCTCCCATGTAACTCACAGCTCGTAAGGCCGGAGACTCTCTAACTCTGGATCTGGCTGAAAGTGGAAAGAAATTTTTCTGTCATCCATTCTCCTAAAAGTGACGGAGATTCGTTCCACAGGCACTCCTGGAATGCAATGTTTTGCGATGTCCGCTCCATTCCCTTTTAACACCATGACGGAACCTACCGGTAGTGGTATCTCCATGCCCTTGAAACTCACTGGGGCCTACAATCCGGAGGTCAGATCCGAACATGATATTGCACTGGTTGACAAGAGAAACTGTGCAGAAAGGTCTAACGAAAACATGATGGTCTATGTGTGGAGGTATGCAGTCGCCCTCCTTGTAGATGTTAATGATGCAGCTGTTGGGTATGCAGTCTGCGGGCAATACCTTCCATGTCACCATTCTCTTTACCATTCTTTTAATAATATTCAGCATCGGATCCACCTCACTGTGACGGGGTATCCCTGGTGGATTTCCTTTTCTATCAACCGCGAAGTTGTAGCAACACCCGCCTTGGATCGTAACTCTTCCTTTTCCTGGCATCCATCTTCGGGGTTCTGAATAAGTTTTCTCCCTCAGATGACCCGCTCGGCCCATTTTATGAAGTTCAACGATGCAGTCTACAATTTGCTGTTGTTCGTAGTCCGAAAACACATCTGTATGCAGCTCAATGCCTTCTAAGATGTTAATCCTCTTGTCTCGAATTCTTTCAAAGTATTCAAAAGTTTTCTTTTCAACATTCTGCATCTTTTCTAGCTCATATTCTAGAACTATCTGCAACTGGCGAGATCTAGTAACGTACTGTGGGATTTATGGTTCAACCCCAGCAAGTTCTCCTGCATGTCTCAGCTCCTCGGAGATAATCTCTGTCGGGACATCCTCAGGGGTTGCTTTCGCAACAAGACTCTTTAAAACTGGTGCATTTGTCTGGCGTCGTGGCACATATTCTATTTCTGCTCTTCTTGGAATTTCCTTTATCTGTTCTGCTTTCCTTGGAGTTGATCTCCTCCTTTCTGATTCCGACGAATCAATTTCTTTGGAGTATTTGTATTGATGGTAGCAACTATCTCTTCATGTTGATCTTCTGCCTTGGTTAACATCTTGCGAATGTGGCGATTCTTGTTCCTCCGATGGGTAGCAGTGAGAGTAGCTCTCCTTACCCCTTGGACTTCTGCGGGCATGGCGCTGACAAGCCTGCCCTCTGCTGTAGCAACAACAGACTTAACTTTCTTATCTTCTCCCATTGATTGAGCGGTATTTACTTTTCTCATCTTGCTGGTAGATGGTTGACTTGAAATGCCTGCCCTCTGCTGTAGCAACAACAGACTTAACTTTCTTATCTTCTCCCGTTGCATGAACGGTATTTACTTTTTAGAAGCCTCATTGGCCTATGGAACGACATTCAAAATTCCAGCTCAGTCTACACCTTATTACCTTTTGTATGGGTCCGAGACCGTTCTTCTACTGAAAATGCAACTCCCTCCCTTCAGAGCGGCAATAACAAATAAATTCACAATAGAAGACAATACCAAACTTCAACTTGAAGGATTACAAAATCTCAAAGAAAAAAGAATGTCGGCACAACAGAGATTGGAGCTTTAGCAGGCAAAAAAAAAATGATACAAGCTCACGATAAACTGGTTCTCCCAAAGATATTTAAAGTCGGTGATCTGATTTTTATTCTCAGGGAGCCTATTCTTGCATACCGCAAGATAAGGAATAGATTCTACCAGTTCTTGAATTATCAAGGCAAAAAGACTGATGTTGCTGATAAACAGATGTTACTTGAAGAAGTACTATGCATCGTGATGTTTTAAAGAACGAATTTTAGAAATAAAATATTGTTCTTAGAAGCATCAATGTTGTGTATGTCTAAAACTGGGTCTGAATCCTAAAAAATAAAAAAAATTAAATAAATTCACAACATTCTTCACAATTTTTTTTTTAAAAAAGATCTGTTGCAAATCACTACACACACATTCTCATAGAATTTCACACTATAATCATAATAAATTTTCATAAAATTTAACAATTTTCACATCTTTATAAATTTTCACACTTCACAAAATTTCACAAAATTTTCAAATTTCCCTAAATTTTCACAAATTACACAAATTTTCACAATTATACCAATTTCCCATAAACTTCACATTTTCATAAATATTCACATCCTACAAATTTCACCATTCTTACAAAATTCAACATTACATCTCCACATAATTCCCACACATTTTCACACAAATCACCACATTCCTACATAATTTACACAATACATCACATTTTATTCCGGGGTCAGTACTTGTATTCTGATTCCCATCTTCGAGATCGATACCCATATTCCGATTCTCATTTTGAGGCTGATACCTATATTCCAGTTCTCATCTCGGAGTCAATACCTATATTCTGATTCCCATCCAGCATACATATGATTTATACATATTGTTTATACATTTTTATACATATTGTTTATACATATTCTTTGGATAGGCTTAGTCCTATTCCTTCTCAGCATATATTGATATTCTTTGGATAGGCTTAGTCCTATTCCTTCTCAGCATACATTCATATTCTTTGGATAGGCTTAGTTCTATTCCTTCTCGGCATCAAATCAAAACGATCAAAAATTCAAAATCAAAATCAAATTTCAAACTTCGAATTCTGACCTGGATATGTTGAGTTTCCTTGACCCATCCCTAGCGTCGCTTCTCTCGGCTCGAAGTCTCCACCCATAGGAACTCTGGGTCCTCTTTCTCGCGCGGAGGAGGTTAGCTGGCTCTGTTTACATAAGAACCGCGCTCTTCCTTGCCTTATGTCTGATGTGAATGAGGGTCAGCTGGTTCCGTTGATATGGAACTGCACCTCCTTTCGCAAGGACATTTTCTTTGATCGAATCTTGAGTTGGATATGAGTCCCTTGGCATTCCTCCTCAATCTGATTTCTTTCTGTTGACATTTTTTTACACAACTATCCACAAGTTCCATAAGATTTCCATAAATTTCTCACAAATCCATCAATTCAAATCTTTGTGGAGTGGAGTAAGACCCCCTTCAATGGATGTTAAGGCTTCCAACTCCTTCTTGCCTCTTAGGTTGGATGTAAAACCCCCAGTGGATGTTAAGGTTTTCCTTCCTAATGTGGTCAATTCAAATCTTTGTTGTGTGGAGTAAGACCCCCTTGATGGATGTTAAGGCTTCCAACTCCTTCTTGCCTCTTAGGTTGGATGTAAAACTCCCCAGTGGATGTTAAGGTTTTCCTTCCTAATGTGGTCAATTCAAATCTTTGTGGAGTGGAGTAAGACCCCCTTCAACGATTGTTAAGGCTTCCAACTCCTTCTTGCCTCTTAGGTTGGATGTAAAACCCCCCAAGTGGATGTTAAGATTTTCCTTCCTAATGTGGTTCTTCAAATTCAAATTTTCTCTTGGATCGATATAAGTCCCCCTATAATGGATGTTAAGGCTTTCGATTCCTTTAAATTCAAATTTTTTTGTCTTGGATCAGTGTGAGGGCCCCTATATGGATGTTAAGGCTTCTGATTCCTTCAAATTCAAATCTTTCTTTGATTTCTTTAAATTCAAATTTTTTTCTTTTGGATCAGTGTGAGGCCCCCTATACGGATGTTAAGGCTTCTGATTCCTTCAAATTCAAATCTTTCTTTGATTTCTTCAAATTCAAATCTTCGAGGATAGGAGTAAGATCCCTTTGATGGATGTTAAAGCTTCTGAATCCTTCAAATTCAAATTCCAGGGTCGGTGCATGGATTTCAACTCTTTCAAACTCCACAACACAACATCAACCACAAATCCAAGTCAAAACGACATTCAAATTTGAAAGCTCAAACTCGCAAGTACAATTTTAAAATACACTTGCTAATCCCCAGCATAAACTCCTACAGTTTACACTCAAGTCCTTTTGAGCTGGGCTTTCCCAAAGTGGGAACCTCAACTCAAACTCAATTATCGGACCCGATTCGACCTTCGATTTGTTTCAAGTATGGTTACTTGAACATTCATTTGCGATTGGGTTGATCATTTCGGTTAACGCCAATAGGCGTGGCGTGCTTGTACAGCACACCACACCTATTGGGGGTCCATTTGTTGACCTCATTTTTGAGGTCTTTCATTTCCTCCTCCTTAGATCTTAGGATCTAGCCTTAGGATTTTCTTATTTTGGACTCTCTTAGAGGACTAAACTGGGACCCACCGTGTTTAGAAATTCAAGCCATCTCCTCGCTCCTCGAAGTTTCATATGGACGGCTCTAAATCCTCGACATCTAGTTGAGTCGATTAAAAGCCAACGTATTGAAACTCTTGTTGAGTTCCTATAGGGATTTGAAAGCCATAGGTGGACCCCACTGCGTGCGACGTTTGACTTTTTGTCACGAGCAATATGTTTGGCTATGGTTCTCGCTTAGGCGAAGACCGGTGAATAATTTGCTCGTTAAGTGGCTCCGGTCGGGTCAAAATAAATTCATTTTTTGCGACGTCACGCAAATTTAATTTAAATTGATGCAACCGTCGGCGAACTTGTCCGAACGACCCCGGATGGCGAAATGGACTGCGCCGATGCGTCCGGAATGTCGATTTTAGCTGGGAAGGACATATATTTTGATAGAATTTTGAGTCGACTTGATTTGTGCGTAAATCGGTGAATTTAACTAAACTTATAATATTAAAATAATAAAATAAAAGAATTTCTTTAAATTAAAACTCTTCTCACGCACACTATTCACCTTCACTTACGTTTTTTTTCCCTTCTTCCGAGCCTTAGCCCCACTCGGCCTCCATCCCTCACGCTGATGCCCTGGTTCTCGAAGCTTCCCCCCCGTTCCCGTGACCGGTTTGGCCTGTTTCTTTCTTCTCGTGCCCTAATCGAGCCTCGCTGCCGGTCATCGCTTCCGGTAATGTTCCGGGAACCTTTCCCTAACTGATTTTCCCGCCCAAGTGCATGGTAACATCCCCTTGCTCGCTTATAGATACCCCTCTCGATACACTCTTTAGGAGAGGATCCTGAAACATCTCACTCGCTCCCGAATTTATTTCACTCGGTGTTCCCATTGTCGTCAGTGCTCCTTTGTCGCTGCTACAAGGTTCTTCTTCTCCCTCGATCATTTGGGTCGAAGAGTAAGGATCTTCTTATCCTTCTTCTTATTGCAGTGGTTTCAAGAATGCAAAAAGATTTCATCATCCTTCTTGTTTTTAATCATATAAGCCACTGATTGATCTTTGTTTTTGATCAATTAATTGCTGAGATTATTCTCTGATGTTGTGAAGGTTGTGGTGGGGAGAAATAAACTGTATAATCATTCAGCTGGCAATGATTTCGTTTACGTGGTTTGAACAAAAAGTATTCGAAATTGATTGGGGGAAAATTGGCTTTGCCTTTCTTTTTACATTCATGCCACCCACTTCTTGTATGTTTTCATTTCTAACACCCAAATTTCAGTTTATCATCTCTATATGTGGACAGTTTTGAGCTCAGCTTTAAAAATCTTGTTGGGGCTACAATTTGGGCCTGATTTTGGGAATGCTGCAGCTAGCAAGTTCATGAACTTGTTTGAAAAGGCTGCTACTTTTTTTAATTAATTATTATGAATCACTTTGGAAATTGCAGCAATTCTACTTTATATATTGAACCATTTTTTTAGGGTTATGGCGTGATAACTAGCTATTTTATATTTTGCATGTCTTAATATCATGGAAAATGGCTAGCTACTTGTTGATATGGTTGCTAAAATAATAATAAAAGAAAAATGTTAACATATGAGTTTATATTGGGAGTTTATATGCTTTGTCTCCCTCATTTGAATAGCATGCTCTCATTTATTTAGAAAACATATGGAATATCAAAGTGGGTATAAGTTGGAAATGCGAGGTACAGGCAATGATGAACAGACTAATAATCGTGCTTTTATAGCCGAAACAAAATAAAAATCAATACTCAGAGATAGATGCCCATTTTACCTTGAGTTAGGTAGCTCTAATCCCTACCTTTAAGAAATCCGTGAACTGATAACAGATACTACGATATCAGACATTATACTGATACAGTAACAGATACCTCAAGAACAGATACTACACCGCACTTGCACGACAATAAACACTGCACCTGCACGACAATAGATACTATGTCAACACATATCACATCACACACATAGCACAACGCATATCACCTCACACATATATCACAACAAACACATATCACATCGAACACATACAACATATTAAATATCACACACAAATACCACACATAGCACATCATACACAACACATTTAATACATCAAACCAAACATGACATATCAAATACATCGCATCAGACACAACACATATAATTATCAAAATTATCATACACACTACACATTAAACATCACACATAAACACTACATATTAAACATTACACATACATACCACTCATCAAATATCACACACACATACTACATATTAAATATCACACATACACAACACACTACCCTACTACACACTACCCATTAAACACTACACACCATGCACTAGTTAATACACATTACACACCACAGACCAGATACTACGTACCAGATATTACACTGGTAAAGAATTCAGATACTACGATAACAGATACTCCACTCTCAAAACTCAGATACTATAAACTGGTTCACTCACTAATTAAGTGGTAGGGATTAGGATTGCCAACTCTAGGGTGATTTGCTGGTGACTTTATCTGAGATTGATACAGACTTCAGTACTTCGGGTTGCCTGTGGGATCGAGATAGAAAAAGAAGTCTACAGACTGAGCCTATCCTCAAATAGAATTCTTATTCCCCCACTTTGATCTTTTATATGTTTATAGCTAAACTTGATTGTATAGCTACTTGTAGTTATTAGCTTGCTTCCGAGGCATCGACGGAGTTGGCCAGGTACACATTTTTTTATTGTACAGTTCATTTACTTTCTTTATTACATGCATTCTTTTACTTTTGTATATACTTACCTGTATTCAAACTTTTCTTTTATACATGCCCCTAGGATAGGCCATTTAGGGCATGGCTATTTTCTTTTATTTACACATTTCTATTTTAAATACTACCTTTCTTGCGTACCTGTACTTACCCCTAGGATAGGCCCTTTAGGGCATGTTTGTTTTCTTTTTCATTACACATGTTTTCCCTTGTACATACCCTTAGGATAGACCGTTCGAGGCATGTTTCTTCTCTTTTCTCTTCTATCTCTATCCTTTCTCGAGACGAGACGACAGAGGATCGGACTTTCGTAGATTTTAATAACAACTATAGGAAGTTGAGGTTGTCATTTGATACGACATAAACCCTCGCACTATCTTTTAGGACTTAGTACGATCGTACATCGTACGATATAAGTCCTAAACTGTTTAGGATTCTGAGGTTGTCGTCTGGCACGACATAAATCCTCTCACATTTTTGGGTCATTTACATATGACATGTAGATATAAATCCCAAAACATCTAAATAATTTGCAAGATTGAAATATAAACATAACTTCACTTTCAAAGATGTCTAGCCCAACTATAGGATAGTTTGAGATATCACTGAAGCTCTTTCAGTATCTTCGACGTCTCCTACTCTTCACTTCTTTGGACTCTGAAAATAACTGTTATGTATTGAACCATTCCCATTAATTTTCCTACTACCAATCGTGGAAACTTAAACGTTGATATTCTTGAAGACAAAGCCCATGATCCTTATCGAGAGTTTTCTTAGGTAACTTCGGTTACTTAAGATGTAATTAACTATAGGGACTTGCCTCTATAGGGAATTAAGAACCCAAATTAATCTAAACCCTATCTAATCTTCGTATTAGATAAGGGAATTTGTCGGCTATAAAACTCGCAGACCAAAATAGAGTCATAAACTTTTAAGTTTAGATAGTTAAGCCTACTAACAAGTGGTACGCTCATCTTTTGGGATGATGTGTCACTTGTGGTATCGTACTCAACTATTTAAACTATTTGATATGAGATCTATCTGGTCTCGTTATTTTCAAAATAAAATAATATATCACCATTTACAAAATCAAAATAAAATACTTTACATATTACATTAAATTTAAATTTTAGAAATTTTATTTTCAAAATAATAAGAAAAAATTAGCCGACAATTACTCTACCCGTGCTTCTAGGAATGAGACCTCATTTTTAAAGTTCATCCTTCGAAACATCAGGTTGCGTAATACTTCTTTAAATATCATCCATTAATTGGAAGCATAGGTCGTTGTCCACGACAATTCACTAGTTGGTATGAACCTCCTAAGTAGACTGTCTCGACTACGAATGACCCTTCCCATGTTGGTTCAAATTTACCTCCTATCTTGCGGTGTGCAAGAATAGGTCTTCTGAGAACTAGAACTAAGTCACCGACTTTAAATGTCCTTGGACGGACTAGTTTATCGTGGGCCTGGATCATCTTGGCTTGATACAGTTCCAAATTCTGCTGTGTTGAAAGTCGTTTCCCTTCTATGTTTTCCAATTCTTCTAGTCGTAATCTGGCATTTTCTTCTGTTGTGATCTTGTTCGCAACTGCAATTCTGAGTGATGGAAGCTGAACCTCTAAGGGTAAAACAGCCTCGGACCCGTACACTAAGGCGTAAGGCGTAGACTAGGTAGGAGTTCGAAAGTTGTTCTGTAGGTCCAAAAAGCTTCTAACAGCTTCTCGTGCCAATTTCTTTTATTGTCGTCCAAGATTTTCTTTAAGATTTAGACGAGAGTTTTATTAAAAGCCTCGACCAAGCCGTTTGCTCTTGGGTAATAGATCGTCGAATAACACCAATTAATCATGTGTCTTCTGACAAAATTGTTGATCTTCCTACTTCTGAACGCGAACCCATTATCCCAAATGATTATGCGCGGTACCTCGAAACGATAGACGACCTGATTCTTAAAAAACTGCAACACATGGTGCGCTTTCACTTCTCTTAGTGGTATAACTTCTGCCCATTTGGAAATGTAATCTGTAGCTGCAAGGATGAAGCGATGTCCCCTTGAAGAAGGTGGTTCTATCGGACCCACAATATCTGTGCCCCAACATTCAAATGGCCACGACACAATTGTCGGATGTAATACATTTGGAGGTTGATGTAGAACCACTCCGTGTACTTGGCACTGGTGACAACTTTTGGCAACCTTCATGCAGTCGGTTATCATCGAGGGCCAGTAATACCCTAGTCTTTTAATCTTCATTTTCATCTTCGGACCCGATTGATGAGTGCCACAAAGTCCTGAGTGTACTTCTTTGACAATTTCACGAGCCTCGGACCCGCTCAGGCATCTTAGCCACATCTGATCAAAAGACCTTATGTATAACGTGTTGTTTATTAATGTGTAAGACAAAGTTCTTTTCTTGATTTGATGGGCTATCGACTTATCGTCTGGTAGGTTTTCTATTTGCAAGTAGTCTATTAGTGGCTGCCGCCAATCTTTTGTATTTTTTTCACTGCTGCAATTGTTTCTTCTGCTTTTTCTGATTTGTGTAATGTATCCATGTCGAGCTGTGAGAGAACCTGCCGTCCCTGAATTGACATTTCAACTGACTCATCCTGTAAGCAGGCAAATTCTTTTGCAAGGCGGGCTAACACATCTGCAAGAGTATTTTCTCTCCTGGGAATCTTGTAGATCGTTACATTTGGAATTTGCTCCAACAGTTTCATGGCGTACTGAAAGTACTGCTCGAGTCTTGGCTTCAGAATTCTATACTGTCCTGCAACTTGCTGAATGATCAACTGTGAATCTCCGTAGATATTGATATCTGTTATTCCCATCTGAATGGTTAATTCCAATCCTGTTATGAGGGCTTCCTATTCTGCCTCATTATCTGTACACGGTTCTGTTAAGTGATAGGAATACCTTAACATCCCTCGCTCCGGTGTTATAAAGATTAGTCTGATTCCTGCCTTACCGGGCACTATCATTTGCGATTCTTTATTTTTCTGTGCTGAAGATGCTCCGTCGAAGTACAGTTCCCAACACTGATCATCGTGGTCTTCTAGGCTCATTATCTGCTCGTCAGGCAAGTCGTCGTTGAGAGGCGATTCTGCTGGTAAAGGGTGTGCTGCAAGGAAGTCTGTCAGGACTTGTCCCTTTACGACACGAAAGGAACGAAAGGTATATTGAATTGCAATAGTATCATTGACCACCTGGCAAGTCTGTCGGAAAGTGTTGGACGGGTCATCAAATATTGCAACTGATTAAACTTCGAAATAAGGTTAACCTTATGAGAAAGCATATAGTGCCTGAGCTTCTGTGCGGCGAAGATCAGGGCCAACAGTGCTTCTCAATAGGAGGATACTTTACTTTCGTCAAAATTAGACGATGGCTTAAGTAGTAGAGAGCATTTTCTTTTCCCTCGTCATTGACCTGGGCTAGCAGGGCTCCGTGAGAGTCGTCTATAGCTGCGGTATAAAGTATCAACGGTCTACCCGAGACTGGGGCTGCTAAATAGGAGGTGTCATTAAATACTGTTTGATGTCATTGAAGGCATGTTGACATTTGGAGTCCCAAATAAACTTGGCATCCTTCTTAACCAAAGCAGAAAAAGGCTGACACCTTCCTAACAAATTTGAGATAAAGCGTCGAAGATATGCCAACTTCCCTTGAAAGGATCATAGTTGTTTCAAGGTTTTGGGAGGCGGCATCTCTAAGATAGCTTTAATCTTCTCCAGATCGATTTCAATTCCACGATGTCGGACAACAAAGCCTAAGAATTTCCAAGAGGTTACGCCGAAGGAGCATTTCATGAGATTCATCTTAAGGTTATATTGTCTTAACTGCTCGAAAACAATTCTCAAATCATACAAATGATCTTCTTTTAGTTTGCTTTTGATGACTACATAATCCACGTAACACTCGACTTGGTTGTGAATGAGATCATCAAAAATCCTGGTCATTGCTCTTTGATAAGTTGCTCCTGCATTCTTTAATCCAAACGACATCACTGTGTAGTAGTATACCCCGATCGGCGTTCTGAAGGCTGTAAGCTTTTCATCTTCTGGTGCCATCTTTATCTGGTTGTATCTTGATGATCCTTCCATGAATGAGAAGACTTCATGTGTTGAAGCAATGTCGATCATCAATTCTGGAATGGGTAGCGGGAATTCGTCCTTTGGACATGCTTTGTTCAAATCTCTGAAATTCATGCAGATTCTGATCTGACCATTCTTCTTTCTGACTGGTACCACATTGGCTAACCAAGTTAGATATTGTTCCTCACGGATAAATTTAGCATCTATTAGCTTCCTAACTTCAGTTATAACTTGTTGTTCAATCTCCATACGCATTCTTCTGGGAGCTTGTTTGACTGGAACGATAGTGGGATCTACTCCTAACTTGTGAACTGTGACCTCTGGAGCTAATCCTGGCATTGCATCATATCTCCAAGTAAAACAGTTCTTAAATTCCATTAATAACTTGATTATCTCTTCGGAGTCTTCTTTATTGAGTATGGAGCTAACAAAGGTCGGCCTAGGCTCTTTGCCAGTACCAAAGTTAACTTCCATTAACTTGTCTATTTTAGATTTAATTTCTTCTTCAAATTCTGGTGGAGCATTTCCAATTGGTAGATCCTCGAGATCTTTTGAAGCTTCCAGGCAACTTTCATCATGCTCGTAAGTGACAACTAAGCAAAATCCCAAATCATCAACATATCCTACTGTGCTGAATCCGAGACAATGTTTTAAATTGGGAGACCGACTAGCATTGTTCCATAATTTTTTGAAGTCTTGTGATCGAACTTTTGTCCATTGTTTACGTAAGACACCACGTTGAATTAAATTTTGAACACAGGGAGAGTACCACTCAAAAGGCAATTCCATTAATTCAGATGAAGTAACATCTTCAAATTGTACATCTTTTTCAGCATTGGAAGAAGAAGCACCACGATAGAATTTGATCGGTTTAGTACCACCACGTACTTCCTTGACCACCATACCCTCGATCTTATTAGAATGGATCGGGGTCAGGGTCATAGTATGTACATAATGGTTAATTTTTTCGTACATTGATTTGTATTCTTCATTCCTTTCATCTTCGAGATAGATCTTGAATTGAGGTTTCTTTTGATTTACTGTTGCTGCTTATTTCTTGATTTCTTCTTCTTCGGAATGATTCTCCCAATCAACGTTGATGACTGGTTTCTTCTGTCCAACTGTTCCAACGTCTCTTCCTTGACCTCGTCCCCGGCCTCGACCTCGGGTGAGAGTTCTGGAGAAACCTTCACCATCTCACCGTAAGGGAGTGATGAGTAGCTGTTGGACTAGAATTTTAGGCTCTTCGTCGTCCCGAACTTCCTTTGCTTCATTTGGTACGGTATTTCTGGAGAAGATTGTTTTCTTCGGAGGCACGTAGTAGGCTGCATCTTCATGAATTCCAATCTCGTGTACAGAGAATGGTTGCAAGTCACCTTTGATACATTGTTCTCCTCTTTAGTAATACTTTATGCACTGGTGCAGAGACGACGGTACCATCCGGTTCTCATGGATCCATGGTCGACCCAGTAGAGTGTTGAATGATGTTTCAGAATCAATTATGTAGAATTTTGCAGTTGTCTTTGCTAAATCACTGGTCTTCATTAACAGTGTTATTGATCCGAGTGCTCTTTCTCCTTTCTGATTGAACCCTCTTAAAAACATCTTGTCTGTTTTAAGTTTGCAAGCATCAGTTTCCAAATATGCTAACGTTTGAAGGCTCATTATGTTGATTGATGCTCCTGGATCAACTAACACCCTGGAGTAAACTTTACGATAGTGACTGAAATGTGCAACGGTCGGTTGTGATCAGCTGTTCCCAGTAATAGATCATTATCCGTGAAGGTAACACCTCGCTGTTCTTTTAACGAGCAAACCTCGTCTAAGGAATTACCGACCATTTGAGTTAAACAAATCTCAGGATCAAGTAAGGCCTTGATCAGAGTTTCCCTCATCTCCTTTGACAGGATCAGAGCGTCGTAGATGCTCAGTTTAGCTGGTAGCTCCCTAAGATGGGCTAGCACGTTATAATCCACTTTATTACCATGTTCCTCGATTTCTTCCTGAACGGGCAATTCTTCTGCTGAGGTTGGCTCCTCCTGAGCAACCACCTGCTTTTCCTTATCCTTTGGACCCATTCTCGGAGGTAGAACGTTTCTGCTTCTTAGGTTGACTTCAGTTACTTGTTCTGAATTTGGTTGTGACTCTACCGGTGTCTCCTCTTAAATCGGAACTACTGGCTTTTTTGGAATTGCTTCGGAATTTGATAACTCCAATTCTATAGTGATTGGAGCTCCTCGAAATTCACAAATGGACTCGTTGCTTGTTGATCTTTCATAGCCTCCTTTGTGAACATCTTCTTCGTTGTGGTCATCGAGGTTTAGTATGATTTGTGAATCATTATTTGTATTGGAATCGAGATCCGGATTTGGCTGGTTGTCGTTAATTACGTAATCGTTAGAAACAGTCAAAATGTAGCCAACACCAAAACTCTTATCATTATAAGATCCCGTCGGGGTGTGCAAATAATCATACAGAGTCAAAGGTTCAAGGGATTTCTCCCCCGAATCGGAAACAACCATCCTAGGATAAGCAGCCCCTAGTCTACCCTTCGGAGCCTCAGTTTTCTTCTCTTCCACGATTTTCTCCTCCTTCTGAGGCGGTTCTTCAATCGTAAGCGATAGCACCGGCTCGGCAGGTTTCAAACTTTGAGTTGAAGCGTGCACCGAAGCGTTTTGGATATGATCCAAGATTTTCTTTGAAGACTTTGTCCATTAGTGCGAAGAGAGTGACGTCAGTGAACTTGATATCCGTATTACCGAATCCTTATCTAAAATGGATGATCTCATTGTCAGGCAGCTCATCCTTGTAGATAGCCAAGTCCAGTCTGTTGGTGAAGGAGAAGATTAACTTTGGGTCAGTCATTTTCTGCAGTGTAGATTCTGAATGTCAGTCCTGAATTATGCCTCCTTTCGTCACAAAACTTTGAACAAAAAAGAAAGAGTCCGAACACATTTTCGTTTATCTTAGTGTATTTGTGATTTTTAAGAGAATTCGTTTATTAGAAGGTTGTTTATTAGAGGATTTGTTTGTTATGAACAAAATGATTAAAGGTATAGAAAAGGTAAAGGACCAGATTCATAATTGGAAAGGGAGAGAAAGTCTCGCAAAACTTCTCAACTCGAGGGGCCGCTCCTAAGCTAACTCCTATTGGGGGTCTACACCACCTCAGAAAAGAGGTAAAAGGATTTCGGAACGTCTTTATTTAGGGGTGCCTAAACAGTGGCTCCTAAATTTGAGAGAAGCTGGCTATACCCGTTCAAGATAGAAATGAACGTGGTATGCCAACAGAAAGAATGGTAGGTTGCTCCACTGGGGACATGAACACACTACCGATTTATGAAAGCAAAACCATCTGATCAAAATGGAGAGAAGAACCGGTCCCTAGCGGAGTCGCCAGAAGTTGTCGGCATATTTTTAGGTTATGTGTTTTGAAAAGGGGTCGCCTACAGAAATTGTCGGTGAATTTTAGTGAAATTTGGTTAATAATTTACTAAAGACTTTATAAAATAAAAAATTATAAGGAATCTTAAATATTTATCTTTTATTCCAAACGTTATACATTTTATATAGTAAAAAGGATTACTTGAGGACAAGTAACATTTAAGTTTGGGGAATTTTGATCCATGAAAAAAATACCTATTTTTATGCCTTGATTTTTATCAATTTCTAAGGATATTATGCTTTAATGAAAGGTATTTTTGTGTTTTTGGATGTAGGTGATGTAAAAAGGTCCAAAAAAGAAAAAAGGGTGAAAAAGGAGCAAAAAGGAGCAAAAATTGAGCAAAATACAAGAATTATAAAAAATTATGGCCTGGCACCTGGAGGCAGAAGTTGGCGCCTAGGAGCCAGAAGTTGGCGCCTAGGCACCAGAAGTTGGTGCCTAAGCACGAGACTCGATACAGAAACTGTCAAGTTTTTGACGACTTTTGGACAGTTATTTTGACAGAGTAAGTGGTTATTGGATATTCTAGAAGAGTGGCAGTTGTTCCTTGATAATAGGACATGTGATACATTGCATTTGGACGCTCCAAAATGGTTTTAATCACGAAGAGGTGCGAACCAAAGCGAAGAGGTGCGAAGAACTGGATGCGGTGTCCGGCGCCAAGGCACCAGATTCCGGCGCCTAGGCGCCAGACAGACCTTCTAGAAGATTCATTGAATGTGGACATGTTTTGAAGAGGTGCCTCAAGGCAACCCTTGAAGCCTATAAATAGGAGTCAACTCCTTCAGAAAAACGTGCCCCCCATTGTAACCCCTATCTCTTAGCCACTTTAGGATCTCTCATCCTTAGAGAGAGAAATAGATAGAGGAATTTAGGGCCACTTTTATTTAGTTTAGTGAGTTTATTTTCAAGTTATTGCATTTGGAGTTCATTACACTGTGGAGTCAGTAGGAATCAGAAGATCTGTAGCAGGAATATTTAAGATAAGTATTTTATTTTTGATTCAAAGTTTATTTATTATGTTTTGCTGTTTATATTCAATGTGTTCTGAGTAGTTAGTTCACTTTCTTCCTTTAATTATGAAAAGATAACTAAGATAATATAAAATTAGATGGAGAATTGAAAATCGAAATATTTTCAAAACATTGTGATGATATTAATACACGATCTTACTTTACTTTTTAAATCGGCCATTTAAATTGTTAAAACTCGTTGAAGAGTTTTGAGACCTAGAAGGAGAAGAACTCTTAACTTGTAGATATCACATGAATCCTTGGGTAGTCGAAGGCCTTGCGCGGGCTATTTAAGGTGAAGTGCAAATAAATAGGAAGATAAGATTTAAAGGGCGTAGAATTGATAAGTTTTTAGAGTGACAGACTAAATTCTTATAATTTGATTTATAGATAAGGAAAGGGTCACTAGTAGGGCCGACCATAGCCACCCTTGGACATCTAGTAGTGTGAGCCTAGATTAACCCATTCTACTAACAATACATCCGGACCTGATCTGTAGATTAGCCAATGTTCTTTGCGCCTAGATCAAAGGGTAAAGAATAGGAATGCTTCTATTTGGCACAATACCATAAAATAGATTCTCCAATGAATATTAAATTATCTTAAAAAACTTGGATTGATTGAAAGGAAGAAAGTTGCTTGTTTTATATAGTTTACACAAAATCATTTTCTTATTATTGTTTTCTTTACCTGCATCTAGTAAATTAAAAGTAATTCATAGTTAGATTAAAATGCAAAAAGTTCTTGAAATACAATATTTAAAAATTTATCACCATTTTTTCCCTGTGGGATAGATACTGGGGTCTTTGTTTCAAAGCCCTTTATTACTTGAAATGATACGTATACTTGCGTAGTACCCAAAAAGTATATAAAATATTTTCCTCTAAAATTATATTTTGCTATATAAAAATATATTTAAAAAGTATTAATCACTAACGGCCTAACATTCAGTAGCAATCAAGTTTTATTTAATGCTATTGCCGTTAGATTAAATGGTACACATCTATATAGCAAGTTATTCCGGGTCAAGAGTTTCGCGCCTTTGCCAGAAATTAAATTTTCTAGCAGTGGTAACAAATTCTTGTATTTGGAAATACAAAAATCGGGTCAAGTTTTGGTGCCGTTGCCTGGGAAAAAAAGAGGTACAATTTATAGATTTTTAAATATTATATTTCCAAAAACATTAAAAAATAAATAAAAAAAAAATTCCTTGCTTTATTTTTTAAGCGTAGTTTTGGTTCTGAAGGATTAATACCTTTAGATTCTGAACTAGAAGAACAATTAGAAAAATTAAAAAGGGAAAACAAATTCAAAAATCTCAAGAAATGGCTACTTTACAAAATTCAATTGAATTTAATGATCAAAATGTTTATAAACCATTAAGGTATTATGCTAACCCTACAGTTGATGAACTTCATAGTAGTATTCAAATACCAACTATAGATGCTAATTCTTTTGAACTTAAACCGTCTATTATTCAAATGGTGCAAAACAATCAATTTGGTGGAACACCAAATGAGGATCCAAGTTTACACCTTGTTAGTTTTTTAGAACTTTGTGCTAACTTTAAATATAACAATGTTTCTGATGATGCTATTAGACATAGACTCTTTCCTTTTTCTTTAGGAGATAAAGCAAAGATGTGGTTAAACTCATTAGCTAATCTGGTTCTATTAAAACATGGGTCTGAAATGGCACAAAAATTCCTTGCTAAATATTTTCCTCCTTCTAAAACTGCTAAATTAAGAAATGATATTACTTAGTTTAGTCAATTTGATGGGGAGACAATATATGAAACTTGGGAAAGATTTAAAGAACTATTAAGAAAATATCCTCATCATGCTTTACCTGATTGGTTAATTATTCAAACATTTTACAATGGATTAATTGGATCTTTAAAATCAATTATTGATGCTGCTGCTGGAGTTTCTTTAATGTCTAAATCATTTGAAGAAGCTTACACTTTAATTGAAGAAATGGCTAATAACAATTTTCAATGGCCTTCTGAAAGGCTTAATCCTAAAAAGATATCAATTATTCACGATAATGAAGCCTTTTCTATCCTAGCTTCACAAGTAGCAACAATGTCTAAAAAATTAGATAATTTTGCAATTAATATTTCACATAATAACTCTGCTAATATTGAAGATTCTCAGACTATTGAAACTTTAAAAGCTATTGCAAGTAAAAATAATCCTTATTCAAATTATTATAATCCCAGGTGGAAAAATCATCCTAATTTTAACTGGAATAATTCACAACAACAATGGGGTAATAATCAATCTCATCCCACTAGAAATTGGAATAATCAAGTTAATCCAAATTATAAACCTCCTGGATTTAATAATCAACAGAAAAAGTTATTAATGGAAGAATTAATTTTACAAATGAATAATCAATTACAAAATCAAAATTCTGCTATTCGTAATATTGAAAATCAAATAGGGCAAATTGCTACTTTAATTAATAACAGACCTGTAGGAACACTTCCTAGTAATGTTGAAATTAATCCAAAGGAAACTGGAAAAGAACATGAACATGTTATGGCTGTGCAACTTAGAAGTGTAAAGGAATTAAAAGAAAGAATGCAGAATGAAATTGAAAAAGAGATTGAGGTTGAAGAGATTGAAAAACCCAAAGAAAAACTCTCTCCTAGTCAAGATCAGACTTTTATACCTATTAATGTGGAAGCTGAAAAACCACCACCACCTTTTCCTCAAAGTCTTAAACAACAAAAACTTGATCATCAATTTTCTAAGTTCTTTGAAATTTTTAAGAAACTTACTATTAACATACCTTTTGCTGAAGCTTTGGAACAAATGCCAACTTATGCAAAATTTTTAAAGGATATTTTAAGCAAGAAACGAAAATTTGAAGCTTTTGAAACTATTGCATTAAGTGAAGAATGCAGTGCAATAATTCAAAAGAAATTACCTGAAAAGCTTAAGGATCCTGAAAGTTTCACTATACCTCGTGCTATTGGAGAAAAATTTTGTGGAAAGGCTTTATGTGATTTAGGAGCAAGTATTAATCCCATGCCATTTTCTATCTTTCGAAGATTGGATTTAGGAGAGATTACTCCCACCACCGTAACCCTTCGATTAGTCGATAGATCTATCACTTATCCTAAAGGAGTTATAGAGGATGTCCTTGTTAAAGTGGATAAATTTATCTTCCCTGTAGGTTTCATCATACTTGACATGGAAGAAGATAAAGAGATACTTATTATTTTAGGGAGACCTTTTCTAGCTACCGGATGAGCTATGATTGATGTACAAAAGGGAGAATTAACCATGAGAGTTAATGATCAAGAGATTAAATTCAATGTTTTTAAATCAATAATGTACCCTAATAAAGAGAAATGTTATCGAATGGATATAATTGATTATTTAATTGAGAAATATTATCAAGAAAAATGTAAAGTCATTTCTGAAGAGAAATTTGAATTTTTAACTGATGAAAATGAAGAAGTAGAAGAAGAAGAGACTCATTTTATTAATGATAACTGGGAAACTTTAGACATAACTCAAAATGATATACTTTTACCATCAATTAAAAAATCCCCTGAACTGGAATTAAAAATATTACATTCACATTTAAAATATGCATTTCTTGGAAATTCATTAACTTTATCTGTTATTATTTCTTCTGAACTGAGTAAGGATCAAGAAGAAAAATTACTAGGTGAGTTAAAGAATTATAAGAAAGCTTTTGGTTGGACTATTGCTGATATAAGAGGAATAAGCCCTTCCATTTGTATGCATAGAATTTTAATGGAAGAAAATTTTAAACCTACTATTGAACCGCAAAGAAGATTAAATCCTATCATGAAAGAGGTTGTTAAAAAAGAAATTGTTAAGTGGTTAGATGTTGGTATTATTTATCCTATTTCGGATAGTCAATGGGTAAGTCCTATTCATTGTGTTCCGAAGAAAGGAGGTGTAACTGTCATGGTCAATGATAAAAATGAACTAATTCCTACAAGACAAGTTTCTGGATGGCGAATTTGTATTGATTATAGGAAATTAAATATCGACACTAGAAAGGATCATTTTCCTTTACCTTTCTTGGATCAAATGCTCGATAAACATGCTGGACACCCATATTTCTATTTTCTGGATGGATATTCTGGTTATCATCAATTACTTATTGCTCCTTAGGACCAAGAGAAAACAACATTTACAAGTCCTTATGGAACCTTTGCTTTTAGAAGAATGCCTTTTGGTTTATGTAATGCACCTGCAACTTTTCAAAGATGTATGATGTCAATATTTTGTGATTTGATTGACAAAGGAATTGAAATATTCATGGACGATTTTTCAGTTTTTGGAACTTCTTTTGAATCTTGTTTGGAAAACATATCCAAAGTTCTGAAAAGATGTGAAGAAACAAACTTAGTTCTTAACTGGGAAAAATGTCAATTCATGGTCACATAAGGCATTGTACTTGGTCACAAAGTTTCACAAAAAGGGATGGAAGTAGATTAAGTGAAAGTGAAAATTATTGTTGAATTGCAACCACCTACCACTGTTACTGATGTGAGAAGTTTTCTAGGTCATGGCGGATTTTATAGAAGATACATAAAGGATTTTTCTAAAATTGCTAAACCTCTTTGTCATTTATTGGAAAAAGATGCGAAATTTGAATTTAACAAAGAATGTATTAATGTTTTTAGTATTCTAAAAGAAAAACTAATAACTGCACCTATCATTGTTGCACCTAATTGGAATAAATCTTTTGAATTAATGTGTGATGCAAGTGATTTTTCAATTGGAGCTGTATTAAGACAAAAATATGAGAAGGTTTTCAAAGTTGTATATTATGCTAGTAAAACTCTCACCGAAACACAAAGAAATTACACTACCACTGAGAAGGAGCTTCTAGCTATAGTATATGCCTCTGATAAATTTAGACCTCATCTTCTTAGTACTAAATGCATAGTTCATACTGATCATTCTGCTATTAAATATCTAATATCTAAGAAGGATTCTAAACCTAGACTGATAAGATATGAATCTTTAAATGTTATTCAAGGAAGCAAAACACCTTGGTATGTTGATATTGTTAACTATTTAGTTAGCAATATTTTACCTTATGAATTAGATAACAAATTTATTAAGAAAATTAAATATGATGCTAAATCTTATATTTGGGAAGATCCTCATTTATTTAAAATTGGAAGAGATTCTATAATTCGAAGATGTGTACCTTATGAGGAAACTTTTGCTATTATTCAAAAATGTAATGATTCTGATTTTGGAGGACACTTTGACATAGATAAAACTGCATTTAAAATTTTAAATTCTGGATTTTATTGGCCGACTTTATTTAAAGATGTGAGACATTATGTGAAAACATGTGATCGATGTCAAAGTTTGGGAAATATATCTAGGAAGGATGAAATGCCTTTAAACTATATATTGGAAGTTGAAATTTTTGATATATGGGGTTTAGACTTTATGGGACCATTTGTTCCATCATATGGAATAATTTATATTTTATTAGCAGTTAATTATGTTTCAAAATGGATTGAAGCTGTTGCTTTACCAAACTGTGATTCCAAAAGTGTTTCTAAATTCTTAAAGAAAATGATATTTTCAAGATTTGGAATGCCTAAGGTAATTATCACTGATGGTGGAAGTCATTTCAGGAATGTAAAAATTCAATCATTACTATAAAAATTTGGAATCAAACATAGAATTGCAACTGCTTATCACCCACAAACAAGTGAAATGGCTGAAGTATCAAATAGAGAAATTAAAAGAATTCTAGATAAAACAGTTAATCCTAAAAGAACTGATTGGGTTGATAGACTTGATTCTGCATTATGGGCTTATAGAACAACTTATAAGACACCAATCAGAATGTCAACTTACCGGTTAATTTATGGTAATCATTGTTACTTACCTGTTGAACTTGAACATAAAGCTTATTGGGCGATAAAAGAGTTTAATTTTAATTTGAATGAAGCAGGAGAAAAGCGATTATTGCAATTGAATGAGATGGAAGAGATAAGAAATGAATCATATGAAAATGCAAGGATTTATAAAGAGAAAATGAAGATGTTACATGATAAGAAAATTTCAGGAAAAATTTTTGAGCCTGGACAAGAAGTATTACTGTTTAATTCTCGTTTAAAACTTTTCCCTGGAAAATTAAGATCTAAATGGATTGGACCCTATATAATTGAGAAAGAATACCATTATGGAGCTGTGGATATTAAGGACCCCAAAATAGGAAAATTTTTAAAGTAAATGGATTAAGATTGAAGCCTTATTTGGGAGATATTAAAATGATTTATAAAGAGGCTTATGAATTGAGTCAACCTGATTAAAGATTTACTTCAGTCGGGCTGACGACGTTAAACCAAGCGCTTTGTGGGAGGCAACCCATAATTATCTTTTGTTTTGAGTGTTTTTATGTCTTTAATGTGAGGTTATGCCTCGATCTTGACTAATTTTATATTACTTTAGAAAGATTTGATGCTTATAAGTCTTTGTTGACTTAGGCTGAAGATTATTTTAAAGTATGTAAAATTTAGAAATTGGATCACTCTATTCTAAATATGAGTAAAAAGGAGATCAAGTTAACCTTCATTATGATTGCTTATAATTTGTGTTATTGAGTCTAGATTACTCTTACCAGTATAATTTACCTATCTTGGTGAACGAAACTTTGAAATTTGACGATTAGGCGAAACAGAGTTGGACATAGTTCCGGGTCCTAAGCGCCTGAGTTAACCTATGTATCAATAGGTCCGGTGCCTAGGCGCCAGATTTGGCGCCTAAGCGCCACGGTTACTGGGTCGTGCAAAAACCAAAATTTTTTCAATTTTTCACACGATTTTCACCTTTAAATCAACCCATCTTCATGCCTAACCATCAAGCAATCAAAGTTACGTCCATTACACTTCATTCTTGAGAGATTTGAGAAATTTTTGAAGAAATGGAAGGAAGAAATCATGGAGAGAAGCTAGGGATAAGGTCTCAAAGGATCCTCAACCCTACTTCAATGGTTTCATCGCAGTAAGTTTAGAGAAAATTTCTAGTCGCTTGGATAAGTTTGAAGCGGAGTTTAAAAGCATTGGAGATCGCCTTCATGAGATGTTTTATCAGATTGAACATCTAGAATGGCAGATGAAACTTCAATTTGATCATTTTGCGGCTTATCAAGATGCTCAAGTTGAAATGTATGTGAAGAACAAGTGGATTAACAAAAAGAAGACTACTGATTTCCCGAGAGCGTTAGTGTTCTTTCCAAGTGGAATACACAATTACCCTTGTGAAGATTAGAGTATTCTGGTAATGAGATCGTTATTATCTGGTTTGTTGAGTCATTGTATCGATTTAGTAAATCGATTGTGTTTGTTTGTGTATTTGCTTTCATGTTCAATGTGTGATGTTTTTGCTTAGAAATTGTTGTGTTTGATTGTGTATTAGGAACTTGAATCAAGTAAGATACTTATCTGGAATATATTGAGCCAATATTAAAGATTATAAATGGAATTTAGTGAAGTTTGATTTAAACTTTATGTTTGATTGGTGGATTTAATATTTAATGTTTAAATTTTTTGGAAAATGTTTTGGAAGTTAGAAACTGAAGCCCTACTCTAATGTGAGTAATTGGAAGTTGAATTTACGAATTTTGGTGGAAAATTAAATTTAAAACTAATTTTTTGTGAAAGACGAGTCTGGCACCTAGGCGCCAGTATTCGGTGCCTAAGCGTCGGTTCAGCCTGTACCCGAAAAATTCCTTAAATACCCCCAAAAGCCATTATCGACGCCTAAGCCTTCTTCTTCCTCCATTTTTCGAGAAAATTAGCCTTTAGAATCCATTTTGAGGTCAAAACATCAAGGATTTGGGCGCGAAACCACTCGATTTCTTTGTCTCAAGGTCAGATCTACACTTTAAACCATTTATTTTCGATACTCACCATAGATTTCGCTAGGTTTTGCTAAGAACCGAAATTTTGAATTTTTTTTTTGATTTTTAGTGATTTCTTTGGATTTTTAAACTTATTTTAAGTTTTCTAAACTTAAAAAGAGTTTAAACTTTTGATTCCTAAATTTGATCTTGTTTTTTTTCACGTTTAGATGGCTCCTAAATCTAAACGCGGGAAGGCACGAGATAACTTCGATAGCAGCAAATTTTCTACTGCGGCTGCGCATTTTCGATTCCACGAATTTGCGATGTCGAGGAAGTTCATTTCAGAACAAAGTTTCTATCATCCAGGGGAGATGATTAAAAACACTATCGTTGCACACAACTGGCAACGATTCTGTTATTTCACTGTCTTGTTGTTGTTATCCACTATAGTTCGAGAGTTTTATGCAAATTTTCTAGATGCCGAAGATTATGAAGTTTTTGTCAGAGGTGTCGGAGTAGGATTTACTCCTGAAAGAATCAATGTATTTTATGGCCTGCCACCGTCTATAGAGTGCCACTATTCTGGATTATCTCCATCTGAGGGAGATTTGGATATGATCATTGCTTATTTGACTAACGGTACTGGATCTTGGAAGATCAGGAACAGAAAAAGGGTAAACTTCAAATCCTCCAAGTTGAATGGTATTTCTAAAGCATGGCACTATTTTATTTCTGCAAGATTGTTACCTTCCAACCACCTGAGAGATCGAGCGATCTTAAACTATTGTATTCAGGAAAGGAAGCCTATTGATGTCGGCAGTATTATTTATGATTCTGTGGATTCTACTGCGAGATCCACACTTCTGTTGGACTGGGATTCCCATCTCTGATTTATTCATTATGTATTAGCAATGGAGTCACTGCAGATATTTCAGAAGAAAGTTTGAAGACTACTAAGCTGATTGGTCAGGAGAGCATTAGCATATATGATCGTCTTCGAGGGAAGAGATCGACTGCTCCTTCTTCTTCTGCACCTACTCCAGGTAGACCTTCTACTTCCCGACCTTCTACTTCTGTTGAGCCACCATCGAGTTTACGGGAGTCGAAAGCATGATCGAGTTTATAGAGCGACGCGAAGTTATTTCAAGCTCGGCTACGGGGTTGATACTATTGATAGGAAACTTGATCATTTTTCCGACTATACCCGGAGGAAGAGTAGCTATGATGCTTGAGTATAATGAAGCCCTCGTCGGATTTACGAAGGGTGAGCATGACGTTAGTTTACCTACTTTTCCTAGTTTCACACCATTTGTTGATCCTAAGGAAGTTGAGTTTTCCTTTGGTGACGATGATGATGATGAGGCTACAGCTAGTGACTAGTAGTTAATAGATCTCTATGTTGTGCTACTTTGTTGTTAGTTTGTTTTGTTTGGTTTGTTGGTTTTTTTGATGATTGATGTATGTTAATTTGTTATGTACCTGTGTGGATTGATTAGTGTTAAGATTTTATTGTTAGAATATTCTTAGTATATTGTATTTGAGACTGAGATTAGAATTAATTTATGATACGTTTGTTTCAGCCTACTGTTTAGTAATTAGTAATTTTGCTCTGCTTTTATTTTGTTTTAAATTTAGTATAATCATAAAAATTAGCCTGCTTACTTTTTATACCTGCTTCAATTTTATCTTTATTATTCATAAAAGCATGAGTAGAAGTAAATTTTTATTTTTAAGATCATTTTTACATACTTATAAAAATTTCCTTTTTAAAATTTTTATTTTCTTTCTCTCATACTTTCAAATTTTCATAGTATACCAAAACTTAAGTTTGGGGGAAGGGAAAATACATTCAAATTTAAATTTTATTTGTCCTTAAAGAGTTAATATTTTCTTAAAATAAAAACTTTTTAACATAACTTAAGGAATGAAGAATCTATTTAAGATCACTTTTATTTTTGAAATTATAAACAATTTAGTGAACTTAACCAAAATTTTAATAACTTTGATTGATTTTAAGAATAGAATTATTTAACTTAAAGAAGAATAAGATTAAGGAATTTTTCTATTCATGGTAGAAATAATGGAATTTTAGATGTATTAAGTAATAAAAAATTATCACTTGAAAAAGAAAAGATTGAAAATCTTTTTGAATTTTTATTCATGTTATAATAATTAAGTGGAAATGTATAAGTTTTGAAAATATAAGTTAAGGATAGTGAAGTTCAAAATCATTAACAGGCTATCCAGATATAGTAATCCTCTCAATATTTATTAAAAAAAAAGAAAGAAGAAAAGAAAAAAGAGAAGAGAAAAAAAAAGAAGAAGAAAAAAAGAAAAGAGAAGAGAGGAGAAGCTTGAGGAAATGCCTAATTAAAAATTGGCTTCACTTGAATTATCTTATAGAAGGAAAATTAGTTACATATTTTACTTAATTTTTATGCATGAATCTTTATTTAAGAAAGGTTTTTCAAGAAGATCTTTTTCTTGTGAATAATGTATGAGATCTTAATATAATAAACTTCTATTATTTTCAAAATGGATGAAAAATTTGAAATCTTATGATTTGGTAGTTGAATATTCTTTAAATTCTTAAAATTAAACCTAGTTAGTGAAATTGGGTTAATAATTTACTAAAGACTTTATAAAATAAAAAATTATAAGGAATCTTAAATATTTATCTTTTTTTCCAAACGTTATACATTTTATATAGTAAAAAGGATTACTTGAGGACAAGTAACATTTAAGTTTGGGGGATTTTGATCCATGAAAAAAATACCTATTTTTATGCCTTGATTTTTATCAATTTCTAAGGATATTATGCTTTAATGAAAGGTATTTTTGTGTTTTTGGATGTAGGTGATGTAAAAAGGTCCAAAAAAGGAAAAAGGGTGAAAAAGGAGCAAAAAGGAGCAAAAATTGAGCAAAATACAAGAATTATAAAAAATTATGGCCTGGCGCCTAGGTGCCAGAAGTTGGCGCCTAAGCGCCAGACTTGATACAGAAACTGTCAAGTTTTTGACAACTTTTGGACAGTTATTTTGACAGAGTAAGCGATTATTGGACATTCTAGAAGACTGACAGTTGTTCCTTGATAATAGGACATGTGATACATTGCATTTGGACGCTCCAAAATAGTTTTAATCGCGAAGAGGTGCGAAGAACTTGACGCGGTGTCCGGCACCTAGGCGCCAGATTCTGGCGCCTAGGCGCAAGAATAACCTTCTAGAAGATTCATTGAATGTGGACATGTTTTGAAGAGGTGCCTCAAGGAAACCCTTGAAGCCTATAAATAGGAGTCCACTCCTTCAGAAAAATGTGCCCCCCATTGTAACCCCTATCTCTTAGCCACTTTAGGATCTCTCATCCTTAGAGAGAGAAATAGATAGAGAAATTTAGGGCCACTTTTATTTAGTTTAGTGAGTTTATTTTCAAGTTATTGCATTTGGAGTTCATTACACTTGTGGAGTCGGTAGGAATCGGAAGATCCGTAGCGAGGAATATTTGAGATAAGTATTTTATTTTTGATTCAAAGTTTATTTATTATGTTTTGCTTGTTTATATTCAATGTGTTACGAGTAGTTAGTTTACTTTCTTCCTTTAATTATGAAAAGATAACTAAGATAATATAAAATTCGATGGAGAATTGAAAATCAAAATATTTTCAAAACATTGTGATGATATTAATACCTGATCTTACTTTACTTTTTAAATTGGCCATTTAAAATGTTAAAACCTGTTGAAGAGTTTTGAGACCTAGAAGGAGAAGAACTCTTAACTTGTAGATATCACATGAATCCTTGGGTAGTCGAAGGCGTTGCGCGGGCTATTCAAGGTGAAGTGCAAATAAATAGGAAGATAAGATTTAAAGGGCGAAGAATTGATAAGTTTTTAGAGTGACAGACTAAATTCTTATAATTTGATTTATAGATAAGGAAAGGGTCACTAGTAGGGCCGACCATAGCCACCCTTGGACATCTAGTAGTGCGAGCCTAGATTAACCCATTCTACTAACAATACATCCGAACCTGATCTGTAGATTAGCCAATGTTCTTTGTGCCTGGACCAAAGGGTAAAGAATAGGAATGCTTCTATTTAGCACAATGCCATAAAATAGATTCTCTAATGAATATTAAATTATCTTAAAAATCTTGGATTAATTGAAAGGAAGAAAGTTGTTTGTTTTATATAGTTTACACAAAATCATTTTCTTATTATTGATTTCTTTACCTGTATCTAGTAAATTAAAAGTAATTCATAGTTAGATTAAAATACAAAAAGTTCTTGAAATACAATATTTAAAAATTTATTACCATTTTTCCCTGTGGGATCGATACTGGGGTCTTTGTTTCAAAGCCCTTTATTACTTGAAACGATACGTATACTTATGTAGTACCCAAAAAGTATATAAAATATTTTCCTTTAAAATTATATTTTGTTATATAAACATATATTTAAAAAGTATTAATCACTAACGGCCTAGCATTCAGTAGCAATCAAGTTTTATTTAATGTTATTGTCGTTAGATTAAATTTGGTACACATTTATATAGCAAGTTATTCCGGGTCAAGAGTTTCACGCCTTTGCCAAAAATTAAATTTTCTAGTAGTGGTGACAAATTCTTGTATTTGCAAATACAAAAATCGGGTCACCTGCTCAACATAAAGGAATTAAGCAGGGTTTATATTACCTAGGTTCCCTATAAGGGCAAGCCCCTATAGTTAATTACATCTTAAATGACGGGAATCACTTAAGAAAACTCTCAATAATGATAACTTATTTTGCTCTCAAGAATTTCAAAGTTTAAGGTTTTCAAATGATTGGATTTTGGAAATTTCAATAGGGAATAACTCAAATTTGGAACAGTTAATTTTAGGAGTCCAAAGGAAGAGAAGTAGGAGAAGCTGAGGATCCAAGAAGAATCTTGACAACTTCCCAAACTATCTTATTGTTTGGCTTCAATTTGGGAGTTTATTTAATATTTTAATCCTGCCAATTTTAATTAATTAGAACTTATGCTTGTATGATATGATCACACAAACAGCCTTGAAGATGTGAGGGTTTATGTCGTACCGAAAAACTACCTTGGAATCCTAAGTCCGGTTAGGGCTTAATTTACATAATATGATTATGCAAATGCCTAAAAAAAAAGTTGAGGATTTATGTTGCACTAGGCAAACTACCTTAAAATCCTATGGCTTGGTTATTTAAAACTAGGAAAAGGTTTAGCTGAAGAAGGCACAAGTTTTACTAACGACGATGGGCGTGCTGCCCACTATGCGCCAAGCTCCTTGTTGTTGTAGAGGTTTAGTTTTAGAAGGTGAAAATCAGGAGATAAGAAAAGTGTTTTGGTTTAGAAGAGTATTAAAGTCCAAATGTCTTTAATGTTTTATTAGGGGAATCTTAAAGTTGATTATAACAACACCGGTTAAGATCCCACGGTTCCATCATTCCGGCAAAGTTATTTTTATCGGATTCACTTAGTCCAGATGAATTTGCTAAACTCAACTGAATAAGTTCCACACTTTCATTTAGACAGTGGGAAATCCCGTTAGCAACACGTAGGTTACATCATCCGAGGTATTCCCGATCATCCAACGAGATGTTTTAATTTAATTGCAATTGTAGTTTTGTTATTCTGTTCGTGGTTAAATTTTGAGTTGTTTTATATTTTTAGATGTTGTGGCGGTAGATTTTATTTTGTTTTGATTTTTAATTTAGTTTTGAGTTTCAGTTTTGTGGCTATCCTAAAAGGTTTCAGTTTTCATGCAACAATCTTGTTTATCATGCAAGAAAATTAAAGCGCAGTGCAGGTAAATAAGTTGCATTAAAGTAAAAGCGTACCTAGAGAGTCTTCTCGTCATTCCAAGCTGTACTTAAAACACATGTTAAAGCATTTAAATATTTATAACAAGTACTTAGGTAAAGCTAAGGGAAGGCTCTGGTTGTCTACTAAGCTCCTAATCCTATTGCTAGTCATTTCCTATGACGTCTAGGTTCTTTGTATTTGTTAAGGATGATTTTCTTCATCAGAGAACAATTAAATTCAATTGTTCTTCTAAAACACCCCATCATATTAATGAAGTGTTTAGGACGAGTCCTAAACATCTTTTCAATATTTTTGGGATTATTTTTGAGTCCAAATGAGTTTTATTGCACAGGTGAATTAATCATCAAAAAATTTAGTTTAGTTTGTTTATTACTCAGTGAATTAGGATGTTTGATTATCCTATAAGTAAAGGGACATTTCACTTGATACTTTACTTAAGAGTTATAATAATGAAAACCTTTAGGGGGCAAATCAGTTTGTTAAAGAATTTAATGATTTAAAACTGGAATTGGTGATTTAAAGTGATTTAATTTAGTTATGAAATTTTAATAATTTAAGTTTGGAATAGTGTTCAAGTTGTTTTATTCTGAAATGTTTTAAACCATTTGAATTGAAAGAGGAGTTTAAATTATTTATTTTAAACTTTAATGATTTAATTTTAATTTAATTTCAATATTCTAGATTAACTTTTAATTGCTTTGATTTTTTAATTAAGAATTATTTTTTGAAATTAATTTTGATGTTTCAAGTTTGCTTTAAATTTTCTTTCAAGTGATTTTTGAAATTAATTTTCTTTTTATTTCAATTTAATTATCAAGTTATTTAATGTTTTAAGTTTTAATTTAATGAAGGTTTATTTTCCTTTTAATTATTTAATTATTAATTTCAATTACCACTTTGAATTTAATTAAAAGTTAAATATTATTAATGTGATTCATTTAGGGGTTTTAAATTAGAAAATTGATATCTTCTTAGGTCATACCCCTAACCTTAATAATCCAAATTTTAACCTATTCTTCTAAAATTTAAATTATTTAAGTAATTAAAATTTACTTTAAATATTTTTCAAGATGATTAATGGGTTTCTACTCCTTTAATTCTCTAGGTTTCAATCATCTAATGAATATTTTAAAATCAGATATCTTACCCTCCCCTTGATTAAACCTAAATGTTAATTAGGGTTAAAATTCTTTAATTACCTTTATGCCCCTTTTAAGCTTGTTCATTTCATAACTCATCAAATTAAGCTCAAATGAACTTAAAATTTCTATGTCACTTTACTCACATGTCAATTAAGACATTAGATGAGAAGATGTGATTTTTCTGAATTTAATTTAATTTATATAATTATTTTAATGAAAAATAGGGATTTTTAATGGAAATTCAACAAAATGACCAAGGTAAGGTTTCTGTCCTTAGAAAAATTATAAGATGTTCTTACTGACCAGAGGACCACTTGGACCAATTTTGGTAATTTTTTGAATTATATTTTATTTATTACAATTATTTTGAGTTTTGGAGTGTTAATTAATTATAAAATAAAATTAAAGTTGAAAAATGAATTATATATTTTTCTTAAGTCTCTCTAACCTCATGGAGTTCAGAGAAACAAATTTTATATTTTTATGATTTTTCTTTGATTTACTAGAATTAATTTAGTGAAAAGGTTGAAAATCCATTTTTAATATTAAAAATTGTCTTAAGGTTTTAAAATTCAATATCTTTACTTAGAGGTTTAGGAAAAATATTTGGTTTGTTCCTAAGTGATTAGGAGGTTAAATATGACATTTTTATGATTTTTAATATTTTTATGATTTTTTAATTATTAAAATATTAAAAAATGATTAAAAATGAAAATTTTTAGAAAATTTCAATTTTTATTTTTCTAGACTCCTATGATATCAGAGAGCCCACAAAATCAATTTGGCAAATTTTAGAAATGTATTTTTAGAGTTATGAATTTTTAAAGTTTAATTTTTGGTCATGTAATTTAATTAATCCATTTAGTGGGGTCAAACATTTCCAATTGATTCCAAATTTTTATGTGAGGTCCGTTTGATCCTAAAGATTACTAGAGAATTATTTTCAAGTTCTTTTAATGTGTGGTTAACCCTAATTAATTAAAGTTTAATTTTGAGTAATTAAGCCAATTAGGGTTATTCTTAATGAATTAACTCAAAACATAATTATCCTAGGGTCCTCTGGTTCTAAGAAACTTCCCCAAATTTTCCTAGAATTTTCCAAGCAATGTGCTAATTAATGAAATTAAAATACCAAAAATAGAGACATAAACTTGAAAAATACATAACTTGCCATAGAGATAATCTCTGACCTTGAAAAATTTAGGGAATCTTCCCAAGATCAGAGGCTTCAAAAGCCCTATGGTCTCATGCCATGGTGAATTGTCTATGCAAATGGAGAATTAAAACATTGAAATGAGTAAATAATTAATTAAAAATAAAATACTATTCAAATTAACTCAATTCTTTTTCAACATTATTTTCCTCTATTCACTGAGCAAGAGGGTATTTTTAGTTTATTTTTGTGATTTTTCTACACAAAGATATGGATTTTTCAATTTCTGGGTATTTAAATAAATAAAAAATAGCCTATTTATCTATTTATCCAGCGCGGCGCTGACTCAACCTCGGCGGATCCGAAAGCCCACACGGTGCTCTCCCGTTCGACGCCGCCATCTGACTCGGATGTCACGCGGCCCGCAGTTTCACTCCATCCTTCGATCCGGTGAAATCTGGATCGTCCACTCGATTCACGCGCGATCGGACGGCACCTGGTCATCGTCTACGACTGGTGTGTCCCGTGAGACGTCCACACTAATACCCTAAGATCTCTCTTATTTCTTAACGGATTTTCGTGTTCTTATACTCTATGGATTCGTCTTGAAGAGAGGAACACATCCATATGGTTTACATGCATTGAAATCAACTCAAACGAAATGGAGAATCGCTGGAAGCTCTCGGGGAGGAGGAGTGTCCATACCTTGGCTCAGGAGGTGAAGCCTCAACTGAATGTGCTCGACACGTTCGTTGGAGCTGGAAGAGCCTAGGAATGAAGCCTCTGGCCCTAGTTAAAGGTCTAAGTATGAAAGTGACCAGGCTCGATTTCAGACTTTGGAGGCTAGAGCAATTGGGTGGCCTGGAGAGGGGACTTTCACTGGGGAACTCCTTCTCTTGGTCCTATGCAGGTGTGGGTGAGTTTAATTTGATTTTGGTGGAGTTTTGAGAGATGTCCTGTTACGGCTCGAGAATTGAGCTCCAAAATTGAGCTCGATCAATGGGATTTAGGGCAGGAGAACAGTGGGGATGGATTGCCCTTGGCTAGGGGAATCTCTGTGAGGAGTTTGGAGGGATTCTATGAAGGTTGATTTCAGCCAACATTTTGGCCGAGAGGGGGTGGCTTGTTTAATTAGCCATGGCTAGGGCCTCCCAGGGGGGTTTAGTGGCTTGGATCAACTGCTCTCGTGAAGAGAAGAATAGCTGCAGTGGCCATTGGGCATGGGACAACTCAGCTAGTTCAAATTGAATTTTTGAATCCATTTAGACCTCTTGGCCATGGTGTTTTCCGGCAACCTGGTGGCTGGCCGGCCAGGGTCAGGTCACCATCCTGATCAGGAGTGTCAGGGCTTGACGTTTGTGGGTTTAATTGTCCAATGCCAAGTGTAAAGAGGTTTGATTTAAGTGGTAAGGGGGAAGGGTAATTTTGGCTTGATTTGGTCCAAGGCATGGTTTAGGCTAGGTGCACCTCCCCAAGGCTTGACTTTGGGCTGAGGGAGAATCATTTGGGTCAGCGAGGAAGGGGTGGTGAAGTCCCCATCCAAGGTGATGTGGCTAAACTTGGTTTAGAGTGTAGCATAAATGGGGTTAAAAGGGCCTAATGAAGGCTTAGGAAAGGCTCCCCTCTTCTTGCCATAAATGACTAGGCGAGGTGTCAGAACTCTCATGTCTTCATATGGCTTGTAAATGGCTCACATTTGGCTTACATATGGCTTGGAAAAGGTTGCTTGTTTCATGAAAAAGGGTTTTGGCATTTTTGATGAATTTAGGGGAAATTGGCATGTGGCTTAGTTTAGAAAAGTTTAATGATGAATTTGGAACTTAGGTAGTGATTTAAATCAAAGGGATGATGAGGTGAAAGTGTCATGTAGGCTTGGGAATGGATTTTTGGGCTTTTGGATTCAGTGAAATGGGCTTTTAGAAGGGTTTAAGAAAGTGGGCCTTTAGGTTTGAAAACAAATTGGTGTATGGAAATTTTTGAAGTATTGGGCCAAAAAAATGTTGGGCTTAGTTTAGGGATGTGTCATGAGTGATTTGAAACAAATTTGAGGTGATTTGGAGTTGAATTGGGTTTGATTTGGAACTTTTTGGTAAAGGGGCCTAAGTGGGTAAAATTGGGCTAACTTGGGCTAAAGTTGGGCTAATGTTAGATTTGATGTAAAATTAATGTTGAGAAATATTTATGGGAGTGTTACAAAGAGTTTTGAACTTTGGTTGGGCTTTGATTTTGGGATTTGGGCCCATTTGTGTTCATGGTGGGTTTAGGCCAAAATTAGGGATTTTTGGTTTGGGTTAGGTTTGGGTGGAGTTTGGGTTCAAATTTGGGGCAAATCTTGTTAGTGTTTTGTTTGTGGAGATGTTAGGAAGGTTTAGGAAAAGATTTCGGACTAATTGGAGTTGAGTTGGGTTAGCTTGGGCTAAGTTTAGGTCATGGGCCAAAATTGGGCTTTAAGCTTCAAATTGAAATTGGATACAAATGTTAATCACATTGGGCTTGGGTTTGGTCTAAATTGATATTAGGGATATGGAATTGAAGTTTACAATTGGATTGGATCAACATTGAGGTTAATTGGGTTGATTTGCTTTGACAATGGGCTTACTTTGGTTAAAAATAGGCCAAATTGGGGGTTTTGCTAAAAGTGGGTTAAATTGACAAAATTGGCCTATGATGTAGTTAAACAAAATGAAATTAGGAATATTTGGGATTTTCTGAAATTTTTTGGGAATTTTTGGAATTTATGGATTTTTTGAGTTAAAAGGGTATTTTGGGTATTTAGAGGGTATTGGGGGGTATTTTTGGAAATTTTGGTATATTTGGCTAAGGATGATCAATTTGAATGGTGGAAAATGTTTAAGAATAGTTTTGAGGAATTTTGGATAATTTACGTAATTTTTGCAAATTTTGGGTAGCTTCAAGGACATTTGGTAGGTTTGGTGGGTGTAGGGTCCCGGAGGTCAAAAATTGAAATTTTGGAAAAGTAAAGATTGATCAAGTTTGATTAAAATGGAATCACTTTGGTTGAGGAAGCCATATCAAGCCCATAAGAGCTATGAGAGGACTCATTTGAGGCATTCACTATGTTGTTCCTAACCCTCTTAGCTAAAGGCCTAGGGGTTAAGTTCCATCCATATGAATTACCTACATGAGTCAGGAAGTCAAGCTAGGTATGAATGGTTTTAGGATTTGGAATGTGTGTGAAAGTGTAATCTGTGCAGGTCAACCCTCACCAGACCAGGCCACTCAGGGTAGTCCTAAGGCCAAAGAGTCCTATAAGGAACTCATCCTTTAAACCTCTACATTTGATCTTAACCCTCCAAGTGACTTAGGGGTTTACAATCAAACTTATGGGTTTTGCAGGAAGTTAAGAGGTGTTTGAATTTCTAAGTGGTGGGTTCCATTTCTAGTCCTCTAAGATAGTCAAAGGGAAAGCCTAAGGCTAGATCCTAAGTATTATGGAGAGAGAAGAGAAAAGGACCTCATCAAAAATGAGGTCAACAAAGTCCTAGTTCAATAACTTTATCTTGTTCATCATTCAATTCAGGTTTTTCTTGTAATTGAGTTGAAATGAAGATATAAAGACTGGTGGTGTAGATGAATTCTTTAAATATGTAGGCTTTAAAATTGTTTGGGGTACATCCATCTTAAGTTCATGAGATTTTTCAACAAATGAAATTACACGTTCACTATTTTTGGCAGCTTCCATCATTTCACACTTCTCTTGAACATACATACAATCTTCTTTAAACAACATTTTCAACTCATTATGAAAGTTCATTTTGATCTCATCTATTAACTTACTCTCAAAACTATCTTGGTAGTGGTATTTACTTAGATAATCAGTTTCATCCATCGAAAAACATTCATCATCTTTTCTCTCAGCTGAAAATTTCATAGTCTTCAACACATCAAAATTAATTTCCTGGTCATTAATATTCATAATCAACTCTCCTTTTTGCACATCTATCATAGTTTGTCCAGTAACAAAGAATAGTTGTTCATTATCGCTCTCTGTAGGTTTGATCTCTGTGTTGCTTGGAAGTGTTCCTTTGGGTTTATTGCTAAGTGAATTAGCAATTTCTCCGAGTTGATTCTCTATGTTTCTAATCGCGACATTTTGACTTTGCAACTGGTTTCCCATTTGCAATACCACTTTGTCTATAGACATCTTCTTATCCTCAAATTCTTGATCAATATTAGAGTCCAGTGGATATGAAGGCCTATATCTTGTGTTACCCTGCCTATTCCAACTTCCATTAGGATTTCCATGATTGTTTTCCTATTGTTGCTTTCCACCCACAGTATTATGATTCCAGTTAAAATTAGGATGGTTCTTCCAACATGGGTTGTAAAAGTTAGAATATGGATTGTTTATGGTATTTAAAGTATCATAGAATAAGTTGGAATCAATCATAAGCCCTAATGAACTTTCCTCACTTATAGAAGTAAATTGTGGTTGGTTCATTCCAAATTGGTCCAACTTCCTTGATATTGCAGCAACCTGAGATGCAAGAACTACAATCTCATCTGTATCATGAACTCTAGCTACATTTTTATATTTACTCTTACAGATGGCCATTGAAATTCATTTGTAGTCAGTTCTTCAATTAATGAATACGCTTCATCAAATGTTTTTGACATTAATGAACCACCAATAGTCGCATCAATAATGGACCTAAGGGATCCTACTAACCCATTATAAAAAGTTTGAATGATTAACCAATCTGGTAGAGCATGATGTGGACACTTTATTAGGAGTTCCTTAAATCTTTCCCAGGCTTTGTATATCGATTCCCCTTCATACTGAAAAAATGAGATAATATCGTTTCTAAGTTGAGTAATCCTTGAAGGTGGAAAGTACTTAGCTAGGAATTTTTGAGTTAACTCCTCCCAATTTTTAATAGAACAAGGTGTTAATGAGTATAACCACATTTAGCCTTATCCCTTAGTGAGAAGGGAAAAATCCTTAGCCTAACAGCATCGTCTGACATACCATTATAACGAAATGTTGCACAAAATTCTAGAAAATTAGATAAGTGTAAATAGGGATCCTCCGAAAGAGTTCCCCAAAACTGGTTGTTCGACATAATTTGGATAATCACTGGATTTAGTTCAAATGAGTCAGCTTCTACAACAGAGTTTTGTATACTTGAGTGAATTTTATCTATCGTAGGATTTACATAATCCCTCAATAATTTATGATGATTTTTCAAGTTATTATTTTGAATATTTTCCATTTCCATTTCTAGTTTTTCAAGTCTTTCTATTTTTTTATTTTTTTCCATTTTTCTAACTCAGGATCGTAAGGCAGAAGTCCTACAGATCCTTTGTTTTGCATACGTAACACAAAAAACAATACATTAACAATAAAATAAATAAAACAAAAAATATATTCAACACAACAAAATATTTTCACAAACACCTTATTTTTCACACAAACAGCTTTTTTTCACAACACCTTTTCATACAAAAAAAAACTTTTCACACAAGCACAATTTTAAGACACTAAAGTTTTCTAATTCTAATCCTATTTACTTCAACTAAAATTCTCCTAAAATTCTTATCGAAGCTTCCTCAGCAACAGCGTCAAAAACTTGATGTGACTTTTTTATATGTAAGAATTTATTACCTCAGATTTATATATTTATAATGATTTTGTAAAATCACAATTTAAAACGCAAGTATACGTATCATATCAAGTAATACAGGGCTCTAATGGAGTCCCATTTATCGATCCCACAGGGAAGCAAGGTAAGAGGTTCTTAGTCAAAGTCTAGTATACTACTAACAACCTTAGTTTGCAAGGGTGATATAAGTGATTTTTCTAATAACTACTCCTAAATGTAGATGATTATATGTAAGAATAATATCTACTCCTAAATTTAAATATTACTTCTAAAGATAACCCTTCTTAGGAAAATTGGTTTGGTGAATTTTGAGATAATAAAAACTACTATTCTCATGTAATGAATTGGATTAAGTTTAGGAATGAGATGCATTAAATATTGTATATGCCAAATAGCAGCATAAATGTTTCTTTACCCTCAAAAGAGCACCCCTTCTTCCATGCATGTAAAGAAAATTAACATATCCTAAGTTCGGTCACTAAATCTAAGGTTAGACTGGGAGGATACCGGCTGTCACTACGGAGCTCCCACTTACCCTTCACCTGAAAGCTAACCTTCAGCTTTAGTTACCAATATTAGGACCAAATTGGGGATCTCAGCCTGTCACCCTAAAACCTTCAATTTGACGCCCATGTGTTGACCTCATTTTTGATGAGGTCTTCTCTTCTTCTCTTTAGTACTTAGGATCTAGCCTTAGGCTTTTCCTTTGACTATCTTAGAGGACTAGAATTGGGACCCACCTTTTAGAAATTCAAACCACTTCTTAACTCCCTGCAAACTCCACAAACTTGGTTGTAGACCCCTAATCACCTAGAGGGTTGAAATCAAATGTGGAAGTTTAAAGGATGAGTTCCTATAGGACTCTTTGGCCTTAGGACTGCCCTGGGTGGCCTGGTCTGGTGAAGGGGCTGACTTACACACACACTACACTTCCACATACCTCCTAAAACCACACCCATACCTAACTTGACCTCCTGACTCATGTAGGTGATTCACATGGATGGTCCTTAACCCCTAAGCCCTTGGGCTAAGAGGGTTAGGAACAACATAGTGAATGCCTCAAATGAGTCCCTTCATGGCTCATGTGGGCTTGATATGGCTTCATGGCTCAACCAAAATGATTTCTTTCCACTTACATCAACCCAATCTTCAATTTCCCAAATTTTCAATTTTTGACCCCCGGGACCCTACACCCGCCTAACCTACCCAAAGCCCTTGAAATTACCCAAAATTCTCAAAAAATTTCCAAATCACCCAAAATTCTCCAAAATCATTCCCAAACATTTCCACATCACTTAAATTGATCATCCATACCCAAAAATACCAAAATTCCAAGAAAACCTCCCAATACCCTCCAAATACCCAAAATACCCCTCTTGACCTAAAAATCCAAAAATTCAGAAAATTCTCAGAAAATTCCAAAAAATCCCAAATATTTCCAATTTCATTTTGTCCAACTACACCATGGGCCAATTTTGTCAATTTACCCTACTTTTGTCAAAACCCCCAATTTGACCCATTTTAACCCTAAGTGAACCCAATGTCAAACCAAACCTACCCAATTGACCCCAATTTTGGTCCAATTCAGTTCTAAACTTCAATTCAACATTCCCAACACCAATCTAGACCAAATCCAAGCCTAATTTGATTGACATTTGGATCCAATCTCACTTTTGGCCTTAAAGCCCAATTTGGACCCATGACCCAAACCTAACCCAAACTCACCCAATTCAATTCCAATTAACCCCAAATCTTTTCTAAATCTTCCTTAACATTCCCACAAACAAAACACTAACATGATTTGCCCAAAATTTAGACCCAAACCCCACTCAAACTCAACCCAAAGCTAAAAGGCCCAATTTTGACCTAAACCTAAACCTAACCCAGAATGAGCCCAAACCCCAAAATCAAAGCCCAACCAAAGTCAAAACCTCTTTGAAACACTCCCATAAACATTTCTCAACATTGATTTTACATCAATTTCAATCCTAGCCCAACATTAGCCCAACTTGGCCCACTTGGACCCATATAGGCCCACTTACCAAATAAACCCAAATTCAAACCAATTCAACTCCAAATCACACCAAATTGACTCCAAGCCCTTCATGGAACATCCCTAAACCAATTATGACATTTATTTGACAAAGTCCTTCACAAAATCTTCACCCAAATACCCATCCTAAAATTAAGAAGCCCATTCCCCTTAAACTTTCCTAAAAGCCGACTTCACCACATTCAAAAGCCCAAATCCATCCAAAGCCCACATGGCACTTCCCCTCATCATCCATTTAATCAAAATCACCCCTAAGTTTCAAAATCATCAATTAAACCATTCCAAATCAAGCTTCATGTAAATTTTCACCAAAATATCAAAATCTTCTTAAATCCCTTTTTATGAAATTGACCCAAGCTTTTCCCAAGCCAAATGGAGCCAAGGATGAGCCATTCACAAGCCATATGAAGCCATGAAAGTTTGGCATGTGACCATGCCATTAATGGCAAAAGGAGGAGGTCCTTTAACCATCTCCTAAAAGTCATTAGCCTTAAGCATGTTTCCCCTTAACCAAGATTTAATCCAAATATTCTTGGATAAGGACATCACCACCTCTTAACCAGCTAGCCTAACTGATCTTCTCAGCCCAAGACCAGCCATGGGGAGGTGAACCCAACCCAAACCAATGGGTTGACCAATTTCGAAGCCAAAGTGGCCTCTCCCCATACCATTTTAATTCGAACACTTTACACATGTCCAAGCCCGATTGACTTAACCATTGCCAAGCCACGACCTCCCGGAGTCGAGATGGTGACCCATGCCTGCCGGCCAGCCGCACGGATCGCCGGAAAACACCACACCCGAGAGCTCACATGTGAGCCGACTTTGGAATTCCACCTTCGTTGAGCTGCCCCATGCCCAATGGCCACCATGGCCGTTCTTCCCATGACCGAGCAAGCGGTGATCCCGACCCTTGGCCATCCCCGGAAGGCTCTCCGGCCTCTCCTATTTAAACCCCTCACCCTCGCGGCCATGGAGGAGAGTTACAAAAAAACCTTGCCGAAACTGCGCAAAATTGTTCCAAACCCTTCTCCACCCTTAGAGCGGTTGATCCCAGGTGTCGATTTGCCCTAATCCCCACCGATAAAATCCGATTTCCCAGTCGAAATTCCACCCAAAACCGGGACACTTCTCCATAGTGAGCCAATCCCCAAATTGATTGGTTCTACACCTTCACCGATCCGAGGGAAGGTGTCCACCAGCAAAAGCCCCATCTCCGGGCCACCCGGTTGCTCCGGCCTCCAAGCTTTGTGATCGGGCTTGGTCGAAATCACACCTAGACAATTCACCGGACCGGGAGACTTCATGCGGAGCTTCGCGGGATCCGATCGAAGGTGCAACAACTCTCGGATTGAAGCCACACTTCTGCGAGCAAAGGTATGAGCTAATTTTTCATCCCGAGCTTCTAGAGATTCTCCATTTTGAATGCTTTAATTTCAATGCATGATAGCCGTATAGATGTGTTCGTCTCTTCGAAGACGAATCCATAGAGCATAAGAACATGAAAATCCATTGAGTATCGAGTGAGATCTTAGGGATTTAGTGTGGACGGCTCTCGGGTGAGGACGCTCGGGGACGATGAACGGATGCCGTCCATTCAATACACGCGCGGACGGACGGCTCGGATGGCGTCGGACCGGGGAGACGGTACGAGAACCGCGGGGCCCGGGCTGCGACTCGGGTGGCGGCGTCGAATGGGAGCGCGACACGCGGCGTTTCGGAGATGCCGAGGATGAGTTGGCGCCGCGTGGATAAATAGAAAATTAGGGTATTTTTTGATTTATTTAATTCCCTAAACTTCAAAAATTCATAACTCTGTGTAGAAAAATCAGAAAAATAAAATAGAAATACCCTCTTGCTCAGTGAACAGAGGAGAATAATGTGGAAACGAAATCATTTAATTTCATCAAGTATTTTATTTTTTATAATTTATTTACTCTCTGCATACTTTTAATTCTTTATGCATGTATAAAATTCTCCATGGCATGAGACCATAGGGCTTTTGAAGCCTCTAAATTTGGAAACATTCCCTGAATTTTCCAAAGTCAGAGGCCATCCCTATAAAAAGTTATTGATTTTTCAAATTCATGTTGCTGTTTTGAGTATTTTAATTCCAATAAATAGCATGTTGTGAAATAAATTCTAGGAAAATTTGGTGATGTTTCTTATGACCGAGAGAACCCTAGGAAAAATAGGTTTTGACTTAGTTCATTTAAAACAACCCTAATTGGCTTAAACACCCAAAATAGGTCTTTAATTAATTAGAGTTAACCATGCATCAAATTGACTTGAAATCAATTTTCCACTAACCTTTAGGATCAGAGGAATCCACCATAAAAGTTTGAGGTCAATTGGACTTGGTTAGCCCCACTAATTGGGTTGATTAAGCCACTTAGCCATTTTAAACTTTAAAATATCATAACTTTTAAAATACCTTTCAAAAATTCACCAAATTGGTTTTGAAGCCTCTCTGATATCAGGGGAACCTAAGAAAATTAAAATTTCAATTTTCTAAAAAAGTTGATTTTTAATAATATTTTAATATTTTTAATAATTAAAAAATAATAAAAATCACAAAAATAATAAAATTCACCAAAATGTCACATTTTAAATTTTAATCACTTAGGAACAAATCCCATATTTTTCTTAGGTCTATTTAGTGAGATATTAAATTTTAAAGCTTTAAGGTAATTTTAAAATTAAAAAAAATGTATTTTCTAGCATTTTCACTAAAATAATTATAATAAATCATAGAAAAATCAGAAAATTTCAAAATTTGCTTCTCTGATTTCCTTGATATCAAAGAGATTTTTGATAAATATAAAATTCATTTTTCAACATTTATTTTATTTTTAAATTAATTAACACTCCAAAACTTAAAATAATTATAGTAAAAATAATATAATTCAAAAAATCACCAAAATTGGTCCAAGTGATCCTCTGGTCATTAGGAATGTCCCCTAATTTTCTTAAGGATAGAAACTTTCCCTTGGTCATGTTATTAAATTTTCCTTGAAAATCTCTATTTTCTACCAAAAATAATTATATAAATAAATTAAATACAGAAAAATCACATTTTCTCCTCTCATGTCTTTATTGACATATGAGTGAAGTTACATAAAAATTTCATGTTCATTTGAGTTCAATTTAGTGAGTTATGAAATTATTAAGCTTAAAGGGTAAAGTGGTAATTAAAATTTTAATCCTTAATTAAAACTTTAGGTTTAATAAAAAATTAACAAGTAAAATATTTGATCCTAATCTGATTTGGATGATTGAAATTTAAATGATTAAAGGGTAGAAACCCATTAAGCAATTTTAAAATGATTAAACTTTAATTAAATAATGGATTAAATTTGGAAGAATAATAAAATTGGAATTATTAAAATAGGGATATTATTAGGAAGAGATTTATTCTTTAATTTAAAAATCCCTAAATTAATTATCTCATTAATATTCAATTCTTAATTAAAATGATAACTCAAATTTAAAATATTAAAGGACTTAATCATTAAACTAAAATTAAATTATTAAACTCTTTTAAAAATTTCAATTAAAATTAAAAATAAAATTAAATTAAAATTAAATTAAATTAAATTAAATTAAATTAAATTAAGATTAAAAAATTAAATTAAATTAAAGATTAAATTAAATTAAATTAAATCAAATTAAATTAAATTAAATAATTAAATTAAATTAAATTAAATCAAATTAAATTAAATTAAATTAAATCAAATTAAAACTAAATCAAATCAAATTAATTAAACATCAAATCAAATTAAATTGAACTATATTGAATTAAATTAAATTAAAACTCAACTAAATTAAATTAAATTGAATTAAATATAACATCACCTAAGACATAAAGAAATTAAATATAAAGCAACTTGAACACTGTTCCAAATTTAAACTCATTAATTGAAATTAAACTAAATCACAAACCATCTGAACACCAATTTACCCTCAAATGCTTTAGTCATCATAACTCCTAAATAGAACATTAAATGAAATGTTACTTCACTCATAGGATATTCGAATGTCCTAGTTCATCGAAGCAAGTTAACAAAACTTGAATTCCGGACGATTAATTCATTTGTATAATTAAATTCATTTGGACTTAAAACAATCCTAGAAATATTGAAAAGATGTTTAAGATTTGTCTTAAGCACTTCCTCGATATGATAGGATGTTCATAAGAACAATTGAACTTAATTATTCTTTCATGAAGAAAATCGTCCTCAAACCAAAACACGAGGACACTAGACGTCATAGGAAATGACTAGCCATAGGATTAGGAATTTGGTAGAAAACCATAACCCTTCCCTTAGCTTTACCTAGGAACTTGCTTAAATATTCTAATTGTGTTTAAGTGCAGCTTGGGATGACGGGAAGACCCTCCAGGTACGCTTTTATTTTATTGCAATTTACTTTCTTGCAATTTACATTATTGCAATTTATTTAATCGCATTGCACTTACTTTTCTTGCATGATAAACAAGCTGTTGCATGAAAACTCACACCTTTAGGATAGCCCCCTAAAAGCTGAAACCAAAACTAAGTTAAAAGTCATTGCAAGATAAAATTCACTGCCACAACATTTCAAAATATAAAACAACTCAAAATTTAATCACAAACGGAACACAAAACTACAATTACAACTAAATTAAAACGTCCTGTTGGATGATCGGGAATACCTCGGATGATGTAACCTACGTGTTGCTAACGGGATTTCCCACGGTCTAAATGAAAGTATGGAACTCATTCGGTTGAGTTTAGCAAATTCATACGGACTAAGTGAATCCGATAAAAATAATGATGCCGGACGGATGGAACCGTGGGATCTTAACCGGTGTCGTTATAATCAACTTTAAGATTTGTTTTAATTAAAACACAAAAACACTTGGAAATTAAGACTCCTCTAAACCAAAACACTTTTTTCATCCTCTGATTTATGATTTCTAAAACTAAACCTCTGCAACAACAAGGAGCTCGGAGCATGGTGGGCAGCACGGCCATCGTCATCAGCAAAACTTTCCTAGAACTAAATAACAAAGCCATAGGACTTCGAGGTAGTTTGCCTAGTGCAACATAAATCCTCAACCTTTTGTTAGGCATTTGCACTGCAAATTAAGCCCTAACCGGACTTAGGATTCCGAGGTAGTCATTGGGTACGACATAAACCCTCACATCTTCGAAGGCTATTTGTATGATTCTATCATATAAATATAAGTCCTAATTAATTAAAATTGGCAAAATCAAAACATTTAAATAAATATTAGGACTTTCTTAAATCCAAGCCAAACAATAGGATAGTCGGGAAATTACCGAAGTTCACTTCGAATCTGTGATTTCTCCTACTTTTCTTCCTTTGGATTCCCAAAATAAAATGTTCCAAATTTGATCCATTCCCTATTGAAATTCCAAAATTCAATCCCTTGAAAAACTTAAACTTTGAAATCCTTGAGAGCGGAATTATTGATTATTATCGAGAGTTTTCTTAGGTGATTCCCATCACTTAAGATGTAATTAACTATAGGGGCTTGCCCTTATAGGGAATTTTAAAGAACCCGAGTAATATAAACCCTGTTTAATGTTTTCATATTAAGCGGGGAATTTTGTCGGCTTATAAAATTGGTTCGCGAGACCAAACGGATGTCACAAATCTTCTAGTTTATTTAATCGAGCCCCACCGTCGAGCGGTGTGTACTATCCTTAGGGATAGATACACGGTTTGTGGTGCGGTGCTCGTTTATATAAACTATTTGGGACGTGAGATCGGTTTAATCTCATATCTTAAAACCTTCGAATTTAAAATTATTTTCAAAAATCAAATACTACTTTTCAAATTATTTATTTTAATTAAATTAAAAATTCACCGACAGCTTCTGTTAGGCGACCCCCCTTTTCAAAATAAAACACACAACCTAAAAATATGCCGACAGATTTCTGGCGACTCCGCTGGGGATAATTCCTCTCTCCATTATAATCAGATAATTTTGCTTTCAAAAATCGGTAGTGCATCCATGTCCTTAGAGGATCAAACTACCCTTCTTTCCGTTGGAATACTATGTTCATTTCTATCTTGAATGAGTATAGCCAACATTCTCTCGGATTTAGGTGCCACTATTTAGACACCCCTAAACAGAGAGGTTCCGAGATCCTTTTACCTCATTTTTGAGGTGGGGTGGACCTCCAATAGGTGTTAGTTTAGGAATGATCCTTCGAGTCGAGAAGTCTTGCTTAAGACTTTCTTTTCCTTTCCAACTCTGAATTGGATTCCTTACCTTCTCTACACCTTTGAACATTCCGTTCTAAATAAACAAACCCTCTAATAAGTGACTCTTTTAACAAATGATTCCTTCTTATGAATACATGAACAAGAATGAGTTCGGACTCTTTTTCAATTCCTTTCTTTTCGTCCTAAAGAAAAGAAGCATAACTTGGGACCGACAACGGAATCTACCCTGCGAAATGGAAGCCCCGAAGCCGATTTTCTCCTTCACCAACGGACTGGACTTCGCATGTCTATAAGGATGAGCTTGCCCGACAATGGGATCATCCGATTTGGACGAGGATTTGAAAACACGAACGTCGAGGTCACCGACGTTTCCCTCGTTGCACCGACGAACAAGGTATCCGAAGCCGAGGAGCCACTACTCGAGTTCGACCTTAGGTCGACCCAAGAGTTTCCTCCCTTGCGGAGGATCCCGACTAGGAGGAGTACTTCGCCGTCCGCAAGAGGACCATTCTTACTACCCCCACTGGTCTAGTTGTTTCCGCACCTACCCCGACTTCCGCCAAATCAAAGGGGAAAGAAATCCAGAATTATGGTAAACCTGTTACCATGGAGGGTACGGATCTTCATGTAAGACCTTCTGTTTTCGAAATCGGGTCCAGTTCAAAGATTCCATCACTGACAAGGACCCAAAGAAGAAACAGAAGTATAAGGATCGCCAAAGAAGCCGGAGCTGCCGAGATTGCTTTCTGGAGGAAATTCCGTAGCCGCCGAATATACACCGCTACCGGAATATACACCGCTACTCGACTACATACCACTTTTGGGAGGAAGCGGGTTCCATCCCCTCTCCGCCGCAGAGGATGAGGAGAATGTTCACAAGATTCTTCGCCACATTACCTCGGCCGCATACTACAACGATAGCCGCAAGAAAAGAACTAGAACTACGCCGTTTGCTCGACTGCAAACTTTGGTAGAAAAGTTAGCAAGGAAGGAAAACTGCCCCGTATCGGAGATTCTACGAAGGATAGGGCGGGTGCCAGTCAAATCCCGTCTTGGACCCCGAGTAGAACCCGCCATCATGACAGAAAAGCCAAGCAAAAGAATGAAGGCTAGTCCGCCCGTTGTTGTCTCAGGATTACGGATTAGGGAGGATACCACCTTCCGAGCATTTGGCCGACGGACCATGCGGTCCTAGACCTTCCGTCGCTAGAAGGATGGTATGGCGTCCCACTATCTGGGCGATTGAGATTGAAACGACGGCCGAGAAAGAAAGTCTCGCCGGGAGACTTGAATCCGAAGAAAGTGCTACTTGCGATAAAGGGGACTCGTGAAAAGGGACCGGCAGCTATCGCATGACAGCCGCAAAGACACACAGAAAGCTCCGCTAGAAGATGCCATGGAAAAGTTGAGAACTGACATCCGGCGATTGGCAAAAGAAAGAGAAGAAAAGTTCAGAGATGAGATCGATTCATCGGAGTTCATGGACGACGAATATGCATAAATCAATATGGTTGAGACACGAGCTTCATCAGCTTCGCAAGGTGCTCCTGCGGCCGCGAAGAGAGGAGCCGGAGCGATGAGAAGGCGGCTTCGGGAAAAGACGACACGATCGCTCAAATGGCGAAAAGGATGAAAGAGATGGCCGTAGCTCTGGCCACTCTCTAGAGTCAAGTACAACCACATAGAGAGACACCCCCAGAGGTCATTCACATTGTAGACGGAGGAAAGGAGATTACATCCGTCAATGGGGATGACCAGCTGAAAAATGATACAACACAAAGTATGATCCACCGAAAAGGATATCAAGAACTTGGTGGAACAGCGAGTGCGAGAAGCCTTAGCACAATCGAAGAACGGGACATCCAATCGGACGGGTAGACCTTACCCGGAAGAATTCGACGCCGTCCAATACCCAAAAGGCTTCGTACCACCTCTGTTCAAAACCTTCGACGGAACCGGGAACCCCCGACAGCATGTTGCACACTTTCGTGCCAGTTGTTGCAATGCCGGCGGGAGCGATGCGTTACTCTTCCGACAGTTCGTCAGCAGTTTGTCAGGAATCGCCTTCGACTGGTATGCAGAATTACCCAATGGCTCGGTGAAGACATTCTCAGAGCTAGAGAGCCTCTTCATCAAACGATTTGTCGAAGCTCAGCACCACATCACTATAGGTGATTTAGTGGTAGAGAAACAAAGGCCGAATGAAACTTTGGTGGATTACATACTTCGGTGGAGAAACTTGAGCATGAAGTGTGAACCACAACCGCAAGAACAACATGCGATCGGCATCTTGCTTAAAAGCATTCACGGCCCGATAGCACTTCTCCTCAAAGGATTCACTATTAAGACTTTCGAGAAGTTGTTAAGCAAGGCCGGAAGCTTGCAAGAAGAGGTGAAGCAATTAAGTTTCGCCGACAAGACGGACAAGCAGAAGCCGGTGAAGACCTTCGAAAAGAAATCCGGGATCGTTGCGGCGGTTGACAAAGGCAAGCAACCGACTGCAAATACCACCGTAACGGCCGCGAGCAACCACAACGAGATTACCAAGCAACCCCGGTCCGACTATCGATCGTCTCCGCATTATGAACAACCATCTCGTCCGCAACGTACATTAAGGGAGCTTCGAGCGGAGAATATCCGTTCAAAAATGAAGCAAGATCGAAGATGTTCCGTAGCCTAATGAAAACTCCAGATTTCCAGCTGCCAGAACCTAAAAGACCAGAGGAAGTCAACAAGAACGGTGATCCCAACTTTTGCCCCTACCATCGGATGCTTAGGCACAAGATAGAAGATTGCATTACCTTTAAAAGTTGGCTCAACGACAACCTTCGGAAAGGAAATATAACAATCCCGAAGGAGTACATGAAGGAACCCCAGAAAGGAGGTTCCGTCAATGTTATCTCGGCCGATCCCGTCATTCCGATAGATCCCTATGCAGCCGACGATGGATGGACCACCGCTCGGACAAGGTCTTCGAAGAAGATTTTAGACAGCATCCGAACCACTTCGGTACGAGCTTCAATTCAGAGTTCGAGACCTGTTAAACCGGTACTATCACTTGCGATAGAAGAACCACCTCGACAGGAGACGATCGAAGAAAAGAAGAAAATTGACGAAGAAGAGGGGACCGAGACTCCTAAGGCTAGACTAGGGTCTGCTTATCCTAGGATAGTTGTTTCCGATTCGGGAGAGAAATCCCTCGAACCTCTGATTTTGTATGATTATCTGCTCACTTCGGTGGGATCATATAATGATAAGGGTGATGGCGTTGGCTACGTTTTGACTGTTTCTAACGATTACGTAACTAGCGACAATCCGGACATCGACTTCGATACCAACAGCAATTCTCAAATCATACACGATCTCGACGAGCAAAATAATGAAAAAGACATCCATCAAGGAGTCTACGAGAGTTCAACAAGCAACGGATCTATCTGTGAGTTTTGAGGAGCTCCAGTTACGATAGAGTTAGAGCCTTCAGATTTTGAAGATAATCCGGAAGAGCCTGTCATTCCGATTCAGGAGGAGACACCGACAAGTTCGACACTAGATTCGAAGAAATTACGAAGTCAACTTAAGAAGTGGAAAAGTTCTACCTCCAAGAATGGGTCCAAAAGACAAAGGAAAGCGTGTGGTTGTTCAAGAAGAACCAACCCAACGAGAAGAAATACCCATTCGAGAAGAAGCCGAGACGCATGAAAATAAAGTGGACTACAACATACTAGCCCATCTTAGGAAACTACCGGCCAAGCCGAGCATTTACGATGCTCTCATCTTATCAAAGGAGATGAGAGAAGCTCTGATCAAGGCCTTACTTGATCCGGAAATTTGCTAGCTCAAATGGCCGGAGATTCCTTAGATGAGGTTTGCTCGTTAAAGGAACAACGAGGCGTTACCTTCACGGACAATGACCTACTACTTGGGACAACGGATCACAACCGACCGTTGTACATTTCGGTTACAATTGGGAAGTTTACGCTCTCCGAGTATTGGTGGATCCGGGAGCATCAATCAATATAATGAGTCTTCGAACACTAGCATACTTGGAAATTGATGCTCGCGAGCTCGAAGCGGACAAAATGTTATTAAGAGGATTCAACCGTAAAGGAGAAAGAGCCCTCGGGTCAATAACGCTATCGATGAAGACCGGTGACTTAGCAAAGACAACCGTAAAATTTCACATAATCGATTCGTAAACATCGTTCAACGCTCCGCTCGGGCCGACCATGGATACATGAAAACAGGATGGTACCATCATCTCTACACCGGTGCATTAAATACTACGATGGAGGGGAACGAGTGCATCAAAGGTGACTTGCAACCATTCTCCGTACATGAGATTGGAATCCATGAAGACGCAGACTTATTATGCACCGCCAAAGAAAACAATCTTCTCCGGAGATACCGCAACAAATAAAGCAAAGAAAGTTCGGGACGACGAAGAACTCGAAGTTCTAGTCCAACGATCACTCACCACTCCCTTCCGGCGAGATGGTGAAGGTTTCTCCACAACTCGCATCCGAGGTCGAGGCCGGGGACGAGGCCGTGGTAGAGACGTTAGGACGAGTTGGACGAGAGGAAACCGACCATCAATGTTGATTGGGAAGATAGTTCCGAAGAAGAAAAAGAAATCAAACAAGAAGCAGCGGCAGTAAGTCGAAAGAAGCCGCAATTCAAGATCTCCCTCGAAGATGAAAAGAATGAAGAATATAAATCAATGTACGAGAAGATTAACCACTACGTACATACTATGACCCTAACCCCGATCCAGTCGAGCAAGATCGAGGGTATGGTGGTCAAAGAGGTACGTAACGACGGTGCAAGGCCAATCAAATTCTACCGTGGTGCTTCTTCCTCCAAAACTGAAAATAATGTACAATTCGAAGATGTCACTTCATCAGAATTAATGGAATTACCTTTTGAGTGGTACTCTCCTTGTGTTCAAAATTTAATTCAACGTGGTTTCTTACCTCTACAATGGACGAAAGGCCAATCACAACATTTTGAAAAATTATGGAATAACTCCGGTCGTCCACCTAATTCAAAGTATGGTCTCGGATTCAGCACAGTAGGGTCAGTTGACGATACTGGATTTTGCTTGGTTGTCACTTGCGAGTCCAATGAAAACTGCATGGAAACTACGTACGAACTCGAAGATTTACAAATTGGAGACGCTCCACCGAATTCGAAGAAGAAATTAAATCTACGATAGATGAGTTAACGGAAGTTAACTTAGGTACTAGCGAAGAGCCTAGACCTACCTTTGTTAGCTCCTTACTCAATAAAGAAGACTCCGAAGAAATAATCAAGTTATTAATGGAATTTAAAGACTGCTTTGCTTGGAATTATGACGAGATGCCAGGATTGGCTCCAGAGGTTGCAGTTCATAAGCTAGGAGTGGATCCTACTTCTGTTCCAGTCAGACAAGGTCCTAGAAGAATGCGTCTAGAAATCGAACAACAAGTCATAGCCGAAGTTAAAAAGCTAATTGACGCTAAATTTGTCCAGTGAAGAACAATACCCGACTAGGCTAGCCAATGTGGTGCCGATCGAAAGAAGAATGGTCGAATCGAATTTGTGTAGACTTCGGAGATTTAAACAAGGCATGTCTAAAGGATGAATTCCCTCTACCGATCCCGGATTAATGATCGACATTGCTTCAACACATGAAATCTTCTCGTTCATGGATGGATCTTCGGGATACAACCGGATAAAAATGGCTCCGGAAGATGAAAAGCTTACGAGCATTCAGAACGCCGATCGGAGTATTTTGCTACACAGTGATGCCATTCGGACTGAAGAACGCAGGAGCAACCTACCAAAGAGCAATGACAAGAATTTTTGATGATCTCATCCATAATCAAGTCGAATGTTATGTGGACGATGTGGTCATCAAAAGCAAAGTAAAGGAAAACCACCTGTATGATTTGAGAATTGTTTTCGAACAATTAAGACAATTTAACCTTAAGATGAATCCCTTAAAATGCGCCTTCGGCGTCACCTCCGAGAAATTCTTAGGATTCGTTGTCCGACATCATGGAATTGAAATCGACCCGGAAAAGATTAAAGCTATCTTAGAAATGCCGCCTCCCAAAACCTTAAAACAACTACGATCTTTTCAAGGAAGTCGGCATATCTTCGACGCTTTATCTCAAACTCGTCGGGTAGGTGTCGGCCTTTCTCGGCACTAGCTAAAAAGGACGCCAAATTTATTTGGGAAGGGAAATGCCGAAGGCCTTCGAGGACATTAAACAATATTTAATGACACCTCCCGTCTTAGCAGCCCTGGCCTCGGGTAGACCGACGATACTTTACACCGCGGCTTTAGACGACTCTCTCGGAGCCCCGTTAGCCTGTGTCAATGATGAGGGTAAAGAAAATGCTCTTTACTACTTAAGTCGTCGTTTACTTCCGACGGAAGTAAGGTATCCCGCAATTGAAAAGCATTGTTTGGCCCTGATCTTCGCCGCTCAAAAGCTCAGGCACTACATGCTTTCTCATAAGGTCAACCTGATCTCAAAGTTTAATCCATTACAATACTTGATGACTCGTCCAACACTTTCCGGCAGACTTGCCAGATGGTCAATGATATTATTGCAATTCGATATAAATTTTGTGCCTCTTCGTGCCGTAAAGGGACAAGTCTTAGCAGACTTCCTCGCAGCGCACCCTTTGCCGGCGGAATCTCCTCTCAATGATGATTTGCCAGATGAACAAATAATGAACCTAGAAGACCTTGATGATCGACGTTGGGAATTGTATTTCGACGGAGCATCTTCAGCACACAAAGACGAAGAATCGCAAGTGATAGTGCCCTGTAAGGCGGAATCGGGCTAATCTTTATAACACCGGAGCGGGGGATGTTAAGATACTCCTACCACTTGACAGAACCGTGTACAAACAACGAAGCAGAATACGAAGCTCTCATAACGGGACTGGAATTAACTATTCAAATGGGGATAACAGACATCAACATCTACGGGGATTCGCAGTTAATCATTCAACAGATCGTCGGACAATACAAAATTTTAAAACCAAGACTCGAACAATACTTCCAGTATGCCATACAATTGTTGAACGGATTCCAAATGTGACAATCTACAAAATTCCCGTAAAAGAAAATGCTTTAGCGAGATGCTTTAGCCCGTCTCGCAAAAGAATTTACCTGTTTGCAAGATGAATCGATGGAAGTGTCGGCTCACGGACGTCGGGTCCTATCACGACTCGACATAGACACAATACACAAATCGAAAAAGAAAAAGAATCGAGCTAAGCGAAGTGATGAAAAACACGTAAGATCGGCGACGACCATCGATGACTACTCCGCAAACAGGAAAGCTACCGGACGATAGGTCGCTAGCCCATCGGATCAAGAAAAGAACTCGTCTTACGCATTAATAAACAACACACTATACGTAAGGTCTTTTGATCAAATGTGGCTAAGGTGCCTAAGCGGGTCCGAGGCCCGTGAAATTGTTAAAGAGGTGCATTCAGGACTCCGTGGCGCTCACCGGTCGGGTCCAAAGATGAAAATGAAAATTAAAAGACTAGGGTACTACCGGCCCTCGATGATGACCGACCGCATGAAAATCGCCAAGAGCCGTCACCAATGCCAAGTGCACGGAGTGGTTCTACACCAACCTCCAAATGTGCTACATTCGACAATTGCGTCGTGGCCATTTCGAATGTTGGGGCACGTATATAGTGGGTCCGATAGAACCACCATCTTCAAAAGGACATCGTTTCATTCTTGCGGCTACAGATTACTTTTCCAAGTGGGCGAGGCGGCTCCACTTAGAGAAGTGAAAGCACACCACGTGCTACGCGTTTTCAAGAACCAAGTTGTCTACCGTTTCGGAGTGCCGCGCAGGATCATCTCGGATAATGAGTCGGCATTCGAAGCACACAAATCAACAATTTTGTCAGGAGACACGGAATCGACTGGCGATACTCAACAATTTACTACCCAAGAGCAAACGGTCTCCCTGAGGCTTTTAATAAAACTCTCGTTCAAATCTTAAAGAAAACCTTGGACGATAATAAAAGAAATTGGCACGAGAAATTGTTAGAAGCCTTATGGGCTCACCGGACAACCTTCGTAACTCCTACTCGAAGCTACACCTTACGCTCCGGTGTATGGGTCCGAGGCGGTGTTACCTTTAGAGGTTCGGCTTCCTTCACTCGAATTGCGACTTGCAAACAAGATCACGACAGAAGAGAACGCCAAATTACGACTAGAAGAATTAGAAGGCTTGGAAGGGAAAAGACTTGCAGCGCAACAGAATTTAGAACTATACCAAGCTAAGATGGTTCAAGCCCATGAAAAACTGGTCCGCCTAAGAACCTTCAAAGTTGGTGACTTAGTTCTCGTTCTCAAGAGACCTATTCTTGCACACCGCAAGATAGGAGGAAAATTTGAACCCACTCGGGAAGGACCGTTTCGTGGTTGAAACAAGATACTCGTGGAGGTTCCTACCAGCTAGTGAATTGCCGGGGAGAACGACATATGCTTCCGATCAACTGGACGATACTTGAAAAAGTATTACTCTACCCGATGTTTCGAAGGAATGAATTCTTCATCCCTAAGAAACACGGGCGAAGTAATTACTTATGATCGGGTCCGAACCCAAAAATAATAAAATGTGTTAAAATAAATAAAGTCATGAAAATATGTTTTCCTTGTTTTCTTTTCCAAATCAAAATCTCTTCCCTGATCTTATCCTACTTCATTCCTGTTAAATTTGAAAATAAAAAAAATATATATATAAAAAAATGTATCTTTAATAAACATTTTCTTAATGTTCTTGTTCTTAGTACAGCCCCTGATCCTTTTCCTTGTCTCTTCGCAGGGAAATGTCGAACGGGCGGTTGGTCCTGAACTTTAAGAATGGCGTAAGCCTTGCACTCGATGAAAAGAGGGTGAAAGATGGAGCGATAATCGAGATTGACTCGGATTTCGCACCGGCGAGCCTACGATACGAGGAAAGTGACCGGGTCTTAGTTAACCGAGAAGAATCGCCCTGGCGACAAGGTGATGAAAGTGGGTGGCCCAAGCCACCAATCCAGCAACAAGAAAAGAAAGGCAAATACTGAAGAAGACAAGAAAATGAAATCTGTAGTCGCTACAGCAGAGGGCAGGCTTGTTAGCGCCGCGCCCACAGAGATTCAAGAAGTTCGGAGAGCTACTCTCACAGCAACGCAACGAAGAAATAAGAATCGCCGTATCCGTAAGATGTTAACAAAACTAGCTGCGAACCAGCGCGACGAGACAATTGCTAATGCCAGTACATACACTTCAAGGACACCGGTTCACCGAGAACTCGAAGAAAGGAGGCCGGCTCCTAGGATGACGGAAAGAACCGTGGAAATCTCACAAAGACCGGAAGAAAGAAGGCTACCACGTCACCGGATAGAACCACCAATAATGCATGACCTTGTTGCAGAAGCAACCCCGGGGATGTCCCGACGGTGCATCATCCCCGAGGAGCCGAGGTATGCGGGAGAACGTCAAGGGATTGAACCATATATCCCACAATATGTCACAAGGCCTCGCCATCCGCAGATCATTCCGGAATACGAGCTGGAGAGAATGCAAAATGTTGAAAAGAAAACCTTTGAATACTTCGAGAGAATTAAAGGTAGAAGAATCAATATACTAGAGGGCCTCGAGCTACATACGTACGTATTCTCCGAGTATGAACAACGAAGAAATCGTGGATTGCATCCGGGATTTGAAAAGAATGGGCCGAGCGAGGCCGCCTAAGGGAAAATACCTACTCGAACCCCGAAGATGGATACCGTGGAAGGGAAGAATCACAATACAATGCGGATGCTCGCTACAACTTCGTCGAAGACAGAAGGGAAACCCACCGGAATACTCCGTCATGGGCAAGTAGATCCGATGCCATTAGTCATCAAGAGAATGGTAAAAAGATTGATAACATGGACGGTATCGCCAGCAGATTGCATACCCAATAGCTGCATTATCAACATCTACAAACAGGGTGATCGCATACCCCCACATATAGATCACCACGACTTCGTCGACCTTTCGCACGGCCTCTTTCCCGAACGAGTGTGACATCATGTTCGGATCCGACCTCCGAATAGCAGGCCCGGGTGAGTTCCGAGGGCCAGTAAAGATACCTTTACCGGTAGGTTCCGTCATGATACTGAAGGGCAACGGAGCAGATATCGCTAAGCATTGCATACCAGGAGTGCCAGTGAAGCGGATCTCAGTTACTTTCAGGAGAATGGATGATAGGAAGACACCTTACCATTTCCAACCAGACCCAGAGCTAGAGAACCTCCGGCCTTACGAGCTGTGAGTTACATGGGAGATATCACACCTCCAACGTACATCCAGCTGGCATCCTTGCCAAGGATGGCTTGGAAGGTGATGTTATTAACCATGTACCCCACTATTCAGACATGGATTTTTGACAGATGCTTCTTTTGATGGATCGACAAAGATCATACATAGTCCGTTTTGAGTATACATGGATTGTATGAAATGTATTCCAGATCGAGTTGTATCATGTATTTTCAACATGATTGGAATGAAAGTGACCATGTCACATTTTTGGCCTTCACCTCTTTTGTGCAAATTGATTGGGAAACGCCATTAAAGTTAAATGAACTTCGAACAAAGAACAGAAAAAGAAAAAAAAAAGAAAAAAAGAAAACTTTCCTTAAAAATCTTAAAAAATGACAAACACCAAATTCACATGAACATTAAATAAACGATAAAATAAAATTTGAATCATTAAAAGATAGATGAAATCAACATAAATGTTAAATCAAATCACAAAGCAAATTCCAAATCAAATTTCAATCTTTCCAAATTCCAAATCAAATTTCAATCTTCCCAAATCTCAAATCAAATTCTCAACCGAATTCCAAATCCAATCTCGATCAAATTTCAAATTTGATCTTCCAAATTTCAAATCAAATCTTAAATCATATTTCGATCGAGTTCAAACTCATCCTTCCAAATCTCAAATTCAATCTTTCCAGATTTCAAGTCTCAATCAAATTCAAATTCAATTTCTTCCAGATCTCGAATCAAATATCAATCAAATCAAAATCCAAACTTTTGGGTCGAGGATTTTACATCCAAGACTGCACTGCTTTAGTATTCTTTCCTATTGCACTCGAAATACATCAAATTCAAACTTTTGGGTCGAGGATTTTACATCCAAGACCGCACCGCTTTAGGATTCTTTCCTATTGCACTCGAAGTACATCAAATTCAACCTTTTGGGTCGAGGATTTTATATCCAAGACCGCACTCGCTTTAGGATTTTTTTCCTATTGCACCGAAATACATCAAATTCAAACTTTTGGGTCGAGGATTTTACATCCAAGACCGCACTCGCTTTAGGATTCTTTCCTATTGCACCGAAATACATCAAATTCAACTTTTGGGTCGAGGATTTTATATCCAAGACCGCACTCGCTTTAGGATTCTTTCCTATTGCACTCGAAGTACATCAAATTCAACCTTTTGGGTCAAGGATTTTACATCCAAGACTCGCACCGCTTTAGGATTCTTTTCCTATTGCACCGAAATACATTAAATTCAAACTTTTGGGTCGAGGATTTTACATCCAAGACCGCACTCGCTTTAGGATTCTTTCCTATTGCACCGAAGTACATCCAATTCAAACTTTTGGGTCGAGGATTTTACATCCAAGACCGCATCGCTTAGGATTCTTTCCTATTGCACCGAAGTACATCAAATTCAACCTTTTGGGTCGAGGATTTTATATCCAAGACTCGCATCGCTTTAGGATTCTTTCCTATTGCACCGAAATACATCAAATTCAAACTTTTGGGTCGAGGATTTTACATCCAAGATCGCACTCGCTTTAGGATTCTTTTCCTATCGCACTCGAAATACATCAAATTCAACCTTTTGGGTCGAGGATTTTACATCCAAGACCGCACTCGCTTAGGATTCTTTTCCTATTGCACTGAAATACATCAAAATCAAACTCTTGAGGTTAAGGATTTTACATCCAACACCGCATTGCTCTGAGATCTCTCCTCATTGCAATGATTCAATCTAATCAATTCAATTTTCTTTCGAGGTTGAAGATGTTACATCTAAAACCTCAGAATTCCAATTTTCATTTCAAATCAAATCCCTCAAATTAATTTTGACAAAACTTCAATCTAAATTAAAAAACTCCAAGTTGAAATCTAAACTCACACATCAAAACTTAAATTGAAACAAAATAAAATCTAAATTCCCCAGATCATGTGATTTGGAATTCACCTCCTTTTCCTTTCCCCAGCGAGAGTTCGGGAATCTCCGATTTCGCAGATATACTTGCTACTCCCCACGGAAATTCTTCTATTTCATCCTAAGTTTGTCACTTGGACGTCCGTGTTGGTTTTGTTGATCGTTTCGGTCAACGCCAATACGCGCGGTGTGCTCCGTCACTCACCACACCTATTGGGGGTCCATTTGTCGACCTCATTTTCGATGAGGTCATCTCTTCTTCTCCTTAGTACTTCAGGATCTAGCCTTAGGCTTTTCCTTCGACTATCTTAGAGGACTAGAATTGGGACCCACCTTTTAGAAATTCAAACCACTTCTTAACTCCCTGTAAACTCCACAAACTTGATCGTAGACCCCTAATCATCTGCGAGGGTTGAAACCAAATGTGGAAGTTTAAAGGATGAGTTCCTATAGGACTCTTTGGCCTTAGGATCGCCTCAGGTGGCCTCGGTCCGGTGAAGGGGCCGACTTACACACACACTACACTTCCACATACCTCCTAAAACCACACCCATACCTAACTTGACCTCCTGACTCATATAGGTGATTCACATGGATGGTCCTTAACCCCTAAGCCCTTGGCTAAGAGGGTTAGGAACAACATAGTGAATGCCTCAAATGAGTCCCTTCATGGCTCATGTGGGCTTGATATGGCTTCATGGCTCAACCAAAATGATTTATTTCCACTTACATCCACCCAATCTTCAATTTCCCAAATTTTCAATTTTTGACCCCGGGACCCTACACCCGCCTAACCTACCCAAAGCCCTTGAAATTACCCAAAATTCTCAAAAAATTTCCAAATCACCCAAAATTCTCCAAAATCATTCCCAAACATTTCCACATCACTTAAATTGATCATCCATACCCATAAATACCAAAATTCCAAGAAAACCTCCCAATACCCTCCAAATACCCAAAATACCCCTCTTGACCTAAAAATCCAAAAATTCAGAAAATTCCCAGAAAATCCCAAATATTTCCAATTTCATTTTTTCCAACTACACCATGGGCCAATTTTGTCAATTTACCCTACTTTTGTCAAAACCCCCAATTTGACCCATTTTAACCCTAAGTGAACCCAATGTCAAACCAAACCTACCCAATTGACCCCCATTTTGGTCCAATTCAGTTCTAAACTTAAATTCAACATTCCCAACACCAATCTAGACCAAATCCAAGCCCAATTTGATTGACATTTGGATCCAATCTCACTTTTGGCCTTAAAGCCCAATTTGGACCCATGACCCAAACCTAACCCAAACTCACCCAATTCAATTCCAATTAACCCCAAATCTTTTCTAAATCTTCCTTAACATTCCCACAAACAAAACACTAACATTATTTGCCTAAAATTTAGACCCAAACCCCACTCAAACTCAACCCAAAGCTAAAAGGCCCAATTTTGACCTAAACCTAAACCTAACCCAAATGAGCCCAAACCCCAAAATCAAAGCCCAACCAAAGTCAAAACCTCTTTGAAACACTCCCATAAACATTTCTCAACATTGATTTTACATCAATTTCAACCCTAGCCCAACATTAGCCCAACTTGGCACACTTGGACCCATATAGGCCCACTTACCAAATAAACCCAAATTAAAACCAATTCAACTCCAAATCACACCAAATTGACTCCAAGCCCTTCATGGAACATCCCTAAACCAATTATGACATTTATTTGACAAAGTCCTTCACAAAATCTTCACCCAAATACCCATCCTAAAATCAAAAAGCCCATTCGCCTTAAACTTTCCTAAAAGCCCACTTCACCACATTCAAAAGCCCAAATCCATCCAAAGCCCACATGGCACTTCCCCTCATCATCCATTTAATCAAAATCACCCCTAAGTTTCAAAATCATCAATTAAACCATTCCAAATCAAGCTTCATGCAAATTTTCACCAAAATATCAAAATCTTCTTAAATCCCTTTTTATGAAATTGACCCAAGCTTTTCCCAAGCCAAATGGAGCCAAGGATGAGCCATTCACAAGCCATATGAAGCCATGAAAGTTTGGCATGTGACCATGCCATTAATGGCAAAAGGAGGAGGTCCTTTAACCATCTCCTAAAAGTCATTAGCCTTAAGCATGTTTCCCCTTAACCAAGATTTAATCCAAATATTCTTGGATAAGGACATCACCACCTCTCGACCAGCCTAGCCTAACCGATCTTCTCAGCCCAAGACCAGCCATGGGGAGGTGAACCCAACCCAAACCAATGGGTTGACCAATTTCAAGCCAAAGTGGCCTCTCCCCCATACCATTTTAATTCAAACACTTTACACATGTCCAAGCCCAATCGACTTCACCATTGCCAAGCCCCGATCTCCCCGGTCAAGATGGTGACCCATGCCTCGCCGGCCAGCCGCCCGGATCGCCGGAAAACACCACACCCGAGAGCTCACATGTGAGCCAACTTTGGAATTCCACCTTCGTCGAGCCGCCCCATGCCCAATGGCCACCATGGCTGTTCTTCCCATGACCAGAGCAGCTGATCCCAACCCTTGGCCATCCCTGGAAGGCTCTCCAGCCTCTCCTATTTAAACCCCTCACCCTCACGGCCATGGAGGAGAGTTACAAAAAAACCTTGCCGAAACTCTGCCAAAATTGTTCCAAACCCTTCTCCACCCTTAGAGCAGTTGATCCCCAGTGTCAATTTGTCCTAATCCCCACTGATAAAATCCAATTTCCCAACTGAAATTCCACCCAAAACTAGGACACTTCTCCACAGTGAGCCAATCCCCAAATTGATTGGTTCTACACCTTCACTCGTACCGAGGGAAGGTGTCCACCAAAGAAAAGCCCCATCTCCAGAGCCACCCGAGCTTGCTCCAGGCCTCCAAGCTTTGTGATCGGGCTTGGTCAAAATCACACCTAGACAATTCACCGCACCGTGAGACTTCATCCGGAGCTTGGCCGGGATCCGATCGAAGGTGCAACAACTCTCAGATTGAAGCCACACTTCTCTGAGCAAAGGTATGAGCTAATTTTTCATCCCGAGCTTCTAGAGATTCTCCATTTCGAATGCTTTAATTTCAATGCATGATAGCCGTATAGATGTGTTCGTCTCTTCAAGACGAATCCATAGAGCATAAGAACATGAAAATCCATTGAGTATCGAGTGAGATCTTAGGGATTTAGTGTGGACGGCTCTCGGGTGAGGACGCTTGGGGACGATGAACGGATGCCGTCCATTCAATACACGCGCGGACGGACGGCTCAGATGGCGTCGGACCAGGAGACGGTACGAGAACCGCGGGGCCCGGGCTGCTGACTCAGGTGGCGGCGTCGAATGGGAGCGCGACACGCGGCGTTTCGGAGATGCCGAGGATGAGTTGGCGCCGCGTGGATAAATAGAAAATTAGGGTATTTTTTGATTTATTTAATTCCCTAAACTTCAAAAATTCATAACTCCGTGTAGAAAAATGAGAAAAATAAAATAAAAATACCCTCTTGCTCGGTGAACGAGAGGAGAATAATGTGGAAAAGAAATCATTTAATTTCATCAAGTATTTTATTTTTTATAATTTATTTACTCTCTGCATACTTTTAATTCTCCATGCATGTATACAATTCACCATGGCATGAGACCATAGGGCTTTTGAAGCCTCCGAATTTGGAAACATTCCCCGAATTTTCCAAAGTAGAGGCCATCCCTATAAAAAGTTATTGATTTTTCAAATTCATGTTGCTGTTTTGTGTATTTTAATTCCAATAAATAGCATGTTGTGAAATAAATTCTAGGAAAATTTGGTGATGTTTCTTATGATCAGAGAACCCTAGGAAAAATAGGTTTTGACTTAGTTCATTTAAAACAACCCTAATTGGCTTAAACACCCAAAATAGGTCTTTAATTAATTAGAGTTAACCATGCATCAAATTTACTTGAAATCAATTCTCCACTGACCTTTAGGATCAGAGGAATCCACCATAAAAGTTTGAGGTCAATTGGACTTGGTTAGCCCCACTAATTGGGTTGATTAAGCCACTTAGCCATTTTAAACTTTAAAAATTCATAACTTTTAAAATACCTTTCAAAAATTCACCAAATTGGTTTTGGAGCCTCTCTGATATCATGGGAACCTAAGAAAATTAAAATTTCAATTTTCTAAAAAAGTTGATTTTTAATAATATTTTAATATTTTTAATAATTAAAAAATAATAAAAATCACAAAAATAATAAAATTCACCAAAATGTCACATTTTAAATTTTAATCACTTAGGAACAAATCTCATATTTTTCTTAGGTCTATTTAGTGAGATATTAAATTTTAAAGCTTTAAGGTAATTTTAAAATTAAAAAAATGTATTTTCTAGCATTTTCACTAAAATAATTATAATAAATCATAGAAAATCAGAAAATTACAAAATTTGCTTCTCTAATTTCCTTGATATCAGAGAGATTTTTGAAAAATATAAAATTCATTTTTCAACATTTATTTTATTTTTAAATTAATTAACACTCCAAAACTTAAAATAATTATGATAAAAATAATATAATTCAAAAAATCACCAAAATTGGTCCAAGTGATCCTCTGGTCATTAGGAATGTCCCATAATTTTCTTAAGGACAGAAACTTTCCCTTGGTCATGTTATTAAATTTTCCTTGAAAATCTCTATTTTCTACAAAAAATAATTATATAAATAAATTAAATACAGAAAAATCACATTTTCTCCTCTCATGTCTTTATTGACATATGAGTGAAGTTACATAAAAATTTCAAGTTCATTTGAGTTCAATTTAGTGAGTTATGAAATTATTAAGCTTAAAGGGTAAAGTGGTAATTAAAATTTTAATCCTTAATTAAAACTTTAGGTTTAATAAAAAATTAACAAGTAAAATATTTGATCCTAATCTGATTTGGATGATTGAAATTTAAATGATTAAAGGGTAGAAACCCATTAAGCAATTTTAAAATGATTAAACTTTAATTAAATAATGGATTAAATTTGGAAGAATAATAAAATTGGAATTATTAAAATAGAGGATATTATTAGGAAGAGATTTATTCTTTAATTTAAAAATCCCTAAATTAATTATCTCATTAATATTCAATTCTTAATTAAAATGATAACTCAAATTTAAAATATTAAAGGACTTAATCATTAAACTAAAATTAAATTATTAAACTCTTTTAAAAATTTTAATTAAAATTAAAAATAAAATTAAATTAAAATTAAATTAAATTAAATTAAATTAAATTAAATTAAGATTAAAAAAATTAAATTAAATTAAAGATTAAATTAAATTAAATTAAATCAAATTAAATCAAATTAAATTAAATTAAATAATTAAATTAAATTAAATTAAATCAAATTAAATTAAATTAAATTAAATCAAATTAAAACTAAATCAAATCAAATTAATTAAACATCAAATCAAATTAAATTGAACTATATTGAATTAAATTAAATTAAAACTCAACTAAATTAAATTAAATTGAATTAAATATAACATCACCTAAGACATAAAGAAATTAAATATAAAGCAACTTGAACACCTGTTCCAAATTTAAACTCATTAATTGAAATTAAACTAAATCACAAACCATCTGAACACAAATTTACCCTCAAATGCTTTAGTCATCATAACTCCTAAATAGAACATTAAATGAAATGTTACTTCACTCATAGGATATTCAAATGTCCTAGTTCACTGAGCAAGTTAACAAAACTTGAATTCCCGGACGATTAATTCATTTGTATAATTAAATTCATTTGGACTTAAAACAATCCTAGAAATATTGAAAAGATGTTTAAGATTTGTCTTAAGCACTTCCTCGATATGATAGGATGTTCATAAGAACAATTGAACTTAATTATTCTTTCATGAAGAAAATCGTCCTCAAACCAAAACACAAGGACCTAGACGTCATAGGAAATGACTAGCCATAGGATTAGGAATTTGGTAGAAAACCATAACCCTTCCCTTAGCTTTACCTAGGAACTTGCTTAAATATTCTAATTGTGTTTAAGTGCAGCTTGGGATGACGGGAAGACCCTCCAGGTACGCTTTTATTTTATTGCAATTTACTTTCTTGCAATTTACATTATTGCAATTTATTTAATCGCATTGCACTTACTTTTCTTGCATGATAAACAACTGTTGCATGAAAACTCACACCTTTAGGATAGCCCCCTAAAACTGAAACCAAAACTAAGTTAAAATTCATTGCAAGATAAAATTCACCGCCACAACATTTCAAAATATAAAACAACTCAAAATTTAATCACAAACAGAACACAAAACTACAATTACAACTAAATTAAAACGTCCTGTTGGATGATCGGGAATACCTCGGATGATGTAACCTACGTGTTGCTAACGGGATTTCCCACGGTCTAAATGAAAGTGTGGAACTCATTCAATTGAGTTTAGCAAATTCATCCGGACTAAGTGAATCCGATAAAAATAATGATGCCGAAGGATGGAACCGTGGGATCTTAACCGGTGTCGTTATAATCAACTTTAAGATTTGTTTTAATTAAAACACAAAAACACTTGGAAATTAAGACTTCTCTAAACCAAAACACTTTTCTCATCCTCTCGATTTATGATTTCTAAAACTAAACCTCTGCAACAACAAGGAGCTCGGAGCATGGTGGGCAAGCACGGCCATCGTCATCGGCAAAACCCGAATCTACATCAGCAAAACTTTCCTAGAACTAAATAACAAAGCCATAGGACTTCGAGGTAGTTTGCACTAGTGCAACATAAATCCTCAACCTTCGTTAGGCATTTGCACTGCAAATTAAGCCCTAACCGGACTTAGGATTCCGAGGTAGTCATTGGGTACGACATAAACCCTCACATCTTCAAGGCTATTTGTATGATTCTATTATATAAATATAAGTCCTAATTATTTAAAATTAGCAAAATCAAAACATTTAAATAAATTTTAGGACTTTCTTAAATCCAAGCCAAACAATAGGATAGTCGGGAAATTACCGAAGTTCACTTCGAATCTGTGATTTCTCCTACTTTTCTTCCTTTGGATTCCCAAAATAAAATGTTCCAAATTTGATCCATTCCCTATTGAAATTCCAAAATTCAATCCCTTGAAAAACTTAAACTTTGAAATCCTTGAGAGCAGAATTATCGATTATTATCGAGAGTTTTCTTAGGTGATTCCCATCACTTAAGATGTAATTAACTTTAGGGGCTTGCCCTTATAGGGAATTTTAAAGAACCCGAGTAATATAAACCCTGTTTAATGTTTTCATATTAAGCGGGGAATTTTGTCGGCTTATAAAATTGGTTCGCGGACCAAACGGATGTCACAAATCTTCTAGTTTATTTAATCGAGCCCCACCGTCAAGCAGTGTGTCTATCCTTAGGGATAGATACACGGTTTGTGGTGCGGTGCTCGTTTATATAAACTATTTGGGACGTGAGATCGGTTTAATCTCATATCTTAAAACCTTCAAATTTAAAATTATTTTCAAAAATCAAATACTACTTTTCAAATTATTTATTTTAATTAAATTAAAAATTCGCCGACAGCTTCTGTTAGGCGACCCCCCTTTTCAAAATAAAACACACAACCTAAAAATATGCCGACACCATGAAACCATATTTCCATATTTATTTGCACTCAATCCCCATGAACTATGCAATTCATTCATGGACATTAAATGTGGTTCCACTTTGTTGAGAATTACACCGCTCTTTTGGGACAATGCAATTACAATGAATTTTAACAATACAACGGACCTTTTTGTAATGTAAATGAAGCGCAAATAAAAACCATCACATTTATAATTAAAATATCTTTTAGCATGCATCTCAATATCCTAAACATGAATCCTACTCATTGTAAAAGAAAAGTAGAAAGGAAACAATGACTTAAACTTCTTATGCCACTATTTCCAAACAAGAAGAAGGAGTAAGAGAAAGACATCACAAAGCACGAAGAAAACACAACGAAAAACTACATTTCAAAGCAAATCCACAAAATAAGTGTTTAAAAAATCATAAAATAATGAAGAACACAGAACTTAGGTTTTTCCCCTTAAAAGAAAGATGAAAATCTCTCCAACAAAATCTCCCGTTGATCCATTCAATGCTAGAGCATTCCCTTACAAATTCTCTCAAAATCCCCACACTAATCTCTCCAAAAAGGTAGAAATCTACATTTCTATTTATATTCTGAAATCTCTAAGCATTCTCCAAGTTTTTCCTAATATCTCTTCTTCATTTTTGGCTTCAAATTTGGTTTAAAATAGAGTAGGGATGAATTTCCCAAGAGGTGCGTGAAGAAACCCTCCAAAAACCGTCCAGATTCGATGTATTTAGCCAAAAACCTCCCAATATCGCATTGAGGTCGTCTCGGGCGCCGTCGGTGCCCTATTTTTTGTGCACTCGGGTTGCTAGTGCCGCTGGAGCAAGTTTTGGCGCCCCGGTCCTGCACAGTTCCACCATTTTGCTCAGTTTGGCTCCGTTTCAGCTCTGATTCGCCCATTTTCAGTTGCGTTACGTTCCTAACAGATAGCCCTACAAAATAAGCAAAAAAAAAACCTTTCTTTAAATTGTAATCTCATTCAAAAATATGCAAGAAGTATAAAAGAGATTAAATATAGAAAGACTTATCGAAAGGTGTCAAGTCAAAATTTGCTTTCTTGCTCGTTTTTGCTCCAAATTGCACCATCTTTTGCTTTCTTTTGCTCCAATCACCATTTCTTCTACCTAAAATAAAAAAACATACAACATACTATCCTTTTAAAGTGTAATATCACTAAAAATGAGTAAAATCATATAGCAAAAACCGTATATATTTTTGGTGCATCACATACCATGGGGCTTCATCAAGAAGTCCCTTTATATATGGATGATAATAATGATGAGATTGACAAATAAATTTTATGTTCTTCAAAATCTGGCTCATCAAATGTAATAAAATAAAAAATAGTATGTATACATAGATGATTGGATTTTGTACCTTCTTGTTTTACATTCACTTCTTACACCGTAGTTGTCCTTGTTGACCTCACTTTTGTGAGGATGCACTATGAATGACATTCATAATTAACATTCAGAGGAAGTCTACTAAAATTGACTTCCCAAATATATCCAAGATCCTTTAAACCCTAAAATTTAGGGTAAAAACTAAATCACACCCTTTTGAGGCCAAATTCTGAAACGTCCCAAATGAACCAAACAAATGACAATAAACCCTAATTTGGGGACACATTGACCATCTGGTCAACCCTAGACCTAACTAGTTAAACTTTCCTAATGGTCAATTTTGAACCCAATGACCACCCCATTGACCACCAGGTAACCCTTAACCTAACTAGTTAAACTTTGGTCAAAATGATCAAATTTGGACCCATTGACTATCAGGTCAACACTTGACATACCTGGTCAAACTTTAGTTAAAATGATCAATTTTGGACCCATTGACCACCCTAATGACCATCAAGTCAACTCATGACCTAACTGGTCGAACTTTTGTGAAAATGGTCATTTTGTAGGCCTAATGACCCCATTGACCATCAGGTCAACCCTTAAACCTATCTGGTCAAAGTTTGGTCAAAATGGTCAATTTTGAACCCATTGACCATCAGGTTAACCCTTGACCTAACTAATCAAACTTTGGTCAAAATGGTAAATTTTGGACCCAATGACCACCCCATTGACCACCAGGTCAACTCTTGCTTAACTGGTCAAACTTTGGTCAAAATGGTTAATTTTGGACCCAATTGATCATCAGGTCAACCCTTGGCCTAACTGGTAAAACTTTGGTCAAAATGGTCAATTTTAGACCCAATGATCACCACATTGACCACCAGGTCAACCCTCGACCTAACTGGTTAAACTTTGTTCAAAATAGTTCATTTTGAACCCGTTGACCACCCCATTGACCATTAGGTCAACCCTTGACAAAATGATCAATTTTGGACCCAATGACCACCCCATTGACCACCAGGTCAACTCTTGACCTAACTGGTCAAACTTTGGTCAAAATGGTCAATTTTGGACCCAATGACTACCATATTAACCACCAGGTCAACCCTTGACCTAATTGGTCAAACTTTGGTTAGAATGATCAATTTTGAACTCAATGACTACCTCATGGACCATTTGGTTAACCTAAACACTAAATTGGATCAAACTAATCCATTTAATCAAAGTAAGCTATCTAATATCTCCCCATGACTCACTTAAACATGATAAGGTCAAGCAAGTTATCTGGGTCAACCCTGAACTTAAAATGGTCAACCATAGTCAACTTTGGTCAAACATAGTCAAAAAGTCAACCTTGGGCCAAACTCATGAAAATTGGTCAAATGGTCAACACCCAAAGTCTTTTTGATCAATTTATAGTTTAATATTATAATTTCATATATTTTTAATTAATTACATAATTAATTCAAAATGAAATTATAACTGCATAACCCTAAATTAAATTTGAATTTTTGACATCCTAGATTACATCAAAAACTCATACTTGATTTTAAAAATCAAATTCAACTTATGGGGGGTCACCAATGGGTCACCCATGACCCATGAGACTCACCGTAGGATGGTTAACACATTAACCAACCCATGACCCATCACTTTTAACCAAGGTTAAAATTTATCATGACACCATCATGAAGAGAAGGGATATGTGGCATCTCCCCGTAAAATAGAAGTGTGACATGTATGCTTAGGTGGAGAGCACCTCAACCTTCATCCAAGGGAAAGGAGACCTTACTCAAGTCACTCTCCTCACCATGATTAAGCTCATCATGGTTAGCCATGTAAATGAGGGAAGGATAAGCTTATGTGTCAATCCCTCTCAAGTCTATTGAGTGGGCTTATAAATTTACGCGGGGGAGGTAAAATCAGCTCAAGCTAAGGATCTTATCCACCTCATAAGTCACCCAATAGAGGGGAGCTAAGATGAAAATCCAAATTGAGCTTTAATAGAGGCTCATCATGGCAAGCTTGGGAAAATCATCCATGGCTATCCTCAAGCCATAAAAATTATCCTCATACAATCATGAGATTAATTACCTTCTGCCCTAAGTAAACTCATCCATGGCTATAAATAGAGCCTAACCCGACAGCCCCCAAGGAGAAGAGAGAACCACCTACACTGCCCAAACCCAGACACACCTAAGACAAAAAGTGTTGTCCATAACCTAAGGAGTTGATCCCACATAAATTGAGCTCTTGATATCCACCCATCTCTCCCAATTTCTCACCCTAAAAATAGAACATATTTTTGAGTTGACACAAAACTCTTCAAAACTACAAATTGAATACTCCAACACTATCCCTGCGATGTACGAAGAATTTTTCAATCAAAATTGGATCTTCCCGTGAGCCCTAATCCATTCCAAGACCAAGCCGTGAGCTCCTTCAATGAAATAATACCCTCACTTGATTTCACTTCAAATTAAGCATACCAGAAGCTTCTCAAGGACTCAATGATCATGTCTATCAATCTTAATTGAAGCTTAACTTCATCAAGGACAGTTATAGCATTTTGAACCTAAATCTTGCTCGAGTCTGAACATTTGTGAAGTATACCAATTCAAAACCCCCACATCACCGTATAGATGTGTTCGTCTCTTTGAGATGAAGCTTTAGGAACAAATTTCGTGAAAATTCATTGAGATTTAAGTGAGATCTTAAGGTCTAAACATGAACGGTTCACGAGTTAACAGGCTTTGGGGACGATGGATGGATGTCGTCCATTTTCTTGTATTGGAAATGGACAGCTATGATCTAGCCGGACGGCAAATATGTCCATATGAAACAGACAGAACTGAGGGCCATGTGGTTGCTCATGTGTAAATCTCCATAAATGAGATGGTGTTGCGTGTGAGTTTGAGGGATCTGAGGATCCAGTTAGCGCTGCATCACTAAAATAAGAAAATCAGGATTTTCTTATTTAATTAAATACAAAAAATTCTATTTGACCTCAAAAATTTATATCTTGACATAAAAAATTCAGAAAAATATGATAAAAATATCCTTGGATTCAGGAGAATAAAGAAAAAATTATAAAAAAAACTAGAATTAATGAATACTATTTAATTTTTTAATTAATTAATTACTCTCCGGAGTAATTTAATTATTAAAAAATATTTATAACTTCGAAAATTCTAAAATTTTTACAGAATGATCCTTCTATCCTTAGGAACATTCCGCGGTTTTTCCACATCTTGAGGAAATCTCTTATATGAGATATTCAATTTCCAATCTAACTTTGTAATTATTTTAAAAAATAATTACAATAAATGGAAATTTGAGAAATAAAATTTGAAAATGCTCAAAAACTTCAAGTTGACAAACTTGAACTCCAAAATGACAATTTCCAATCCTTGGAAAATTTGAAATGACATTTTAGTCTTTTAGGGTAAAATTCATAAAATTGAAAAATTGTAAATTAAACCCTAAATTATCTAATTATGATTAACTAAATCCTAACATCTAAGTTTAAATCACTTTAAACCTAAGAGGAAACCCTAAGTAGATTTTAAAATACTAATTAAGCTTAATCACCTTAAACCTTAATAACATTAGGTTTAGGTTAAAATAAACCTTAATTAGGTCTAACCCCTCATTAGACCTAATTAATCACCTTAAAGCTTAACAACATTAAGTTTAAGAGAAAATAAACCCTAATTAGGTCTAGCCCCTCATTAGATCTGAAAAATCACCTTAAACCTTAATAACATTAATCGCCTTAAACCTTAATAACATTAGGTTTAAGTCAAAATAAACCCTAATTAGGTCTAACACCTCATTAAACCTAATTAATCACCTTAAACCTTAATAAAATTCCGTTTAAGTCAAAATAAACCTTAATTAGGTCTAACCCCTCATTAGACCTAATTAATCACCTTAAACCTTAACAACATTAGGTTTAAGCCAAAATAAACCCAAATTAGTTCAAACCCCTCACTAGACCGAATTGATCACCTTGAACCTTAATTACATTAGGTTTAAGTCAAAATAAACCCTTTAGTAAGTCTAATTAATCAAATTAAACTTTATCTAAATTAGGTTTAATTAATCCTAAACCCTAATTAGACCTAACCCTAAGTAGGTCTAATTAATCCAATTAAACCTTACCTAATAAGGTTTAATTAATACTAATTAGACCTAACCCTAATTAGGATTAATTAATCCAATTAAACTTTACCTAAATAAGGTTTAATTAAACTTAATCCCTAGTTAGGCCTAACCCTAATAAGATCTAATTAATTCAATTAAACCTTACCTAAAAAATTTTAACTAATTATAAACCCTAATCATAACTAGCGCTAATTAGGTCTAATTAATCCAATTAATTCAATTAAACCCTACCTAAATTAGGTTTAATTAAAATCCAAACCATAATTAAGACTAACCCTAATTAAACTTAATTAACCCTTAAGCCTTACTTACATTAAGCTTAAGTAATCCTAAACCATAATTAAGTATAACCCTAATTAGACTTAAATAACCCTTAAGCCTTACTTACATTAGGTTAAAGTAACCCTAATCACAAATTAAGTCTAACTCTATTTAAACTTAATTAACCCTTAAGCATTACTTACATTTGGCTTAAGTAATACTAAACCCTAATTAAGTCTAACCCTAATTAGACTTAATTAACACTTAAGCCTTACTTACATTAGGCTTAAGTAACCCTAAACATAATTAACCCTAATTAGACTTAATTGACCCTTAAACCTAACTTACATTAGGCTTAAGTAATCTTAAACCACAATTAAGTCTAACCCTAATTAGACTTAATTAACCTTTAGAGTTAATTAACCTTTAAGCCTTACTTAAATTAGACTTAAGTAATCATAAACCATAATTAAGTCTAACCCTAATTAGACTTTATTAACCCTTAAGCCTTACTTATAATAGGCTTATATAACCCAAACCATGATTAAGTATAACCCTAATTAGGCTTAATTAACCCTTAAGCCTAACTTACATTAGGTTTAAGTAACACTAACCACAAATTAAGTCTAACTCTAATCAGACTTAATTAACCCTTAAGTCTTACTTACATTAGGCTTAAGTAACCCTAAACCATAATTATGTCTAACCCTAATTAGACCGAATTAACCCTTAAGCCTTACTTACATTAGGCTTAAGTAACTCTAAACATAATTACGTTTAACCATAATCATACTTAATTGACTCTTAAACCTAAATTACATTAGGCTTAAGCAATCCTAAACCATAATTAAGTCTAACCCTAAATAGACTTAATTAACCCTTAAGCCCTAAACCATATTTAAGTTTAACCCTACTTAGACTTAATTAATCCTTAAGCCTTACTTACATTAGGCTTAAGTAACCCGAAACCATAATTAAGTCTAATCCTAATTAGACTTAGTTAACCCTTAAGCCTTACTTACATTAGGCATAAGTAATCCTAAATCATAATTAAGTCTAAGCCTAATTAGACTTAATTAATCCTTAAGCCTTACTTACAGTAGGTTTAAGTAAACAAAATCACAAATTAAGTCTAACTCTAATTAGACTTAATTAACCCTTAAGCCTTACTTACATCAGGCTTAAGTATACCTAAACCCTAATCAATTCTAACCCTAATTAGACTTAATTAACCCTTAAGCCTTACTTACATTAGGCCTAAGTTACGTTTAAACCCTATTCAAGTCTAATCATAATAAGACTTAATTAATCCTTAAGCTTTACATAAAGCTTAAGTAACTCTAAACCCTGATTAAGTTTAACCCTGATTAAACTTAATTAACCCTTAAGCCTTACTCACATTAAGCTTAAGTGGCCTTTAAACCCTAATTTAGTCTACCTCTAAATTAGATTTAAATCAAACCTAAACTTAGGTTCAACCCAATCCAAGTTAACCTAAATATTTAGGTTCAAACTACATTTAATCTAAATCAAACCTAAACTTAGGTTCAACCCAAGTTGAACCCAAGTTAACCTAAGACTTTAGGTTCAACTTAAATTGAACCTAACTCAACCAAACTTTAGGTTCAACCCAAATTGAACCTAACTCAACCAAACTTTAGGTTCAACCCAAACTAAACCTAACTTAACCAAACTTTAGGTTCAATCAAAATTGAACCTAACTCAACCAAATTTTAGGTTCAATCAAAATTGAACCTAACTCAACCAAATTTTAGGTTCAACCTAAATTGAACCTTACTCAACCTAACTTTAGGTTCAACGCAAATTGACCCTAACTCAACCAAACTTTAGATTCAATCCAAATTAAACCTAACTCAACCAAACTTTAGGTTCAACCCAAGTTGAACCTAACTCAACCAAACTTTAGGTTCAACCCACATTGAACCTAACTCAACCGAACTTTAGGATCAACTTAAATTAAAATTCGGTCAGTGCTAACCCCGAACTTAACTCAAATATTAAGTATGATCCAGACTTAATTAAAAATCCTTTAGATTCAAACAATACAGAATCTAAAACCTTAAGTCTAATTTATGTTAGACTAAATCCAATTTTAAATTCTAGTTAAGCTTAATCAAATCTAATAAACATTAGATTTAAACCTTTAAGCCTAATCTAAATTGGACCTAACAAAACTCCCTCAGGATTAATTTACATTGGACCTAAAATTCTTAAGTCTAACCCACACTAGACTTTAACCAAAGTTCTTAACCCAAGCATCTATAGATTCCGAAGACATTGAGCCTAAAATCCTAAAGTCTAATTTATGTTAGAATTTACCCAATTTTAAGGTTAAATTATATTAAGCTTAACACAAACATCTTTAGATTCAAAATACATTGAGTCCAAAATTCTAAAGTTTAACTTATGTAGATTTTACCCAATTTTAAGTTAATTTATATTAGACTTAACCCAAATATCTTTAGATTCAAAAGAAATTGAGCTAAAATCCTAAAGTCAAACTTGTGTTAGATTTTACCCAATTTAAGACTAATTTACATTAGGCTTAACCCAAAAAACTTTAGATTCAAAAGACATTGAATCTAAAATCCTAAAGTCTAACTTATGTTAGATTTTACCTAATTTTAAGTCTAATTTATATTAGGCTTAACTCAAATATCTTTAAATTCAGAAGACATTGAATCTAAAATTCTATAGTCTAACTTATGTAATTTTAAGTCTAATTTACATTAGGCTTTACCTAAATATCTTTAGATTCAAAAGACATGGAGTCTAAAATCCTAAAGCCTAAATTATGTTAAAATTTACCCAATTTTAAGTCCAAACATCATCAGATTCAAAATACATTAAATCTAAAATCCTAAAGTCTAACTTATGCTAGATTTCACCCAATTTTAAGTCTAATTTTATTTGGCAAAACCCAAATATCTTTAGATTCAAAAGACATTGAATCTAAATTCCTAAAGTCTAAATTATGTTAGATTTTACCCAATTTTGAGTCTAATTTATATTAGGCTTAACCCAAATATTTTTAGATTCAAATGCATTGAATCTAAAATCCTAAATTCTAATTTATGTTAGATTTTACCTAATTTTGAGTCTAATTAGGCGTAACTTAAGTATCTTTATACTCAAAAGACATTGAATCTAAAATCCTAAAGTCTTGCTTACGTTAGATTTTACCCAATTCAAAGAAAAACTTAATGGTCCTATATAATGGAACCATAAATAAAACCAAAATAAATGAAAAAAAAAAATGGTTAATAAATCACAAACAAACTAAAATATTCCAACATTTAAAATCAGACAAAAGACATTAAAACTTGAATGAATCTTTAATCAACAAAGATCACCAAACGGAACTTGAAACGCAGTATGTTTTGATCTATAAAGATATCTTGGACGATGCAATCCTGGTTATTGACAGGAGTCTTTCTCTCCTGGTTTAAACACCTTTCAGATTAAGTAGATTGAGGTATCTGACGACCCTTGGATGACGGAGCAATGGACATCCTGACCGGGTCGTCAAAAAATTAAAATTTAACAAACTAAATCAATAATTTAAGAAATAAAATCAACATTATTTCTTTAGTAAGAATAAATCTTACACTATTTTTCTTGCAGGTTGAAGATAAGTTCCATTTTAGATTTACTTTGCATGTTATTAGGGTGTGTTAACTTTGTTTTGCAGGGCGACATTCTGAAGGCGAGACGATAAACTTCAAAACAAAATAAAACTAAAATGACATCAAAATAACAACATTCAAAACAAAAATAAACTAAAATGGTATCAAAATGGTGACATCAAAAAAAAAAACAAAAATGATAAAAAACTAAGAAAAATTAAAACCTTTAGGGTAGTACGTGTCACTTAAAAACATATTACCCCTAGGATTGAACATTGATGTTTCTTTCATTGAGCTTGATTCTTAAAAATTTTCTTAGAGTGTGAGTATTAACGTTAATCAAGAGTTCTCTTAAATAATCCCAGCTATCTAAGATTTAATTAACTATAGGAGCTTGCTTCTATGGGAGAAAAAAAACTCAGAATAGGTATCATACCTAAAATCTTTAGTTATTTAATTTTCCATGTGGTCGTCCTTATATAAAGTTATCCAGAATAAGGCATTTTGGAATCCTTTTCATAAGGACTACCACTGACATTTCCTTATTCTACTGTTTTTTAATTTTACTAGCCCTTATTTTTCTTCTTCAAGTTTCTTAATATCTAAGGATCCTTTACATGATCTAAAATAATAAGATTACTTGGAGATTACGATAAAATGATAGATAAACAGAGTGACAACTCCTCAAATTCGACAACAACACCGACAAACATACCAACACTCCATTAAACGACATGAGAGAATTGACGATGCCGATAACAGCGACAGGTTTCAGGTGCCATCAATCCTGCTTACTTTTCTTCATTTTATGAGCAGCCACGACAAGTTTCATGTTAGCATTCTACACTGTTCAACTTTTATTTTTTTATCTTATATTACATACTAATCTTGCTTACTAATTCTAAGTATTTTTTTCCTATTGTAAATGGCAGCTGCTCAGTGATCCATTAAAAAAATGATAGTTTTTTACTATTCATTTCATACCTGTTTTTTATGATATTGCACTTTAAAGGAAGCTATTTTTGATGATTTCATGCAGGTGCAATGATTGTAGGCCTTTGGAGCAAAAGGAAGCAAAAATGAGCAAATTTGGAGTGAAAAAGGACAAAAGTGTATTTTATTGAACTAGCACCGAACAACACTGCCACCAGAGCCGGACAACGCCATTTTCTAGAGAGTTACAACATTTTGGCGGAATAATGCGCCGAACGGCGCTACTACCAGCACTGGACAGCGCCCTATCCCTATTTTAAACTAGACTCAATGTATTTGGCCAGATTTTGAAAGGTTGCTTGAGGAAACTCTTGGGAATTCAGTTTTGGCCGAATTTAAACACTTTTGGAGCCAAATTTGAAGGGGAAGAAAGGAAGAAAAGAGTTTAGAGTTTAGAGAGATTTTCTTTCCATTTTGTTTAGGAAGTTAGGGTTGTGTTTTCTCTTCTAAGGAGTGTGAGAGGAGAGGGAAAGTGAGAGATTTCTTCTTCCTTACTATTCTAAATAGAGAATTGTGACTTGTTGCGAAGAAAGAAGAGGAGTCAAAGGAATTCCTTAAGATTCGCTTGGGGAAGAGTTTGAGATAAGTTGTCTTTACTTTACTTTGTTTGTATGACGTTGTTTTTATATATATAATCCATATTTTGTCATCTTTTCCTCATGATTCTTGAGTAAATGTTTTTGTCTTTCTCCTTTTCAAGTGACGTGTTGATATTGTGAAATGTAAATGATGTGTCGATTTATTATTGAGAATTTGTGATGACCGTTTCACTTAGAACTTCATTTACTTTTTGATCTGGCCAATTAAATTGTTAAAACTTGTTGGGAAACATATGTTCCGAAAGGATTATGAGTTCCACAACAAAAGTGTAGGTCACATTCAATGTCCATGAATGAGAGATGTAGTTCATGGGGATGCTGGCATATTTTCAGGTTGGTGTGTTGTATTTTTGAAAAGAGGGGTCGCCTACAAAAATTATCAGTGAATTTTTAATTTAATTTAAATAATTTGAAAAAGTAGTATTTGGTTTTGAAAATAATTTTTTTTTAAATTTGAAGATTTTAAGATATGAAATCAAACTGATCTCACATCCCGAATAGTTTATATAAACGAGCAATCGCACCGCAAATCGTGTATCTATCCCGAAGAATAGACACACTGTTTGGTGGTGGGGATCAATTAAATAAACTAGAAGATTTGTGACATCCGTTTGGTCTGCGAACCAATTTTATAAGCCGACAAATTCCCCTGCTTAATGCAAAGAAATTAAGCGAGGTTTATATTACCTGGGTTCTTAAAATTCCCTATAAGGGCAAGCCCCTATAGTTAATTACATCTTAAATGACGGGAATCACTTAAGAAAACTCTCGATAATAATCAATAATTCTGCTCTTAAGAATTTCAAAGTTTAAGTTTCCAAGGGATTGAATTTTGGAATTTCAATAGGGAATGGATCAAGTTTGGAACATTTTGTTTTGGGAATTCAAAGAAAGAAAGGTAGGAGAAATTACAGATTCGAAGCGAACTTCGGTAATTTCCCGACTATCCTATTGTTTGGCTTGAATTTAGGAAAGTCCTAATATTTATTTAATGTTTTGATCTTGTCAATTTTAATCAATTAGGACTTATATTCGTATGATGTGATCACACAAATAGCCTCGAAGATGTGAGGGTTTATGTCGTATCGGACGACTACCTCGGAATCCTAAGACTGGTTAGGGTTGAATTTGCAATGCAAATGCCTAACAAAAAGATTGAGGATTTATGTTGCACTAGGCAAACTTCCTCGAAATCCTATGGCTTAGTTATTTAATTCTAAGAAAGTTTTGCTGAAGTAGACTCAGGTTTTGCTGATGACGATGGCCGTGCTGCCCACCATGCTCCGAGCTCCTTGTTGTTGCAGAGGGCTTAGTTTTAGAAATCATAAATCAAGAGATGAGAGACGTGTTCTGTTTTAGAGAAGGTCTTAATTTCCAAGTGTTTTTTATGTTTTAATTAAAATAAATCTTAAAGTTGATTATAACGACACCGGTTAAGATCCCACGGTTCCATCCTTCCAGCATCGTTATTTTTATCGGATTCACTTAGTCCAGATGAATTTGCTAAACTCAACTAAATGAGTTCCACACTTTCATTTAGACCATGGGAAATCTCGTTAGCAACACGTAGGTTACATCATCCGAGGTATTCCCGATCATCCAACAAGACGTTTTAATTTAGTTGTAGTTGTAGTTTTGTTTTGTTGGTGATTAAATTTTGAGTTGTTTTATATTTTGAAATGTTGTGGCGGTGAATTTTATCTTGCAACGACTTTTAATTTAGTTTTGGTTTTGGTTTTAGGGGCTATCCTAAAGGTGTGGGTTTTCATGCAACAGTTGTTTATCATGCAAGAAAAGTAAGTGCATTTGCAATAAGGTAAATTACAAGAAGGTAAATTACAATAAAATAAAAGCGTACCTGGAGGGTCTTCCCGTCATCCCAAGCTACACTTAAACACAATTTAGGATATTTATTCATTTAAAGCAAGTTCCTAGGTAAAGCTATGTAAGGGTTATGGTTTTCTACTAAGGCCCTACTCCTATAGCTAGTCATCTCCTATAACGTCTAGGTTCTTGTGTTTTGTTTTGAGGACGATTTTCTTCATCAAAGAACAATTAAGTTCAATTGTTCATATAAACATCCTATCGTATTGAGGAAGTGCTTGAGATGAATCTTAAACATCTTTTCAATACTTCTAGGATTATTTTAAGTTCAAGAGAATTTAATTATACAATGAATCAATCATCCAGGAGTTCAAGTTTTGTTATCTTGCTCAGTGAACTAGGACATTTGAATATCCTATGAGTGAAGTAACACTTCACTTAACACTCCATTTAGGAGTTATGACAACATGAGCTTTTGAGAGCAAATTAATGTTCAAGTGATTTGTGATTTAATTTAATTTCAATTAATGTGTTTAAGTTTGGAATAACGTTCAAGTTGTTTTAGATTTATTTTTGAATTCTTTATGTCTTAAGTGATTTTATATTTAATTTAATTTAATTTAATTTAATTTTAATTTAATTTTGTTTAGTTTTAATTTTAATTTAATTTAAAATTTTAATTTAATTTTAATTTTAATTTTAATTTTATTTTAATTTTTAATTTAATTTTAATTTTATTTTAATTTTATTTTATTTTTTTATTTAATTTGATTTAATTTAATATGTTTCAATTTAATTTAATTTAATTTAATTTAATTTTAACTTTAATTTAATTTAAATTTTAATTTGGTTTTATTTTTAATTTTAATTTTAATTTTAATTTTAATTTAATTTAATTTTTTTTATTTTAATTTAATATTTTATTTTTTATGCTTTAGGGATGATTTAATTTTAATTGTTAAAGTATTAATTTAATTGAAATTTTAAAAAGATTTCATTAAAATGTTTTAATTTTAATTTAATTTAATGATTAAGTCTTTTAACATTTTAAATTTTGAATTTGGATTATCATTTTAATTAGGAATTAAATATTATTGAGGTGATTAACTTAGGGATTCTTAGATTAAAGAATAAATTTCTTCCTAATAATATCCCTATTTTAATAATTCTAATTTTTTTTTATTATTCTTCCAAGTTTAAACAATTATTTAATTAAGGTTTATTTCAAATATTTTTAAATTATTTGGTAGGTTTCTACCCTTTAATTACCTAAGTTTCAAACATCCAAAATCAACTTAGTATCGAATATTTTACCCACCCTTTTAATTAAACCTAAAAATTTTAATTATAGGTTAAAATTTTAATTACCATGTTGCCCTTTAAACTTACTAATTTCATAACTCACTAAATTGAGCTTAAATGAATTTAAAATTTTTATGTGACTTCACTCATATGTCAATCAAGACATTAGAGGAGAAAATGTGATTTTTCTGTATTTAATTTATTTATATAATTATTTTTGGTGGAAAATAAGAATTTTCAAGGAAAATTTAATAACATGACCAAGGCAAAGTTTCTGTCATTAAGAAAATTATGGGACATTCCGAATGACCAGAAGACCACTTGGACCAATTTTGGTGATTTTTTGAATTATATTATTTTTATTATAATTATTTTGGGTTTTGGGATAATAATTAATTTAAAAATAAAATAAAGATTGAAAAATGAATTTTATATTTCTAAAAAATCTTTCTGATATCAAGGAAACCAGAGAACTAATTTTTATAATTTTTTTTATTTTTCTTTGATTTATTAGAATTATTTTAATGGAAATGCTAGAAAATACATTTTTTAATTTTAAAATTACCTTAGGGCTTTAAAATTTAATATCTCATCATATAGACTTAAGAAAAATATGGGGTTTGTTCCTAAGTGATTAAAATTCAAAATGTGACATTTTGGTGAATTTTATTATTTTTGTGATTTTAATTATTTTTTAATTATTAAAAATATTAAAATAATGCAAAAAATCAAATTTTTTGGAAAATTGCAATTTTAATTTTCTTAAATTCCCCTGATATCAGAGAGGCTCTAAAACCAATTTGGTGAATTTTTTAGAAGTATTTTAGAAGTTATGAATTTTTGAAGTTTAAGCTTGGCTAAATGGCTTAATCAACCCATTTGATAGGGCTAACCAAGTCCAATTGACTTCAAACTTTTACGGTGGGTTCCTCTGATCCTAAAGGTCAGTGGAGAATTGATTTCAAGTCAATTTGATGTATGATTATCTCTAATTAATTAAAGCTCCATTTTGGGTGTTTAAGCCAATTAGGGTTATTATAAGTGAGTTAACTCAAAAACCATTTTTCCTGGGGTCCTCTGGTCATAAGAAACATCACCAAATTTTCCCAGAATTTATTTCACAACATGCTAATTATTAGAAATAAAATACTCAGAATATTGACCTAGAATTGAAAAATCAATAACTCTTCATAGGGGTGTTGACCTCATTTTTGATGAGGTCATCTCTTCTTCTTTTTAGTACTTAGGATCTAGCCTTAGGCTTTTCCTTTGACTATCTTAGAGGATTAGAATTGGGACCCACCACTTAGGAATTCAAACCACTTCTTAACTCCCCGCAAACTCCACAAACTTGATCGTAGACCCCTAATCACCTAGAGGGTTGAAATCAAATGTGGAAGTTTAAAGGATGAGTTCCTATAGGACTCTTTGGCCTTAGGACTGCCCTTGGTGGCCTGGTCTGGTGAAGGGCTGATCTACACACACACTACACTTATACACTACACTTTCACACACCTCCTAAAAACACACCCATACCTAACTTGACCTCCTGACTCATAAAGGTGATTCACATGGATGGTCCTTAACCCCTAAGCCCTTGGCTAAGAGGGTTAGGAACAACATAGTGGATGCCTCAAATGAGTCCCTTCATGGCTCATGTGGGCTTGATATGGCTTCATGGCTCAACCAAAATGATTTCATTTCACTTACATTTACCTAATCTTCAATTTTTCAAATTTTTTAATTTTTGACCCTGGGGACCCTACACCCGCCTAGCCTACCCAAAGCCCTTGAAATTACCCAAATTTTTCAAAATTTTCAAATACCCAAGATTCCTCAAAAACAATCCCAAACATTTCCTCACCAATCAAGTTGATCATCCATAGCCAAAAATATCAAAAATTCCAAAAATACCTCCCAATACCCTCCAAATACCTAAAATACCCCTCTTAGCCAAAAATCCAAAAAATTCAGAAAATTCCCAGAAAATTCCAGAAAATCCAAAATATTTCCAATTTGATTTTGTTCAACTACACCATGGGACAATTTTATCAATTGACCCCACTTCTGTCAAAATCCCCAATTTGACCCATTTTAACCTAAAATGAACCCAATGTCAAACCTAACCTACCCAATTGACCCAAATTCTGGTCCAATTCAATTCTAAAATTCAATTCAACATCCCCAACACCAATTTAGACCAAATCCAAGTCCAATTTGATTGACATTTGAATCCAATTTCACTTTGGACCTTAAAGCCCAATTTGGACCCATGACCCAAACTTAGCCCAAACTAACCCAATTCAACTCCTATTAACCCCAAATATTTTCTAAACCTTCCCTAACATCCCCACAAACAAAACACTAACATGATTTGCCCAAAATTTAGACCCAAACCCCACTCAAATCCAACCCAAAGCTAAAAGGCCCAATTTTGACCTAAACCCAAACCTAACCCAAATAAGCCCAAACCCCAAAATCAAAACCCAACCAAAGCGAAAACCTCTTTGAAACACTCCCATAAACATTTCCCAACATTTATTTTACATCAATTTTAACCCTAGCCCAACATTGGCCCAGGTTAGCCCAATTTGACCTATATTGGCCCATTTACCAAAGAGGTCCAAATCCAACCCAATTCAAGCCCAAACCACTTCAAATCTATTCCAAATCATGCATGAAACCTTCCTAAATTAAATTCAACACTTATTGGATCCAATCCTTTACAAAATTATCAACTTAAAATTTGTTTTGAAATCCAAAAGCCCACTTCCCTAAATCATTTTAAAAGCCCATCTTCACTAAATTTTAAAGGCCCAAAATTCATACAAAGCCCATATGACACTCTTCTTCATCATGACTTCAATTAAAAACATCCCTAAAGTTCCAATCAAATATAAATTTATTCTAAATCAAGCTTCATGTTAACCTCTCATACATTTATCAAAAATGTCAAAATCCATTTTCATACAAGTAAGCCAAGCTATGTGCAAGCCATAGGCAAGCCATGAAGCCATGCATGAGCCCCATAGGAGCCATGAGAGCCATGGAATCCACTTTCCACCTCACCAAACTATTAATGGCAAGAGAGGGGATCTCTTTCTTAAACCTTTTTAAACCCTTTTTACCTTAAACATGATACACTCTAAACCATACTTTGCCACCTAATCCTTGATGTGGACTTCACTACCTTTAGTAGGTTGACTCACATGATCCTCCCAGCCCAAAACCAGAACTTGGAAGGGTGCACCAAACCCAAAATGGTAGGTTGACCCACTTGGACCCAAAGTGACCTCTCCCCTATATCATTTTAATCCAAGCCCTTTACACATGTCCATGGCCAATTGACTGCACAAACTTCCAGCCCTGACCCACCTAGACCTGAAGGTGACCCATGCCTGCCGGCCAGCCGCCTGGGTTGCCGGAAAACACCATGGCCGAGACCTTGGGAGGAGCCGAAGTTTGGAATTCCCACCGCCGAGTCGCCCCATCCCCAGTGGCCATTGCAGCTGTTCTTCTCTTGCCAAGAGCAGCTGATCCCAAGCCCTAACTCTCCCTGGGAGGCCCTCCAGCCTCTCCTATTTAAACCCCACTCCTCTCGGCCATGGAGGAGGTGCTGAACCAACCTTAAGGAAACTCTGCCAAAATCATTCCAGACCACTCTCTACACATAGAGTACTTGATCCCCACTAGATTCCAGCCCCAATTCCCTCTAACTGAGCTCAATTTTGAGTTCAAACTTCGAGCACAAAACCGGGACACTTCTTCGCAGTGGACCAATCCCCAAATTGATTGGTCCTACACCTTCACCGGACCGAGGGAAGAAGTCCACGCAGAAAGCCCCCTCTCCGGGCCACCCATCCGTTCCGGACTCCAAGCTTTGTGATCGGGCTTGGCCGAAATCATACCTAGAAAATTCACCAGACCAGGAGACTTCATCTGGAGCTTGCTGGGACCCAATCGAAGGTGACACAACGCTCAGATTGAAGCCACACTTCTCTGAGCAAAGGTATGAGCTAACTCTTTATCCCGAGCTTCTGTAGATTCTCCATTTCAAATGCCTTAATTTCAATGCATGATCATCGTATAGATGTATTCGTCTCTTCAAGACGAATCCATAGAGCACAAGAACACAAAAATCCGTTAAGTATTGAGTGAGATATTAGGGATTTAGTATGGACGGTTCTCGGGCTAGGAGGCTTGGGGACGATGAACGGATGTCGTTCATTTAATACACGCGTGGACGGACGACCAGGATCGCGCCTGATGAGGAGACGGAACGATACAGCGGGCCCCTGGAGCGCTGAGTCGGATGGCGGCGTCGAATGAGAAAGCGCCGCGTGGCTATTCGGGGATGCTAAGGTTGACGCGGCGCCGATTCGGATAAATAGAAAAATAGGGATTTTCTTATTTATTTAATTCCCTAAACTTTAAAAATGCATAACTTTGTGTAGGAAAATCAGAAAAATAAAATAAAAATACCCTCTTGCTCAGTGAACAGAGGAGAATAATGTGGAGAAGAAATAATTTAATTTCATCAAGTATTTTATTTTTAATAATTTATTTACTCTCTGCATTATTTTAATTCTCTAAGCATATAGGAAATTCACCATGGCATGAGACCATAGGGCTTTTGAAGCCTCCGAACTTGGGAATATTCCCTGAATTTTCCAAGGTCGAGGCCATCCCTACGAGAAGTTATTGATTTTTCAAATTCATGTTCGTTGTTTTGAGTATTTTAAATCCAATAATTAGCATGTTGTGAAATAATTTTAGAAAAATTTGGTGATGTCTCTTATGACCAGAGGATCCTAGGAAAAATAGGTTTTGAATTAATCCACTTGGAATAACCCTAATTGGCTTAAACACCCAAAATAGTTCCCTAATTAATTAGAGCTAATCATACATCAAATTAACTTAAAATCAATTCTCCACTAACCTTTAGGATCAGAGGAACCCACCATAAAAATTTGAAGTCAATTGGACTTGGTTAGCCCTACTAAATGGGTTGATTAAGCCATTTAGCCAATTTAAACTTTAAAAATTCATAACTTTCAAAATACTTTTCAAAAATTCACTAAATTGGTTTTGGAGCCTCTCTGATATTAGGGGAATTTAAGAAAATTAAAATTTCAATTTTCTAAAAAGTTGATTTTTTGCATTATTTTAATATTTTTAATAATTAAAAAATAATAAAAATCACAAAAATAATAAAATTCACCAAAATGTCACATTTTTAATTTTAATCACTTAGGAACAAACCCCATATTTTTCTTAGGTCTATATAATGAGATATTAAATTTTAAAGCCCTAAGGTAATTTTAAAATTAAAAAAATGTATTTTTTTGCATTTCCACTAAAATAATTCTAATAAATCAAAGAAAAATCAGAAGATTGTAAAAATTGATTCTTTGATTTCCTTGATATCAGAGAGATTTTTGAAAAATATAAAATTTATTTTTCAACCTTCATTTTATTTTTTAAATTAATTAATACTCCAAAACTCAAAATAATTATAATAAAAAGAATATAATTCAAAAAATCACCAAAATTGGTCCAAGTGGTCCTCTTATCATTAGGAATGTCTGATAATTTTCTTAAGGACAGAAACTTTCCCTTGGTCATATTATTAAATTTTCCTTGGAAATCTCTATTTTCCACCAAAAATAATTACATAAATAAATTAAATACAGAAAAATCACATTTTCTCCTCTCATGTCTTTACTGACATATGAGTGAAGTCAAATAAAAATTTTAAGTTCATTTAAGCTCAATTTAGTGAGTTATAAAATTATTAAGCTTGAAGGGCAAAATGGTAATTAAAATTTTAACCTTTAATTAAAACTTTAGGCTTAATAAAATTAAAGAGTAAAATATTTGATCCTAATCTAATTTAGATGATTGAAATTTAAATAATTAAAGGGTAGAAACATACTAAACAATTTAAAAATAATTAAAATAAACCTCAATTAAATAATTGATTAAATTTGGAAGAATAAAAAAATTTGAATTATTAAAATAGGGATATTATTAGGAAGAGATTTATTCTTTAATCTAAGAATCCCTAAATTAATCACCTCAATAATATTCAATTCCTAATTAAAATGATAATCCAAATTCAAAACTTAAAAGACTTAATCATTAAATTGAATTAAAGTTAAATTATTTAAATTGAACTCTTTTAAAATTTCAATTAAATTAATATTTTAACAATTAAAATTAAATCATCTTTAAAAAAAATATTAAATTAAAATTAAAAATAAAATTAAATTTAAATTAAATTAAATTAAATTAAATTGAATTGAATAAAATTAAATTAAAATATATTAAATTAAATCAAATTAAATTAAATTAAATTAAATTAAAATTAAATTAAATTAAATCAAGTTAAATCAAATTAAATTAAATCAAATTAAATTAAATTAAATTAAATCATATTAAGTTAAGTTAAATTAAATTAAATTAAAATAAAAAAAATAAAATCAAGTTAAAATTAAAATTAGATTAAATTAAATAAATTAAATTACAATTGAAACTAAACCAAATTAAATTAAATTAAAGTTAAATTAAATTGAATTAAAAATAACATCACCTAAGACATAAAGAATTCAAAAATAAATCTAAAATAACTTGAACACTATTCCAAACTTAAATCCATTAATCGAAATTAAATTAAATCACAAACCATTTGAACATCAATTTGCCCTCGAAAGCTTTTGTTGTCATAACTCCTAAACGTAACGTTAAATGAAATGTTACTTCCCTCATAGGATATTCAAATGTCCTAGTTCACTGGGCAAGATAACAAAACTTGAACTCCCGGACGATTAATTCATTTGTATAATTAAATTCTCTTGGACTTAAAATAATTCTAGAAATATTGAAAAGATGTTTAAGATTCGTCTTAAGCACTTCCTCGATATGATAGGATGTTTATAAGAACAATTGAACTTAATTGTTCTTTGATGAAGAAAATCATCCTCAAACCAAAACACAAGAACCTAGACGTCATAGGAAATGACTACCCATAGGAGTAGGACCTTGGTAGAAAACTATAACCCTTCCCTTAGCTTTACCTAGGAACTTGCTTTAAATGCTTAAATATTCTAATTTTGTTTTAAGTGCAGCTTGGGATGACGGGAAGACCCTCCAGGTACGCTTTTATTTTATTGCAATTTACCTTATTGTAATTTATTTGATCGCATCGCACTTACTTTTCTTGCATGATAAACAACTGTTGCATGAAAACCCACACCTTTAGGATAGTCCCTAAAACTGAAAAACAAAACTAAATTAAAAGTCATTACAAGATAAAATTCACCGCCACAATATTTCAAAATATAAAATAACTCAAAATTTAATCACAAACAGAACACAAAACTACAATTACAACTAAATTAAAACGTCTTGTTGGATGATCGGGAATACCTCGGATGATGTAACCTACGTATTGCTAACGAGATTTCCCACGGTCTAAATGAAAGTGTGGAACTCATTTAATTGAGTTTAGCAAATTCATCTGGACTAAGTGAATTCGATAAAAATAACGATGCCGAAGGATGGAACCGCGGGATCTTAACCGGTGTTGTTATAATCAACTTTAATATTTGTTTTAAATAAAACATAAAAAAAACACTTGGAAATTAAGATTTTCTCTAAACCAAAACACTTTTCTCATCTCCTGATTTATGACTTCTATAACTAAAGCTCTGCAATAAGGAGCTCGGAGCATGGTGGGCAGCACGGTCATCGTCATCAGCAAAACCTGAGTCTACCTCAGCAAAACTTTCTTAGAGTTAAATTACCAAACCATAGGACTTCGAGGTAGTTTGCCTAGTGCAACATAAACCCTCAACTCTTCGTTAGGCATTTGCATGATCAGGTCATGTAAATTAAGCCCTAACCGATCTTAGGACTCCGAGGTATATCATACAAATATAAGTCCTAATTAATTAAAATTGGCAAAATCAAAACATTAAATGAACATTAGGACTTTCCTAAATTCAAGCCAAACAATAGGATATTTGAGAAATTACCAAAGTTCGCTTCGAATCCTACCTTTCTTCCTTTGAATTCCCAAAATAAAATGTTCCAAACTTGATCCATTCCCTATTGAAATTCCAAAATTCAATCCCTTAAAAACTTAAACTTTGAGATTTTTGAGAGCAGAACTACTGATTATTAACGAGAGTTTTCTTAGGTGATTCCCGTCACTTAAGATGTAATTAACTATAGGGGCTTGCCCTTATAGAGAATTTTAAGAACCCAGATAATAGAAACCCTGCTTAATTCATTTTTATTAAGCATGGGAATTTGTCGGCTTATAAAATTGGTTCGCAGACCAAACGAATGTCACAAATCTTCTAGTTTATTTAATCGAGTCCCATCGTCAAGCAGTGTGTCTATTCTTCGGGATAGATACACGGTTTGTGGTGCGGTTCTCGTTTATGTAAACTATTCAGAATGTGAGATCAGTTTGATTTCATATCTTAAAACTTTCAAACTTAAAATTATTTTCAAAATCAAATGCTACTTTCCAAATTATATATATTTAAATTAAATTTAAAATTTAAAATTCGCCGACAATTTCTGTTAGGCGACCCCCTTTTCAAAACACATAACCTAAAAATATGCCGACAATTTCTGGCGACTCCGCTGGGGAGTGTTCCTCTCTCCATTTTTAATCAGATAGTTCTTCTTTCAAAAAATCGGTAGTGTATCCATGTCCCTAGTGGATCAAACTACTCTTCTTTCCGTTGGAATACTATGTTCATTTCTACCTTGAACAAGTATAGCCAACATTCTCTCGGATTTAGGAGCCACTGTTTAGACACCCCTAAACAGAGAGGTTTCGAGATCCTTTTACCTCATTTCTGAGGTAGGGTGGGCCCCCAATAGGTATTAGTTTAGGAGCGGTCTTGCGGGTCGAGAAGTTTCTACAAGACTTTCTCTTCCTTTTTCAGTTCCTAATCAATTCCTTTTACCCTTCCTACAACTCTCCTTCTTTTAATAATTCTCCTCCCTAACGAACAAATCTTTTCGAAAAAAAAGATAATATTCCTTTAATACCACAAATACACTAAGATAAACAGAAATGTGTTCGGACTCTTTCTATTTCGCCATAAGTTTTACGACAAGAAGAAGCACGATTCGTGGACTAACACTTGGAATCGCCCTGCGAAATGGAAGCCCCAAAGCCGATCTTCTCCTTTGTCAACGGACTGGACCTGGCCGTGTTCAAGGACGAACTGCCTGATAATGGAATCATTCGATTTGGACAAGGATTCGGGGACACCGACATCAAAATCCCCGACGTCACTCTCTTTTCACTCACAAGCAAAGTACCAGAAACAGAGAAGCCATTGATTGAGTTTAACCTCAAGTCAACTCATGAATTCCCTCCTCTGCAAAAGATTCCAACCGAGAGGAGTACTGCTCGTTCACGAAGGACCGTTGTTGCTACCCCCACTGGTCTAGTTGTCTCTGCACCTACCCCAGCTTCTGCCAGACTAAAGGGGAAGGAAATTCAGAACTGTGATGAACCTGTTACCATGGAGGGTACAGACCTTCCTATGATACCTTCTGTTTTTGAAATTGGGTCCAGCTCGAGAATTCCACCACTGATACGGACTCAGAGGAGGAACACAAGTAGAAGGATTGCTAGAGAAGCCAGAGCTGCTAAAGTTGCTTTCCTGGAGGAAATCCCAGAACTGCCCGAGTATACACCACTGTCTGAATACATACCACTTTTGGGAGGAAGTAGGTTTCATCCCCTCTCCGCCGCAGAGGATGAGGAAAATGTTCGCAAGATTGTTGCCGCATTGCCTCAACCCGTATATTATAACGATAACCGTAAGAAAAGGGCTAGAATTACGCCATTTGCTCGACTGCAAACCTTGATAGAAAAGTTGGCAAAGAAGGAAAAATGCCCTGTATCAGAGATTTTAAGAAGGATAGGGCAGGTGCCGGCCAAATCTCGTCTTGGGCCACGAGTAGAACCTGCTGTCGCTGCAGAAAAGCCAAATAAGAGAATGAAAGCTAGTCCACCTGTCGTTGTTTTAGGACTGCAAATTAGGGAGGATACCACCTTCCAGCATTTGGTCGACGGACCATCCGGTCCCGGACCTTCGCTGCTAGGAGGATGGTATGGCGTCCCACTACCGGACAATTAAGATTAAAACAACGACTCGAGAAGGAAAGTCTCGTCGAAGACTTGAGTCTAAAGAAAGTGCTACCGCAATAAAGGGGACTCATGAGAAGGAAACCCGACAGCTTATCACATGACAACTGCAAGGATGTACAGAAAAGACCACTAGAAGATGCTATGGAAAAGCTAAGAACTGATATTCGGCGATTAGCAAGGGAAAGAGAAGACAAATTCGGAGATGAGATTGATTCGTCAGAGTTCATGGATGATGAATATGCAGAAATTAACATGGTTGAAACACGAGCTTCGTCAGCTTCACAAGGTGCCCTCGCATCCGCGAAAGAGAGGAGCCGAAGTAATGAGGAGGCAGCTTCAAGAGAAAGATGATACGAACGCCCAAATGGCAAAAAGGATGGAAGAGATGGCTGTAGCCCTAGCCACTCTCCAAAGTCAGGTGCAACCCCAAAGAGAGACACCCCCAGAAGTCATTCACATTGTAGACGGAGGAAAGGAGATTACGTCTGTCAATGGGGATGATCAATTAAAGAAGGATGCGACACAAAGCATGATTTCGGAAAAGGATATCAAGAGCTTGGTGGAACAGCAGGTGCGAGAAGCCTTGGCACAATCAAAGAGCGGGACATCCATTCGGACGAGTAGACCTTACCCTGAAGAATTCGACATTGTCCAATATCCGAAAGGCTTTGTACCACCTCTGTTCAAGACCTTTGATGGAACCGGAAACCCTTGGCAGCATGTTGCACATTTTCGTGCCAGTTGTTGCAATGCCGGCGGAAGTGATGCTTTACTCTTCCGACAAATTGTCACCGACTCGTCGTGGATCGCCTTTGATTGGTATGCGGAATTACCGAACGGTTCGGTGAAGACATTTTCAGAACTAGAGAACCTCTTCATCAAGCGATTTGCCGGAGCTCAGCACCACATCACTATAGGTGATTTAGTGGTAGAGAAGCAGAAACCCAACGAAACCTTGGTGGACTACATACTTCGATGGAGGAACCTAAGTATGAAGTGTGAGCCACAGCTACAAGAACAACATGCAGTCAACATTTTAATTAAGAGCATTCATGGCCCGATAGCACTTCTCCTCAAGGGATTTACTATTAAGACTTTTGAGAAGTTGTTAAGCAAGGTCGGAAGCTTGCAAGAGGAGGCGAAGCAATTAAGTTTCACCGACAAAACAAACAAACAGAAGCCAGTGAAAACTTTTGAAAAGAAGTCTGGGATCGTCGCAGTTGTTGATAAAGGCAAGCAGCTGATACAAATACCGTCAGAACGGCCGCAGCAACCTCAACAGAATTACCAGCAACCCCGACCCAGCTATCAGTCATCTCAACAATATGAACAACCGCCTCGTCCGCAACGTACGTTAAGGGAGCTTCTGAGCAGGGAGTATCCATTCAAGAATGAGGCAGTGCTGAAAATGTTCCGCGATCCGATGAAGACTCCAGATTTCCAACTACCAGAACCTAAGAGACCAGAAGAAGTCGACAAGAAAGGTGATCCCAACTTTTTCCCTTACCATCGGATGCTTGGGCACAAGATAGAAGATTGTATTACCTTCAAAAGTTGGCTCAACGACAATCTTCGGAAAGGGAATATAATGATCCCAAAGGAGTACATGAAGGAACCCCAGAAAGGAGGTTCCGTCAATGTCATCTCGATAGATCTCATTGTTCCAATAGATCCCTATGCGACTAATGATGGATGGACTACCGCTTGGACAAAGTCTTCGAAGAAGATTTTGCATCACATCCAAACCGCTTCGGTGCGAGCCTCAATTCAGAGTTCAAAACCTGTCAAGTCGGTACTATCACTTGCAATAGAAGAACCACCTCAACAAGAGACGATTGAAGAGAAGAAGAAAATCGACGAAGAAGAGAAGATCGAGGCTCTTAAGGCTAGACTAGGTGCTGCTTATCCTAGGATAGTTGTTTCCGATTCGGGGGAGAAATCTCTCGAACCTCCGACTCCGTATGATTATCTCGCTCACTCCGGTGGGATCTTATAATGATAAGGGTTATGGCGTTGGCTACTTTTTGACTGTTTCTAACGATTACGTAACTAGCGACAATCCGGACATCGATTCCGATACAAATGACAATTCTCAAATCATACACAATCTCGACGGTCACAATGACAAAGAAGACATCCACCAAGGAGGCTACGAGAGTTCAACAAGCAATGAATCTATTTGCGAGTTTCGAGGAGCTCCAGTCACAATAGAGTTAGAACCTTCAGACTCCAAAGCTAATCCAGAAGAACCTGTCATTCCGATTCAAGAGAAGACACTAACAAACTCAATACTAGATTCAGAAGAAATTACAGAAGTTAACTTGAGAAGTGGAAGAGTTCTACCCCCGAGAATGGGTCCAAAAGACAAAGGAAAGCAGGTGGTTGTTCAGGAAGAACCAACCCCGGCAGAAGAAATACCCATTCGGGAAGAAATCGAGACACATGGAAATAAAGTGGACTACAACGTGCTAGCCCATCTTAGGAAACTACCGGCCAAGCCGAGCGTCTACGACGCTCTCATCTTATCAAAGGAGATAAGAGAAGCTCTGATCAAGGCCTTACTTGATCCAGAAATTTGCTTAGCTCAAATGAATGGAGATTCCTTAGATGAGGTTTGTTCGTTAAAGGAACAGCGAGGTGTCACCTTCACGGACAATGATCTACTACTTGGGACAGCAGACCACAACCGACCGTTGTACATTCAAGTTACAATAGGGAAGTTTACACTCTCCAGAGTATTGGTGGATCCAGGAGCATCAATCAACATAATGAATCTTCGAACGCTAGCATACTTGGAAATTGATGCTTGCGAGCTTGAAGCAGACAAAATGTTATTAAGAGGATTCAACCAGAAAGGAGAAAGAGCCCTCGGATTAATAGCACTACTAAAGAAAACCGGTGACTTAGCAAAGACAACCGCAAAATTTCACATAATTGATTCAGAAACGTCATTCAACGCTCTACTGGGCTGACCATGGATACATGAAAACAGGATGGTACCATCATCCCTACACCAGTGCATCAAATACTACGATGGAGGGGAACAGTGCATCAAAGGTGACTTACAACCATTCTCCGTACATGAAATTGGAATCCATGAAGATGCAGCTTATTATGCACCTCCGAAGAAAACAATTTTCTCCAGAGATACCATAACAAATGAAGCAAAGGAAATTCGGGATGACGAAGAACCCGAAGTTCTAGTCCAACGATCACTCACCACTCCCTTACGGCGAGATGGTGAAGGTTTCTCCACAACTCGCATCCGAGGTCGAGGCCGGGGATGAGGTCGTGACGGAGACGTTAGGACGGTTGGACGGAGGAAACCGACCATCAATGTTGATTGGGAAGATAGTTCGAAGAAGAAAAAGAAATCAAACAAGAAGCGACGACAATAAGTCGGAAGAAGCCGCAATTCAGGATCCCGCTCGAAGATGAAAAGAATGAAGAATATAAATCGATGTACGAGAAGATTAACCACTATGTACATACTATGACCCTGACCCCGATCCATTCTAATAAGATCGAGGGTATGGTGGTCAAAGAGGTACGTAGCAACGGTGTAAAGCCCATCAAATTCTACCGTGGTGCTCCTTCCTCCAAAACTGAAGACAATGTACAATTTGAAGATGTCACTTCTTCCGAATTAATGGAATTGCCTTTTGAGTGGTACTCTCCCTGTGTTCAAAATTTAATTCAACGTGGTTTCTTACCTCGACAATGGACAAAAGGTCAATCACAACATTTTGAAAATTTATGGAATAACTCTGGTCGTCCACCCAATTTAAAGCATGGTCTCGGATTCGGCACAGTAGGATCAGTTGACGATACCGAATTTTGCTTGGTTGTCACTTGCGAGTCTAATGAAAACCGCATGGAAACTACGGAAGAATTTGAAGATTTACAAATTGGAGACGCTCCACCAGAATTCGAAGAAGAGATTAAATCTACAATAGATGAGTTAACGGAAATTAACTTAGGTACTAGCGAAGAGCCTAGACCTACCTTTGTTAGCTCCTTACTTAATAAAGAAGACTCCGAAGAAATAATCAAGTTATTAAGGGAATTTAAAGACTGTTTTGCTTGGAGCTACGATGAGATGCTAGGATTAGCTCCAGAGGTCGCAGTTCATAAGCTAGGAGTGGATCCTACTTCTGTTCCAGTCAGACAAGGTTTTAGAAGAATGCGTCTAGAAATCGAACAACAAGTCATAGCTGAGGTTAAAAAGCTAATAGACGCTAAATTTGTCCGTGAAGAGCAATACCCGACTTGGTTAGCCAATGTGGTACAAGTCAGGAAGAAGAATGGTCAGATCAGAATTTGTGTGGATTTCAGAGATTTAAACAAGGCATGTCCAAAAGATGAATTCCCTCTACCGATCCCGAATTAATGATTGACATTGCTTCAACACATGAAATATTCTCATTCATGGATGGATCTTCAGGATACAACCAGATAAAAATGGCTCCAAAAGATGAAAAACTTACATCATTCGTAACGCCGATCGGAGTATATTGCTACACAATGGATGCCATTCGGATCGAAGAACGCAGGAGCAACATACCGGAGAGCGATGACAAGAATTTTTGATGATCTCATCCACAATCAAGTCGAATGCTATGTGGACGATGTGGTCATCAAAAGCAAAGTAAAGGACAACCACCTATATGATTTGAGAATTGTTTTCGAACGATTAAGACAATTTAACCTTAAGATGAATCCCTTAAAATGCGCCTTCGGCGTCACCTCCGGGAAATTCTTAGGATTCGTTGTCCGACATCGTGGAATTGAAATCGACCCAGAAAAGATTAAAGCTATCTTAGAAATGCCGCCTCCCAAAACCTTAAAACAACTACGAACTTTTTAAGGGAAGCTGGCATATCTTCGACGCTTTATCTCAAACTTGTCAGGTAGGTGTCAGCCTTTCTCGGCATTAGTTAAAAAGGACGCCAAATTTATTTGGGAAGAGAAATGCCAGAAGGCCTTCGAGGACATTAAACAATATTTAATGACACCTCCCGTCTTAGCAGCCCCGGCCTCGTGTAGACCGGCGATACTTTATACCGCGGCTTTAGACGACTCTCTCGAGCCCCGTTAGCCTGTGTCAATGATGAGGGTAAAGAAAATGCTCTTTACTACCTAAGTCGTCGTTTACTTCCGACGGAAATAAGGTATCCCGCAATTGAAAAGCATTGTTTGGCCCCGATCTTCGCCGCTCAAAAGCTCGGGCACTACATGCTCTCTCATAAGGTCAACTCGATCTCAAAATTTAATCCATCGCAATACTTGATGACTCGTCCAACGCTTTCCGGCGGACTTGCCGGATGGTCAATGATATTATCGTAATTCGATATAACATTCGTGCCTCTTCGTGCCGTAAAGGGACAAGTCTTAGCAGACTTCCTCGCAAAGACACCCTTTCACGGCGAATCTCCTCTCAATGACTATTTGCCGGATGAACAAATAATGAGTTTAGAAGACCCCGATGATCGACGTTGGGAATTATATTTCGACGGAGCATCTTCATACACAAAGACTAAGAATCACAAGTGATAGTGCCCGGTAAGGCAGGAATCAGATTAATCTTTATAACACCGGAGCGGGGGATGTTAAGATACTCCTACCACTTAACAGAGCCATGTACAAACAACGAAGCAGAATATGAAGCCCTCATAACAGGGACCGGAATTAACTATTCAAATGGGGATAACATACATCAACATCTACGGGGATTCGCAATTAATCATTCAACAGATCGCCGGACAGTACAGAATTTTAAAACCAAGACTCGAGCAATACTTCCAGTATGCCATACAGCTGTTGGAACAAATTCCAAATGTGACAATCTACAAAATTCCCAGGAAAGAAAACGCTTTAGTAGATGTGTTAGCCCGTCTCGCAAAAGAATTTGCCTGTTTGCAAGATGAGTTAGTAGAAGTGTCAGTTCACGGACGTTAGGTCCTATCACAGCTCGACATAGACACAATACACAAATCAGAAAAGAAAAAAGAATCAGCTGTAACAAAGTGATGTAAAAACACGGAAGATCTGGCGACAACCATTAATAGTACTACCTACAAACAAGAAAACTACCGGACGATAGGTCGCTAGCCCATCGGATCAAGAAAAGAACTCCGTCCTACGCATTAATAAACAACACATTATACGTAAGGTCTTTCGATCAAATGTGGCTAAGGTGCCTAAGCGGGTCCGAGGCCCGTGAAATTGTTAAAGAGGTCCATTCGAGGACTCGTGACGCTCACTCGATCGGGTCCGAAGATGAAAATGAAAATTAAAAGATTAGGGTACTACTGGCCCTCGATGATGACCAACTGCATGAAAATCGCTAAGAGCTATCACCAATGCCAAGTGCACGGAGTGGTTCTACACCAACCTCCAAATGTGTTACATCTGACAATTGCATCGTGGCCATTTGAATGTTGGGGCACAGATATAGTGGGTCCAATAGAACCACCATCTTCAAAACGACATCGCTTCATTCTTGCGGCTACAGATTACTTTTCCAAGTGGGCAAAGGCGGCTCCACTCGGAGAAGTGAAAGCACACTACGTGCTACGCTTTTCAAGAACCAAGTTGTCTACCGTTTCGGAGTGCCGTGCGGGATCATCTCGGATAATGGGTCGGCATTCGAAGCACGCAAATCAACAATTTCGTCGGGAGACACGGAATCGACCGGCGGTATTCAACAATTTACTACCCAAGAGCAAACGGCCCTGCCGAGGCTTTTAATAAAACTTTCGTTCAAATCTTAAAGAAAACTTTGGACGATAATAAGAGAAATTGGCACGAGAAGTTATTAGAAGCCTTATGGGCCTACCGTACAACCTTCGAACTCCTACTCGAAGCTACACCTTACGCTCCGGTGTATGGGTCCGGGCGAGTGTTACCCTTAGAGGTCCAGACTTCCTTCACTCGGAATCGCAAGTCGCAAACAAAATCACGACAAAAGAGAATGCCAAATTACGACTAGAAGAATTGGAAAGCCCGGAAGGAAAAGACTTGCAGCAGCAAGCAAAATTTAGAACTATACCGAAGCCAAGATGGTTCAAGCCCATGACGACCGGGTCCGCCCAAGAACCTTCAAAGTTGGTGACTTAGTTCTCGTTCTCAAGAGACCTATCCTCGCACACCGCAAGATAGGAGGAAAATTTGAACCCACTTGGGAAGGGCCGTTTGTGGTTGAAGCAGTATACTCAGGAGGCTCCTACCAGCTATTGAATTTCCAAGGAGAACGACATATGCTTCCGATCAATGGACGATACTTGAAAAAGTATTACGCTACCTGATGTTTCGAAGGAATGAATTCTTCATCCCTAGAAGCACGGGCGAAGTAGTTACTTATGACTGGGTCCGAACCCAAAAATAATAAAAAATGTGCTAAAATAAATAAAATCATGATAATAAAGTTTTCCTTGTTTTCTCTTCCATATCAAAATCTTTTTTCCGATCTTTTCCCACTTCATTCCTGTTAAATTTAAAAATACAAAAAGTAATAAAAAAAACTGTCTTTAATAAACATTTTCTTAATGTTCTTGTTCTTAGTATAGCCCCTGATCCTTTTCCTTATCTTTTCGCAGGGAAATGTCGAACGGGCGGTTGGTCCTGAACTTTAGAAATGGCGTAAGCCTTGCACTCGACGAAAAGAGGGTGAAAGATGGAGCGATAATAGAGATCGACTCGGACTTCACACCGGGACCGCAATACGAGGAAGGTGACCGGGTCCCAATCGACCGAGAGGAACCGCCCAGTCAGACAATGAATGAAAGTGGGTGGCCCGAGCCACCAATCCAACGAAGAAGAAAAGGAAAACAAACACTGAAGAAGACAAGAGAATCAAGTCTGTAGTTGCTATAGCAGAGGGCAGGCTTGTTAGCGCCGCGCCCACAAAAATTCAGGAAGTACGAAGTGCTACTCTCACAGCAACTCAGCGAAGAAATAAAAATCGCCATATCCGCAAGATGTTAACTAAACTAGCAGCGGACCAGGCGACGAGGCAGTTGCTACTGCCAATGCATATACCTCAAGGACGCCGGTTCACCAGGAACCTGAAGGAAGGAGGCCAGCTCCGAGGATAGCAAAAGAAACCAGGGAAATCTCAAAAAGATCAGAAGAAGGAAGGCTACCACGCCACCAGATAAAGTCACCAGTAATGCATAACCTTGTTGCAGATGCAACCCCGGAGGATGTCCCGACGGACACCATCCCCGAGGAGCTGAGGTATGAAGGAGAACATGAAGGGATTGAGCCATATATCCCGCAATACGTCACCAGGCCTCGCCATTTGCAGATTATTCCAGAATACGAGCTAGAAAGAATGCAGAATGTCGAGAAGAAAACTTTTGAATACTTCGAGAGAATTAGAGGCAGGAGGATCAATATACTAGAAGGCCTCGAGCTATATATAGACGTGTTCTCAGAATACGAACAATAACAAATCGTGGACTGCATCCGGGATTTGAAAAGAATGGGCCGAGCGGGCCGCCTAAGAGAAAACACTTACTTAAAACCCCGGAGATGGATGCCAGGGAAAGGGAGAATTACAATACAATGTGGATGCTGCTACAACTTCGCAGAAGACAGGAAGGGAAACCCACCAGGAATGCTCCGTCATGGCCAGGTGGATCTAATGCCATTAGTCATCAAAAGGATGGTAAAGAGAATGCTAACATGGAGGGTACTGCCAGCAGATTACATACCCAATAGTTGCATCATTAAAATTTACAAGAAGGGTGACTGCATACCCCCGCACATAGATCACCACGACTTTGTCAGACCTTTCTACACAGTTTCTTTTCTGAACGACCGTAATATCATGTTCGGATCCGACCTCCGGATAGCGAGGCCCGGAGTGAGTTCCGAGGGCCGATAAAGATACCATTACCGGTAGGTTCCGTCATGATACCGAAGGGCAACGGAGCGAGATGTCACTAAACATTGCATACCGGGAATACCAATGAAGCGGATCTCGGTTACTTTCGAAGGATGGATGACGGAAAGCACCTTATCACTTCCAGCCGTACCCGGAGCTAGAGAGCCTCCGGCCTTACGAGTCGTGAGTTACATGGAAAATATCACACCTTCAACGTACATCCATACGGCATCCTTGCCAAGGATGGCTTGGAGGGTGATGTTATTGACCATCTACCTCACTATTCAGACATGAATTTCTGACAGATACCTTTTTTGGATGGATCGACAAAGATCATACATAGTCCGTTTTGAGTCTACATGGATTGTATGAGATGTATTCCAGATCGAGTTGTATGATGTATCTTCAACATGATTGGAATGAAAGTGACCATGTCACATTTTTGGCCTTCACCTCTTTTGTGCGAGTTGACTGGGAAACACCATTAAAGTTAAATGAACTTCGAACAAAGAACAGAAAGGAAACAAAAAGAATAAAAAAAAACTTTTTTTAAAAATCTAAAAAAAATGATGAACTCCAAATTCGCATGAACATTAAATGAATGATAAATCGTTAAAATACAAACAAAATGAACATAAATTTCAAATCAAATCTCAATCAAATTCGAATTCAACCTTCCAAATTTCAAATCAAATCTCAATCAAATTTAAATTCAATCTTCCAAATCTGAAATCTAATTCGTTCTACTCTCTCACTTGTCTGGGACTGAAGCGGTTGATTCCATTAACACGGATCGAATCTGATGGCGAGGAATTGTACTCAATCCAGACCAGCAATCTCCGATCAACTCTTTTGAATGGGATATGTAACATCTACATATTCCCTCCTAATCTGTTTCTTTCCACAAAAATCTTTTACAACTTTCATGAAACTCTCGAAACACCAAAATTCCACACTTTTCAAATGAACACTACAAATCTTTACAAAATCATTTACATCAAAATCAAACTTTTGGGGTTGAGGATTTTACATCTGAGACTGCATTACTTTAGGATTCTTTCCCTATCGCAATGAAATACATCAGAATCAAATTCTTGGGGTTGAGGATTTTACATCCGAGACTGCATTGCTTTAGGATTCTTTCCCTATCGCAATGAAATACATCGGAATCAAATTCTTAGGGTTGAGGATTTTACATCCGAGACTGCATTGCTTTAGGATTCTTTCCCTATCGCAATGAAATACATCGAAATTAAATTCTTGGGTTTAATGATTTTACATCCGAGACTGCATTGCTTTAGGATTCTTTCCCTATCGCAATGAAATACATCGAAATCAAATTCTTGGGGTTGAGGATTTTACATCCGAGACTGCAGTGCTTTAGGATTCTTTCCCTATCGCAATGAAATACATCAGAAATCAAATTCTTGGGGTTGAGGATTTTACATCCGAGACTGCATTGCTTTGGGATTCTTTCCCTATCGCAAGGAAATACATCGAAATCAAATTCTTGGGGTTGAGGATTTTACATCCGAGACTGCATTGCTTTGGGATTCTTTCCCTATCGCAATGAAATACATCGAAATCAAATTCTTGGGGTTGAGGATTTTACATCCGAGACTGCATTGCTTTAGGATTCTTTCCCTATCGCAATGAAATACATCAGGATCAAATTCTTGGGGTTGAGGATTTTACATCCGAGACCGCATCGCTTTAGGATTCTTTCCCTATCGAAATGAAATACATCAGGATTAAATTCTTGGGGTTGAGGATTTTACATCCGAGACTGCATTGCTTTGGGATTCTTTCCCTATTGCAATGAAATACATCAAAATCAAATTCTTGGGGTTGAGGATTTTACATCCGAGACTGCATTACTTTAGGATTCTTTCCCTATTGCAATGAAATACATCAAAATCAAACTCTTGAAGTTAAGGATTTTACATCCAATACCGCATTACTCTGAGATCTCTCCTCGTTGCAATGATTCAATCCAATCAATTCAATTTTCTTTTAAGGTTGATGATGTTACATCTAAAATCACAAAATTCCAATTTTCATTTCAAGATTCAAATCCCTCCAAATTAATTTTAACAAAACTTCAAACTAAATTAAAACTCAAGATAAAATCTAAACTTACAAATCAAAATTTAAACTGAAACAAAATGAAATCTAAATTGAAATTCCCCCAGATCATGTGATTTGGGATTCACCTCCTTTTCCTTTCCCCAGCGGAGTCGCCATAAATTGTAGGCATATTTTTAAGTTGTGTTGTATTTTGAAAAGGGGTCGCCTACAGAAATTGTCGGCGAATTTTCATATTTTATTTAAATAAATAATTTGAAAAGTAGTATTTGATTTTGAAAATAATTTTAAATTTCAAAATTTTAAGATATGAAATCAAACTGATCTCACATCCCGAATAGTTTATTTAACCGAGCCCCATCATCAATCAGTGTGTCTACTCTCCGGGATAGATATACAGTTTGTGGTGCGGTGCTCGTTTATATAAACTATTCGGGATGTGAGATCAGTTTGATTTCATATCTTAAAATTTTTAAATTTAAAATTATTTTCAAAATCAAATACTACTTTTCAAATTAATTATTTAAATAAAATATGAAAATTCACTGACAATTTCTGTAGGCGACCACTTTTCAAAATACAACACAACCTAAAAATATGCCGACAAGGGGTGGCCTCTGACTTTGAAAAATTCAGGGAATGTTCCCAAATTCAGAGGCTTCAAAAGCCCTATGGTCTCATGCCATGGTGAATTGTATACATGCATGGAGAATCGAAATAGTGCGAGAGAGTAAATAAATAATTAAAAATAAAATACTTGATGAAATTAAATGATTTCTTTTCCATATTATTCTCCTCTGTTCACTGAGCAAAAGGGTATTTTTATTTTATTTTTCTGATTTTCCTACACAAAGTTATTCATTTTTAAAGTTTAGGGAATTAAATAAATCAAAAATACCCTAATTTCCTACTTATCCACGCGGCGCCACGCCATCCTCGGTAGCTCCGAAAGGCCACGCGTCGTCTTCTGATTTGGCGCCGCCATCCCACTCAGCGCTCCAGGGCCCTGCAGTTCACGTACCATCTCACTGTCCGGCTCAATCCATACCGTCCGTTCGATACACGCTCGATCCAACGGCTCCCAGTCATCGTCTACGACTAGTGTGCACCCATGACCGTTAACCTTCTAACCCTAATTTCTCACTCGATTCTCAACGGATTTTCGTGTTCTTTTGCTCTATGGATTCGTCTTGAGGAGACGAACACATCCATACGGTAAACATGTATTGAAATTGACTCAAATTAAATAGAGAATCTCTGTAAAGTCGGGAAGAAGAGTGAGTCCATACCTTTGCTCAGAAAAGTGAAGCTTCGATCTGAGAGTTGTGTCACCTTCGATTGGGTCCAAGCAAGCTCCAGATGAAGTCCCTTGGACCGGTGAATTGTCCAGGTATGATTTCGACCACGTACCGATTACAAAGCTTGGAGTCTGGAACAGATGTGTGGCCTGGAGAGGGGGCTTTCACTAGGGAACTCCTTCTCTTGACCTTGTGCAGGTGTGGGTGAGTTTAATTTGAATTTGGTGGAGAGTTGGGAGATGTCTTGTTTTTGGGTGGAATTTTGGCTAATAAATCGAGCTCAGTTGGTGGGGATTAGTGGCAAATTGTCACCTGGGGATCAACCGCTCTAAGTGTGGAGAGTGGTCCGGAGCAATTTTGGCGGGATTTCGGTAAGGTGCTAGTTCAGCACTCCTCATGGCCGAGAGGAGGTGAGGTTTGAGTCAGGAGAGGGTGGAGGGCCTCCCGCGAGGGGTTTAAGGCTTGGGATCAGCTGCTTGGGTCAAGGGAAGAACAACCATGGTGGCCATTGGGCATGGGGCAGCTCAGCAAGGGAGAATTGAATTTTTTGGCTCCTCCCAAGGTTTTGGCCATGGTTTTTTCTGGGGGCCTGGTGGCTGGCCGGCCAGGCACTGGTCACCATCTTGACCGGGGAGGTCAGCGCTTGGCTTGGCAATGGTGAAGTCAATTGGGTTTAGACATGTGTAAAGGAGTTGGATCAAAATGGCATGGGGCATGGCTATTTTGGCTCTAAATGGGTCAACCCATCTTTTTGGGCTAGGTGCACCACCCAAGGCTTGGTTTAAGCTGAAGAGAAAGTGATTTGGATCAGCTTGATTAGTGGGGTCAAGTCACAATCCAAGTACAATTAGGATTAAACATGGTTTAGGGGAGACATGGAAATGGTTAATCACCTTAAGGGAATGTGGAAAGGATCTCCTCCTTTTGCCCAATGTGGTAAGGTCACATGTGAACAACTCACATGGCTTGCATGTGGCTTAAGAGCGGCTTCATGGCTCACCTTTGGCTTGGGGAAAAGTTTGGTCAATTTCATGAAAAAGGTTTTTTAAATTTTGGTAATTTAGGGGTGATTTGATGGGATTTGGCATTTGGCTTGATTTGGATTTAATTTATCATGGATTTAGAACTTAGGAGATGGTTTTATCAAATGGATGATGATAGAGGATTGTCATGTGGGCTTTAGGCCTTTTGAAATTATTTTTGATGGGCTTTTAGGAAGGCTAAGGGGATGGGTCTTTAGGTTTAAGAATGAATTCATGGATGGGAATTTTGTAGAAGTTTGGGCCAAATAATTGTTGGTTTTGGTTTAGGGATATGTCATGAGTGATTTGAAATGAGTTTGGAGTGATTTGGGTTTGAATTGGGTTGGATTTGGGCCTCTTTGGTAAATGGGCCAATGTAGGTCAAATTGGGCTAACTTGGGCTAATGTTGGGCTAAGGTTGAAATTGATGTAAAATTATTGTTGGGAAATGTTTATGGGAATGTTTTAAAGATGTTTTGACTTTGGTTGGGTTTTGATTTTGGGGTTTGGGCTAATTTGGGTTAGGTTTGGGTTTAGGTCAAAATTGTGCTTTTTAGCTTTGGGTTGAATTTGAGTGGGGTTTGGGTACAAATTTTGGGCAAATCATGTTAGTGTTTCATTTGTGGGGATGTTAAGGAAGTTTTAGAAAAGGTTTGGGGTTAATTGGAGTTGAATTGGGTTAGTTTGGGCTAAGTTTGGGTCATGGGTCCAAATTGGGCTTTAAGGTCAAAATTAAAATTGGATTCAAATGTCAACCAAATTGGACTTGGATTTGGTCTAGATTGGTTTTGGGGATGTTGAATTGAAGTTTAGAATTGAATTGGACCAGAATTTGGGTCAATTGGGTAGGTTTGGTTTGACATTGGGTTCATTTTGGGTTAAAATGGGTCAAATTGGGGATTTTGACAAAAGTGTAGTAAATTGACAAAAATGGCCCATGGTGTAGTTGAACAAAATGAAATTGGGAATATTTGCGATTTTTCAGAATTTTCTGGGAATTTTCTGAATTTTTGGATTTTTGGGTCAAGAGGGGCATTTTGGGTATTTGGAGGGTATTGGGGGTATTTTTGGAATTTTGGGTATTTTTGGCTATGAATGATCAATTTGAGTAATGTGGGAATGTTTGGGATTGGTTTTGAGGAATTTTGGGTATTTGGAGATTTTTTTGGAAAATTTGGGTAATTTCAATGGTTTTGGGTAGGCTAGGCGGGTGTAGGGTCCCGGGGGTTAAAAATTGAAAATTTAGAAAATTGAAGATTGGGTAAATGTAAGTGGAATGAAATCATTTTGGTTGAGCCATGAAGCCATATCAAGCCCACATGAGCCATGAAGAGACTCATTTGAGGCATTCACTATCGTCGTTCCTAACCCTCTTAGCCAAGGGCTTAGGGGTTAAGGACCATCCATGTGAATCACCTCCATGAGTCAGGAGGTCAAGTTGGGTATGGGTGTGGTTTTAGGAGGTGTGTGAAAGTATAGTGTATGAGTGTAGTGTATGTGTAAGTCATCCCTTCACCAGACCAAGCCACCCAGGGCAGTCCTAAGGCCAAAGAGTCCTATAGGAAGTCATCCTTTAAACTTCCACATTTGATTTCAACCCTCTAGGTGATTAAGGGTTTACAATCAAGTTTGTGGAGTTTACAGGGAGTTAAGAAGTGGTTTGAATCTCTAAAAGGTGGTGGATCCCAATTCTAGTTCTCTAAGATAGTCAAAGGAAAATCCTAAGGCTAGATCCTAAGTACTAAAGAGAGAAGAGAAGACCTCATCAAAAATGAGGTCAACAGGGGATTGAGTGTAAATAAATAGGGAAATATACTTTGATGGGCGTAGAATTAGAGATTTCAGAGTGACGGTCTGAAATCCTCAATTTGGTCCTAATGTTTAGAAACTGAAGTGAGAGTTAGCTTTTAGGTGAAGGGTAGTGGGAGCTCTGGAGTGAGAGCCAGTATCCTCCCAGCCTAACGACGAATTTGGGGACTAAACTTAGGATTAGCCAATGTTCTTTATATGTTGAAATATGGGTAAAGGATAGGAATGCTCCTATTTGGCACAATACTTTTGTATCATAGATTTATGTCACAATAATCATCACATTATGAATAGAAAGGAGGAAGACTCTTTCTTGCAACTGAACTTTGTTATAAATTTAGTCTTGTGTTAGTTTAACTTACTAGAATTTAGAACGTGTTTTGGTAGAAATAGTAACTGAATCTATTTATCTTACTTTAAGAATTAAACCACTTACAATTGTGCTGTGATTCGATAAGAGATGTTTGTGCTACTCCATAAAAGTAAAGCCTCCATGTGGGATCGATATTCTAGGACTCCATTAGAGCCCTGTATTACTTGCGTTAATTGTGTGACTCACTATCATTTAAATCAATATATAAATCTAAATATGAGTTCATTAATTTTTGCAAATTAAAAAAGTCTCACCACTCAGCCCCTAGAGAGAACACGTATCAAATGAAGATCATCTATAGCTGATATAAATTTTTCGGAAGAACTTTATGTGAGCTTGGAGCTTATATTAATCTTATGCTTTTATCAACTTTCAAAAGATTGAGAATAGGAGAAATTTCACTTACATTTGTGACTCTTAAACTGGTTGATAGTTTTATCACTTATTCTAAAGGAGTTGTGGAAGATGTATTACTAAAGGTGGATAAATTTATCTTTCCTGTGAACTTAATTTTATTAGATATGGAGGAAGATGAAAAAATTTTAATTATTTTGGGAAGACCATTTCTTGTTACTGGGAGAGCTATGATTGATGTTCAAAAAGGAGAATTAACTATGAGAGTTAATGACCAAGAGGTAACTTTCAACATTCTGAAATCTATGAAGTACTCTTCAACTGAAAAAGAAGATGAGTGCTATCGAATTAAAGTCTACAATTATTTGAGAGAAGATCATTTTAGAGAAGTATTTAAAGAAAATCTGGAGTGTGAGGATGAAAATGAAAGTGAAAATGAAGATGATTTGGATGATATGAAGAATGAAAAGTTAGACTTTGTACAGGAAAATTTTGAAAGATTGGATACTATGAAAAGTTGAGATAAAAGTTTGATTCCATCTGTCATTAAACCCCATAAACTTAAGCTGAAAATTCTTCCTAATCATTTAAAGTATATGTTTTTAGTAGAATCATCTACCTTACCAGTCATTGTATCTTCGAATTTAAATGAATAACAAGAACAAAAATTATTGGAAACTTTAAAAAGATACAAAAAGACTTTTGGTTGGTCCATAGTTGATATTAAAGGAATCAGTCTTTCAATCTGTATATACGAAATTTTATTTGATGAACAACACAAACCAAGAGTTGATCCACAAAGGAGACTGAACCCAATAATGAAAGAAGTGGTTAAAAAAGAGATTTTAAAGTGGTTAGATGCTGGAATTATATATCATATTTCTGATGGTGTTTGGGTGAGTCCAATTCATTGTGTTCCTAAGAAAAGATGAGTGACTATTGATGTAAATGATCGAGATGAAATTATACCGACAAGACAACTCACTGGTTTTTGAATATGTATTGATTATAGAAAATTAAACGCCGCCACCAGAAAAGATCACTTTTATTTACCATTTTTAGACCAAATGCTAGACAGACTTGCTGGACATAAGTACTATTGCTTTCTAGATGGATATATCAGTTATCACCAAATACCTATTGCTCCTGAGGATCAAGAGAATACTACATTTACTAGTCCTTATGGAAGTTTTGCTTTTAGAAGAATGTGCTTTGGATTATGTAAAGCACTTGCAACATTTCAAAGATGTATGACGTCCATATTTAGTAAATTAATTGATGATGGAATAGAAATTTTTATGGATGATTTCTCAGGATTTGGAGATTCATTTGATGCATGCCTATGCAATTTAAAAAAAGTTTTAGAGGTATGTGAAAGAACAAATTTAGTCATATAATGAGAAAATTGTCAATTTATGGTCGCAGAAGGAATTGTGCTTGAGCATAAAATATCTGAATATGGCATGGAAGTAGATCCTGCAAAAATTCTTATTATAGAAAAATTACTACCTCCAACAACTGTGAGAGGGGTAAGAAGCTTTTTGGGACATGTAGGATTCTACAGGCGATATATCAAAGACTTTTCAAAAATTTTTAAGCCTCTATGCCAACTTTTGGAAAAAGATAGAAAGTTTGATTTTAATGATGAAAGTTTAAAAGCTTTCGATCTATTGAAGAAAAAATTAATTGCTGCACCTATAATAGTTTCACCTGATTTAGAGAAACCATTTGAATTAATGTGCGATGCTAGCAATTATGCTATTGGAGTTGTTTTAGCTCAAAGACATGACAAAATGCTTAAAGTTATATACTTAGGCTAGTAAGACTCGTCATCGTTACTCGAATTCATAGAGAAGAACAAATAAAACTTATATTTTATATATAAAAGAAAATTCATACAAACCACAAAATCAAATACAATTTATCTCTTTCTCTTCCCCAAGCAAATCCCTTGAAGTTCCTTTGAATCCTTTTTTCTCTTCTTTGCAACACTCAATTCCCTGTTTATAATGGAAAGGAAGAAGCAATCTTTCACTTTACTTCTTCTCCTTCACTCCTTGAAGAAGAATCCCTCTCAAATTCTCACTTCTACACTCTTCTCTTACAAATCCTAACACTCAACACACTCTCTACACTAACACTCTCTCCAAAACCTCTCTACAACCTCTTCATTTTGTCCAAAAACAGTTACTTATGATAGAAACAAATTCCCAAGAGTTTCCTTAAGCATCCCTTTAAAAAGTCGCCAAAACTCTTCAAATGTGAATTGCACCGACATTGGGCGCCGGCGACGCCCGATAGCGCGACGGCGGCGCTCTATCGCCCGATTATTTCCTGGAACTCTCGGGAAAATGGCGCCGGCGATGCCAGAAGCTGTTTTTCTTCATTTTGCTTCTTTTCGCTTTGAATTCATTCCTTTTCGCTTATTTTCGCTCTAATCATCTAAAATCATAGTACCTACAACAAATCATGAAAAATATCTTTCTTTAAAATGCAATATCACCAAAAATGGGTAAAATTATATAGCAAAAATAGTATATATTTTTAGTGCATCAAAATCCCCCAAACTTAATTATTACTTGTCCTCAAGTAATCTTTTTACTACATAAATATATAACTCAAGGCATTGTACTTTTCACCTGTAGGATACTAAAATTTTTCATTCAAAAGAATATATTGGTAAGACTTTTATAAAGAAATTCAGTAACTTAGGTCAACACTACAGGTATAAGAATATTCAACAATCAAGTCTAAGGGTTCTAGTTTTCTATTTATTTCAAGGTAAATAATGATTTGTCGCATTAAGAGTGCCTTGAAAGACTATATGATAAAGGATTTATGCAAACTTCAGCAGAATGTAGGCCAATACTTTAAATATAAATTCAGAAATGAAATCAAGTTCTCCCTTTAGGGTGACTCAAGTGAAGCTAATTTTTTATGCGGCATCTCCTCAAACATCTCCTCAAAAATATTTTTCTTTCTTTTTCTTTTCTTTTTCTTCTTTATTTCTTTCTTTTTGGGATTGTTTTTCAATCCTTCTTTTCTTTTCTTTCATTTTTCTCTTTTTTAATGAGGATTACTATATCTGGATAGCCTTTAATGAATTTGAACTTCACTCTCCTCTTTCTAAAGTTCAAACTTGAAACACTTCCTTACTTTATAATTAGGTATGAGCTTTATGATTCATCATAAAGTCACAATCTCTTCTTAACACACAATACTTTAAGTCTCTTAACATTTCAAAAATACAGTTTTCTTTACTTTAAATAGTTAACTATAATCAAATCCTTTCATACCAAATATCTTACTCCTATAAAATTAACCTTTATTACTAAAAACTTTCATCCAATCCTTCCATAATATTCAACTGAAAGAAAAGTTTTAGTTATCTAAAGTGAGGTTCAACTGCCAGAAGTTAGGCTAATAATTTTTGAAAATATAATAATTGAGAACAAATAAGAGTTAATATTTTTACCCTCCCCCCAAACATAAATTTTTCAATAAATTTGAAACAGTATAGAGTAAAAGAAACTAACATTTTTTGTGCTTGGATCTTAAAATCTTCAAAAGCAATTTGGTATTAGTTAAAATTTACAGCTAACAGGCATGAAACAGTTAGTAACAGTGATATAAAATTTTTAAACATTTGCAGAGTAAAGAGATATTAACTTTAAACATCTATATATCCAACAAAACAACATAACTACTAAACAAACTATCACAACACTACACAGTTCATTTAACAATTTCAACTTTTCATTACAACATAACTGTACATCAACAGGTTTACACATCATATAGAAAGTAAATAACTACTACATCACAAAAAACAGAACACATAAAAAAAAGAAAAAAAAAACAGAAACAGAAACAAACAAACTACCCATCTTCATCACCAGGTTCATCAGCAGGGTCAGCAGGATCAGGTCTATACGATGTATAGCTGGGGCAAGTTGGGAATATCACATCAGCCTCCCCCCTCATGAATTTGACCTGGGCTTCATGATAGGCAATATCGACCTCAACTCTTCTTCTCATATAATCTTCATTCACATCACTTTTAGCCTCAAACACATCCATCCTACCATGGAGTATATCCAAACTAGCACTCTGTAATCTCGGCTGCTCCATAATATCGGACAAAGTAGGGGGCTCAGACGTAGATGGAATGTCATAACTCGTAGTAGGAATATCAGTACTCCTACTCTCATCTCGTGCTCCCACATGAGACTCATAAGTACGAATGATAGTCTTTGTAATAGGTCTCAGTGGTATAACTACCTCTTAAGAATTGTTGAACTCTACTCCAGACAGTACACGCAGGGCATGAACTAGGACAGGATGTCCTAATTCTCCAGTGTTCTCTCCTCTAGCAATAGACTGAATGTTCTTGAAGACAATAGCTCCAATATCAATCTTCTTCATATTCTGAATACAATAGTTCAGAATTGCTCTATCCCTTGAAACTTCACTATGGTGATAAGAAGGTAACAAGCTTGCAGAGATGAAATAGTGCCAAACTTTAGATGCAACATTAACTTGCAAGCAGGGAAGTTAATCATCTGTTTTTTACTTACTTTCCATTCCCCTTTTCCGTCTGTCAGAAAAGCAATCACTTCCTTCATATTCGCCTCTCGGGTATCAAAATTTTTTTATTTGCAAATAAAAGGTTCCCAAGTCTGATAATATGCATTGATACACTGAGGAGTGAATTCAACCATTTTTCCTCTTACTAGCACATACTCTGTCTCAGTCCAGGGCCCATTAGCATAAAACTCTCTAACAACACCCAAAACAACATCAGCAGTAAAATAACAAAATTTCTCCCATTTTCGTTTGACAATTAACTATTCAAAAGATCCACTAGGATTGTCAAATGCTTGATCATGAATACACTTCTTATTGTAAAGGTAAGAATTAAAACAAAATTGAGCTTTAACATTGGCAAATCTTTCTTCATCATAATCAAAATTTTTCATCCCTTTACTCATCCTTGGAGCCATGTAAATTCCTAAAAATTACAAGAAAAATCTAAAAAATTCCAAATCCACAATTTAACAAATTCCACATACTATTCTAAACAAGTAAGAGCAAATTTCATCATAGGAAACGCCAAAATTTCTTCAAAAATCTCAAAATTCCAATATAAGAAATGTGAGAGATTCCTATGGTGAAAATAAAAAGTTTTTAACATAAAGTGAAGCTCTTACGAAGAGAAGTGTAGTTTCAATCTCGAAAAGCCTTCAAATCGCTTCAAATCCAAGATCTAGCAAGCCCCAGGTCTTCAAAGTTGCAAAAATAGAGGAGGAAGATGAAAGCATTGGAAAAAATCACGGGTCCCAGGGTGAAAATCGCGAAAGAAATGGGTTTTGGCCCTTTTCTGTATTTGGGCGTCGACAGTGATCTATTTTTTAAATTAGCAAAAGTCTCTAAATTTGGGCGCCAGTAAAGCACATCCTGGTGCTGCCAGTGCCAGTGCAAAAATTTTCTGGGTCCAACAATTTTTTCATAATTTCAATCATTTCATCCTCCACAATGAAATTTAATACTTTATTAAGCATCTCTTTCATCACACAAAAAATAACTAACACAACTCTTACATAAATAACACAAAACTTCACTTTTATATATAAAATCCACATTACAACATAAACGCTAATATGTTCATCAAATTAAATTATAAAATCTTAGCTTTTTAGTGTTGCAAGTGCATTACGATAAACAAACACTAAAATCTAAAAACACATAATGAAATTAAGCATAGAAAATCCAAATGCAAACTACAAAGCAAAGCAAAGCAAATACTAAACACACCAAACAAAATTAAACAAAGTAAAGCAAACACACATCAAACATAAGCAGAATCAAGTAGTCACTCCTAATTAGTCTCTGGACTATCTTCCTCTCTGTTATCTCTAATAGATTGCTGATGCATGAAGAAATTGTAGAAGGGACGAAATGGGAATTCATCAGTTGACTCCTCAGCAATCACAACATTCTTCTTCATCTGATTAATCAGGCCCAATTCAATCCGACCAGTGTGATCAAATTGTTCGTTCATCCTCCATCCTATATGATCAAATAAATTAGAAATATTATTAATGGCATTCAAAACATTCTGTACCTCTTTTTCCAACTGCTTGATTCTCTTAGTATCACTGTGGAACTTTCACGAAAGTAAAGTTGAATGGGTTGTGAAGTCTGAGTTGGTTGATCACAAGAAGATCCTTATCACCTTCATCTCCTAGTGTTTGGTAGTCATAAAGATTAGTTGGATCAATAGGCCTCCAACGAAGAAGAACATTTTCCCAACTCTCATACGGAACTTGTGATTGACTACACAATAGAAATATGGTGGACGGGTGTCCAAGCCCATATTTAGATCCAAGAACTATCAATCCCAAAACTGATTTCGCAATTATATTTCCAATATCAATCGGCTTTCTAGTTTGAATACAGAAATTCAAAATAGCACTTTCCTTGGTTACTTTACTAATTTTCAAAGTTGGAAATAACATCGCTGAAATAAAATAATGCCACTGCTTTGACACCGAATTTAAAGATGCAGAAGAGAAACTAATATATCCATTGTCTCTTACTTCGCAATCTTCATTTTCATCCGTCAAATAACGATACACATCATTCATATTATCGCTTCTCACATTAAAAAAGGAATAGTGGGAGATATGTACATTATAAATCATAAAGAGATCATTAATTCTCACAGGAGTGAATTTCACAAACCGACCTCGTACATAGACGAATCCTTGGTTGATCTCGTGAAGATTTGCATAGAATTCCTTCACAACCGGAACGATTACCTCAGCGGTAGTGTAACATAGCACTTCCCAACGCCTTTCCTTTATTATCTCATCAACTCTTATAGTAGTATTATCCACACCTCGATTAAAAATGCCTCTCTCTCTCCTTGATAATCCTCCTCTTCATCATCACCTTGTTGAATAATCGCTATGCCCCGAAACTGATAAACTTTCGTAGGTTGAAAATGTGAGATCGAGGGGTTTCTATGAAGTAGTAATCCATGGGATACGAATTAGGAAAGGAAGTTTTCATTTTCTGGAGTTTTGAAGTTTAAAATGGAGTTTAGGGAGTTATAAGGAAGAAGATCCCGCTTAAAGCTGCCAAAAATTGCATTTTGAAACTCCAAAAATCGTCAACAGGTTTTGGGCACCGGCGGCGCTCAAACCCAAAATTCTGCAAACATCTCTATAATTCGGCGCCGGCTGCACCAGTGGTAAAAAATTTCACCAAACTTCATTTGGCCCAAAATATTCTATTATCTCAATTCGATCCAATATTTATCAATTTTTAGAAGTATTTAAGAGCGATTAGGATTCCAAAATAACTATCTAAAAGCACAACTACAACAAATAACCAAACACACCACAAAGATACATATGGGTTGCCTCCCATAAAGCGCTTGGTTTAACGTCGTCAGCCGGACAAACCATTCAGTTAATCGAGATGACTCAGCATTAAAACCTCTTTGAAGTCATGTTGAAACCCGTCAAAGTAAAGCTTTAATCAATGCCCATTAACCTTGAAAATCTTTCCAGTATCAGGACCCTCAATATCAACAGCTCTAAAAGAATGAACTTTTACAACTGTAAAAGGTCCCACCCATCTAGACTTGAGCTTTCTAGGAAATAATTTTAACCTTGTGTTGTATAACAAAACTTTCTTTCCATATTGATATTTCTTTTTCAATATCTTCTGATCATGCCACAATTTCATTCTCTCTTTATAGATCCTGTCATTGTGATAAGGTGCATTTCTAATTTCTTCTAATTCATTCAATTGCATAAATCTCTTCTCTACAGTATTTTTCAAATTAAAATTCAACTCTTTTATCGTCCAATATGCTTTATGCTCCAATTCAACCGGTAAATGACAAGTCTTGTCAAACACTAGTCTATAAGGAGACATTCCAATAGGGGTCTTAAAAGCAGTCATATAAGCCCATAATGCAGTATCTAATCGAACAGACCAATCTAATTTGTGATTACTTATAGTTTTCTCCAAAATTCTTTTAATTTCATGATTAGTACTTCTGTTAAACCACTAGTCTGGGGATAATAAACAGTAGAGAATCTATGAATAAAATTATATTTCTAAATCAATCTCTTAATTTGATTATTTCTGAAATGGTACCACCATTAGTTATTATCACTCTCGGCATTCCATATCTCGCAAATATATTTTTCTTTAAAAATTTTGAAACACTCCGAACATCACATCTAGGTAAAGCAATAACTTCAATCCATTTCGAGACATAATCAACTGCAACCAGTATATATAAATTCTTAAATGAAGAAGTAAATGGTCCCATAAAATCTAATCCCCATACATCAAAAATTTCAACTTCCAAATTAAAGTTTAGAGGCATTTCATTTCTTCTAGAGATATTATCTACTCTCTGACATCGATCACATGATTTAATATATTTGTATATATCCTTAAAAAGAGTAGGCCAATAAAATCCAGATTGTAAAATCTTAAAAGCAGTTTTATTAACACAGAAATGACCTCCAAATTAAAAATCATGACATCATTGAATAATTAAATTAGTTTCTTCCTGTGGCACAGATCTTCTAATAATCAGATCCTTACACTGTTTATATAGATAGGGATCATCCCAAAAATAAAATCTTACATCATATTTAAACTTCTTTTGTTGTAGCCTTGTTAAATCACGTGATACAATATCAATCACAATATAATTCACAATATCAGCATACCAAGGCAAATTTCTTCCCATAATAGTATAAAGTTGTTCATCAGGGAAAGTTTCTATAACTTACTTCTCATATTCAAATAATTTATCATATTCTAATCTCGACAAATGATCAACTATTTGGTTATCAGATCCCTTCCTATCAACTATCATAAAATCAAATTCTTGCAGAAGAAGTATCCATCTAATCAATCTAGGTTTGGTATCCTTCTTTTGCATTAAATATTTGATAGCTTAATGTCTGTATGCACAATACTTTTAGCTCTAATTAAATAAGGTCTAAAATTTTCAAAAGCAAATACTATAGCTAATAGCTCTCTTTCAGTAGTGGTATAGTTAATTTGAGCTTCATTAAGAATTTTACTAGCATAGTAAATGACTTTGAAAACTTTATCATGCTATGCCCCAACGCTACTCTGATCGCATAATCACTAGCATCACACATAAGTTCAAATGGTTTCTCCCAATTAAGTGAAACAATTAAAGGTGCAGTGATTAATTTATCTTTCAATAATTCAAAAGCACTCAAACATTCATCACTAAAATCAAATTTTTTATCATTTTCTAGAAGTTGGCACAAAGGTTTAGTAATTTTAGAAAAATCTTTAATATATCGCCTGTAAAATCCAACGTGTCCTAAGAAACTCCTCACCTCTCTCACGGTAGTGGGCGGTGGCAATCTCTCAATCACTCTAATTTTAACAGGGTCGACCTCCATACCATATTTGGAAATTTTATGCCCAAGCACAATTCCTCCTGCAACCATAAATTGACATTTCTCAGAATTCATAACTAAATTTATTTTCTTGCAAAGCTCCAAAACTTTTGCTAAGTTTTCCAAACATATTTCAAATGAAGTCCCGAATGTAGAGAAATCATCCATGAAAACTTCTACTCCATTATCTATCATATTGCTGAAGATAGACAACATACATCTCTGAAACGTTGCAGATGCATTACACAGATCAAAAGGCATTCTTCAAAAAGCAAAGGTTCCGTAAGGGCTAGTAAATGTTACCTTTTCTTGATCCTTAGGAGTAATAGGTATTTAATGGTAACCAGTATATACATCTAGAAAGTAGTAGTACTTGTGTCCAACAAGTCTATCCAGCATTTGATCGAGAAATGGAAGAGGAAAGTGATCTTTTCGGGTGGCAGAATTTAATTTCCTATAATCAATACCAATTCTCCATCCATTAATTTGTCTTGTGGGTACATTACATTCATTCACTTCAACAGTCACTCCTCCCTTTTTCGGTACACAATCTATAGGACTCACCCAAGCACAATCCGAAATAGGATAAATAATTTCAGTATCCAGTCATTTTAAAATCTCCATCTTAACTACTTCTTTCATTATTGGATTCAATCTCCTCTGCGGATCAACTCTCGGTTTATGTTTTTCATCTAATAAAATCTTGTGCATACAAATCAAAAGACTGATTCCTTTAATATCCTTTAAATTCCATCCAAAAGACTTTTTGTATCTATTTAAAATTTCCAATAATTTTTGTTCTTGATATTCGTTTAAATCCGAAGATACAATAACTGGTAGGGTAGATGATTCTCCTAAAAACATATACTTCAAATGATTATGGAGAATTTTCATCTCAAGTTCAGGAGGTTTTATTATAGATGGAATTAAGCTTTTATCTCCACCTTCTATAGTGTCTAATATTTCAAATCTCTCCTGAACATACTCCAAATCTTCATTCTTTTTAGTATCTGAATTTTCTTCATTTTCTATTCCTTCTTCAAACATATTTCATACTCCGCTTCTTTTTCAAATATATTTTCAAAATGATCATTTCTCAAATATTCACAGACCTCCATCCTAAAACATTCATTATCTTTTTCCATTAAGGGATACATCATAGATTTCAAAATATTAAAGCTCACCTCTTGATCATTAACCCTCATAGTTAATTCTCCTTTTTGAACATCAATCACTGCTCTCCCAATAGCACAGAATGGTCTTCCCAAAATGATTGGAATTTCTTCATCTTCCTCCATATCAAGTACAATAAAATCCACATGAAAGATAAATTTTTCCACTTTCATTAACACATCTTACACCACTCCTTTAGGGTAAGTAATGGAACAATCGGCCAACTGAAGAGTCACATATGTAGGAGAAATTTCTCTTATTCCCAACCTTTTGAAAGTTGATAAAGGCATAAGATTAATACTAGCTCCCATATCACATAAGGCTCTTCCGAAAGATTTTTCACCTATAGCACACGGGATAGTGAAACTACCTGGATCTTTAAATTTTTCCAGAAGATTTCTCTGAATAATTGCACTACACTCTCTGCTAAGTGCAACAGTTTCATGGTCTGTAAACTTAGCAAAGTCAGACATCTATTCTAATTCTTCAACAAAAGGAATATTTATCGTTGATTTCTTAAGGATCTCCAAAAATTTTCCAAATCTGTTATCCCTATTTTGTTGCTTCAATCTTTGAGGAAATGGAGGCTGTGGGTTTTCAACAGTAATCTTCATTGGTTCAAGATGATATTCCATGTCTGGATAAATCTTGTTTAAACCTTTTTCAATATCCACCTTCTCCTTTTCTATTTCAACTTCTTTTTGTACTCTTGTCTCCAATTTCTTTCCACTCCTTAATTGAATAGCCTTAAGTTATTCATTGTTTTAATCTTTTGGATTGATCTCAACATTACTTGGAAGTGTTCCAGAAGGTCTATAATTAAGTGCAGTGAAATATGCCCCAATTGATTTTCAATATTTTTTATTGCAACACCTTGAGCTTGTAATTGATTTCCCATATTCAGAATCATTTCTTAAGTAGACAACTTCTTATCCTTAAATTGTGGGTTACTATTGAATCCAGGAGGATAAGATGGTCTAAAATTGGTATTTAGCTTTACCTAGGTATTTCTTGCAAAAATATGTTTAAATGCCTTAACATGTGTTTTAAGTGTAGCTTGGGATGACGGGAAGACCCTCTAGGTACACTTTTACTTTATTGCAATTTACTTTACTGCAATTTACTTACATGCACTGTACTTTACTTTTTCTTGCATGTTAAATAAGACTGTTGCATGAAAACCAAAACCTTTAGGATAGTCCCTGAACTGAAACCAAAACTAAATTAAAAGTCATTACAAGATAAAAATTCACTGTCACAACATTCCAAAATATGAAACAACTCAAAATTTAATCACAAACAGAGCAATAAAACTACAACTTTAACTAAATTAAAACGTCTTGTTGGATGATCAGGAAAACCTCGGATGATGTAACCTTCGTGTTGCTAACGGGATTTCCCACGGTCTAATTGAAAGTGTGAAAGTTTAGCAAATTCATCTGGACTAAGTGAATCCGATAAAAATAACGATGCCGGAATGATGGAACCGTGGGATCTTAACAGGTGTTGTTATAATCAAATTTAAAATTTTTTTTAATTAAAACATTAAAAGCACTTAGATTTTAAGATTTTCTGTAAGCCAAGACACTTTTCTCATCCCCTGATTTTCACCTTCTAAAACTAAACCTCTGCAACAACAAGAAGCTTGGGGCACGGTGGGCAGCACAGCCATCTTCTTCAGCAAAACTCGGGTCTGCATCAGCAAAACATCCTTATAATTAAACAACAAAGCCATAGGATTTCGAGGTAGTTTGATTAGTGCAACATAAATCCTTAACTTTTAATTAGGCATTTGTATAATCATGTTATGCAAATTAAGCCCTAACCGATCTTAGGACTCCGAGGTAGTCGTTTGATACGACATAAACCCTCACATCTTCGAGGCTATTTGTGTGATTATGTCATGCAAACATAAGTCCTAATTAATTAAAATTGGCAGGATTGCAACATTAAATAATTTTCTTAAACTTGAAGTCAAACAATAGGATAGTGTGGGAAGTTGCCAAGATTCTTCTTGAATTGTCAACTTCTCCTACTCCTCTTCCTTTGGACTCCTAAAATAAATTGTTCCAAATTCGAGCTAATCCCTATTGAAATTTCCAAAACTCAATCCTTCGAAAACCTTAAACTTTGAAATTCTTGAGAGCAAAATCATTGATCATTATCGAGAGTTTTCTTAAATGATTCTCGTCATTTAAGATGTAATTAACTATAGGGGCTTGCCCTTATAGGGAACTTTATGAACCAGGTAATATAAACCCTGCTTAATTTCTTTGTATTACGCAGGGGAACTTGTCGGCTTATAAAATTGGTTCGCAGACCAAATGGATGTCACAAATCTTCTAGTTTATTTAATCAAGTCCCATCGTCAAGCAGTGTGTCTATTCCTTGGGATAGATGCACAGTTTGTGATGCGGTGCTCGTTTACATAAACTATTTTGGATGTGAGATCGGTTTGATTTCATATCTTAAAATTTTCAAACTTAAAGTTATTTTCAAAATTAAATGCTATTTTCCAAATTATATATATATATATATATATATATATATATATATATATATATATCTAAATTAAATTTAAAATTTAAAAATATGCCGACAATTTCTGGCGACTCCGTTGGGGACTAGTTTCCCTCTCCATTTTGATTAGATGGTTTTGCTTTCATAAATCGATAGTGAGTCCATATCCCTAGTGGACCAAAACTATCATTCTTCTGTTGGCATACTACGTTCATTTCTATCTTGAATGGGTATAACCAACTTCTCTCGGATTTAGGAGCCACTGTTTAGACACCCCTAAACAGAGAGGTTCTGAAATCCTTTTACCTCTTTTCGGAGGTGGGGTGGACCCCCAGTAGGTGTTAGCTTAGGAGCAGTCCTTCGGATTGAGAAGTCTTACGAGACTTTCTCTTCCTTTACAATTCTGAATCTGATCCTTTACCTTTTCTATACCTTTAAACATTCCATTCCTAATAAATAAATCCTTTAATAAACGACTCTTTTAATAAACAAATCCTTTTAAAATCATAAATACATGAACGAAAATGTGTTCAGACTCTTTCTTTTTCGTCCTAAGTTTTGCGACAAAAGGAAGCATTATTCGGGACTAATACTGAGAATCTACCACTACAGAAAATGACTGCACCAAATTTAATTTTCTCCTTCACTAATGGAATGGACTTCGCCGTCTATAAGGATGAGCTGCCTGACAATGGGATCATCCGTTTTGGACAAGGATTCGACAATACAGATATCAAGTTCGCTGACGTCACACTCTTTGCACTAATGGACAAAGTGTCAGAAACTGAGAAACCCCTGATTGAGTTCAACCTGAAATCGACTCAAGAATTCCCTCCCTTGCAAAGGGTTCCAGCTGAAAGGAGTACTACTGTTCGTAGGAGGACTGTTGTCTCTACCACCACCGGTCTAGTCATCTCTGCACCTACCCCAGCTTCTGCCAAACTAAAGGGGAAGGAAATCCAAGTCTGTGATGAGCCTGTCACCGTGAAGGGTACAGATTTTGCTACAATACCGTCTATTTTTGAGATTGGGTCAAGTTCAAGAGTTGCACCCCTAACTCGGACTCAAAGGAGAAATAAAAGCAGAAAGATCACCAAGATCGAGAAAGCCAAAGCTACTGAAGTTGCTTTTCTAGAAGAAATTCCTGAGGAAAGAGAAGAACTGCCTGAGTATATACCTCTGTTGGAAGGGAGCAGGTTTCACCCTCTCTCTGCCGCATCCGATGAAGAGGATGTCCGAAGGATCGCCGCTGCATTACCCCGACCTGCATACTACAGTAATTACAAAAGGAAAAGGGATAAGACTATGCCATTTGCTTGACTGCAAGCTGTGATAGAAAGATTGGCAAAGAAAGAAAGATGCCCTTTGTTAGAAATCTTAAGAAGGATGGGACAGGTGCCAGTTAAATCCCGCCTCGGACCGCGAATAGAGCCTGTTGCTGCCGCAGAGAAACCAAAGAAGAAGATAAAAGCCAGTTCACCCGTTGTTGTATCGGGTCTGCAAATTAGGGAGGATACCACCTTCCAGCATATAGCCGACAGACCATCCGATCCTAAGCTTCCAGCTGCAAGAAGGATGGTATGGCGACCTACTACAGGCGAGCTAAGACCAAAATAATGTCCTGAGAAGAAAAGTCTCATCAGGAAACTTGAATCAGAAGAAAGTGCTACTGCAATAAAGGGGACTCCCGGAAAGGAAGTTCAACAACCGTCACGTGACAATTGCGAGACCATGCGGAAAAGGCCACTGGAAGATGCCATGGACAGGTTAAGGACCGACATCTGACGGTTAGCAAAAGAAAGAGAAGAAAAACTAGAAGATGAAGTTGATTCATCAGAATTTATGAATGACGAGTATGCTGAAATCAACATGGTTTAGACGCGAGCATCATCAGCTTCCTAAGATGCTCCAGCAGTTGTAGAAAGAGATGAACTGGAAGTGATGAGAGCACAACTTCAAGAGAAGGATGATACAATTTCCCAGATGGCAAAGAGGATGGAAGTGATGGCTGCCGCTTTAGCCACTCTCCAGAGTCAGGTTCAGCCTCAGAAAGAGACACCCCCAGAGATTATCCATATTGCAGATGGAGGAAAAGAGATCACATCTATCAACGGAGATGAACAACCAAAGAATGATCCTGCACAAAGCATGATTCCCGAAAAGGACATTAAAAATATAGTAGAACAGTAGGTGCGAGAAGCCCTAGCACAATCTAAGAGAGGAGCATCTATTCAGACGGGTAGACCTTACCCCGAAGAGTTCGATGCAGTCCAATACCCGAAAGACTTCTTACCACCTCTGTTTAAGACTTTTGATGGAACCGGAAACCCTCGGCAGCTAGTTACACATTTTCGTGCTAGTTGTTGCAATGCCGGTGGGAGTGATGCTTTACTCTTCCGACACTTCGTCAGCAATTTATCAGGGATTGCCTTCGACTGGTACGCAGGATTGTCGAACAGTTTAGTAAAGACCTTTTCAGAACTAGAGAATCTCTTCGTTAAGCGGTTTGCCGGGGCTCAGCACCACATCACTATCTGTGATCTAGTGGTGGAGTGACACGCCTAAAATATATATGTTTTTTGTTATATCATTTTACTTATTTTTTGATGATATTACACTTTAAAGGAAGGTATTTTGTATGTTTTTTGGTTTTAGGTACAAGAAATGGCGATTGGAGCAAAAAGAAACAAAAATGGTGCAATTTGGAGCAAAAACGAGCAAGAAATGAAATTCTGCCCTGACACCTTTCGATAAGTCTTTAGATGCTTAATCTCTTTTATACTTTTTGCATATTTTTGAATGAGATTACACTTTAAAGAAAGGTTGTTTTTATATTTATTTTGTAGGGCGATCTCTTACGAACGCAACGCAACTGAAACGGGGTGAAACGGAGCTAAAACAGGGCCAAACGGAGCTAAACGGTGGAGCTGCTCAGAGCCATCTCACCGACGGCGAGATCGATCTCGCCGACGGTGAGATTTTCTCAAGACCACCGAAAAGTGGCCGAAAAGCTCTCCTACAGCGAGCTCGAACTTGCCGACAGAGGCCCAGACGACTACGAACCGACTTTTGGCGGTTTTGGGCCAATATTCGACGTATTTGGACGCTTTTTCTAAGGGGTGCGTAAGAAACTCTTGGGAATTCGTCCAAACTCTTTAAAAATGGCGAATATAGGTTAGAAAAAAAGATATTAAGAGAAGATTAGAGAGAAAAAATTGGAGAAAAACTTAGAGGAATGTTTAGGATTCTTAGATTAAGAGTAGGAATGTAGATTTCTACCCTTTTGGAGAGATCGGAGAGGAGATTTTCGAGAGAATTTGTAAGGGATTGTACGAGCATTGCATGGATCGACGGGAGACTTTGTGGGAGAGATCTTCCTCTTTCTTTCAAAGGGAAAAAGCTAAGTATTGTTCTTCATTATCTTATGATTTTGTAAACATTTATGTAGTGGATTTGCTTTGTTTAAATGAAGTTTCCTTTGCGTTTTCTTCGTGCTTTGTGACGTATTCTCTTACTCTTTCTTCTTCTTTGGAAATAGTGACATGAGATGATTATGCCATTATTTTCAATTTACTTTTCTTTTCTAATGAGTAGAATTCATGCTTAGGATTTTGTGATGCATGTTAGAAGTTAATTTAGATATAAATGTGATGGTTTTTACTTGCACTTCATTTACATTGCAATTAAGTCCTGTTGTAATGTTAAAATTTGTTGTGAAAACATACGATCCGAGAGGGCTATGCTTTCTACAACTAAGTACGAACCACATTTAAATTTCATGAATGGTGAAGTTCATAGAAGTTGAATGCAAATAAATAGGAAATAATATTAATCGGGCGTAGAATCGGAGATTTTAGAGTGACAGAGCTAAAATCCTTAATTCGGTCCTATCGTTCGAGTGCCGAAGTGTAGATGTTAGCCCTCAGGCGAGGGGAACGTGGGAGCTCCGAAGTGGCAGCCAGTATCCTCCCAACCTAGCCGCGATTCGGCAACCAAACATAGGATTAGCCAATGTTCTTTATGCCCTGGACCAAAGGGTAAAGAATAGGATTGCTCCTATTCGGCACATACAATATTAAATGCATCTCAATCCTATACATTATCTATTTCATTACATAAGAATAGTAGTTTTTAATATCTCAAAATTCTCCAAACCAATTCATTAAGAAAGGGTTATCTTTAAAATTATTATTTGCACTTAGTTATAATTAGTATTACATTTAACACTTGCATTTAGGAGTAGTTTTTAGATAAAACACAATTTTAATCGACATTCCAAACTAAGGACTATTAGTAGTAGACTAGAATTTGACTAAAGACCTCTTACTTCACTTCCTCGTGGGATCGATACTCGGGGTTTTTAAAGAAAACTCTATATTACTTGAAACGATACGTATACTTGCGTAGTACCCCTAGTGTGTAAAACATTTTCTAATTTTTATATCATTTAAGATTTTGCACACTAGCCGCTATTTATAAATCGGGTCAAGTTTTTGGTCATCTTTTAGAAGTTAATTTACTGCGTAATTGCGGGTCGGGTCAAGTTTTTGGCGCTGGTTCCGGGGAAGCTTCGGTAAGAACTTTAGGAGAAATTTTAGTTGAAAAAATTATACTTAGACTTGGAAAACTGTAGTGTCTTAAAAACTATTTTTGTGTGAAAAGTGTTTTCTATATGAAAAAGTGTTGTGAAAAATTTGTTTATGTAAAAAATATGGTGTTCGTGAAAATGTTTGGTAGTGTTGAATATATTTCATCTATTATTTGTTTAATTGTTAATGTATTATTTGTTGTGTTACGTATGCAAAATAATGGATATGTAGGACTTGTGCCTTATGATCCCGTATTTGAAGAAAATAAAAAAATAAAAATACAGAAAGGACTCGAAAAACTAGAAATAGAAATGAAAAACTTTCATGATAATAACTTGGAAAATCATCATAAATCATTGAGGGATTACATAAATCCTACGATAGATGAAATTCACTCTAGTATACAAAACCCTTTCGTAGAAGCTGACTCATTTGAAATAAATCCTGAGATTATCCAACTGGTGCAGAATAATCAGTTTGGGGGAACTCCTTCGGAAGATCCCTATTCACACTTATCAAATTTTCTAGAACTTTGTGTTACATTTCGTTATAACGGTATGTCAGACGATGCTGTTAGGCTAAGGCTTTTTCCTTTCTCACTAAGGGATAAAGCTAAAATGTGGTTATATTCTTTAGCACCTGGTTCTATTAAAAATTGGGAGGAGTTAACACAGAAATTCTTAGCTAAGTATTTTCCACCTTCAAGGACTACTCAACTCAGAAACGATATTATCTCATTTTGTCAGTATGAAGGGGAATCAATATACGAAGCATGAGAAAGATATAAAGAACTCCTAAGAAAGTGTCCACACCATGCTCTGCCCGATTGGTTAATCATTCAAACGTTTTATAATGGGTTAGTAGGATCCCTTAGTGTCTATAATCGATGCTACCGCCTGGTGGATCATTAATGTCAAAATCATTCGATGAAGCGTATGCATTAATCGAAGAAATGGCTACAAATGAATTTCAATGGCCCTCTACAGAGGGTAAATCATAAAAATGTAGCTAGTGTTCACGATACGGATACGATTACAATTCTTGCATCTCGCATTGCCGCAATATCAAGGAAGTTGGACCAATTTGGAATGAACCAACCTCAATTTACTCCCGTAAGTGAGGAAAGTTCATTAGGGCCTATAATTGATTCTAAATTATCATATGAGACTTTAAATACCATAAACAACCCGTACTCTAACTTTTACAACCCAGTATTGGGAGAACCATCCAAAATTTATCTGGAATCATACTACTAATGGTGGAAACCTAAAATAGGAAAATAATCATGCAAATCCTAATGGAAGTTGGAATAACCACGGGAACACAAACTATAGACTTTCATATCCACCGGACTCTAACAATGATCAACAATCTGATGATAAGAAAATATCTATGGAAGAAGTGGTATTGCAAATGGGAAACCAGTTGCAAAGTCAAAATGCTACGATTAGAAACATAAAGAATCAACTGGGACAAATTGCTAATTCACTTAGTAATAGACACCAAGGAACACTTCTTAGCAACAATGAGATCAACCCTAAAGAGAACACTAATGAACAAATAGAAGCTGTCCAATTAAAAAATGAAAGAGAGATAGAGGATGTGGTTAGAAAAGAGAAAGATGTTGTGAGAGAAACATCAGAAACTAAAAGACTCGAAGAACATGTTTCTAAGGATCTGAAAAAATTAATATCTCCAACTAAAATCAATTTGGAAAAACCACCACCTCCATTTCCTCAAAGACTTAGACAGCATGAATTGAATAAAAAATTTTCAAAGTTCATGAAAGTACTTAAGAAGTTGACGATAAATATTCCTTTCACTGAAGCTTTGGAACAAATGCCAAGTTATGCAAAGTTTATAAAAGATATATTAAACAAGAAAAGAAAATTTGGGGATTATGAGACAGTTGCACTAAGTGAGGAGTGCAGCGCTATACTTCAGAAAACTTTTCCTCGGAAACTTAAAGATCCTTGTAGCTTTACAATTCCTTGTGCAATTGGAGAAAAAATATGTGGAAAAGCTTTATGTGATTTAGGAGTGAGCATTAATGTGATGCCTCTATCTATATTTAGAATGTTAGGTTTAATCGATATTTCTCCCACTACTATAACCCTTCTGTTAGCTGATCGATCTATCATTTATCCAAAAGGAGTTATAGAAGATGTGCTTGTTAAAGTGGATAAATTTATCTTTCCTTTGGACTTTATTGTATTAGATATGGAGGAAGATAAAGAAATTCCAATTATTTTAGGGAGACCTTTCCTTGTTACTTAGATGCGAAAAAAGGAGAGTTGAGTATGAATATTAGTGACCAAGAAGTTACTTTTGATGTATTAAAGACTATGAAATTTCCAGCTGAGAGAAAAGATGATGATTGTTTTTGGATGGATAAAATTGATTATCTAAGTAAAGAACATTTCCAAGAAAGTTTTGAGAGTAAGTTAACAAATGAGATTGAAATAGACTTTCATGATGAGTCGAAAATGTTATGTAAAGAAGACTGTATGTATGTTCAGGAGAGGTGTGAAATGATGGACGCTACCAAAAGTAGTAAACTTTTAGTTCTATCTCTTGAAAAATCTCATGAACATAAGATGGATGTACCCCATACAATTTTAAAGCCTATCTATTTAGGGAATTCATCTACACAACCAGTCTTTATATCTTTAGATTCGACTCAATCACAAGAAAGACCTGAATTGAATGACGAACAAGATAAAATTATTGAACTAAGACTTGGAAGAGAATTTGATGATAAATTTTAAAAGAACTTTGAGTTGAGAAAAGAGGATAAGGATATTGGAAGACCATTGGAAGAAATTCCTACGAAATTAGAAAAACCTATTTCCTCAACTAAGATAGATCCTCCATCATTTAATAATTATAAAGTGGAAGAATTGGAAGATAACTTGAATCATAAGAGTGACATAGAAGAATTTGATCTTGAATCTGAATTATTTAAAGAGAGTTTGATCCAAAATTTGGAGGATATTGAAGTATCTTATAAAGATCCATTTCTTATCAATTTCAAGGATGATATTAATATGCAATTTCAGAAAATGAATAGAAGAATATTGGATCTAGAAAGAAATATGAGGAAAAATAATATAAATCTATCTGAAAAGGAAGAGCTGAATGAAAAATTAAAATTTGAAGATTTTATAGAATTCCCGGATCCGAAAAGATTGGGCGATTGATCGAGGATTACTTAAATGGAATTTTGATCCAGGTGGAATCATATGTCGGGCTAATGACGTTAAACCAAGCGCTTTATGGGAGGCAACCCATAGTTATCAATGTGTTTTGATTTAGTGTGCTTGAGAGTCATGATTGTTAGTGATATATTATATTTGCTTTATAGTGGATTGATCAGTTTGATTGTTGTTGGTAGATGTTTGGATTATTAGTAGTTTGATTTGATCTTTGTGTGTCATGAGGGAGGTGATTCCTTAACTTCTTATTATGGCTAGAATTGATCTCTTGTAGTAATTGGATTAACGAGTCCACTGTGACTTGGGTCTTGTTGACCTCATTTTTGATGAGGTCTTCTCTTCTTTTTTTTAGTACTTAGGATCTAGCCTTAGGCTTTTCCTTTGACTATCTTAGTGGATTAGAATTGGGACACACCACTTAGAAATTCAAACAACTTCTTAACTCCCTGCAAACTCCACAAACTTGACTATAGACCCCTAATCACCTAGAGGGTTGAAATCAAATGTGGAAGTTTAAAGGATGGGTTCCTATAGGACTCTTCGGCCTTGGGATCGCCCCAGGTGGCCCGGTCTAGTGAAGGGCTGACTTACACACACACTACACTTATACACTACACTTTCACACACCTCCTAAAACCACACCCATACCCAACTCGACCTCCCGACTCATAAAGGTGATTCACATCGATGGTCCTTAACCCCTAAGCCCTCGCTAAGAGGGTTAGGAACAACATGGTGGATGCCTCAAATGAGTCCCTTCATGGCTCATATGGGCTTGATATGGCTTCATGGCTCAACCAAAATGATTTCATTCCACTTATATTTACCCAATCTTCAATTTCCCAAATTTTTAATTTTTGACCCCCGAGACCCTACCGCCTAGCCTACCCAAAACCCTTGAAATCCTCCAAAATTTTTAAATCACCCAAAATTCCTCAAAACCAATCCCAAACATTTCCAAATTACTCAAATTGATCATTCATAGCCAAAAATACCAAAAATTCCAAAAATACCTCCCAATACCCTCCAAATACCCAAAATACGCCTCTTGACCCAAAAATCCAAAAATTCCGAAAATTCCCAAAAAATTTCAGAAAATCCCAAATATTCCCAATTTCATTTTGTTCAACTACACCATGGGCCAATTTTGTCAATTTACCCCACTTTTGTCAAAACCCCCAACTTGACCCAATTTAACCCAAAGTGAACCCAATGTCAAACCAAACCTACTCAATTGACCCAAATTCTAGTCCAATTCAATTCTAAACTTTAATTCAACATTCCCAACACTAATCTAGACCAAATCCAAGTCCAATTTGACTGAAATTTGGGTCCAATTTCACTTTTGGCCTTAAAGCCCAATTTAAACCCAAACCTAACCCAAACTCACCCAATTCAACTCCAATTAACCCCAAATCTTTTCCAAACCTCCCTTAACATCCTTAAAAACAAAACAATAACATGATTTGCCCAAAATTTAGACCCAAACCCCATTCAAATTCAACCCAAAGCTAAAAGGCCCAATTTTGACCTAAAACTAAACTTAACCCAAATAAGCCCAAACCCCAAAATCAAAACCCAACCAAAGCCAAAAACTCTTTAAAACACTCCCATAAACATTTCCCAACATTTATTTTACATCAATTTCAACCCTAGCCCAACATTGGCCCAAGTTAGCCTAATTTGACCTACATTGGCCCATTTACCAAAGAAGCCCAAATCCAACCCAATTCAAACCCAAATCATTCCAAACTCATTTCAAATCACTCATGACACATCCATGAACTAAACCCAACATTTGTTTGGCCCAATCCTTCACAAAATTCCCATCCATAAATTTATTTTTAAAACCAAAAGCCCATTTTCTTAAACCTTCCTAAAAGCCCAAATTTCATGCTAAAGCCCATATGATAAATTCTTCTCATCATACCCTTAATTAAAATCAATCCCTAAGTTTCAAAACTCATCATGAATCCATTCCAAATTAAGCCTCATACAAATTACCATCAAAATACCAAAATTTTCTTAAATCCATTTCCATGAAATTGACTCAACTTTTCCCAAGCCAAAGATGAGCCATGAAGCCATGCATGAGCCACATGAAAGCCATGAGAGCCTCTTTACATGTCACCATACCACTTTGGGCAAAAGGAGGAGACTCTTTCCTTAATTCCTAAAGGTGATTAACCACTCCCATGATTCCCCTTAACCATGCTTATGCCTAATTGTGCTTGGATGGTGACTTGATCCTACTGATTATGCTGAGCCAAATCACTTTCTCTTCAGCCTAAACCAAGCCTTGAGTGGTGCACCTATTCCAAAGGGATGGGTTGACCAATTTGAGCCAAAATGAGCCCTCTCCCATTCTATTCTAATCCAAGCCTTTTACACATGGCATTTGCCAATTGCCTACACTAAACCCCAGCCCTGCCCCACCTGAACAAGATGGTGACCGATGCTCGGCCGGCCGCCCACTGTGTCGCCGGAAAACACCATGGCCGAGACCTCGGGAGGAGCCAAACTTTGGAATTCCACCTCGCCGAGCTGCCCCATGCCCAATGTCCACCATGGTTGTTCTTCCCATGCCCGCAGTAGCTGATCCCAACCCTCGGTCATCCCCGTGAGGCTCTCCAGCCACCTCTATTTAAACCCGACCCCTCACGGCCATGGAGGAGAGTTGCACAAACCTTGCCGAAACTCTGCCAAAATTGTTCCAAACCCTACTCCATACTTAGAGCAGTTGATCCCCAATGTCAATTTGCCCTAATCCCCACCAAAAGAATCCAATTTCTTAACTGAAATTTCACCCAAAACCAGGACACTTTGCCACAGTGAGCCAATCCTCAAATTGACTGGTCCTACACCTTCACTGGACCAAGAGGAGAAGTTTCCCACCGAAAGCCCCATCTCCGAAGCCACCCAGGTTGTTCCGGCCCTCCAAGCTTTGTGATCGGCCGTTGTCACTTTCATAGCTAGGCGATTCACCGGACCAGGAGACTTCATCCGGAGCTTGCCGAGATCCAATCGAAGGTGACACAACCCTCGGATTGAAGCCACACTTCTCTCGAGCAAAGGTATGAGCTAATTCTTCATCCCGAGCTTCTGGAGCTTCTCCATTTCAAATGCTTTAATTTCAATGCATGATCACCGTATAGATGTGTTCGTCTCTTCAAGACGAATCCATAGAGTACAAGAACACGAAAATCCGTTAAGTATTGAGTGAGATATTAGGGATTTAGTGTGGACGGCTCTCGGGTGAGGACGCTTGGGGACGATGAACGGATGTCGTTCATTTAATACACGCGCGGACGGACGGCCAGGATCGCGCCAGATGAGGAGACGGAACGATACAGCGAGCCCCTGGAGCGCTGAGTCGGATAGCGGCGTCGAATCAGAGAGCGCCACGCGGCGTTTTGGAGCTGCCGAGGTTGACGCGGCGCCGCGTGGATAAATAGAAAATTAGGATATTTTCTGATTTATTTAATTCCCTAAACTTCAAAAATCCATATCTTTGTGTAGAAAAATCAGAAAAATAAAATAAAAATACCCTCTTGCTCAGTAAACAGTGGAGAATAATGTGGAAAAGAAATCATTTAATTTCATCAAGTATTTTATTTTTAATGATTTATTTACCCTCTGCATTCTTTTAATTCTCCATGCATATAGGAAATTCACCATGGCATGAGACCATAGGGCTTTTGAAGCCTCTAAACTTGAGAATATTCCCTGAATTTTCCAAGGTCAGAGGCCATCACTATGAGAAGTTATTGATTTTTCAAGTTCATGTTACTGTTTTGAGTATTTTAAATCCAATAATTAGCATGTTGTGAAATAAATTATAGGAAAATTTGGCAATATTTCTTATGACTAGAGGACCCTAGGAAAAATAGGTTTTGAATTAATTCATTTAAAATTACCCTAATTGGCTTAAACACCCAAAATAGGTCCCCAATTAATTAGAGTTAACCATACATCAAATTGACTTAAAATCAATTCTCCACTGACCTTTAGGATTAGAGGAACTCACATTAAAAGTTTGAAGTCAATTGGACTTGGTTAGCCCTACTAAATGGGTTGGTTAAGCCATTTAGTCAATTTGAACTTTAAAAATTCATAACTTTCAAAATACTTTTCAAAAATTCACCAAATTGGTTTTGGAGCCTCTCTGATATTAGGGGAATTTAAGAAAATTAAAATTTTAATTTTCTAAAAAAGTTGATTTTTTTGGTATTATTTTAATATTTTAATAATTAAAAAATAATAAAAATAACAAAAATAATAAAATTCACCAAAATGTCACATTTTGAATTTTAATCACTTAGGAACAAACCCCATATTTTTCTTAGGTCTATTTAATGAGATATTAAATTTTAAAGCCCTAAGGTAATTTTAAAATTAAAAAAATATATTTTCTAGTATTTCCACTAAAATAATTCTAATAAATCATAAAAAAATCAGAAAATTGTAAAAATTGATTCTCTGATTTCCTTGATATCAGAGAGATTTTTAAAAAATATAAAATTCATTTTTCAACCTTTATTTTATTTTTAAATTAATTAATACTCCAAAACTTAAAATAATTATACTAAAAATAATATAATTCAAAAAATCATCAAAATTAGTCCAAGTAGTCCTCTGGTCATTAGGAATGTCTCATAATTTTCTTAAGGACAGAAACTTCCCCTTGGTCATATTATTAAATTTTCCTTGGAAATCTCTATTTTCCACCAAAAAAAATTATATAAATAAATTAAATATAGAAAAATCACATTTTCTCCTCTCATGTCTTTATTGACATATGAGTGAAGTCACATAAAAATTTAAAGTTCATTTAAGCTCAATTTAATGAGTTATGAAATTATTAAGCTTGAAGGGCAAAGTGGTAATTAAAATTTTAACCCTTAATTAAAACTTTAGGTTTAATAAAATTAAAGAGTAAAATATTTGATCCTAATCTGATTTGGATGATTGAAACTTAAATAATTAAAGGGTAGAAACCTACTAAACAATTTAAAAATAATTGAAATAAACCTTGATTAAATAATTGATTAAATTTGGAAGAATAATAAAATTGGAATTATTAAATAGGGATATTATTATTAGGAAGAGATTTGTTCTTTAATTTAAAAATCCCTAAATTAATCATCTCAATAATATTTAATCCCCAATTAAAATGATAATTCAAATTTAAGTTTCAAAATGTTAAAGGACTTAATCATTAAAAATAAGTTAAAAGTTAAATTATTAAACTCTTTTTAAATTTTCAATTAAATTAAAATTTAAAAAAATAAAATTCAATTAAATAAAAGATTAAATTAAATTAAATCAAACAAATTAAATTAATTTAAATTAAATTAAATTAAATTGAACAAATTAAATTAAATTGAATTAAATTTAATCAAAATTAAATTAAATTAATTAAATAAAATTAAATTAAAAAAAATAATTAAATTAAATTAAATCAAATTAAATTAAATCATATTAAATTAAATTAAATTAAATTAAATTAAATTAAATTAAAAAAATAATAATAAAAATTAAGTTAAAATTAAAATTAATTTAAACTAAATAAATTAAATTAAAATTGAAGCTAAACCAGATCAAATTAAACTAAAGTTAAATTAAATTGAATTAAAAATAACATCACCTAAGACATGAAGAAATTAAATATAAAACAACTTGAACACTATTTCAAATTTAAACCCGTTAACTGAGATTAAATTAAATCATAAACCACTTGAACACCAATTTGCCCTCGAAAACTTTTATTGTCATAACTCCTAAACAGAATGTTAAATGAAGTGTTACTTCCCTCATAGGATATTCAAATGTTCTAATTCACTGAGTAAGATAACAACAAAACTTGAATTCACGGACGATCAATTCATTTGTATGATTAAATTCTCTTGGACTTAAAAAAAATAATCCTAGAAATATTGAAAATATGTTTAAGACTCGTCTTAAGCACTTCCTCAATATGATAGGATACTTATAAGAACAATTGAACTTAATTGTGCTTTGATGAAGAAAATCATCCTCAAATAAAAATACAAGAACCTAGACGTCATAGGAAATGACTAGCTATAGGATTAGGAATTTGCAGTAAAACCATAACCCTTCCCTTAGCTTTACCTAGGAACTTGCTTAAATATTCTAAATTGTGTTTTAAGTGCAACTTGGGATGACGGGAAGACCCTCCGGTACGCTTTTATTTTTTCGCAATTTACCTTATTGCAATTTATTTAATCGCATCGCACTTACTTTTCTCGTATGATAAACAATCGTTGCATGAAAACCCACACCTTTAGGATAGTCCCTAAAACCGAAACCAAAACTAAATTAAAAGTCATTGCAAGATAAAATTCACCGCCACAACATTTCAAAATATAAAACAACTCAAAATTTAATCACAAACGAACACAAAACTACAATTACAACTAAATTAAAACGTCCTGTTGGATGATCGGGAATACCTCGATGATGTAACCTACGTGTTGCTAACGGGATTTCCCACGGTCTAAATGAAAGTGTGGAACTCATTCAACTGAGTTTAAGCAAATTCATCCGGACTAAGTGAATCCGATAAAAATAACGATGCCTGAATGATGGAACCGCGGATCTTAACCGGTGTTGTTATAATCAACTTTAAGATTTGTTTTAACTAAAATACTAAAAACACTTGGAAATTAAGAAATTTCTCTAAACCAAAACACTTCTCTCATCCTTTCGATTTATGACTTCTATAACTAAACCTCTCGCAACAACAAGGAGCTTGGAGCACGGTGGGCAAGACGGCCATCTTCGTCAAAGAAACAACTCTACATCAGCCTAAACATTCCTAGAATTAAATAACTAAGCCATAGGACTTCGAGGTAGTTTGCCTAGTGCAACATAAATCCTCAACCTTTTGTTAGTGCATTTGCATCGCAAATTAAGCCCTAACCGGTTTTAGGATTCCGAGGTAAGTCGTCCGATACGACATAAACTCTCACATCTTCAAGGCTATTTGTGTGATTTTATCATACAAATATAAGTCCTAATTGATTAAAATTGGCAAAATCAAAACATTAAATAAACATTAGGACTTTCCTAAATTCAAGCCAAACAATAGGATAGTCGGGAAGTTACCGAAGTTCGCTTTGAATCTGTGATTTCTCCTACCTTTCCTCCTTTGAATTCCCAAAACAAAATGTTCCAAATTTGATCCATTCCCTATTGAAATTCCAAAATTCAATCCCTTGAAAACTTAAACTTTGAGATTCTTAAGAGCGTAATTATCGATTATTATCGAGAGTTTTCTTAGGTGATTCCCGTCACTTAAGATGTAATTAACTATAGTGGCTTGCCCTTATAGTGGAATTTTCAAGATCCTGTGTAATATAAACCTTGTTTAATGCTTTCATATTAAGCTGGGATTTTGTCGGCTTATAACATCTGGTTCGCGGACCAAACGGATGTCACGAGCCTTTCTAGTTTATCTAATCGAGCCCCATCATCAAGCAGAGTGTGCCTATTCTTCGGGATAGTATACACGGCTTGTGGTACGGTGCTCGTTTATATAAACTATTCGGGATGTGAGATCGGCTTGATTTCATATCTTAAAACTTTCAAATTTAAAATTATTTTCAAAATCAAATACTACTTTTCAAATTATTTATTTAAATTAAAAATTCGCCCACAATTTCTGTAGGCGACCCCTTTTCAAAATACAACACAACCTAAAAATAAGTCGTACAGGTCTCACCCAGACTTAAGTTTTACAAGAGAAATCATGAATTTCAAACATTGATAATTCCATCTTAATTTGTTACTTCCTTTCTTCAACTTTATTTTCATTAGATAGGAGTCATGAACCTATTTGATGAATACCATATGGATGATCTCACACTATCTTTATAACTGTTAGAGGTGCTTAATTATAAAGATTAGGTGATGCCTGAGATTGGTGTCCGGAAACCAATTTATCAGGGGTAATCTTATCTTTGAGATTATAATCTATAATATCATTTGAAAGTACATAATTTACTAGTGTAGTGATTCCGTTAGAAATTGAAGGTAACATAGTGAGATAGGATGAGTTAAATGATGAAATATCCTCATTTATCATTTGTGTTTCGTATTTATTATATGTGTGTTTATATTTGTGTTACAACTTTATTTACGTCTCGAAGAACATTTTATATTCCCTTGCCGATACCTCGCTATACTAGTTATACTTTGGTTTAGTTAATTTCATTCCGGCATGATTAGTTTAGATTTACTTTCTGCCGCATATTGTTCGTCCTAATGAATACTTGTAAATGGTTTTGATAGTACATTTGTGGTAGATAGAATTTCTAAATTATTTTCTTCCTGCTTATATTTTCTGTACTAAATGCTATATATGTTAAAAATTAAGTTTGGGGGTAGGAAGAAAAATAAAATTTTGATATGAAAATACTTCCTTTTAGTGTAATTTTATTACAAGTATATTTTAGGCTAGATTTACTTTCTCCTGTAGTCATTTTATCCTGATTATGCATGAATATGAATTTGATAGAATGTTGTAGTAGTAAGTATATTCAATCTTTACTTTTTCTTCCTGCTATATTTTATGAAATTAATTGCAAAATATTTTACAATTTAAGTTTGGGGGAAAGAAAAATATTAACTCTTATTTGTTCTCAATTGTTATATTTTCAAAAAAAAAAATTAACATAACTTCTGGCAATTGTACCTCGCTTGAGATAACTAAAACTTTTTATTTTAATTGAATATTATGGAAGGATTGGATGAAATTTTTGTAGTAATAAAGGTTAATTTTATAAGGGTAAGATATTTGGTAGGAAAGAATTTGATTATAGTTAACTATTTAAAGTAAAGAAAACTGTATTTTTGAAATATTAAAAGACTTAAAGTATTATGTGTTAAGAAGAGATTGTGACATTATGATGAATAATAAAGCTCATACATAATTATAAAGTAAGGATATGATTTAAGTTTGAACTTTAGAAAGAGGAGAGTGAAGTTCAAAATCATTACAGGCTCTCCAGATACAATAATCCTCATATAAAAAAAATAAATAAAGAAAAAAAAAGAGAGTGAAAAAAAGGGATTGAAAGTGATCCCGAAAGAAAGAAAAAAAAAAAAGAGAAAGAAAAATATTTATGAGGAGAAACTTGAGGAGATACCTAATCAAATATTGGCTTCAGTTGAGTCACTCTAAAGGGAGAACTTGATTTCATTTCTGAATTTATATTTATAGTATTGGCCTACATTTTGATAAAGTTTGCATGAACTCCTTTTTCACATAGTCTTTCAAGGCATTCTTAATGTAACAAATTATGGTTTATCTTGAAATAAATAGAAGACTAGAACCCTTAGACTTGATTGCTGAATATTCTTATACTTGTAGTGTTAACTCGAGTTACTAAATTTCCTTCTAAAAATCTAACCATTATATTCTTTTAAATGAAAAATTTTAGTGTCTTGCGGTGAAAATTACATAGCCTTGAGTTATATTTTTATGTAGTAAAAGTGTTACTTGAGGACAAGTAACAGTTAAGTTTGGGGGTATTTGACACGCCTAAAATATATATGCTTTTTGCTATATCATTTTACTTATTTTTTGATGATATTACACTTTAAAGGAAGGTATTTTGTATGTTTTTTGGTTTTAGGTACAAGAAATGGCGATTGGAGCAAAAGGAAACAAAAATGGTGCAATTTGGAGCAAAAACGAGCAAGAAATGAAATTCTGCCCTGACACCTTTCGATAAGTCTTTCGATGCTTAATCTCTTTTATACTTTCTGCATATTTTTGAATGAGATTACACTTTAAAGAAAGGTTGTTTTTATTTTTATTTTGTAGGTCGATCTCTTACGAACGGAGCGCAACTGAAACAGGGCGAAACGGAGCTAAAATGGGGCCAAACGGAGCGAAACGGTGGAGCTGCTCAGAGCCATCTCGCCGACGGTGAGATCGATCTAGCCGACGGCGAGATTTTACTGAGACCACCGAAAAAGTGGCCGAAAAGCTCGCCGACAGCAAGCTCGAACTCGCCGATAGCGGCCCGGACGACCACGAACCGACTTTTGGCGGTTTTGGGCCAATATTCGATGTATTTGGACGCTTTTTCGAAGGGGTGCGTAAGGAAACTCTTGGGAATTCGTCCAAACTCTTTAAAAATGGCGAATATATGTTAGAAAAAGAGAGATTAAGAGAAGATTAGAGAGAAAAAATTGGAGAAAAACTTAGAGAAATGTTTAGGATTCTTAGATTAAGAGTAGGAATGTAGATTTCTACCCTTTCGGAGAGATTGGAGAGGAGATTTTTGAGAGAATTTGTAAGGGATTGTACGAGCATTGCATGGATCAACGGGAGACTTTGTGGGAGAGATCTTCCTCTTTCTTTCAAAGGGAAAAAGCTAAGTATTGTTCTTCATTATCTTATGATTTTGTAAACATTTATGTAGTGGATTTGCTTTGTTTAAATGAAGTTTCCTTTGCGTTTTCTTCGTGCTTTGTGACGTATTCTCTTACTCTTTCTTCTTCTTTAGAAATAGTGACATGAGATGATTATGCCATTGTTTTCAATTTACTTTTCTTTTCTAATGAGTAGAATTCATGCTTAGGATTTTGTGATGCATGTTAGAAGTTAATTTAGATATAAATGTGATGATTTTTTTACTTGCACTTCATTTACATTGCAATTAAGGCCTGTTGTAATGTTAAAATTTGTTGTGAAAACATACGATCCGAGAGGGCTATGCTTTCTACAACTAAGTACGAACCACATTTAAATTCCATGAATGGTGAAGTTCATAGAAGTTGAATGCAAATAAATAGGAAATAATATTAATCGGGCGCGGAATTGGAGATTTTAGAGTGACAGAGCTAAAATCCTTAATTCGGTCCTATCGTTCGGGTCGTCGAAGTGTAGAAATTAGCCCTCGGGCGAGGGGAACGTGGGAGCTCCGAAGTGGCAGCCGGTATCCTCCCGGACTAGCCGCAGATTCGGTAACTAAGCATAGGATTAGTCAATGTTCTTTATGCCCGGACCAAAGGGTAAAGAATAGGATTGCTCCTATTTGGCACATACAATATTAAATGCATCTCAATCCTATACATTATCTATTTCATTACAAAAGAATAGTAGTTTTTAATATCTCAAAATTCTCCAAACCAATTCATCCAAAAAGGGTTATCTTTAAAATTATTATTTGCACTTAGTTATAATTACTATTACATTTAACACTTGCATTTAGGAGTAGTTTTTAGATAAAACACAATTTTAATCGACATTCCAAACTAAGAACTATTAGTAGTAGACTAGAATTTGACTAAAGACCTCTTACTTCACTTCCTCGTGGGATCGATACTGGGGTTTTTAAAGAAAACTCTATATTACTTGAAACGATACGTATACTTGTGTAGTACCCCTAGTGTGTAAAACATTTTCTAATTTTTATATCATTTAAGATTTTACACACTAGCCGCTATTTATAAATCGAGTCAAGTTTTTGGCCATCTTTTGGAAGTTAATTTACTGCGTAATTGCGGGTCGGGTCAAGTTTTTGGCGCCGTTGCCGGGGAAGCTTCGGTAAGAACTTTAGGAGAAATTTTAGTTGAAAAAATTAGACTTAGACTTGGAAAACTGTAGTGTCTTAAAAACTATTTTTGTGTGAAAAGTGTTTTCTATATGAAAAAGTGTTGTGAAAAATTTGTTTATGTAAAAAATATGGTGTTCGTGAAAATGTTTGGTAGTGTTGAATATATTTCATCTATTATTTGTTTAATTGTTAATGTATTATTTGTTGTGTTACGTATGCAAAACAATGGATCTGTAGGACTTGTGCCTTATGATCCCGTATTTGAAGAAAATAAAAAAATAAAAATACAGAAAGGACTCGAAAAACTAGAAATGGAAATGAAAAACTTTCATGATAATAACTTGGAAAATCATCATAAATCATTGAGGGATTACATAAATCCTACGATAGATGAAATTCACTCTAGTATACAAAACCCTTTCGAGAAGTTGCTTTCGAGAAGTTGCTTAGCAAGACCGGGAGATTGCAAGAGGAGGCAAAGCAGTTAAGTTTCGTGGACAAGAACGATAAGCAGAAACTGTTAAATCATTTGAAAAGAAATCTGGAATCGTCGCAGCAGTAGATAAAGGCAAGCAGCCGGTGCAGATACCGCCAGAACGACCACAACCCAGTTATCAACCACCGCAACGGACTTACCAACAACCACCACAAATCTATCAGCAACCTCAGCAAGGCTATCAGCAACCTCGTCCGAGCTATCAGTCGCCTCAGCATTATGAACAACTACCTCATTCATCAATTGCCTTGAGAGAACTTCTAAATAGAGAATATCCATTCAAAACTGAAGCAATAGCGAAGATGTTTCGTAGCTTAATGAAGACACCAGATTTTTCAGCTGCCAGAGCCCAAGTGGCCGGAATAAGTCAACAAGAAAGATCATCCAAACTATTGCCCTTACCACCGGATGCTTGGACACAAGATAGAGGATTGCATCACTTTTAAGAGTTGGCTTGATGACAATCTCCGAAAAGGGAACATAACGATCCCAAAGGAATACATGAAGGAACCCCAGAAAGGAGGTTTCGTCAACGTTATTTCAACGGATCCCATTGTTCACCGATGATGGATGGAGTACCGTCTAGACAAAGTCATCAAAGAAAATTTTTGATCATATCCAGACCGCTTCGGTGCACGCTTCGACTCAGATTTTAAAACCTGTTTAGCTATCACTTGTGATTGAAGAACCACCCTAGAAGGAGGAGAAGATCATGGAAGAGAAGAAGACTGAGACTCCAAAGGGTAGACTAGGGGCTGCTTATCCTAAGATGGTTGTTTCTGATTCGGGGGAGAAATCCCTCGAACTCCTGACTTTGTATGATTATCTGCTCACCCCGGCGGGATCTTATAATGATAAGGGTCATGGCGTTGGCTACATTTTGACTGTTTCTAACGATTACGTAACTAGCGACAACCGGCTTAATCTGGATCTCAATTCCAATACAAATAACGATTCTCAAATCATACACAACCTCGATGAACAAGACGGAGAAGATGTTCACAAAGGAGGCTACGAAAGCTCGACAAGCAACGAGTCCATTTGTGAATTCCGACGAGCTCCGATCACGATAGAATTAGAACCATCAGATACCGAAGCAACTTCAGAAGAGCCAGTTGTTTCGATTCAAGAGGAGACACCGATAAATTTAGAAGAGATAACAGAGGTCAATCTAAGAAGCAGAAAAGTTCTACCCACGAGAATGGGTCCAAAGGATAAAGTAAAGCAGGTGGTTGCTCAGGAAGAGTCAACCCCAGCAGAAGAACTGCCCATTCGGGAAGAAACCGAGGAACATGGTTATAAAGTGGACTACAACGTGCTAGCCCATCTTAAGAAGCTACCAGCCAAACTAAGCATATACAACACTCCGATCCTGTCAAAAGAGATGAGGGAAGCTCTGATCAAGGCTTTACTTGATCCAGAGATTTGTTTAGATCAAATGGCCAGTGATTCCTTCGACGAGGTTTGCTCGTTAAGAGAACAGCAAGGTGTTACCTTCACGGACAATGATCTATTACCGGGAACGATCGATCACAACCGACCGTTATACATTTCAGTCACTATTGGAAAGTTTACGCTCTCCAGAGTGTTGGTTGATCTGATAGCATCAATCAACATAATGAATCCTCGGACGCTAGCATATTTGGAATTTGGTGCTCGCAACCTTGAAGCAGACAAGATGTTATTAAGAGGCTTCAATCGAAAAGGAGAAAGAGCTCTTAGATCGATAACACTACTAATGAAGACCGGTGATTTAGCAAAGAAAACCACAAAATTCCACATAATTGATTCTGAGACATCGTTCAACGCTCTACTGAGTCGGCCATGGATCCATGAAAATCGGATGGTACCGTCGTCTCTGCACCAGTGCATATTGTATTATGAAGGAAGCGAACAGTGCATCAAAGGTGATTTTCAACCATTCTCCATACACGAGATAGAAATTCATGAAGATGCCGCCTACTACGCCTCCGAAGAAAACAATCTTTTCCAGAAATACCATACCAAATGAAGCATAAGAAATTCAAGACGATGAAGAACCTAAAGTTCTAGTCCAACAGTTACTCACCACTCCCTTACGGCGAGATGGTGAAGATTTCTCCAGAACTCACACCCGAGGTCGAGGCCGGGGACGAGGACGTGGAAGAAACGTTGGAACAGTTGGATAGAAGAAACCGGTCATCGATGTTGATTGGGAGAAAGAAGAAGAAGAAATTGAGAAAGAAGCAGCGACAATAAGTCAGAAGGAACCACAATTCAAGATTTCTCTCGAAGATGAAAAGAATAAAGAATATAAATCAATGTACGAGAAGATTAACCATTATGTACATACTATGACCCTGACCCCGATCTAATCAAATAAAATCGAGGGTATGGTGGTCAAGGAAGTGCATGGTGGTGGTGCTAAGACGATCAAGTTTTACAGTGGTGTTTCTTTTTCCAAAACTGAAAGTGATGTACAATTTGAAGATTTTACTTCATCTGAATTAATGGAACTACCTTTTGAGTCGTACTCTCCCTGTGTTCAAAATTTAATTCAACACGGTGTATTACCTTGATGATGGACAAAAGGCTGATCACAACACTTTGAAAAGTTATGGAATAATGCCGGTCGGCCTCCCAATTCAAAACATGGTCTCGGATTCGGCACAGTAGGATTAGTTGATGATACGGGATTTTGCTTGGTTGTCACTTGCGAACCTAATAAAGACTGCTTGGAAGCTTCAGAAGACCTCGAAGATCTACCAATCGGAGACACTCCACCAAAATTTGAAGAAGAAATCAAATCTACAATAGACGAGTTAACGGAAGTTAACTTAGGTACTAGCGAAGAGCCTAGGCCTACCTTTGTTAGCTCCTTACTCAATAAAGAAGACTCTGAAGACTTAATCAAGCTATTAATGAAATTCAAGGACTTTTTTATTGGAGTTACGATGAAATGCCAGGATTAGCTCCAGAAGTCGCAGTTCACAGGCTAGGAGTGGATCCTACTTCTGTTCCAGTCAGACAAGCTCCCAGAAGAATGCGTCTAGAAATTGAGCAACAAGTATTAGCCGAAGTTAAGAAGCTAATAGACGCTAAATTTGTCCTTGAAGAACAATACCCAACTTGGTTAGCCAACATGGTACCAGTCAGAAAGAAGAATGGTCAGATCAGAATCTGCGTAGATTTCAGAGATTTGAATAAAGCATGTCCAACGGATGAATTTCCACTACCAATCCTAGAACTGATGATCGACATTGCTTCGATGCATGAAATCTTCTCATTTATGGATGGATCGTCAGGATACAACCAGATAAAGATGGCACCAGAAGACGAAAAGCTCACGGCATTCAGAACGCTGATAGGAGTGTATTGCTACACAGTAATGCCATTCGGACTAAAGAATGCATGAGCAACATACCAAAGAGCGATGATGAAGATTTTTGATGATCTCATTCACAACCAAGTCGAGTGCTACATGGATGATGTGGTCATCAAAAGTAAACTGAAAGAAGATCACCTGTATGATTTGAGAATTATTTTTGAGCGACTAAGACAATTTAACCTTAAGATGAATCCCTTAAAATGCGCCTTCGGCGTCACCTCTAGGAAATTCTTAAGATTTGTTGTCAGACATCGCGGGATTGAAATCAATCCGGAAAAGATTAAAGATATTTTAGAAATGCCTCCTCCCAAAACTTCGAAACAACTATGATCCTTTCAAGGGTAGTTGGCATATCTTCGACGCTTTATCTAGAACTTGTCAGGTAGGTGTCAGCCCTTCTCGGCATTGGTTAAAATGGACGCCAAATTTGTTGGGATGAGAAATGCCAGCGGGCTTTCAAGGACGTTAAGCAATATTTAATGACACCTTCTGTCTTAGCAGCCCCAGTCTCAGGTAAACCGTTGATACTTTATACCGCAGCTTTAGACGATTCTCTCGGAGCCCTGCTAGCCCAGGTCAATGACGAGGGAAAAGAAAACACTCTCTACTACCTAAGCCATCGTCAAATCCCGACGAAAGTAAGGTATCCTCTGATTGAGAAGCATTGTTTGGCCCTGATCTTTGCCGCTCAAAAGCTCAGGCATTACATGCTTTCTCATAAGGTCAACCTTATTTCGAGAGTTAATCCGTTGCAATACTTGATGACCCGACCGACGCTTTCTGGCAGACTTGCCAGGTGGTCGATGATACTATTGCAATTCGACATAACTTTCGTTCCTCTTCGCACCGTAAAGGGACAAGTCCTAGCAGATTTCCTCGCAGCACACCCTTTGCCGGTGGATTTGCCTCTCGACGATGATTTGCCTGATGAGCAGATAATGAGCCTAGAAGACCCTGATGATCGACGTTGGGAATTATACTTTAACGGTGCGTCCTCAGCACAGAAGAACAAAGAATTGCAAATAATAATGCCCGGTAAGGCAAGAATCGGACTAATCTTTGTAACGCCGGAGCGGGGAATGTTAAGTTACTCCTACCACTTAACAGAACCGTGTACAAACAACGAAGCAGAATACGAAGCCCTCATAACAGGACTGGAATTAACAATTCAGATGGGAATAACGGACATCAACATCTACAGAGATTCTCAGTTGATCATTCAACAGTGTCGCAGGACGATACAGTAATTTTAAAGCCAAGGCTCGAACAATACTTTCGATATGCCATGAAATTGTTGGAACAAATTCCAAACGTAACAATCTACAAGATTCCCAGAAGAGAAAATGCTCTTGCAGATGCGTTAGCCCGTCTTGCAAAGGAATTTTCCTGCTTGCAGGATGAGTCAGTTGAAATGTCAGTTTAGGAATGACAAGTCATATCACAACTCGACATGGATAGAGTACACAAATCAGAAAGAGCAGAAGAATCAGTTGCGGTAATAACAGAAAATACAGAAGATTAGCGGCAGTCATTAATAGACTACTTGCAAACAAGAAACTTACCGAACGATAAGTCATTAGCCCATCAAATCAAGAAAAGAACTTTGTCTTACGCATTAATAAACAACACGTTATATAGAAGGACTTTCGATCAGATGTGGCTAAGATGCCTGAGCGGATCCGAGGCTCGTGAAATTGTCAATGAAGTGCATTCAGAACTTTGTGGCGCTCATCAGTCGGGTTTGAAAATGAAAATGAAGATTAAAAGACTAGGGTACTACTGGCCCTCAATGATGACTGACTGTATGAAAGTTGCCAAAAGTTCTCACCAGTGCCAAGTGCACGGAGTGGTTCTACACCAACCTCCAAATGTGCTACATCCGACAATCGCGTCGTGGCCATTTGAGTGTTGGGGCACAAATATAGTGAGTCTGATAGAACAGCCTTCTTCAAGAGGACATCGCTTCATTCTTGCAGCTACAGACTACTTTTCTAAATGGGCAGAAGCTATACCACTCAGAGAAGTGAAGGCACACCATGTGCTACAGTTTTTTAAGAACAAAGTCGTCTACCTTTTTGAAGTACCGCACAGAATTATCTCAGATAACGGGTCCGCATTCAAAAGTACAAAGATCAACAATTTTGTCAGAAGACACGGGATCGATTGGCGATACTCAACGATCTACTACCCAAGAGCAAATGGCTTGGCCGAGGCTTTTAATAAAAATCTAGTTTAAATTTTAAAGAAAACTTTGGACGACAACAAGAGAAATTGGCACGAGAAGTTGTTAGAAGCCTTATGGGCCTACAGGATGACTTTTAGGACTCCTAGTCAGTCTACGCCTTATGCTTTAGTGTACGTGTCCGAGGCCCTCTTGCCCCTGAAAGTTCAGCTTCCATCACTACAAATTGCAGTTGTAGAAAAGATCACTACGGAAGAAAATGCCAGACTACGACTGGAAGAGGTAGAAAGCTTGGAAGGGAAAAGACTTTCAGCACAGCAGAATTTGGAACTATATCAAGCTAAGATGATCCAGGCCCATGATAAATTAGTCCGTCCCAGTACATTCAAAGTCGGTGACTTAGTTTTGGTTCTTAGAAGACCTATTCTTGCACATCGCAAGATAAGTGGTAAATTTGAACCAACATGGGAAGGGCCATTCGTGGTCGAGACAGTCTACTCAGGAGGTTCCTACCTGCTTGTGATTTGCCGTGGAGAACGACCCATGCTTACAATCAATGGACGGTATTTAAAGAAGTATTACGCAACCTGATGTTTCGAATGGTGGCCTCTAAAGTAGAATCTTATCCCTAGAAACACGGGTGAAGTAATCACTTTGTGACTGGGTCCGAACCCAAAAAAAAAAATGGATGATAAAAAAATCTCATCAACAAAAATGTTAAAAGAAAACATGGGAAATCGTAATAATAAAATGTCAATCTTTCCTTTTAAATCCATTCATTCCTGATATTTTCTCATCTCTTCCTACTTTCTTTAAATTTAAAAGAAGTGAATAAGAATTTTTAAGTGTTTTTCTTATTGTTCTTGTTCTTAGTACAACCCCTGATCCTTTCGTTGTTTTTTCGCAGGGAAATGTCGAACGAGCGGTTGGTTCTAAACTATAGAAATGGCGTGAGTCTAGCACTTGATGAAAAGAGGGTGAGGGATGGAGCAGTGATAGAAATTGACTCAGACTTCACACCAGCCGGCTTACAATACAAAGAAAATGATTGGATCCCAATTGATCGAGAAGAACTTCACAGCCAGACAGTGATGAAAATGGGTGGCCCAAGCCACCAATCCAGCAGCAAGAAAAGAAAAGCAAACACCGTGCATGTAACCAGAGAAGATAAGAAAATTAAGTCCGTGGTTGCCACAGCAGAGGGTAGGGTTGTCAGCACCGCACCCGCAGAAATTCAAAGAGTAAGGAGAGCTACTCTCACTGCTACCCAGCGAAGAAATAAGAACCGTCGCATTCGCAAAAATGATGACCAAGTTAGCGAAGATCAACATAAATAGACAATGGATACCGTTAGTGCAAATGCTCCAAGGAGACCGGTTCGTCAGGAACCATAAAGAAGAAAGTCAACTCCAAGAAAGTCAGAACATATAAAAGAAGTACCAAGAAAAGTAGAAATAGAGTCAGTACCTCGACGCCGAGCAGATGTACCGGATCCAAAAAGTTTTCTTGCGAAAGCAACCCCGGAGGATGTCCCTACAGAGGCTATCTCCGAGGAGCCGAGACATGCAGAAGAACGTGCTGGGGTTGAGCCATACATTCCGCAGTATGTTACTAGACACCGAGGACTTCAGATAATCTCGGAATACGAGCTGGAGAAAATGCAACTAGTTGAGAAGAAAACCTTTGAATACTTTGAAAGAATTAGAGACAAGAGGGTCAACATCTTGGAAGAACTCGAGCTGCATACAGATGTATTCTCATATTACGAGCAACAATAAATTGTAGACTGCATCCTCGAATTACAGAAAATGGGTTGAGCTGACCGCCTGAGAGAGAAGACCTATTCAGAACCCCGAAGATACATGCCAGGAAAAGGAAGAGTTACAATCCAATGCGGAAGTTGCTACAATTTTGCCATAAACAGAAAAGGAAATCCACCAGGGATACTCCATCGCAGTGAGGTGGATCCAATGCCAAGAATCATTAAGAGAATGGTGAAAAGAATGATAACATGGAGGGTATTGTCTACAGATTGCATACCCAACAGCTGCATTATTAATATCTATAAGGAAGGCGACTGCATACCTTCACATATAGACCATCATGAATTTGTTAGACCCTTCTGCATAGTGTCATTCGTCAACCAGTGCAACATCATGTTCGGATCTAACCTCCGGATTGCAGGCCCCGGTGAGTTCCGAGGGCCAGTGGAGATACCGCTACCAGTAGATTCCATCTTGGTGTTTAAAGGAAACGGAGCAGACGTTGCGAAGCATTCCATTCCAGGAGTGCCTGTGGAGCGGATCTCAGTTACTTTTAGAAGAATGGACGACAGAAAAATGCCTTACCACTTTCAGCTAGATCCAGAATTGGAGAGTCTCCGACCCTACGAGCTGTGAGTTACATGGGAAATAGCACACCTCCAATACACATCCATGCGACATTCATGGCAAGGGTGGCTTGGAAGATGATGTTATTGCCCATGTTTCTTACTATTCAGACATGGATTTTTGACAGATGCTTTTGGATGGATCAACAAGAATCTTACACAATTCATTTTGGATTTACATAGATTGTATGAGACATTAAATTTCTGAGGAAAACATCATTTTGATTAAGATCAAGTTGTATGATGTATTTTCAGCAAGTTGGAATGAAAACGACTACGTCATATTTTGCCTTCACCTCTTTTTGTGCAAATTGACTGGGAAACGCCATTAGAGTTAAATGAACTTTGAACGAATAACAGAAAAGAAAAGAAAATAAATGAGAACTTTTCCTAAAAATCTGAATCTTAAAATGAACTTCAAATTCACATGAACACTAAATAAACAACAAAAAATAAAATGGGATCGTTAAATGACAAACAAAACGAATCTAAACTCTGAATTGAATTTCGATCTCAAACCTCTGGTTCAAACCTTTCAGTTCTTTCCTCCACCGAAATCTGTTGGAAACTCTTTTGAAATTTGAATATTCTCTTCGACTTGTTGATAAGTCAAAGTCTTTTCAGCTTGGTACGCTTACCAGTTCCTTTAAGTTCTCTTTCCTCAGTGTTTTAGAGGATCGACTAGTTCTGTTGACACGGAGCCACGAACTTTGTTCGATTTGGTTTTGATGGCATAAGACTGGGTCCCTCTTCGTACAAATTTCAATTCAAAATTTCCGAGACTGGTACCAAATTCCAGTTCTCTTCCTTCGAGGTCGGTAACAAATTTCGACTCTCTTTCGAATTGATACCAAATTTCAATTTTAAATTCCCGAGACTGGTACCAAATTCCAGTTCTCTTCCTTCGAGGTCGGTACCAAATTCTGAATCTCTTTCGAAATGATACCAAATTTCAATTCTAAATTCCCGAGACCGGTACCAAATTCCAGTTCTCTTCGTTTCGAGGTCGGTATCAAATTCCAACTCTCTTTCGAATTGATACCAAATTTCAATTCTAAATTTCCGAGACTGGTACCAAATTACAATTCTCTTCCTTCGAGGTCGGTACCAAATTCCGACTCTCTTTCCAATTGATTCCAATTTTCAATTCTAAATTTCCGAGACTGAGACCAAATTCCAGTTCTCTTCCTTCGAGGTCGGTACCAAATTCCGACTCTCTTTCGAATTGATACCAAATTTCAATTCTAAATTTCCGAGACTGGTACCAAATTCCAGTTCTCTTCCTTCAAGGTCGGTACCAAATTCTGACTCTCTTTCGAATTGATACCAAATTTCAATTCTGAATTTCCGAGAGTGGTACCAAATTCCAGTTCTCTTCCTTCGAGGTCGGTACCGAATTCCGACTCTCATTCGAATTGATACAAAATTTCAATTCAAAATTTCTGAGACTGGTACCAAATTTCAGCTCTCTTCCTTCGAGTTCGATACCAAATTCCGACTCTCATTCGAATTGATACCTAAATTTCGATTCACAACTTTCGAGACTGGTACCTAAATTCTCGTTCTCATTTCGAGGTTGGTACCTAAATTTCGACTCTCTTTCCGAGATCGATACCTAAATTTTGAATCTCTTTTAGGATTGATACTTAATTTTCAAATCTCACTCTCTCGAGATCAGTACCTAAATTATGATTCTCATCCTTTTTCCGTCAATACTTAAACTCTGATTCTCACTCTGAGGCTGGTACCAAAATTCCAGTTCTCTTCGCAATCCCGAGGTTGAAACCCAGGTTTCAATTCTCATTTCAATCCAAGTTTCAAATTCAAAATTTCCTTAAATTGATTTTAAATTAAAACTTCGATCAAAATTGAAACTCAGAACAAATCGAAATCTAAACTCACACATTGAAACTTGAAATTTAAAAGTAAAATGAAATCTAAATAGAATTCCCCAGATCTTGTTATTTGGAGTTCACCTCCTTTTCCATTCCCCAGCGAGAGTTCAGGAATCTCCAGTCTTGGAAATATACCTGATACTCCCCAGTGGAAATTCTTCTACTTCGTCCTAAGTTTGTCACTTGGACATTTGTATTGGTTTTGTTGATCTCTTCAGTCAACGCCAATAAGCGCGGTGTGCTTGGTTAGCACACAACACCTATTGGGGGTTCATTTGTTGACCTCAATTTTGATGAGATCTTTTGCTTCTCTCTTTAGTACTTAGGATCTAGCCTTAGGCTTTTCCTTTGACTAATCATAGAGGACTAGAAATGGAACCCACCATTTAGAAATTCAAACTACTTCTTAACTCCCTGCAAACCCCACAAGCTTGATTGTAGACCCCTAATCACCTAGAGGTTTAAATCAAATGTGGAGGTTTAAAGGATGAGTTCCCTATAGGACTTTTTGGCCTTAGGAATACTCCGGATGGCACCTAGTCCAGTGAGGGTTGACTTGCACATACACTACACTCTCACACAAATTCCAAGTCCTAAAACCACACTCTCACCCAACTTGATTTCTTGACTCATGTAGGTAATTCATATGAATGGTCCTTAACCCCTAAGCCCCTGGCTAAGAGGGTTAGGAACAACATAGTGAATGCCTCAAATGAGTCCTCTCATGGCTCATATTGGCTTAATATGGCTTCATGGCTCAACCAAAAAGATTCCATTTCACTCACACTTGAACAATCTTTTATTTTTAAAAATTTAAATTTTTGATCCCCAGGGCCCCGGACCCACCAAACCTACTAAATACCCTTGAAATGACCAAAAATTTGCAAAATTACCAAAATTTCCAAAAATTCCTCAAAATTAACCCTAAACACTTCCCACCACTCAAATTGACCACCTTTGGCCAAAAATACCAAAATTTCCAAAAAAAACCCCTAAACCCCCCTAAAATTACCAAAATACCCTTTTACCCCAAAAATCAAAAAATTCTAAAAATTCCCAGAAACTTCCAAAACATCCCAAATATTCTCAATTTCATTTTGTTCAACTACACCATGGGCCAATTTTGCCAATTTACCCCACTTTTACCAAAACCCCCAATTTGACTCATTTTTTTAACCCAAGTGAACCCAATGTCAAACCAAACCACCCCAATTGACCTCAATTTTGATTCAATTCAATTCTAAACTTTAATCCAATATCCCCAATATCAATTTAGACCAAATACAAGCCCAATTTGATTGACAGTTGGGCCCAATTCCAATTTGGGACTTAAGGCCCAATTTTGACCCATGACCCAAACCTAGCCCAATTCAACTCCAATTGGCCCCAAATCTTTTCTAAAGCCTTCCTAACATCCCCATAAACAAAAACTAACTTGATTTGCCCAAAATTTGAACCTAAACTCCACCTAAAACTAACCCAAAATCAAAATCCCTTCAATTAACTTAAGCCCAAACCTAACCCAAATGGGCCCAAATCCCAAAATTAGAGCCCAACCAATGTTGAAAACTCTTTGTAAGACTCCCATAAACATTTTTCAACATTAATTTTACACCAAATTCAACCTTAGCCCAACCTTAGCCCAAATTAGCCCAATTTGGCCCACCTTGGCCCATTTACCAAAAAAGCCCAAATTCAACTCAATTCTACTCCAAATCACACCAAATTGATTCCAAACCATTCATGAAAAATCCCTAAACTAAACCCAACATTTATTTGGCATGGTCTTTTACAAAATTCTTCATCCAAAAGTCCATTTTGAAATATAAAGGCCCACCCATTTAAGCCTTTTAAAAAGCCCACTTCCACCAAACCCAAAAGCCCAAAAATTCATCCAAAGCCCACATGACAATTCCTTCTCATCATCCACTTAATAAAATCATTCCCAAAAGTTTGAAACCTATGATTAAATCATTCCAAATTAGGCTTTATCCAAATTCCCATCAAAATGCCAAAATTCCTAAAATCCATTCCCGTGAAATTAACCAAGCCATTTCCCAAGCCAAATGTGAACCAAGAAGCCATGCACAAGCCACATGGGAGCCATGACAGCCTTGGACTCCTCACCAATCCATTAATGGTGAGAGAGGGTAACCCTTTCTTAACCAATGATTAAGCCTTTTTACCCTTTCCATGATTCCCCCTAACCCAAAATTAATCTAAATGATCTTGATGGAGACTTCTCCACTCCAATTCAGCTGAGCCATATGATTCCCTTCAGCCCAAATCAAGCCTTGGTGGGTGCACCAAGCCCATTTCTATGGGTTGACCAAACCAAGTCCAAAAGAGCCTCTTCCCCATTCCATTTACATAAAAACCCTTTACACATGGCAACAGTCAATTGAGCTCACAAACCTCAAGCCTTGACCTTCCTGACCATGAGGGTGACTTGACCCTGCCGGCCAGCCGACTGGGTCGCCGGAAAACCCCATGCCCGAGAGCTCCATGTGAGCCAAAAAATTGAAAACTCACCTGCTGAGCTGTCCCAACCCAAATGGCCACTGGAGCTCTTCTTCTCCTCCCCTGAGCAGCTGATCCCAGCCTTCAAACCCCCCTGGGATGCCCTCTAGCCATTCTTATTTAAAAACTACCCCCTCTCGGCCAAAGGAGGTGTTGAACCAAACCTTACCAAAACTCTGCCAAAATCACTCCAGATCCCTCTCCAGACATAGAGAACTTGATCTCCACTGAAATCCAGCCCTAAAGCCCTCTCTATGAGTCCAATTTTGGAGTTGAAATTCAAGCCCAAAACCGGGACACTTCACCACAGTGAGCCAATCTTCAAATTGATTGACGCTACACCTTCACCAGACCAAGAGGAGAAGTTCCCCAGCAAAAGCCCCCTCACCAGGCCAGCCATTGCTTCCAGCCTCCAAACTTTGTGATCGTCCTTGCTCACTTTTGTACCTAGGCATTTCCCCAATGCAAGAGACTTCATCTGGACCTTGCTTGGACTCAATCGAAGGTGACACAACCCTCATATCGAAGCTTCACTTCTCTGAGCAAAGGTATGAACTCGCTCTTCCTCCCGAGCTCCTGGAGATTCTTCATTTAGTTTGAGTTGATTTCAATGCACCTTAACCATATAGATGTGTTTGTCTCTTCAAGACAAATCGATAGAGTATAAGAATGAAAAATCCATGGAGAATCGAGTGAGATTTTAAGGTTTTAGTGTGGACGGTCACGGGTGCACACCAGTCGGAGACGACGACCAGGAGCCGTTGGATCGTGCGTGTATCGAGCGGACGGTCGAGATCAAGCCAGACAGCGCAATGGTACGTTAATGGCGGGCCCCTGTAGCGCTGACTCAGATGGCGGTGCCGAATCATGGAGCGACGCGTGGGCTTTTGATCCGGGCGAGGATGATGCGACGCCGAGTCGGATAAGTAGAAAATTAGGATTTTTTGGATTTATTTAAATACCAGAACTTCAAAAATTCATATCTTTACATGGAAAAATCACAAAAATAAAATAAAAATACCCTCTTGCTCAGTGAACAGAGGAGAATAATGCAGAAAAGAAATCAAGTTAATTGGATGAGTATTTCATTTTTCATAATATATTTACTGTTTCCCATGTTTTGATTTTCCATTTGCATAGACAATTCACCATGGCATGAGACCATAGGGCTTTTGAAGCCTCTGATCTTGAGAATATTCCCTGAATTTTTCAAGGTTAGAGGCCTTCTCTGTGAAAAGTTATTGATTTTTCAAGTTCATGTCACTGTTTTAGGTATTTTAATTCCAATAATTAGTATGTTGTAAAATAAATTCTAAGAAAATTTGGTGGTGTTTCTTAGGACCAGGGGACCCTAAGAAAAATATATTTTGAGTTAATTCATTCATAATAACCTTAATTGGCCTAAACTCCCAAAATTGAATTTGAATTAATTAAGGTTAACAACACACCAAATGGACTTAAAAACAATTCTCCATTGCTCTTCAGAGTCAGAGGAACCTTACATAAAATTTTGAAATCAATTGGACTTGATTAACCCCACCAAATGGATTGATTAAGTCTCAAAAGAAAAATAGAACTTTAAAAAATCATAACTCCAAAAATACTTCTCAAAAATTCACAAAAATAGTTTTTGAGCTTCTCATATATTAAGGGAGTTCAAGAAAATTAAAATTGGAATTTTCTAAAAAAGTTAATTTTTCACAATATTTTAATATTTAAAAAATTAAAAAATAATAAAAATCACAAAAATATTAAAAATCATAAAAATGTCACTTTTTGACTCCTAATCACTTAGGAACAAACCAAATATTTTTCCTAAGTCCCTAGGATAAGATATTGAATTTTAAAGGCTTAATGTAATTTTTAATATTAAAAAATGAATTTTCAACCTTTTTCACTAAAATAATTCTAATAAATCAAAGAAAAATTAGAAAATTATAAAATTTGTTTCTCTGGACACTTTGAGGTCAGAGAAATTTAAGAAAAATATAAAATCTATTTTTTAAATTTAATTTTATTTTAAAATTAATTAATACTCTAAAATTGAAAATAATTATAATAAATAAAATATAATTCAAAAAATTACCAAAATTGGTCCAAGTGGTCCTCTGGTCATTAGAAACATCCCATAATTTTCTTAAGGACTGAAACTTTACCTTGCTCACGTTGTTGAATTTTCTTTGAAAACCTTTATTTTCTACTAAAAATAATTATATAAATAAATTAAAGTCAGAAAAATCACATTTTCTCAATGTCTTAATTGACATGTGAGTGAGGTGACATAAAAATTTCAAATTCATTTGAGCTCAATTTAGTGAGTTATGAAATAAATAAGCCTAAAAGGGCATAAAGGTAATTAAAGAATTTTAACCCTTAATTAAAACTTTAGGTTTAATCAAAATGGAGGGCAAAATATTTGATTTTAACTTTCTCTTGGATGATTGAAACTTAGGGAAATTAAAAGGGTAGAAACCCAGTAAACACTTTGAAAATATCAAAATGAAACTCTAATTAATTAAATAATTTAAATTTTGGGAAGAATATATTTAAAATTTGGATTATTAAAATAGGGGTATTATTAAGAGGATATTTATTCTTTAGTTTAAACATCCCTAAATAAGTCACTTCAATAATATTTAGTTTTTAATTAAAAATTAAAATAATAATCCAAATTAAATAAATTAAAAATTAAAAGAAGATAACCCTTAAATGAATTAAAGCTTAAAATCTTAAATGGTCCAATAACTAAAATCAAATTTAAAATCTTGGAATTAAATTAAATTAAATTAAATTAATTCAAGTCAAAGTTTAAATTAAATTAAATTAACTCCTTAACAATTAAATTAAATTAAATTAAAAATATTGAAATTTAAATTAAATTAAATTAAAATTAAATAAAAATTAAATTAAATTAAATTAAATTAAAATTACATTAAAATTAAATTAAATTAAATAAAAATTAAATTAAATTAAATCAAATTAAATTAAATTAAATTAAATTAAATTAAAATCACTTAACAACAAACCTAAATGAAATCATCAAGAGTTAAATCAAAACATATCAATAATTTCAACACCTCTTTCTATCTAAGTAAATTTAAAACATAAACATCAATCTGAAATACAAAGATAATTGAAAGTGTAAAGATTTAAATTAAATCTAAAATAATTTGAACACTATTCCAAACTTAAAATTATTAATTAAAACCTCATAATTAAATTAAATCACTTTAATCCATTAATTCAAACTTTAAATTAAGAATGATTAAAATTCTCAACAACCCACTTGCCCTTAAAGGCTTTAATTATTATAACTCTTAAATAGAGTATTAAGTGAGATGTCACTTCATTCATCGTGTAATCAAATACCCAGTGTTCATCGAGCAAGAAACAAAGCTTAACTAAACTTCTGGATGATTAATTCACCTATGCAACTAAATTTACTTGGACTCAAAATAATCCCAGAAGTATTGAAAAGATGTTTAGGACTTGTCCTAACCACTTCCTCAATATGACGGGATTTTTTAGAAGAACAATTGAATTTAATTGTTCTTTGATGAAGAAAATGATCCTTAAACCAAACCAATAACCTAGACGTCATAGGAAATGACTAGCAATAGGATTAGGATTCTGGTAGACAACCAAAACCCTTTCCCTTAGCTTTACCTAGTATTTCTTGCAAAAATATGTTTAAATGCCTTAACATGTGTTTTAAGTGTAGCTTGGGATGACAGGAAGACCCTCCAAGTACACTTTTATTTTATTGCAATTTACTTACATGCACTGTACTTTACTTTTTCTTGCATATTAAATAAGACTGTTGCATGAAAACCAAAACCTTTAGGATAGTCCCTGAACTGAAACAAAAACTAAATTAAAAGTCATTGCAAGATAAATATTCACCGCCACAACATTCCAAAATATAAAACAACTCAAAATTTAATCACAAACAGAGCAACAAAGCTACAACTTTAACTAAATTAAAACGTCTTGTTGGATGATCGGGAATACCTCGGATGATGTAACCTACGTGTTGCTAACGGGATTTCCGACGGTCTAAATGAAAGTGTGGAACTCATTCAGTTGAGTTTAGCAAATTCATCTAGACTAAGTGAATCCGATAAAAATAACGATGCCGGAATGATGGAACCGTAGGATCTTAACCGGTGTTGTTATAATCAACTTTAAGATTTGTTTTAATTAAAACATTAAAAACACTTGGATTTTAAGATTTTCTCTAAGCCAAGACACTTTTCTCATCCCCTGATTTTCACCTTCTAAAACTAAACCACTGCAACAACAAGGAGCTTGGGGCACGGTGGGCAGCATGGCCATCTTCTTCAGCAAAACTCGGATCTACATCAGCAAAACATTCCTTAGAATTAAACAACAAAACCATAGGATTTCGAGGTAGTTTGCTTAGTGCAACATAAACCCTCAACTTTTCGTTAGGCGTTTGTATAATCATGTTATGCAAATTAAGCCCTAACCGGTCTTAGGACTCCGAGGTAGTCGTTTGATATGACATAAACCCTCACATCTTCGAGGCTATTTGTGTGATTATGTCAAACAAACATAAGTCTTAATTAATTAAAATTGGCAGGATTGCAACATTAAATAATTTTCTTAAACTCGAAGTCAAACAATAGGATAGTGTGGGAAGTTGCCAAGATTCTTCTTGGATCCTCAACTTCTCCTACTTCTCTTCCTTTGGACTCCTAAAATAAATTGTTCCAAATACGAGCTAATCCCTATTAAAATTTCAAAAACTCAATCCTTTGAAAACCTTAAACTTTAAAATTCTTGAGAGCAAAATCACTGATCATTATTGAGAGTTTTCTTAAATGATTCCCGTCATTTAAGATGTAATTAACTATAGGGGCTTGCCCTTATAGGGAACTTTAAGAACTCAGGTAATATAAACCCTGCTTAACTTCTTTGTATTAAGCAGGGGAACTTGTCGGCTTATAAAATTGGTTCACAGACCAAAAGGATGTCACAAATCTTCTAGTTTGTTTAATCGAGTCTCATCGTCAAGCAGTGTGTCTATTCCTTGGGATAGATGCACGGTTTGTAATGCGGTGCTCGTTTACATAAATTATTTGGGATGTGAGATCGGTTTGATTTCATATCTTAAAATTTTCAAACTTAAAGTTATTTTCAAAATTAAATGTTATTTTCTAAATTATATATATATCTAAATTAAATTTAAAATTTAAAAATATGCCGATAGCGGACTTTTTATATTGTAAGAACTTATGAACCAAAATTTAAATATTTATAATGATATTGTAAAGTCCAAACTTCAATGTAAGTATACATATCATAACAAGTAATACATGGCTCTAATGGAGTCCTTGTTATTGATTCCACAGGGAAGGCACGTTCCTTACAATAAATAACGTATTACTGAAATCCAATACTCAAATCATAATTAAAGTTTAAGTTTACTTCTACTAACAAGATGCAAAAAACAGTAACATTTAAGCAAACTACAATTACTTGTAATATCTTTAAAACAGAATTAACTAAAACTCACACTAAGCTTATATTTGATAGGTTTTGATATATATGAAAAGTATCTTTCCTCTTGCAATGAGTATATGATGTGTGATTGATGTAGAATGATTATTTAAAGTATTGCACCAAATAGGAGCATAAATGTTTATTTACCGTCAAAAGAGTACCCCCTCTTCCAAGCATGTAAAGAACATTGGCATATCCTAAGTTCAGTCACTAAATCTAAGGCTAGGCTGGGAGGATACCAGCTGTCACTACGGAGATCCCACTCAGCCCTCATCTGAAGGAAAACCTTCGAGTTTAATTACTAATCTTAGGACCAAATTGGGGATCTCAACCTGTCACCCTGAAACCTCTAATTTGAAGTCCATCAAAACACATTTCCATATTTATTTGGACTAAATTCCCATGAACTACGCAATTCATCCATGGACATTGAATGGATTCTTCATTATTGTTGTAGTACACTAAATCCTTTTAGAGTTAATGTTCAATAACAGATTTTAATAATTTAATTGGTCATATCGAAAATTAAATTACATTTGAAATCAAAAACCATCACAGTTTCTTCAATACTTTAAAAGCACTTCAAATCCACATCATCACATCTCTATGCAAGAAGAAAGACAAAGAAGACTACTCAGAATTCATAGAGAAGACATAGTAAAACATGGACTTAATATATAAAATAAAATTCATAAGAACCACAAAAGTAAATACAACTTATCTCTTTCTCTTCCCAAAGCAAATCCCTTGAAGTTCCTTTGAATCATTTTCTCTCTTCTTTGCAACAATCAATTCCCTGTTTAGAATGGAAAGGAAGAAGCAATCACTCACTTTACTCCTCCTTCACTCCTTAGAGAAGAATCCCTCTCTAATTCTCACCTCTACACTCTTCTCTTACAAACCCTAACACTCAACACACACTCTCTACACTAGAACTCTCTCCAAAACCTCTCTAGAACCTCTTCATTTCGTCCTATAACAGTTACTTATAAGTTAGAAACAAATTCCCAAGAGTTTCCTTAAGCATCCCTTCAAAAAGTCACCAAAACTCTTCAAATTTGAATTACAATGATATTGGGCGTCTGCGGCGCTCTATCGCCCGATTATTTTCTGGAGCTCTCGGGAAAATGGCACAGTGGCGCCAGAAGTTTTTTTCTCCAGTTTGCTCCTTTTCGCTCCAAATTCATTCCTTTTCGCTTCATTTCACTCCAATTCCCCAAAATCATCATACCTGTAATAAATCATGAAAAATACCTTTCTTTAAAGTGTAATATAACCAAAAATGGGTAAAATTATATAACAAAAACAGTATATATTTTTGGTGCGTCAGTCTGCTGACCTAGGGTTGGGAGGCAGCAGGGTTTATATAATTGCGGAGCATATATTATATATTTTTATGAGTGATTATCAGAATAAAATTAACAATTGTGTCATGCCCCCCTTTTATCAACGCAAGTATATGTATCGTTCAAGTAATAAAGGGCTCTAATGGAGTCATAGATATCGATCCCACAGGGAATTTTAGAGATTAAGAACTAATTTCAGCAGATGCAATTACTATCTAGTGTACGGAAATAAAGAACGCTTATACTAAACTCTATTACTTAATTTTTAAATAAAAGATTGAAATTTAGAAAAAGTATCTTTCTCCTTGTTAAGAGAATTAAGTTAATGAATAATTAAATTAGTTAGAGTTATATTGGGCCAAATAGGAGCATTCCTATTTTTTACCCTTTGGTTCAGGCATAAAGAACATTGACTAATCATATGCTTCGGTTATCGAATCCAGCAGCTAGGCCGGGAGCATACCTACCGCCACTTCGGAGCTCCCACGTTCGCCTCGCCCGAGGGCTAGCATCTACACTTCAGCTCCCAAACGATAGACCGAATTGAAGATTTTAGTCTATCACACTAAAATATCCAATTCTACGCCCGATAATTAATATTTCCCTATTTATTTGCACCCTCCTTCCAAGGCTTTTGACTTCCCTGAATCTTAGATGTAATCTTTACTATAGTTGATAATTCAACATATTTTAACAATTCAATTGGACAAATTGAAAGTAATTTAAGATTTAAGTAAAAAGATTATCACAATTTTATTTAATATTTTTAAGCACAACTAATTCAATTCTTCATTTCACAAAATCTCAACAACAAGGAGAAAGACAGAGAAAACTACTCATAATGCATAGGAAAAATAACACAAAACTTAGATTTCATTTAAAGTTATAAAACAATAAATAAAAACTTATCTCAAAACTTCTCCCTGCGTACTCCTCAAGTTCCTCTAACTCTTCCTTCTTGTACAACACACTTAATTATACTTACTAATATACTCTAAAACACACTATAGACTCGCTACTGACTTCCACAAGACACACACACCAAAAGAACACACACTTTTTAGCCTAAATTCATCTATATTTAAAGAAGAAGGAATATATCCAAAGGTTGCTTAAGCACCTCTTCAAAAGCATCCAGATTTAATGTATTTGGCTTGAACCGACCTTCTCGCCGTCTGCGAGCTTGATCTCGCCATCTCGCGGGCTTGATCTCGCCGTCGGGGGGCTTCAAAAATATTGTCTAACAGCTAAGGATCGCTGTCGGCGGGCTCGATCTCGCCGTCGGCGGGCTCCTTTATAATGTATTCAAAACTTTCGGGCAAATCACGCCGTCGGTGACCTATTCCTCACCGTCGGCGGGCTAGTTCAATTTCCATCTCTTTTTAGTCCTTTTCATTCTAGATTTGCTTCTTTTCAATCTTTTTGCTTCTAATACCTATAAATCTTCATACCTGCAATAAAACATAGAAAATAACTTTCTTTAAAGTGCAATTTCATATAAAATTGGTACGAATTTATTAATACATTTTCCTGTGATCATCTCCTAGATTAGATAATGTTTTATGAGCATACAAAACTGCTTATAAAACTCCTATAGGAATGTCCCCTTAAGTATTAATATTTGGAAAAACCTGTCCCTTTCCAGTTGAATTGGAATATAAAGCATATTGAGCGATAAATAAATTGCATTTTAATTTAAAAGATGCTGGTTAGAAGAGACTGTTGCAATTGAATGAATTGGAAGAAATCAGAAATGAATCATATGATAATGATAAAATATATAAGGAAAGAAGAAAAATATGGCATGATCAGAAGATTGTCAAAAAAGAATTTGAACCAGGACAAAAATTTTTATTATACAATACAAGATTGAAGTTATTTTCTGTGAAACTAAAATTTAGATGGACATGACCTTTCATTGATGTAAAAGTATATCAGTTTAGAGTTGTGATTATCGAAGACCCTAAATCTGTAAGATTATTAAAAGCTAATGGCCAAAGATTAAAACCATATTTTGAAGGCAATAGACCTAGTTTTAAAGAGGTTTTAAAGTTGGAGCAACCTGAATAATTGAAAGTTATGTCAGGTTGGTGAGATTAAAACAAGCACTTTGTGGTAGGCAACCCATAATTATTGAGTGTGTGCTTTGTTTTATATGTTATTTGTGTTTGTTTGTTACTTAATTAAGTTTTATTCTTCCTTAATTATCATTAATAACATTTAATAATTGAATCGAATTGAAATTTGGAAAAAAAATTTGAACGAAGCGAAGTTTGGCGAATTTAAACTAGCGTTGAACAGCGCTGCTATCAGCGTCGGACAGTGTCGCTATTCAGAAAATCGTTTGTCATCTTTAAAATCTGAGTTTTGGCAGTTCTAGGCAGTAAATCCTCATTTTGAACTCCCAAAAACCGCCCCTAGACACTGGAACTTCCAAAGGAATGAAGAGGAAGACCCAAATTCTTTTCCAAATGGATTTTGATTTGATGGAAACTCAAAAATTTCAAGTATTCAATCGTAGAAAGTTCGTATGTTTTGAGGCGCAGTGACTTTTCAAAAAATATCTCGAAAATGAGATTAATTAAGGAGCGAGGCTTAGTAAATCGAGATATGAATTCTCCTATGGCTAGAATTGATGAAATTATTATTCAGAGACGTTGGGAAGTATTGTGTTATACTACTACCACTATAGTTGTTCCAGTTGTGAAGGAGTTTTATGCAAATTTTCATGGAATCAACCAAGGATCAGTTTATATGCAAGGTAGGTTTGTCACATTTACTCCTGCAAAGAATAATGATTTATACATGATTAAGAATGTTCCAATCTGCCACTATTCAAATTTTTGCCCCGACGAAAGACAATATGAATGACATATATAGATAGCTGACAGATAAAAGTGATGAATGAGAGATAAGAGATAACAGGTATGTAAGTTTCTCGATCACACTGTTAAATCCTACGTCGAATCACTTACATTACTTCATTTGTGCGAAATTACTCCCAACAATGAAAATCTGTAAGGTAACTAAGGAGTGTGCTATCTAAATTATTGTATTCTGACCTGTGATCAGGAAGCAGCAGGGTTTATATGATTGCGGAGCTTTAAAATATATATTTTATAAATGATTATCAGAGTAAAATTAGCAATTGTGTCCCCCCCCATCTTTTATCAATGCAAGTATACGTATCATTCAAGTAATAAAAGGCTCTAATGGAGTCCTACATATCGATCCTACAGGGAAGTTTAGAGATTAAGAACTAATTTCAGCAGATGTAATTACTATATAGTGTACGAAAATAAAGAATACTTATACTAAACTCTATTACTTAATTTTTAAATAGAAGATTGCAATTTAGAAAAAGTATCTTTCTCCTTGTTAAGAGAATTAAGTGAATGAATAACTCAATTAGTTAGAATTATATTGTGCCAAATAGGAGCATTCCTATTATTTACCCTTTGGTTCAGACATAAAGAACATTGACTAATCCTATGCTTGGTTACTGAATTTGCGGCTAGGCTGGGAGTATACCGACTGCCACTTCGGAGCTCCCACATTCCCCTTGCCTAAGGGCTAACATCTACACTTCAGCTCCCAAACGATAGGACCGAATTGAAGATTTTAGTCTGTCACACTAAAATATCCAATTCTACGCCCGATAAATAATATTTCCCTATTTATTTGCACCCTCCTTCCAAGGCTTTTGACTTCCCTGAATCTTAGATGTAATCTTTATTATAGTTGATAATTCAACATATTTTAACAATTCAATTTGTCAAATTGAAAGTAAATTAAGATTTAAGGAAAAGATTATCACAATTTTATTTAATATTTTTAGACACAACTAATTCAATTCTTCATTTCACAAAATCTTAACAACAGGGAGATAGATAGAGAAAACTACTCAGAATGCATAGGAAAAATAACATAAAACTTGGATTTCATTTAAAGTTATAAAACAATAAATAAAAACTCACTTCGAACTCCTTGAAGTTCCTCTAACACTTCCTTCTTGCACAACACACTTAATTATACTTACTAATATACTCTAAAACACACTAATGTACACACAATAGACTCACCACAGACTACTGAATTCCACAAGACACACACTTTTCAGCCTAAATTCTTCTATATTTAAATAAGAAGGAATATTTCTAAAGGTTTCATAAGCACCTCTTCAAAAAGCGTCCAGATTCAATGTATTTGGCTTGAACCGACATTTTCGCAGTCGGCGGGCTCGATCTTGTTGTCGGCAGGCTTCTAGAACATTGGCTAACTGCTAAGGCTCACTGTCGGTGGGCTCGATCTCGCCGTCGGCGGGCTCGATCTCTTTGTCGGCGGGCTCCCTTAAAATATATTCAAAACTTTCGGGAAAATCACGTCGTCGGCGACCTATTCCTCGCCGTTGGCGGGCTAGTTCAATTTCCATCTCTTTTTAGTCCATTTCGTTCCAGATTTGCTTCTTTTCGATCATTTTGCTTCCAATACCTATAAATCTTCATACAAGTAATAAAACATAGAAAATACATTTCTTTAAAGCACAATTTCATATAAAATTGGTATGAATTTCTTAATACATTTTCCTGTGGTCAAAATCCCCCAAACTTAACTATTACTTGTCCTCAAGTAATCTTGATACTATATAAAAGTAATGATTATTTATAATAAAATTTTAATTCAGAAATACTATGAATTTGATTTAAATAAAATATTATAGTAAATTTTATTATAAAGATTTTTAGATAATTAAATTAACTCTATAGATGTAAGGCTATTTAGTCATCAAGTTTAAGATTTCTAGTCTTCTATTTATTTCAAGAATGACTATATTTTGCAATATTAAATTACTTAAGATATTCAGATGATAGGAATTTCATGAAAGCACTACTTAGTAAAATACTAATCCATATATATAAGTTCAGAAATGTAACTGAGTTCACCCTTTAGGTTGATTCAAATGAAGCCAATTTTTTATAAAGCATCTCCTCAAGCTTCTCCTCACTTACTTTCTCTTTTCTTTTCATTTGGATTGATTTTTCAATCCTTCTTTTTTTTTCAAGTGAGGATTACTGTATCTGGATAGCCTGTTAATAATTTTGAACTTCACCTTCCTCTTCCTAAATTTGAAACTTGAAACATTTACTTACCTTATATGTATTTCAAAGTTTTTACTTCATTGAGTTTTAATCTTTTCTTTCTCAACTAAATACTTAAGAATTTCATATTTTGAAATATAGTTTTCCTTACTTTAAATAGTTAACTCGTATTCTTATCCTCTTATACCAAATATCTTAATCTACAAAATTAGTTTAATCACTAGAAATATTTCTTTTAACTTTCTATAATAATTAAATAAATTAATTCTAGTTTACTGAATTAAATTTATTACAGAAATCATTTTATAATAATTTTTGAAAATATAAATTGAGAAAAATTTAATAATTAAATTTTTATTTTTTTCCTCCCCCAAACTTAATTTTTTCTATCTATTTATATAGGGTGAAAAGAAAATAAACTATAAATTTAAATCATACCTTCGTGCTTTACATATTTCTCCTTTTTGAAGTTCTGCAGGTTCTTTTCATCACTTAATTAACCTGTATTTTTAATAACTTTCTACACATATATAATATCAAAGAAATTGCTAGGTAAATAAGATTTGAAATAAGTACAACTACTAACACAATTTATACCACAACAAAACACAACATCCACATATATTTCACAAATCCAGTTTCAGAGCTACAATCACAAATTGAAATATTAAAATTTAAAAGCCACACAAATTTAACTTATACAATAATATTAAAATGTCATACACAATAAAATAATCAAAGTTCATAAACTAAACATCAATACTGAATCAAAGAAAACAAATAAACAATCACATAACATAAATACCTAAGCATATAATCTAATCATCAACATTAAAATCCCAAACTATATCCTCGTCTCCTTGTTCAGCAGGTGGAGTAGGTTGGTAGAGAGTATAACGGGGGCACTCAGGAAATATAACATCATGCTCTCCTCTCCGATAACGATTCTCAGCATCATAGTAGGCTATCTCAAATTCGTAATGTCTCTGGAGATAATCGCTGTCATAATTATGCCTCCATTCTAATCCTCCAATTCTCTGATCAATATGCTCCAATTTTCTTCAATCTTTTCAAAACTTTTTCGCTGCAGGGTCATTTCATTCATCAAATCATAAAGGGTAGGAGAACTATAGTTAGGAGGGTCAAAACTGGTAGAGGGAAAATCCCTACTAGTTGAAGGTGCATAGCTCCTAGTCCCAGATCTCCATCCTTCGTGGGATTCATAAGTGTTTATATTAGCCTGGGTAATGGGTTTCATAGGTTCAACCCATTCCTCATCATCTCTAGCCTCTACTCCAGACAATTGGTAGAGTGCATAAATTAGACCAGGATGTCCTAGTCCACCTCCACTTTCACTTCTTGCAGTGGCTAATATATTTTTGTAAATAATACTTACCACATTAATATTTCGTGGTTCCGAATACAAAATTCGTAACCGCTCTATCTCTTGTTACTTCACTATGGTGATAGGTAGGTAACAAAGTAGAACAAATAAAATAATGTCAAGCTTTAGAGGTTGCATTTAACATAGACAGAGGGAAGTTTACCCGTTCATACTGCTTAATTTTATAAGTCCCTTTCCCATCAGTGAGAAAGTTAATCACCGCTCTGAATGTATCATACCATAGAGGGAAGTTTACCCGTTTATACTGCTTAATTTTCTAAGTCCCTTTCCCATCAGTGAGAAAGTTAATCACCGCTCCGAATGTATCGTACTCACTGTTATGCAGATCTTGTACTTCGTAGAAAGAATTTATTCTTGCAGCATTAAAATCAACTAAAAATCCTCCAACCTTTATTGGTACATCTTCTATCTCAGTCAGGTTGGCATAAAATTCTTTCATGATTTCAACTGCAGCTCTATTTGTTGTATAACAGAAATTTTCCCATCTTCTCTATTTTATCGTTCGTTCCACTTCTCCTCCCAAATTCTTAAAAACTCTATCTTGAATGCATTTTCTTGCTTTGATATTAAAGTTGTATCTTGATTTAGCTCTAGCATTCATGAATCGTGTCTCTTCATAATCTAGTCACCTATTCTGTCATGGAGTCATTTCTTGATCTATCAAATTTACAAAAATCTTGACTAAACTTCAAAATAATACTAGAATGGCTTCCAAAGGTGACTTAAAATAATCTAAAATGAATTCCACGGATTTCTTTCAACTATTTTTTCGATATTTCAATTTTTTCCAAAATCCCTAAATGTGGAAGAAACACTCGGTGAAAATAAAAAATTTTTGCATAGGAATGAAGCTCTTACCAAGGGAAGATAAAATCCAGTGTCAAAATGTGTTGATATTGCTCCAAATTCACGATCTCTCAAGCCCTAGGTCGGTTTTTCAAAGTTTTGAGGAAGGGGACGAGGAATAGTGACGGTTGACCAGTCAAAATAAAGTCATTTTCGGGATCTCGCCGTCAGCGAGAAAAATCTCGTTGTCGGCGGGCTAATTAATTAAAATAGGCTTTAAAGTTTCTGGAAAATCTCGCCATCGGCGGCATCGTTCTCACTGTCGGTGGTATTTTTCTAGAATTAATATTTTTAATATTTATAATGTTTTCAATTTATTTTAAGCCTTGATAATGCCCGATCAATCAATTAAATACATTTTATTGTGATTAGAGACTATTTTAACTCACATAAATTCACACAACACAAAACATAACAACTTTATATATGAAATCCAAGGTTTTACAATATGCATACACCACATTTACTTAACACATAAAATCCAGCGTCGCAATCTAAACCACAGTACTCAAAACGCTGAGACTAAACAAACAACACATAATCTCATCTATAATGAGATCAAATCTTAAAATCTAAAATATCAAAAGTGCAAATTTCATAAAAATTAAATTCAAACTAACTCAACACATAAAAAAATATGAATGTCTTCTACTCGTCACTGTCTGTACTAACTTTATCTCTGATATCTCTGATAGAACGTAGATGAACGAATAGATTGTAGAAAGGCCTGTAAGGAAATTTTTCTGTAGAATCTTCTTTAATCCATTCTTTCTCAAAAGTCGTATGAAACTACCCTCAAGATGTCCAGAATAATCGAAGTGTTCCTTCATCCTCCAATCAATATGATCAAATAAATCAGAGATATTATTAATGGAAGTCATCACGTTTTGTACCTCTTTTTCCAATCCTTTGAGTTTTCGTAAGATCAGATTTGTTTTATCAGTAAAGGACCTATTGAAAGAGAGTTTTGAGATGCTTGATCCGCAGTATTGGCTGTCTCATTATTGTTATCCAGAGTAGGAAACATATCAGTTGGATCTAATGGTTTCCAAGGCAAAAGTACTTTTTCCCATGCTTCATAAGAAACTTGGTACTGACTGCATAATGCAAAAATTGTTGAAGGATGTCCAAGCCCATAAATCGATCCATGCACAATCAAGCCTAAAGCAGACTTCACAATAATTGAACCAATATCGATAGGTAATCCCGCTTGAATACAATAATTCAGAATTGCACACTCCTTAGAAACTTTGTTTACCCTCATAGTGGGTAATAATTTTGAAGAAATAAAGAAGTGCCACTCTTTAGAGACAGGGTTTAGAAGTGATGCAGAAAAGCTACATACCCGTCTTCTCTTGTTTCCCAATCTTCTGATTCATCAGTCAAATATTGATATATCTCATTCATATTATTTCTTGTAGGAACAAAATTGGAATAGTGGTAAACAGGTGTATTTTCAATTGAATATAACTCATTAATTCTAAAAGGAGTGAAAGTTACCCATCTACCTCGCACATAAACGCTTCCATTGTTGATTCCATGAAGATTGGAGTAGAATTCTTTTACTACGCGGATGACTACTGCAGAAGTTGTATAGCATAATACCTCCCAACGTCGTCGCATAATCATCTCCTCAATATACGTTGTCGAATTTGCCACTCCTCCATTCACGAATCCTCTTTCTTTGATTAATCTCTTCTTCATCATAACTTTGTTGAAGATTCGCTGGGCCTCATAACTGACAAACTTTCTTCGATTAACACTCGGGATCTAGTGATTTCAAGTGGAATGGATGTCATAATGATGAGTTTTTTGTGGAGTTTCAAATCTTTTTTAGGAAGTAAATGGTTTAGATTTCGAGTTTTAGGTGTTCTTAAAGAGTTCGAACACTTAGAATCGCCACAAACCGTCAAAATAACTCCCTAAACCGCTCATTCACCGATCTCGCCGTCGGCGACAACGATCTCGCCGTTGGCGAGATTCTTAAAAATATGAACAGAATTTGGCGGGTAAAACTTGTTGTCGGCGGCGTCGATCTCACCGTCGGCGGGCTAAGGCAAAATTGCCCAGTTTCGCTCTGGTCCGAATGCTTTCCAATTTTTTATGTTTCCAATATCGTGATGATTATAAATATAAATTTGAGTAGTAGAATTCATTTTATACCAAAAATAGTAATAAATCAAATAAATATACAATTATTACACCTAAATAAAGATCACTATGGATTGCCTCCCATAAAGCGCTTGATAAAGTAAATATACAATTATTACACCTAAATAAAGATCACTATGGGTCAGCCCGACCTATTCTAGTTATTAACCAGGTTGACTGAGCATTAAAACCTCTTTAAAATTTGGTCTTTTTCCTTCAAAATATGGTTTTAATCTGTGTCCATTTACTTTAAATCTATATCTAGTCTTTTGATCTTCAATTTCTATAGCTCCGTATGTAAATATTTGAGTTATAGTGAAAGGTCCTAACCATCGAGATTTTAGTTTCCTAGGAAATAATTTCAATCTTCTATTATAAAGTAAAACTTCTTGTCCTGGTTCAAATTTTTTTTGGTTAATCTTCTGATCATGTCATAAATTTATTTTCTTATTATAAATTCTAACATTATTATAGGATTCATTTTTTAATTCTTCTAATTCATTCATCTGCAACAATCTCTTCTCACCAGCATCTTTTAAATTATAATTGAATTCTTTAATCGCCCAATACGCTTTGTGTTCTAATTCAACTGGTAAGTGACAAGTTTTTCCATAAATAAGCCTGTAAGGAGTCCTTCCAATCGAGGTTTTATAAGCAGTCTTGTATGCCCATAATGCAGTGTCTAGTCTTGTAGACCAATCTAATCTTCTGGGCTTTACAGTTTTTTCTAAAATTTGTTTAATTTCTTAATTAGAAACTTCAGCTAATCCACTGGTCTGTGGATGATAAGTAGTCAATATTTTATGAATAATGTTAAATTTTTCTGCTAATTTCTGAATAAATTTATTCCTAAAATGGGATCCTCCGTCAGTGATAATCACTCTCGGCATTCCATATCTTGTGAAAATATTTTTCATTAAAAATTTTGAAGCACTCTTAGCATCACAACGAGGTAAGGCTTGTGCTTCAATCCATTTAGAAACATAATCAATAGCAACTAATATATATGAGTTTCCAAATGAAGGAATAAATGGTCCCATGAAATCTAATCCTCAAACATCAAAAAATTCAACTTATAATATAAAATTAAAAGGCATTTCATTTCTTCTAGATATATTACCTACTCGTTGACAATTATCGCAAGTTTTGATATATCTATAAACATCTTTAAAAATAGTAGGCCAATAAAATTCAGATTGTAAAATTTTATAAGCAGTTTTATTAGTCCCAAAAAGTCCTTCAAATTCAGAATTGTGACATTTTTGAATAATCTATTCAGTTTCTTCATAAGGCACACATCTTCTAATAATTAGATCCTTGCATTGTTTATATAAATATGGTTCATCCCAAAAATACGTTTTAGCATCGTAAATGATTTTTTTTTGTTGTTACAGAGTTAGCATGGGTGGTAAAATATCACTTACAATATAATTAACTATATCAGCATACCATGGTATTTTCCACTCATTTATATTATAAAGTTGTTCATCAGGAAAACTGTCTATAATTTCATTGTCAGTGTCAGATAATTCACAATATTCTAATCTTGAATAATGATCTGCAATTTTATTATCAGTTCCCTTTCTATTAATTATTTTAAAATCAAATTCTTGCATCAGTAATATCCATCTAATTAATCTTAGTTTTGTATCTTTCTTTTGCATTAAATATTTAATAGCACAGTGATCAGTATGCACAATACATTTAGTTCCAATTAAATAAGGTCTAAATTTATCAAAAGCATATACAATTGCTAATAATTCTTTTTCTATAATTGTACAATTGATTTCAACACTATTAAGAGTTTTACTAGCATAGTATATAACTTAAAAAATTGTATCATACATTTGTCCAAGAACAGCTCCTATAACATAATCACTAGCACCACACATAAGTTCAAATGGTTTCTCCCAATCAGGTGAAATAATTATAGGTGTTGTGATTAATTTATCTTTTAATAATTCAAAAGCATTTAAGTATTCTGTAGTGAATTCAAATTTCTTGTCTTTTTCTAAAAGTTGGCATAAAGGTTTAGTAATTTTTGAAAAATTTTTTATATAGCGTCTGTAAAATTCGGCATGTCCAAGAAAACTTCATACCCCTCTCACTGTAGTAGGAGGTGGTAATTTAGCTATAACTTAAATTTTTGCAGGGTTTACTTCCATGCCATTTTATGAACTTTTATGCCCTAATACAATTCCTCCTGTAACCATAAATTGACATTTCTCCCAATTTAGAACTAAGTTAGTTTGTTCGCATACCTCTAAGACTTTTTCAAGATGATCCAAGCATGCATCAAATGATGTTCCAAATACAAAGAAATCATCCATAAATACTTCTATTCCATTATCAATTAATTTACTAAATATAGACATCATATATCTCTGGAATGTTGCAGGTGCATTACATAATCCAAAAGGCATCATTCGAAAAGCAAATGTTCCATAAGTACTAGTAAATGTAGTTTTCTCTTGATCCTCGGGAGCAATAGGTATTTGATGATAGCCGGTATATCCATCTAAAAAATAAAAATATTTGTGTCCGGCTAGTCTATCTAACATTTGGTCTAGAAAATGGTAAAGGGAATTGAACTTTCCTGGTGGCTGCATTTAATTTTCTATAATCAATACATATACACCATTTAGTAACTTGTCTTATAGGTATTAAATCATTATTTTCATTAGCTTGAACAGTTACTCCTCCTTTCTGAGGAACACAATGAATTGGGCTTACCCAAGCACTGTCCGAAATATGATATATAATATCATTGTCTAACCATTTCAATATTTCTTTCTTGACTACATCTTTCATTATTGGGTTTAATCTCCTTTGGGGATCAACTCTTGGTTTATGTTTATTATCCAAAATATTTCTGTGCATATAGATCGAAGGACTAATTCCCTTAATATCTGCTAAGGCCCAACCAAAAGCTTTCTTATACATTTTTAATGTGTCCAGAAGTTTTTGCTCTTGTGATTCATTTAATTCTACCGATATAATAACCGGCAAAGTTAAAGAATTTCCCAAAAATGCGTACTTCAAATGAGCAGGTAAAACTTTTAACTCAAGTTCAGGAGATTTAATAATTGACGAAACTATATTCTTTTCAGCGTTTTCAGTAATATCCAACATCTCAAATCTTTCTTGTATATAATCTAATTTTTCATTGTCTGTTTCTTCAATTAATTCTGTATTTTCTATTTCTGGTTTATCTGCAAAGTATTCTTTAAAATGTTCATTTCATAATGTTCAAGAGTTTCCATTCGAAAACATTCATCTTCTTTTTCTATAGCAGGATATTTCTTTGATTTTGCAATGTTAAAAGTTACTTCTTGATCGTTTACTCTCATAGTTAGTTCACCTTTTTGAACGCCAATCATAGCTCTTCCAGTAGCTAAGAAGGGTCTTCCTAAAATTATGGGTATTTCATTATCTTCCTCCATATCTAAGACAATAAAATCCATTGGGAAGATAAATTTATCCACTTTTACTAACACGTCTTCAATAACTCCTTTAGGATATGTCACTGAACGATCAGTTAACTAAAGAGTTACTGAAATTTGTGAGACTTCTCACAATCCTAATCTTTTAAAAATTGATAGAGGCATAAGATTTATTCTGGCTCCTAAGTCACATAAAGCTTTTCCATAAAATTTTTCTCCAATAGCACACGGTATAGTGAAACTACGAGGATCTTTTAATTGCTCAGGAAGCTTTTTCTAAATAATTGCACTACACTCTTTGCTAAGTGCAACTGTTTCATTATCTGTGAACTTTCTTTTCTTGTTTAAAATATCTTTCATAAACTTCACATAATTAGGCATTTGTTTTAATGCTTCTACAAAAGGGATGTTTACCGTTAATTTTTTCAGGATTTCAAGAAATTTAGAAAATTGCTTATCCTTTTTATGTTTCTTTAATCGCTGAGGAAATGGTGGTGGTAGTCTCTCTAAAGAAATTTTCATAGGAATTAGTGGATATTTTAAATTTCGATCTTGCTGGTCCTTCTCTTTTTCAGTTTCCACTTTCTCTTTTTCACTTTCAGTTTTTTTTGTATTCTTGTTTCTAATTCTTTTCCACTTCGTAACTGTATCGCTTTGATTTGTTCTTTTCCTTGATCTTTAGGATTTATTTCCACATTAATAGGAAAAGTGCCATGAATTCTATTAATAAGTGCAGTAGTGATATGTCCAAGTTGAGTTTCAATATTTTTAATTGCAGTTCCTTGATTTTGTAATTGGTTCCCTTGAATTTGTAACTGATTTCCTTGATTCTGCAAATGTTGGACCATATTTAATATTAATTCTTCCATAGATAACTTCTTTTCCTTAAATTGAGAGTTATTATTAAATCCAGGTGGATAAGAAGGTTTATAATTTGAATTTCCTTGGTTAGATGAATTTCCTAATGGGTTTACTAAGTTGTTTATCTATTGTTCAATAGCAGAGTTATTATTCCAATTAAAATTTGGAAGGTTCTTCCAACCAGGGTTGTAATAATTTGCATAAGGATTATTGGATCTATTATTAATAGCATTTAAAGTTTCATATGAAGATTGAGCTTCTATAAGTTGTCTAGATGAATTTTCTTCTATTATATTAGGAAAATAATTCATTCCAAAATGATCTAATTTTTTGGATATAGTAGCAATCTGAGAAGCTAACATAGATATTGCATCAGCGTCATGTATACTAGCTATTTTCTTATGATTCAACATTTCAGAAGGCCATTGAAAATTGTTGGTAGCCATTTCTTCAATTAATGAATAAGCCTCATCAAATGGTTTTGACATTAATGAACCTCCAGTAGCAGCATCTATAATAGATCTAAGAGATCCTCCTAATCCATTATCAAAAGTTTGTATAATTAACCAATCTGGTAACGCATGATGTTAGCATTTCCTAAGAAGATCTTTAAATCTCTCCCAAGCTTCGTATATCGATTATCCATCAAACTCACTAAAAGATATTATGTCATTTCTAAGCTTTGCAGTTTTTAAAGGAGTAAAATATTTGGATAGAAATTTTTGTGATGGTTCTCCCCAAGTTCTAATAGATCTAGGTGCTAAAAAATTTAATCACATCATAACCTTATCCCTTAAAGAAAAAGAAAAAAGCCTAAGTCTAACAGAATCATTAGATACTCCGTCATATTTAAAAGTAGCACAAAGTTCTAAAAAACTAGCAAGATGTAAATTAGGATCTTTGTTTGGTGAACCACTAAATTGATTATTATGTACCAATTGGATAATTGCAGGTTTAAGCTCAAATGAATTAGCCGCTACATCAGGATTTTGGATAGTTAAATGAATTTCATCTAATGTAGGGTTAGCGTAATCTCTTAAAGGTTTGGGTTGATTTATATTTTCAATTGCTAGATTATTTGTCATTCGAGTTAAATTTATAGTTTCTTTTCTCTGTTTCTAATTCTTTTAATAGTGTGCTCTAATTCCGAATCGTAAGGTATTAAACTTTTGGTTCCAAATTTACGCATACACAAATTAAGTAGATTTAAAAAAAAATAGTCTGTTACTCTAGTAATTACCTTTAATAATTATTTTATTAATTACCTTAATAATTACTTTACTTCCCCAGCAACGGCGCCAAAACTTGACCTGGGGTCGGGAGGCAGCAGGGTTTATATGATTGCAGAGCTTTATATTATATATTTTATAAATGATTATCAGAGTAAAATTAGCAATTGTGTCCCCCTCCCTTTTATCAATGCAAGTATACGTATCGTTCAAGTAATAAAGGGCTCTAATGGAGTCCTATATATTGATCCCACAGGGAATTTTAGAGATTAAGAACTAATTTCAGCAGATGCAACTACTATCTAGTGTACGAAAATAAAGAACGCTTACACTAAACTCTATTACTTAATTTTTAAATAGAAGATTGTAATTTAGAAAAAGTATCTTTCTCCTTGTTAAGAGAATTAAGTGAATGAATAATTAAATTAGTTAGAATTATATTGTGCCAAATAGGAGCATTCTTATTCTTTACCCTTTGGTCCAGGCATAAAGAACATTGACTAATCATATGCTTAGTTACTGAATCTGCGGCTAGGCTGGGATAATACTGGCTGTCACTTCGGAGCTCCCACATTCCCCTTGCCTGAGGGCTAACATCTACACTTCAGCTCCAAAACGATAGGACCGAATTGAAGATTTTAGTCTGTCACACTAAAATATCCAATTTTATGCCTGATAAATAATATTTCCATATTTATTTGCACGCTCCTTCTAAGGCTTTTGACTTCCCTGAATCTTAGATGTAATATTTACTATAGTTGATAATTCAACATATTTTAACAATTAAATTGGCCAAATTGAAAGTAAATTAATATTTAAGTAAAAATATTATCACATTTTAATTTAATATTTTTAGGCACAACTAATTCAATTCTTCATTTTACAAAATCTCAACAACAAGGAGAAATACAGAGAAAACTACTCAGAATGCATAGGAAAAATAACACAAAACTTGGATTTCATTTAAAGTTATAAAACAATAAAGAAAAACGTATCTCAAATCTTCTCCCCAAGCAGGCTCCTTTAATTTCCTCTAACTCTTCCTTCTTGTACAACACACTTAATTATACTTACAATATACTCTAAAACACACTAATGCACACACAATAGACTCACCACACACTACTGAATTTCACAAGACACACACTTATCAGCCTAAATTCGTCTATATTTAAAGAAGAAGGAATATATCCAAAGGTTGCTTAAGCACCTCTTCAAAAAGCGTCTAGATTCAATGTATTTGGCTTGAACTGACATTTTCGCCATCGGCGGGCTCAATCTCGCCATCGGTGGGCTTTTAGAACATTGGCTAACCGCTAAGGCTCGTGTCGGCGGGCTCGATCTCGCCGTCGGCGGGCTCCTTTATAATAAATTCAAAACTTTAGAGAAAATTACGCAGTCGGCGGCCTTTTCCTCGCCGTCGGCAGACTAGTTCAATTTCCATCTCTTTTTAGTCCTTTTTGTTCCATATTTGCTTCTTTTCAATCTTTTTGCTTCCAATACCTATAAATCTTCATACCTGCAATAAACCATAGAAAATACCTTTCTTTAAAGTGCAATTTCATATAAAGTTGGTATGAATTTCTTAATACATTTTCATGTGGTCATATTCAAATGGGAATGCCTATTGATGTTGATTCGATAATTGTTAAGTGACCCACAATTTTAAATTATGATATTTTAATTTAATTGCAACGAAGCCAAAAACTTGACCCCGCTATATTATATGCATAGAATTGTAATTGTTTATGTTGTGGATGCTACGCAAGTATACGTATCGTATCAAGTAATACAGGGCTTTAGTGGAGTCACAGTTATCGATCCCACGGGGAAAGAGAAAATAAAATAACGACTAATTTTAAAATAATAATAATAATTCTAAAATAGTATACGAAAATTTGGAGTTCTAAATTTAAGCGCAATAAAGTAAACTAAGTATTCTAATCGGGTAACTTAACTAAGTAGAAAATTAATTCGTATTGAAAGTGCGGGAAATTAAACTAATTGCTAAATAAGTCTTAACTATTCGAAAAAGTATCTTTCCCCTTGTTTAGAAATTTAAGTGATTGATGAATTTAAATAGATAATTTTAAGGTATTGTGACAAATAGGAGCATTCCTATTCTTTACCCTTTGGTCCAGGTGTAAAGAATATTGACTAATCCTATGTTTGATTACCGAATCCGCGGCTAGGGCCGGGAGGATACCGACTGCCACTTCGTAGCTCCCACGTTCCCCTCGCCCGAGGGCTAACATCTACACTTCGGCTCTCAAACAATAGGACCAAATTGAATATTTTAGTCCGTCACACTAAAATGCTCAATTCTACGCCCAGATGATATTATTTCCTATTTATTTGCACCTTCCTTCCAAGGCTTTTGAATTCCCGAATATCAGATGTAATTTTTACTATAGTTGATAATCAACATATTTTAACAATTCAAATGGCCAGTTTGAAAGTAAATTAAGTTTTAAGTAAAAATTATCACAATTTATTAATATATATAAAAGTACTTCTATTTTTAGTTCATCAAGTCACTTAATTTCATAACAGGGTGAAAGACTAATAAACTACTCAGAATGCATGGAAACTAAACTAAGCATGGATTTCATTTAAAGTTAAAAACAATAAATACAAATACTTATTGTTGACCTCATTTTTGATGAGGTCTTCCTTTCTTCTTTTTAGTGCTTAGGATCTAGCCTTAGGCTTTTCCTTTGACTATCTTAGAGGACTAGAATTGGGACCCGCCTTTTAGAAATTCAAACCACTTCTAAACTCCCCGCAAACTCCACAAACTTGACTATAGACCCCTAATCACCTAGAGGGTTGAAATCAAATGTGGAAGTTTAAAGGATGAGTTCCTATAGGACTCTTTGGGCCTTAGGATCGCCTCGGGTGGCTCGGTCCAGTGAGGGGGCTGATTTACACTACACCTACACACTACACTCCCACACACCTCCTAAAACCACACCCATACCCAACTTAACCTCCTAACTCATGTAGGTGATTCACATGGATGGTCCTTAACCCCTAAGCCCTTGGCTAAGAGGGTTAGGAACAACATAGTGAATGCCTCAAATGAGTCCTCTCATGGCTCATATGGGCTTGAAATGGTTTCATGGCTCATATGGGCTTGAAATGGTTTCATGGCTCAACCAAAATGATTTCTTTCCACCTAAATCCACCCAATCTTCAATTTCTCAAATTTTCAATTTTTTGACCCCAGGGCCCTACACCTACTAAACCTACCCAAAACCTTGAAACCCAAATTTTCGCAAAATTTCCAAGTTACCTAAAATTCTTCAAAATTATTCCCAAACATTTCTACACCACTCAAATTGACCATCTATATCCAAAAATACCAAAAATTCCAAAAATACCCCCCAATACCCTCCAAATACCCAAAATACCCTTCTTGGCCTAAAAATCCAAAAATTCAGAAAATTCCCAGAAAATTCCAAAAGATCCCAAATATTCCCAATTTCATTTTATCCAACTACACCATAGGCCAATTTTATCAATTTACCCTACTTTTGTCAAAACCCCCAAATTGACCCATTTTAACCCAAAGTGAACCCAATGTTAAACCAAACCTATCCAATTGACCCAAATTCTGGTCCAATTCAATTCTAAACTTCAATTCAACATTCCCAATACCAATTTAGACCAAATCCAAGTCCAATTTGATTGACATTTGGATCCAATTTCACTTTGGGCCTTAAAGCCCAAATTTGGACCCATGACCCAAACTTAGCCCAAACTAACCCAATTCAACTCCAATTAACCCCAAATCTTTTCTAAACCTTCCTTAACATCCTCATAAACAAAACACTAACATGATTTGCCCAAGATTTTGACCCAAACCCCACTCAAATTCAACCCAAAATCAAAAAGCCCAATTTCGACCTAAACCCAAATCTAACCCAAATAGGCCCAAACCTCAAAATTAAAACCCAACCAAAGCCAAAACCTCTTTGAAACACTCCCATAAACATTTCTTAACATTTATTTTACATTAATTTCAACCCTAGCCCAACATTGGCCCAAGTTAGCCTAATTTGACCTACATTGGCCCATTTACCAAATAAACCCAAATTCAACCCAATTCAAACCCAAACCACCTTAAATCTATTTCAAATTATTCATGAAACATCCCTAAACCAAAACCAACAACTATTTGGCCCAAACTTCTACAAAAATTCCCATCCATGAACACATCCTTAAACTTAAAAGCCCACTTCCCTTAAACCTTCTTAAAAGCCCATTTCCTTCAAAATTCAAAAGCCCAAATCTACCCTAAAGCCCACATGACATCTCCATTTGTCATCCATTTAATTAAATCCATTACCTAAGTCCTAAAATCATCATTGAATTATCCCAAATGAAGCTTCATCCAAATTCCCATCAAATTACCAAAAAATTTCTTAAAACCCTTTTCATGAAACAAATCAACCTTTTCCCAAGCCAAATGAAGCCATGAACAAGCCATTCTCAAGCCACATGAAGCCATGAGGGCTTTGACTTGTCATTAGTCCATTTATGGCAAGAAGAGGGGGTTCTTTCTTAAACCTCCTTTAACCCTTTTTACCTTAATCATGTCACACACTAAACCATGTTTAGCCACCTCATCATGGATGGAGACTTCACCACTCCTTCTAAGCCGACCTAAATGATTCCCTCAGCTCAAAATCGAGCTTGGAAGGGTGCACCAAGCCCAAAATGGTGGGTTGACCCAAACCAAGCCAAAGTGAGCCTTCTCCCATTCCATTTAAATCAAACTCCTTTACACATGTCAAACCTCGATTGCCTACACTAAACCCCGACCCCGACCCACCCGACCAAGATGGTGACCATCGATCGCCGGCCGGCCACCGAGCCGCCGAAAACACCATGGCCGAGAGCTCACATGTGAGCCAACATTGAAATTCTCACTTGCTGAGCTGCCCCATGCCTAGTGGTCACCATGGCTGATCTTCTCCTCACCAGAGCAGCTGATCCCAAGCCCTAACTCCCTCTGAGAGGCCTTCCACCCTCTCCTATTTAAACTCCACCCCTCTCGGCCATGAGAGGTGCTGAAAAAAAACCTTAAGGAAACTCTGCCAAAATCACTCCAGATCACTCTCTACACATAGAGCACCTGATCCCCACTGAATTCCAGCCCCAATTCCTTCTAGCTGAGCCCAATTTTGAGCTCAAACTTTAGCCCAAAAACCAGGACACTTCTCCACAGTGAGCCAATTCCCAAATTGATTGGCTCTACACCTTCACCGGACCGAGGGAAGGTGTCCACCACCAAAAGCCCCATCTCCGGGCCACCCAGGTTGCTCCGAGCCTCCAAGCTTTGTGATCGGGCTTGGTCGAAATCATATCCGGACAATTCACCGGACTAGGAGACTTCATCCGGAGCTCGTCGGGACCCAATCGAAGGTGCAACAACTCTCGGATTGAAGCCACACTTCTCCGAGCCAAGGTATGAGCTAACTCTCCATCCCGAGCTTCGGAGATTCTTCATTTCGAATGCCTTAGTTTCAATGCATGTTAGCCGTATAGATGTGTTCGTCTCTTCGAGACGAATCCATAGAGCATAAGAACATGAAAATCCATCGAGTATCGAGTGAGATATTAGTGGATTTAGTGTGGACGGCTATCGGGTGAGGACACTTGGGGACGATGAACGGATGACGTCCATTCAATACACGCGCGGACGAACGGCTCGGATGGCGTCGGACCGGGAAACGGTGCGAGAACCGCGGGGCCCGGGCTGCCGACTCGAGTGGCGGCGTCGAATGGGAGCGCGCCGCGTGGCCTTTCGGAGCTGCCGAGGATGCGCTGGCGCCGCGTGGATAAATAGAAAATTAGGGTATTTTCTTATTTATTTAATTCCCTAAACTTCAAAAATCCATATCTTTGTGTAGAAAAATCACAAAAATAAAATAAAAATACCCTCTTGCTCAGTGAACAGAGGAGAATAATGTGGAAAAGAAATCATTTAATTTCATTAAGTATTTTATTTTTTATAATTTATTTACTCTCTGCATACATTTAATTCTCCATGCATGTATACAATTCACCATGGCATGAGACCATAGGGCTTTTAAGCCTCTCGAACTTGGGAACATTCCCTGAATTTTCCAAGGTCGAGGCCATCTCTGTGAAAAGTTATTTATTTTTCAAATGCATGTTGTTGTTTTGAGTATTTTAATTCCAAAAATTAGCATGTTGTGAAATAAATTCTAGAAATATTTGGTGATGTTCCTTATGACCGAGAGAACTCTAGGAAAAATAGGACTTGAGTTAATTCACTCAGATTAACCCTAATTGGCTTAAACACCCAAAATAGGTCTTTAATTAATTAGAGTTAACCAGGCATCAAATTGACTTGAAATCAATTCTCCACTGACCTTTAGGATCAGAGGAATCCACCATAAAAATTTGAGGTCAATTGGACTTGGTTAACCCCACTAATTGGGTTAATTAAGCCACTTAGCCATTTTAAACTTTAAAAATTCATAACTTTTAAAATACTTTTTAAAAATTCACCAAATTGGTTTTGGAGCCTCTCTGATATCAGGGAAACCTAAGAAAATTAAAATTTCAATTTTCTAAAAAAGTTGATTTTTAATAATATTTTAATATTTTTAATAATTGAAAAATAATAAAAATCACAAAAATAATAAAATTCACCAAAATGTCACATTTTGAATTTTAATCACTTAGGAACAAACCCCACATTTTTCTTAGGTCTATTTAGTGAGATATTGAATTTTAAAGCCCTAGGGTAATTTTAAAATTAAAAAAAATGTATTTTCTAGCATTTTCACTAAAATAATTATTATAAATCATAGAAAAATCAGAAAATTGCAAAATTTGATTCTCTGGTTTCCTTGATATCAGAGAGATTTTTGAAAAATATAAAATTCATTTTTCAACATTTATTTTATTTTTAAATTAATTAACACTCCAAAACTCAAAATAATTATAATAAAAATAATATAATTCAAAAAAATCACCAAAATTGGTCCAAGTGCTTCTCTGGTCATTAGGAATGTCCCCTAATTTTCTTAAGGACAGAAACTTTCTTTTGGTCATGTTATCAAATTTTCCTTGAAAATCTCTATTTTCCACCAAAAATAATTATATAAATAAATTAAATACAGAAAAAAAAATCACATTTTCTCCTCTCATGTCTTTATTGACATATGAGTGAAGTTACATAAAAATTTCAAATTCATTTAAGTTTAATTTAGTGAGTTATGAAATTATTAAGCTTAAAGGGTAAAATAAGTAATTAAAATCTTTAATCCTTAATTAAAACTTTAGGTTTAATAAAAATTAACAAGTAAAATATTTGATCCTAATCTGATTTGGATGATTGAAATTTAAATAATTAAAGGGTAGAAACCCATTAAACAATTTCAAAATGATTAAACTTTAATTAAATAATGGATTAAATTTGGAAGAATAATAAAATTGGAATCATTAAAATAAGGGATATTTATTAGGAAGAGATTTATTCTTTAATTTAAAAATCCCTAAATTAATCATCTCATTAATATTCAACTCTTAATTAAAATGATAATTCAAATTCAAAATATTAAAAGACTTAATCATTAAACTAAAGTCAAATTATTAAACTCTTTCAAAAATTTCAATTAAAATTAAAAATAAAGTAAATTAAAGATAAATTAAATTAAAATTAAATTAAATTTAATAATTAAATTAAATTAAGACAAATTAAATTAAATTAAATTAAATTAAAATTAAATTAAATTAAATTAAACAATTAAATTAAATTAAATTAAATTAAATTAAAATTAAATTAAATTAAATTAAACAATTAAATTAAATTAAATTAAATAATTAAAATTAAATTAAATTAAATTAAACAATTAAATTAAATTAAATTAAATTAAATAATTAAATTAAATTAAATCAAATCAAATTAATTAAACACCAAATCAAATTAAATTGAACTATGTTAAACTAAATTAAAACTCAATTAAATTAAATTGAATTAAATATAACATCACCTAAAACAGAAAGAAAATAAATTTAAAGAAAAACAACTTGAACACTATTCCAAATTTAAACTCTTTAACTTAAACCAAATCATTTGAATACTAACTTACCCTTGAAAGCTTTAGTTATTATAGCTCCTAAATAAAACATTAAATGAAGTGTCACTTCACTCATAGGATATTCAAATGTCCTAGTTCACCGAGCAAGTTAACAAAACTTGAAATTCTTGGACGATTAATTCATTTGTATAATTAAATTCATTTGAACTTAAAACAATCCCAGAAATATTGAAAAGATGTTTAAGATCCTTCTTAAGCACTTTCTCAATATGATAGGACATTTATAAGAACAATTTAATTTGATTATTCTTTGATGAAGAAAATCGTCCTTAAACCAAAACACAAAGAACCTAGACGTCATAGGAAATGACTAGCTACAGGATTAGGAATTTGGTAGAAAACCATAACCTTTCCCTTAGCTTTACCTAGGAAACTTGCTTAAATATGCTAATTGTGTTTTAAGTGCAGCTTGGGATGACGGGAAGACCCTCCAGGTACGCATTTGTATTATTGCAATTTACTTTCCTGCAATTTATTTTCCAAAGAATTTACATTATTGCAATTTACTTTATTGCAATCGCGTTTATTTTTTCTTGCATGATAAAACAACTGTTGCATGAAAACCCACACCTTTAGGATAGCTCTAAAACCGAAACCAAAATTAAGTTAAAAGTCATTGCAAGATAAAATTCACCGCCACAACATTTCAAAATATAAAACAACTCAAAATTTAATCACAAACGGAACACAAAACTACAATTACAACTAAATTAAAACGTCCTGTTGGATGATCGGGAATACCTCGGATGATGTAACCTACGTGTTGCTAACGGGATTTCCCACGGTCTAAATGAAAGTGTGGAACTCATTCAGTTGAGTTTAGCAAATTCATCCGGACTAAGTGAATCCGATAAAAATAATGATGCCGGAAGGATGGAACCGTGGGATCTTAACCGGTGTCGTTATAATCAACTTTAAGATTTGTTTTAAATAAAACATAAAAAACACTTGGATTTTAAGATTTTCTCTAAACCAAAACACTTTTCTCAACTCCCGATTTATGATTTCTAAAACTAAACCTCTGCAACAACAAGGAGCTCGGAGCATGGTGGGCAAGCACGACCATCGTCATCGGCAAAACCCGAGTCTACTTCAACGAAAACTTTCCTAGAATTAAAACAACCAAGCCATAGGACTTCGAGGTAGCTTGCACTAGTGCAACATAAATCCTCAACTCTTCGTTAGGCATTTGCATTGCAAATTAAGCCCTAACCGGTCTTAGGATTCCGAGGTAGTCGTCCGATACGACAATAAACCCTCACATCTTCTAGAGCTATTTGTTTGATTTTATCATACAAATATAAGCCCTAATTAATTGAAATTGGCAAGATTGAAATATCAAATAAACATTAGGACTTTCCTAAATTCAAGACAAACAATAGGATAGTCGGGAAATTATCGAAGTTCACTTCGAATCGGTGATTTCTCCTACCTCTCTTCCTTTGGATTCACAAAACAAAATGTTCCAAAATTTGATCCATTCCCTATTGAAATTCCAAAATTCAATCTTTGAAAACCTTAAACTTTGAAATTCTTGAAAGCGAATTATTGATTATTATCGAGAGTTTTCTTAGGTGATTCCCGTCACTTAAGATGTAATTAACTATAGGGGCTTGCCTTTATAGGAATTTTAAAGAACCTGTAGTAATATAAACCCCGTTTGATACTTTCATATTAAGCGTGGAATTTGTCGGCTTATAAAATTGGTTCGCAAACCAAACGGATGTCACAAAACTTCTAGTTTATTTGATCGAGCCCCACCATCAAGCAGTGTCTATCCTTAGGGATAGATATACGGTTTGTGGTGCGGTGCTCGTTTATATAAACTATTTGGGGATGTGAGATCGGTTTAATCTCATATCTTAAAACTTTCAAATTTAAAAATTATTTTCAAAATCAAATACTACTTTCTAAATTATATATATTTAAATTAAATTTAAAATAAAAATTCGCCACACAACTTCTGTTAGGCGACCACTTTTCAAAATAAAACACACGACCTAAAAAAATATAATGTCGACACTTATCTCAATTTATCCCCAAGCAGACTCCTCGCAGTTCCTTTGACTCTTCCTTCCAGTTCAGCAAGACTCACTAAAAACTCACTAACTCACTAAATACTCACTTATAACACTCAAGGACTCTCTAAGACACACACTAAGACACAAAACTGCACACAAAACTAGACACAAAACTGGACATTAAAGACTTAATTTCTGCTTCTTTATATAAAGGTGAGCAAAGGACCAAGAGGTGTGTAAGCATCCCTTCAAAAAGTGTCCAGGTTCAATGTATCAGAGCCATTTGAACTAGCTCGCCGTCGGCGACGAACTACCTCGCTGTCGGCGAGGCTTCTAGAAGATCTCAAACCGCGCTAGCTCGCTGTCAGCGGGATCGGGCTCGCTGTCAGCGGGATCGGGCTCGCTGTCAGCGAGACAGTTATAATTCCTTCAGAAATGTCTCCTCGTAGCCTCGCCGTGGGCGGGCTCGATATCGCCGTCGGCGACTCAGCACAAATTTCATTATTTTCTTCCTTTTTGCTCCAAATTTGCTCATTTTTATGATTTTTTCTTTTATCACCTAAATTCTCCATTCCTGCAATAAAATAAAGAAAATACCTTTCTTTAAAGTGCAATTTCATCAAAAATAGGTATGAATTTCTTAATAAAATTTTCAGCGATCAAAATCCCCCAAACTTACTTATTACTTGTCCTCAAGTAATTTTAGTACTACATAAAAATAATGAGTTTTATAATAAGATTTTTCAATTTAAATAACTATGAATTAGATTAAGTAATATCATAATAAAGTTAAATAAAAATAATTCATGTAATTTAATTAATCTTATAGAAATAAATTATTTAGTTATCGTGTCTAAGATTTCTAGCTTACTATTCGTTTCAGGAATGACTATATTTAAAAGAAGAACTACTTAAGATATTCATATGATAAGAAATTCAAGAAAATACTATTAGGTAAAATTCTAATCCATAAACATAAGTTTGGAAATATCTAAGTTTTCCCTTTAGGTTAATTCAAATGAAGCCAATTTTTGATAAGGCATCTCCTCAAGCTTCTCCTCATTTTTTTTCTAATGAGGATTACCGTATCTGGAGAGCTCGTTAATAATTTTGAACTTCATTTTCATCTTCCTAAATTTGAAACTTAGAAATATTTCTTAGCTTACACATACTTCATAGTTTTTACTTCATTGATTTTCAATCTTTTCTTTTTCACTTGAATACTTAAGAATTTTAATTTTAGAATATAGTTTTCCTTACTAAAAATAGTTTACTATATTCTTATTCCCTTTAACCAAATATTTTATTCTATTTAATCAATTAAAGCACTAGAAATATTTCATTTAACCTTTTATAATAATTAAATAAAATAATTCATATTAATTAAATTGAAAAATTTTGCTATAAAAATCATTTTATAATAATTTGAAAAATAGAAATTTGAGAACAAGTTAATAACTAAATTTGTATTTTACTCCCCCCCAAACTTAAATTTTTATATCTAATCTAAATAATGAAAAAGGGAAAGTAAATAAATCATACCTTTGAAGTTTAGGTATTTCTTTTTTTCTTTGAAATTTTTGCAGGCTTTTTCATTTTTCATTGAACCTGTACTGTTAGTATTCTCCATATATGCATAACAATTTAAAGAAAATGCAGGGATAAAATCTAAGATAAGTATTAAACAGAACAATTAAAATTACTATATATTAAAAACAATTGAACTAACAGATTAATAATTTTAAAGACTTAAAACTATACAAAATAAAATAAAAACATACTAAAGAAAACTAACATCTTATTTAACATAAAAACAAATGTAATTAACTAACATAAAAACAAAAACTAACTACTATAACAATTCAAGCAAATTAATCTAACTAACATCCAATGTCTCAAAATATGAAGTACTAAATATTACAAACATAAAAAGTCCTCAAAATAACTTACACCAAACAAATAAAACAAATAAAGTCCTAATCTTCAGCATCAAAGTCCCAAACTATATCATCCTCTCCTTGATCTGTAAGCTGAGAAGACTGAGCAGGATGATACTGAGTGTACCTGGGGCATTCTGGAAAGGCAATATCTAAATCTCCACTCCTATAACGATGTTCAGCTTCATAGTATGTAATTTCGTATTCTGAATGTCGCCGGAGGTATTCACTATCATAATCATGTCTTCTCTCCAGATCATCAATCCTTTGATCAAAATGATCAAATCTTCTCCCCATTGTTTCTCCAAACTGCTCAAAAGTCCTCCTATGCAAGGTCAATTCATTCTTCAGATCTTGTAGGGTAGGTGTGGTAGGTTCAGGAGGCTCATAGCTAGTAGAGGGTATATCTCTACCGGACCGAGTGAAATAACTTCTCACTCCCCGATCTCCACCCTTCATGAGATTCATACTTCTTAATGTTGGCAACATGTGAGTGGTTTCATAGGTTCCACCCATTCTTCATCATCTCTAGCCTCAACTCCAGAGAGTTGGTAGAGTGCAAAAATTAATCCAGGGTGGCCCAATCCAGCTCCACTCTCATTTCGAGGAGTGGTCAGGATGTTCTGATAAATAACTCTCCCGATGTTAATGCTTATGTTATTCTGAATGCAGAAATTCAGAATTGCTCTATCTCGTGTTACCTCACTGTGGTGATATGTGGGTAACAGAGTAGAACAATAATGCCAGGCTTTGGAGACTGCATTTAATTTAGAAAGAGGAAAATTCACTCTTTCTTGCTGCTTAATTTTCCAAACTCCGGTCCCATCAGTGAGAAAGTTAATGACTTCCTCCAGTGGTCCTTCCATCGTTCCAAAAGTTTCATACTCGCTAAAGTGCGAGTTATGAACTTCATAGAACGCGTTAATTCTTGCAGCATTGAAATCTACAAAAAACCCTCATACCTTTACTGGTGCATCTTCAGCGGCAGTCAAATTGTCATAAAATTCTTTAACCACTTCTACAGTTGCTCTATATTGTACGTAATAGAAATTCTCCCAACCTCGTTCCTTTATAATCCGCTCTACTTCTCCTCCCAGATTTTTGAATACCCGATCCGCAAGGCACTTTCTTCCTTGTATGTTTTCAAAATATTTAGCTTGTGCTCGTGCATTGATGAATCGGTTTTCGTAGAATTCTACTCGACGTTTCTGTCGTGGAGCCATACGATCGATCTGTGAAAATCGTGAAAATTTTCACTAAACTTAAAAATAATACTAAGAAGGCTTCCTACAACATTTGTAAACAATTTAAATCAAATTCCATGGATTTCCACCGAATATTTCTTCCACATTTTGATTTTTCCCAAAATTTGCAATGTGGTGAAAATATATGGTGAAAATCAAAAATTTTTGCAAAGGAGTGAAGCTCTTACCAAGGGAAGATGAAATCCGGTGTCAAAAAGTGTTGAAATCGCTTCAAATCCAAGATCTCTCAAGCCCTAGGTCGGTTTTTGCGAAAATAAGAGGTTGGGGATGATGAATAGTGTTTTTGACCGGTCAAAATATATGTTTTTTCCGACCTCGCTGTCAGCGAGATTTTTCTCGCCGTCGGCGAGCTAATATTTTTCAGAACCAAAAACTCTCGGGAAAAATCCACTGTCGGCGAGAAATTCTTCGCTGTCAGCGAGATCGATCTCGCTGACAGCGAAGAATAATTTAACACTCATTTTCGTCCTTGATTTGTCTTATATTATATTTCCGATCACATCATTTATTAATTTAATATGAAGATTAGCTACTTATACACAAACAAATTCACACAACACAACAAATTAACTTTAATATTGAAATCCATGAGATGTACAAACTAACATAATTTAAACTCTATAATCAAACTTCAAACTTCAATTCTTACTACTAATCAAAGCATCGCAAACCAATCCACGACACACTAAATGCTGATACAAAACTATGACACATATCTCAATTAAGTTTGAGATATTCAAATCATCTCTCCACACATAATAAAATCTAAATCAAATCAAATAACATAAATTCAAACATACTATAGAAATCTTTACTACTACTCTTCAAGGTCAGAATCTTCATCTTCTCTGATATTTCCGATATGACGATGATTCTTAATAATAAATGAGAAGTAAAGTTTCAATAATATAAACTAACTATTAAGGTACAATAAAAATAGATAACTAATATGGGTTGCCTCCCATAAAGCGCTTGGTTTAACGTTGTCAGCCCGACCTAATTTCAATTATTAATCAGGTCGACTAAGCATTAAAACCTCTTTATAGTTAGGTCTTATACCTTTAAAATATGGTTTTAATCTATGTCCATTAACTTTAAATTTATGTCCAGCTTTTGGATCTTCGATTTCTATAGTTCCGTATGAAAATATTTGAGTTATGGTGAAAGGTCCTAACCATCGAGACTTCAATTTTCCAGAAATAATTTCAATCTAGTATTATATAGCAAAACTTCCCGTCTCGGTTCAAAATTTCTCTCGATTAATCTTTCGATCATGCCATAATTTCATCTTTTCCTTATAAATCCGATCATTATCATATGATTCATTTCTTAATTCTTCCAATTCATTTAATTGTAGCAATCTCTTCTCACCAAGCTTCCTTCATATTATAATTAAATTCTTTAATCGCCCAATATGCTTTATGTTCTAATTCAACTGGTAAGTGGCATGTTTTTCCATATATAAGCCTGTAAGGAATCATTCCAATCGGAGTTTTATAAGCGGTCCTATAAGCCCATAATGCAGTGTCTATTCTAATAGACCAATCTAACATATTTGGGTTTACAGATTTTTCTAAAATACGTTTAATCTCACGATTAGATACTTCAAATTAATCTACTAGATTCGTGGATGATAAGCGATGGATATCTTATGAGTAATATTGTATTTTTCTACTAGTTTGTGAATGTATTTATTTCTAAAATGAGTTCCTCCGTCAGTGATAATCACTCTCGGCATTCCAAATCTAGTAAAAATATTTTTCATCAGAAATTTTGAAACACTCTTAGCATCACACCTAGGTAAAGCTTGTGCCTTAGTCCATTTGGAAACATAATCAACAGCTACTAATATATATGAGTTTCCAAACGAAGGGATAAAAGGTCCCATAAAATATAATCCCCAAACATCAAAAATTTCAACTTCTAATATAAAATTCAGAGGCATTTCGTTTCTTCTAGATATATTTCCTACTCTTTGACATTTATCGCAAGTTTTAATATATCTGTATACATCTCTAAATAGAGTCGGCCAGTAAAATCCAGATTGTAGAATCTTATAAGTAGTTTTATCGATCCCAAAATGTCCTCCAAAATCGAATCATGACATTTTTGAATAATTGGTTCGATTTCTTCATAAGGTACACATCTTCTAATAATTAAATCCTTACATTGCTTATATAAATATGGTTCATCCCAAAAATAGGTTTTCGTATCATGGATGAATTTTTTCTGTTGTTGCAAGGTTAGCATAGGTGGTAAAATATTACTAACTATATAGTTTACTATATCAGCATACCATGGTATTTTCCATTCATTGATATTATATAGTTGTTCATCAGGAAAACTATCTATAATTTCATTTTCAATATCAGATAATTCATGATTTTCTAATCTTGATAAATGATCCGCAATTTGATTATCAGTTCCTTTCTTATTAACGATCTCAAAATCAAATTCTTGCATTAATAGCATCCATCTAATTAATCTTGGTTTGGAATCTTTCTTTTGCATTAAATATTTGATAGCAGAATGATCAGTATGCACGATACATTTTGTTTCAATCGGATAAGGTCTAAATTTATTAAAACCATATACTACCGCTAATAATTCTCTTTCAGTAATCGTATAATTTATTTCAAAGCATCATTTAGAGTTCACTTAGCATAGTATATAACTTTAAAAATCTTTTCATATCTTTGCCCAAGAACTACTCCTACAGACATAATCACTAGCATCACACATAAGCTCAAATGGTTTCTCCCGGTTAGGTGAAACTATTATAGGTCTTGTAATTAATTTTTCTTTTAAGAGTTCAAAAGCATTCGAGCATTCGATTGTAAATTTAAATTTCTTGTCCTTTTCGAGAAGTTGGCATAGAGGTTTAGTAATTTTTGAAAAATCTTTTATATAGCGTCCGTAGAATCCAGCATGTCCAAGAAAACTTCTTACCCCTTTTACCGTAGTTGGAGGTGGTAATTTAGCTATAACTTGAATTTTTACAGGGTCCACTTCCATGCCTTTTTCCAAAATTTTATGCCCTAATACAATGCCGCCCGCAACCATAAATTGACATTTCTCCCAATTTAGAACTAAATTTGTTTTCTCACATACTTCTAATACTTTTTCAAGATGAGTTAAGCATGTGTCAAATGATGTTCCAAATAAAGAGAAATCATCCATAAATACTTCTATTCCATTGTCAATTAACTTACTAAATATAGAAATCATACATCTCTGGAATGTTGCTGGTGCATTACATAATCCAAAAGGCATTCTTCGAAAAGCGAAAGTTCCATAAGGACTAGTAAATGTAGTTTTCTCTTGATCCTAAAGACTTAATTTCGGCTTCTTTATATAGAGGTGAGCAAAGGACCAAGAGATGTGTAAGCATCCCTTCAAAAAGTGTCCAGGTTCAATGTATCAGAGCCATTTGAACTAGCTCGCCGTCGGCGACGAACTACCTCGCTGTCGGCGAGGCTTCTGGAAGATCTCAAACCGCGCTAGCTCGCAGTCAGCGAGATCGGGCTCGCTGCCAGCGAGACAGTTATAATTCCTTCAGAAATGTCTCCTCGTAGCCTCGCCGTCGGCGGGCTCGATGTCGCCGTCGGCGACTCAACACAAATTTCATTATTTTCTTCCTTTTTGCTCCAAATTCGCTCCTTTTTATGATTTTTACTTTTATCACCTAAATTCTCCATTCCTGCAATAAAATAAAGAAAATACCTTTCTTTAAAGTGCAATTTCATCAAAAATCGGTATGAATTTCTCAATAAAATTTTCAGCGATCATTAAGTCTGTTTTAGGATTAATCATTCATGGATCAAAGTATGGGCTTGGAAATCCTTTCACCATATTTCTCCTCTGCAGTCGATCACAAGTGTCGTATGAGAACTGGGAAAGAGTACTTCTACCTTGGAAGCCTATAGACCCAGCAGATGCATATAATAAGCAAGCAATTGGTGATATGAATGATATGAGCATTATTGAAAATCAACCATCTCGAAGGTCAGCACCTATTCCTCCTTATTTTCCTGAAAGTTCACAAATCATCCTGAAGAAAATCAAAAAATTGGAGAAGGAAGTACAACATCTGATGAATGCAATCAACAATCTTTCTGATTTCTTTGATCATTTGGATTGAAGAATGAAGGAGCACTTTGATCATTCTAGATATCTTGAAGGAAGTTTGACATGATTGATGAGAAGAAAAAATTGGATGGAAGAGGATTCTACTGAAGAATTTCCATTTCGTCCATTATACAATTTATTTATTTATGCTCAATTGATGGGAAATCTTAGAATTGATGATAGTTCATAGAAAGAATGATACTTAATTGTTATAATTCTATATTTGTGTATCGGATTGCTTTGCTTTACTTTACTTTATTTGGCTTGAATGTTATATTTGTACATGCTTGTTTGTTTAGTTCTCAGCGTTATTGTGTTGTGGTTGTGTACAACGCTGAATTTAAGATTATATGGCTTAAAATGCGTAATGTTTAGTATCGTGTGTATGTGTATGACTCATGGATTTTATATATGAAAGTAATGTTATGTGTTTTTTTGTGTTAAAAAATATTATTTGCCAAGGCTTTAGGATATTATTTAATGCTTAATTAGACTAATTAGACATCAGAGCGGGATTGAAAAGATCGAAATTGAAAAAGAAAGTTGGAAGCCCAGTTTTTGAACTGTCGCCGAATGGCGCTACCATCAGCGCTGGACAGTGCCAAAATTTAGAGAGTTTGGCCATTTTTGCAGAATAATGCACCGAACAGCGCTGCTTCCAGTGTCGGACAATGCTCGAACGCAAAAATTGCTCGAAACTCTAAATTTTTGAGATTTAACCGTGGAACCGACCATTTTTGCCCAAATCTTTGTCTTCAACCTCCAGCCAAGGTCAATTTTCGATTCTAGGGCTCACTAGAATTTGGATTTAAAGCGATTTCATGGTCAGAAAAATTTGGATTTCATCTTTTCCTAGTAAGAGCTATACTTTAACCTAAAATTTTTTGATTTTGACCGTGAAAATCTCCTACATTAGGAAGATTTGAAATTTTGAAGTTTTTAGAGAAACATTTGAAATTTTTCATGGATTTTTAGTTATTATCTTTCTAAATTTAAATTAGAGTCCATTGCATTGTAATTTTAAAATTAATTTGGAAAATTTTGGTATTTTTAGACAAATGGCTCCAAGATTGGCTAAGGGGAAGAGGAAATTTGAATATGATGAAAGTAAATTTATGAATTTCAAAGCTTATTCACATTTTAGTACGTTTCTTAGCAATAAGAAATATATTCAAGAAAGAGCCTTTGAAAATTCTAGTTGAATGCTGGAAGAAATGATTGCTAATCGTCAATAAGAGATTATCTGTTATTTCACTGTTGATGTGATGTTGGGTATTGTTAGAGAATTCTATGCTAATCTTATTATTTTGAGAGTGAATACATTCTGGTTAGACGCCAAATAGTTGAATTCACCCCTGCCAGCATATATACATTTTATCAGTTGAGAGCACCCTGCCATTGTGAATATGAAAATTTTTATATTACAAATGAAGCATTGGATATGATTGTGAACTTTTAACTAATGGAAAAGGGGAATGGAAGATTAAGCAGAGACGAAAAGTTAACTTCCCCCTTTCTACTTTGAATCCTGTGTCAAAAGCCTGACATTATTTCATTTCTGCAGACTCTTACCTACCAACAATCATAGTGATGTTATTGTTGATAGAGCTGTTATGAATTACTGCATTCAGAACATGAAGAGTATAAATATTAGGGCTATTATTCATAAAAGTATTTTGACAAGTTCAAAAGGAGAAACTACAGGAGGACTAGGACACCCCAGTCTGATTCATGCTTTATGTATTCAGTCAGGTGTAGTGATTGAAGATAATGTTGAGGTAGTCCGTCTACTAAAGCACATTGCTAAACTGAATATGAAAACTTATGAAGCCCATGTAGGATGGAAATTGAGTAAGAAAGCTGATGAGACTTCTTCTAATAAAGATAGACCATCTACATCAAGGGAGCTTCATGTGCATGATGTTATGGATCAATTGGAAAGGTTAAACACCAGAGTAGAGGGACTAGAAGTAAGGAACAAGATAAATGATGATTATCAAGTTCGGGGGAGAGAATGTGAGATATCTTATCATGACGCATAGATGAAATTTTTTAGGGGAGACATTGATGTTGTATTTCCTACTTACCCTGAGTACTCCATACCAACCTGACGAACCTGATCATGATGGAGCTCCTGCAGAAGATGAAGATTAGTAGTCTGTGTATTTTATTTTTATTTTTCATTGAACTTAGTGATGTATTTGTGTTTTGTGTTTGTGATGTACCTGAGACTCCTTATGATTTGTGTCTGAGATGCTATATGTGTATGTGCTTGTACTTGTAGAAAACTTTGTTGATTTGTGATGTATGTGATGTGATAGTAAAGTTTTATGAGTTTGGATTTATGGTTTAATTTGTAATAGCAACAGTAGGATGTTAATGTTATGTGCACTGTTTATTGTGTTCAAACTTCTTCTTTATAAACTTCTAACCCGCATTTGTGTATAGAAATGCTTGTTAATTATTTCGGTTATACTGTTACTACTTTATGAAGAAAAACCTTCTTAAACTCGAAAGGTATGAAAAGCCAGAGCATATCGAGGCATGCATTTGTCGGCATTATTTTTAAGTTGTGTTGTATTTTGAAAAGGGGTCGCCTACGAAATTGTCGGCGAATTTTTAATTTAATTTAAATAAATAATTTGAAAAGTAGTATTTAATTTTAAAAATAATTTTTAAATTTGAAGATTTTAAGATATGAAATCAAACCGATCTCACATCCCAAATAGTTTATATAAACGAGCACCGTACCACAAGCCGTGTATCTATCCCGAAGAATAGACACCGCTTGACGATGGGGCTCGATTAAATAAACTAGAAGATTCGTGACATCCGTTTGGTCTGCGAACCAATTTTATGTGCTGAACAAATTTCCCCGCCTAATATGAAAAACATTAAACGGGGTTTATATTACCAGGTTCTTTAAAATTCCCTATAAGGGCAAGCCCCTATAGTTAATTACATCTTAAGTGACGGGAATCACCTAAGAAAACTCTCGATAATAATCGTAGTTCCGCTCTCAAGAATTTCAGAGTTTAAGTTTTCAAAGGATTGAATTTTGGAATTTCAACAGGGAATGGATCGAGTTTGGAACATTTTGTTTTGGGAATTCAAAGGAAGAAAATAGGAGAAATCACAGATCCGAAGCGAACTTCGGTAATTTCCCAACTATCCTATTATTTGGCTTGGATTTAGGAAAGTCCTAATATTTGTTTAATTTTTTGATCTTGCCAATTTTAATTAATTTGGACTTATATTTGTATGATAAAATCATACAAATAGCCTCGAAGATGTGAGGGTTTATGTCGTATCGGACGACTACCTCGGAAATCCTAAGACCGGTTAGGGCTTAATTTACATGACATGATTATGCAAATGCCTAACGAAAAATTGAGGATTTATGTTGCGCTAAGCAAACTACCTCGAAATCCTATGGCTTTGTTGTTTGATTCTAGGAATGTTTAGCTGATGTAGAGTTGTTTTGCTGACGAAGATGGCCGTGCTGCCCACCGTGCTCCAAGCTCCTCATTGTTGCAGAGGTTTAGTTATAGAAGTCATAAATCAGGAGATGAGAAAAGTGTTTTGGTTTAGAGAAGTCTTAATTTCCAAGTGTTTTTTGTGTTTTAATTAAAACAAATCTTAAAGTTGATTATAACGACACCGGTTAAGATCCCACGGTTCCATACTTTCGGCATCGTTATTTTTATTGGATTCACTTAGTCCAGAAGAATTTGCTAAACTCAACTGAATGAGTTCCACACTTTCATTTAGACCGTGGAAATCCCGTTAGCAACACGTAGGTTACATCATCCGAGGTATTCCCGATCATCCAACAAGACGTTTTAATTTAGTTGTAATTGTAATTTTGTGTTCGTTTGTGATTAAATTTTGAGTTATTTTATATTTTGAAATGTTGTGGCGGTGAATTTTATCTTGCAATGACTTTTAATTTAGTTTTGGTTTCAGTTTTAGGGATTATCCTAAAGGTGTGGGTTTTCATGCAACAGTTGTTTATCATGCAAGAAAAAGTAAGTGCGATGCAATTAATTAAATTGCAATAAGATAAATTGCAATAAAATAAAAGCGTACCTGGAGGGTCTTCCCGTCATCCCAAGCTGCACTTAAAACACAATTAGAATATTTAAGCAAATTCCTAGGTAAAGCTAAGAGAAGGGTTATGGTTTTCTGCCAAATTCCTAATCCTATAGCTAGCCATTTCCTATGACGTCTAGGTTCTTGTATTTTGGTTTGAGGACGATTTTCTTCATCAAAGAACAATTAAGTTCAATTTTTCTTATAAACATCATATCGTATCGAGGAAGTGCTTAAGACAAATCTTAAACATCTTTTCAATATTTCTAGGATTGTTTTAAGTCCAAATGAATTTAATTACACAAATGAATTAATCGTCCGGAATTCAAGTTTTGTTATCTTGCTCAGATGAACTAGGACATTCGAATATCCTATAAGTGAAGTAGCATTTTATTTAACGTTCGTTTAGGAGTTATGATAACCAAAGCTCTCGAGGGCAAATTGGTGTTCAAATGGTTTATGATTTAGCTTTAACTTTAGTTAAAGGGTTTAACTTTGGAATAGTGTTCAAGTTGCTTTATATTTAATTTCTTTATGTCTTAGGTAATGTTATTTAATTCAATTTCATTTAACTTTAATTTAATTTAATTTGGTTTAGTTTTAATTTTAATTTAACTTTAATTTTTAATCTTAATTTTAATTTTAATTTAATTTAATTTAATTCAATTTAGTTTGATTTGATGTTAAATTAATTTAGTTTAATTTGATTTAATTTCCTTTAATTTAATTTAATTTGATTTAATTTCAATTTAATTTAATTTAATTTAATTTAATTTAATTTATTTGATTTAATTTAATTTGATTTAATTTGTTTGATTTAATTTAATTTATTTTTTTTAATTTAATATTTTTTTTTAATTTAATTTAGTTTAATTTAATTTAATCTTTAATTTAATTTTATTTTTGATTTTAATTTAATTGAAAATTTTAAAAAAAAATTTAATGATTTAACTCATTATATTTTTTTAATTTAATTTAATGATTAAGTCCTTTAACATTTTAAAATTTAAATTTAAGTTATCACTTTTGATTAGGAATTAAATATTATTGAAATGATTAATTTAGGGATTTTTAAATTAAAGAACAAATCTCTTCCTAATAATATCCCTATTTTAATAATTCCAATTTTATTATTCTTCCAAATTTAATTAATTATTTAATTAAGGTTTATTTCAATTATTTTAAATTGTTTAATGAGTTTCTACCCTTTAATTATTTAAATTTCAATCATCCAAATCAGATTAAGATCAAATATTTTACTTGTTAATTTTATTAAACCTAAAGTTTTAATTAAGGGTTAAAATTTTAATTACCACTTTGCCCCTCAAGCTTAATAATTCCATAACTCACTAAATTGAGCTCAAATGAACTTGAAATTTTTATGTGACTTCACTCATATGCCAATAAAGACATGAGAGAAGAAAATGTGATTTTTCTGTATTTAATTTATTTATATAATTATTTTTAGTGGAAAATAGGAATTTCCAAGGAATGTTCCCAAGTTCAGAGGCTTCAAAAGCCCTATGGTCTCATGACATGGTGAATTTCCTATATGCATGGAGAATTAAAATAATGCAGATAGTAAATAAATTATTAAAAATAAAATACTTGATGAAATTAAATGATTTCTTTTCCACATTATTCTCCTCTCGTTCTTCGAGCAAGAGGGTATTTTTATTTTATTTTATGATTTTCCTACACAAAGTTATGAATTTTCCAAGTTCAGGGAATTAAATAAATAGAAAAATCCCTAATTTTCTATTTATTCGAATCGGTGCCGCGTCATCCTCGACATCTCCGAACGGCCACGCGGTGCGCTCCCATTCGACGCCGCCGCTTGAGTCAGCAGCCCGGGTCCCGCCTCTATCGTTCCGTCTCCTCATCCGGCGCGATCCTAGCCGTCCGTCCGCGCGAGTATTAAATGAACGGCATCCGTTCATCGTCCCCAAGCCTCCTAACCTGAGAACCGTCCATCTTCTAGGCCTAAGATCTCACTCGATACTTGACCAAATCTAACGTTCTTATGCTCTATGGATTCGTCTCGAGAAGACGAACACATCCATACGGTTTATATGGCATGAAATTGACTTAATGAAAATGGAGAATGTTCAGAAGCTCAGGAAGAAGGGTGAGGGCATACCTTTGCTCAGAGAAGTGTGGCTTCGATCTGAGGGTTGTTTCACCTTCGATTGGATCCCGCAAGCTCCGGATGAAGTCTCTCGGTCCGGTGAATTGCTCAGGTATGATTTCGACCACAGCCGATCACAAAGCTTGGAGGCTAGAGCAACTGGGTGGCCTGGAGATGGGGCTTTTGTTGGTGGACACCTTCTCTTGGTCTGGTGAAGGTGTAGGACCAATCAATTTGAGGATTGATCCACTGTGGAGAAGTGTCCTGGTTTTTGGGCTGGAATTTCGAGCTGAGAAATTGGACTTGGTCGGTGGGGATTAGGTGCGAATCGACACTGGGGATCAACTGCTCTAAAGGTGGAGAAGAGTTTGAAACAATTTTGGCGAGTTTCGGCAAGGTTTGTGCAACTCTCCTCTCATGGCCGTGAGGGGGTGGTGTTTAAATAGGAGAGGGTGGAGGGCCTCCGGGGAGAGTTAGGGCTTGGGATCGAGCTGCTCTCGGCATGGAAAGAACGACCATGGTGGCCATTGGGCATGAGGCGGCTCAGCAAGGAGAATTCCAAAGTTGGCTCACATGTGAGCTCTCGGCCATGGTGTTTTCCGGCGACCTGGTGGCTGGCCGGCCAGGCATTGGTCACCATCTTGTTCAGGTGGGTCAGGGCTGGGGTTTGGTGCATTCAATTGAGGTTTGACATGTGTAAAGTGGTTGAATCAAAGTAGAAAGGGGAAGGGGTCATTTTGGCTTATTTTGGTCAACCCATGCAAATGGGTTGGGTGCACCTCCCCAAGACCTGGTTTTGGGCTGAGGAGGTCAGGTGGGTCAACCTCCCATGTGTGGTGGAGTCTCCATCAAGGATTAGGTGGCAAAGCATGGTTTAGAGTGTGACATGAGTATGGTTAAAAAGGCTTAATGAAGGGTTAGGAAAGGGTCCCCTCTTCTTGCCATTAATGGCATGGTGACATGTAAAGAGGCTCTCATGGCTTCCATGTGGCTCATGCATGGCTTCATGGCTCACCTTTGGCTTGGGAAAAGTCAAGTCAATTTCATGGAAATGGATTTAAGAAAATTTTGGTATTTAGGGGTGATTTGGCATGAGGCTTGATTTGGAATTATTTGATGATGGGATTATAACTTAGGGAATGGCTTTGATTAAATGGATGGCAAATGGAAATGTCATGTGGGCTTTAGGGCCAATTTTGGGCTTTTGTATTTGGTGGAAATGGGCTTTTAGGAAGGTTTAGGGAAGTGGGCTTTTGGATTTTAAAATGGAAAAAATTTTAGGATGGAATTTTAGTAAAGGCTTGGGCCAAATAATTGTTGGGTTTAGCTCATGGATGTGTCATGAGTGACTTGGAGCAAATTGGGAGTAATTTGGGTTTGAATTGGGTTGGATTTGGGCTCCTTTGGTGAATGGGCCAATGTAGGTCAAATTGGCCTAACTTGGGCAAATGTTGGGCTAGGGTTGAAATTGATGTAAAATTAATGTTGGGAAATGTTTATGGGAGTGTTTCAAAGAAGTTTTGACTTTGGTTGGGCTTTGATTTTGGGGTTTCGGCTTATTTGGGTTAGGTTTGGGTTTAGGTCAAAATTGGGCTTTTTAACTTTGGGTTGAATTTGAGTGGGGTTTGGGTCTAAATGTTGGGCAAATCATGTTAGTGTTTTGTTTGTGTGGATGTTAAGGAAGATTTGGAAAAGATTTAGGGTTAATTGGAGTTGAATTGAGTGAGTTTGGGTCATGGGTCCAAATTGGGCTTTAAGGCCAAAAGTGAAATTTGATTCAAATGTCAATCAAATTGGACTTGGATTTGGTCTAGATTGGTGTTGGGAATGTTGAACTGAAGTTTAGAATTGAATTGGACCAGAATTTGGGTCAATTGGGTAGGCTTGGTTTGAAATTGGGTTCACTTTGCGTTAAAATAGGTCAAATTGGGGGTTTTGATAAAAATGGGGTAAATTGACAAAATTGGCCCATGGTGTAGTTGAACAAAATGAAACTAGAAATATTTGGGATTTTCTGGAATTTTCTGGGAATTTTCTGAATTTTTGGATTTTTGGGTCAAGAGGGGTATTTTGGGTATTTGGAGGGTATTGGGAGGTTTTCTTGGAATTTTTGATATTTTTGGCTATAGATGATCAATTTGAGTGGAGAGAAATGTTTAGGAATGATTTTGGAGAATTTTGGGTGATTTGGAAATTTTTGAGAAATTTGGGTAGTTTCGAGGTTTTGGGTAGGTTAAGCGGGTGTAGGGTCCCGGGGGTCAAAAATTGAAAATTTGGAAAATTGAAGATTGGGTGAATATAAGTGGAATAAAATCATTTTGGTTGAGCCATGAAGCCATATGAAGCCCACATGAGCCATGAAGGGACTCATTTGAGGCATTCACTATGTTGTTCCCAACCCTCTTAGCCAAGGGCTTAGGGGTTAAGGACCATCCATGTGAATCACTTTCATGAGTCAGGGGATCAAGTTAGGTATGGGTGTGTTTTTTTTAGGAGGTGTGTGAAAGTGTAGTGTATAAATGTAGTGTATGTGTAAGTCAGCCCTTCACTGGACCGGGCCACCTGGGGCAGTCCTAAGGCCAAAGAGTCCTATAGGAACCCATCCTTTAAACTTCCACATTTGATTTCAACCCCCTAGGTGATTAGGGGTCTACAGTCAAGTTTGTGGAGTTTGCAGGGAGTTAAGAAGTGGTTTGAATCTCTAAAAGGTGGTGGATCCCAATTCTAGTCCTCTAAGATAGTCAAAGGAAAAGCCTAAGGCTAGATCCTAAGTACTAAAAAGAAGAAGAGAAGACCTCATAAAAAATGAGGTCAACAAATGGACCCCCAATAAGTGTGGTGAGCTGACGGAGCACACCGCGTGTATTGGTGTTGACCGAAGAGATCAATAAAACCAACACAAACGTCCAAGTGACAAACTTAGGACAAAGTAGAAGAGTTTCCACTGGGGAGTGTCAAGTATATCTTTGAAACTGGAGATTCCTGAACTCTCGCTGGGGAAAGGGAAAAGAAGGTGAATTCCAAATCACATGATCTGGGGAATTTCAATTTAGATTTTATTTTACTTTAGTTTAATTTTTGATGTGTAAGTTTAGATTTTGAGTTTGGAGTTTTAATTTAGATTGAAGTTTTGTTAAGATTAATTTGAAGGGATTTGATTTGAAATGAGAATTGGAATTTTGAGGTTTTAGATGTAACATCTTCAACCTCGAAAGAAAATTGAATTGATCGGATTGAATCATTGCAATGAGGAGAGATCTCAGAGCAATGTGGTATTGGATGTAAAATCCTTAACCTTAAGAGTTTGATTTTGATGTGTTTCATTGCTGTAGGGAAAGAATCCTAAAGCAGTGCAGTCTCGGATGTAAAATCCTTAACCCCAGGAATTTGATTTGATGTATTTCATTGCGATAGGGAAATGATCCTAAAGCAATGCAATCTCGGATGTAAAATCCTCGACCTCAAAAGTTTGAATTTTGATGTATTTCATTGCAATAGGGAAAGAATCCTAAAGCAATGCGGTCTTGGATGTAAAATCCTCAACCCCAAAAGTTTAAATTTTGATGTATTTCATTGCGATAGGGAAATGATCCTAAAGCAATGCAGTCTCGGATGTAAAATCCTCAACCCAAAAGTTTGATTTGATGTATTTCATTGCGATAGGAAAAGGATCCTAAAGCAATGCAGTTTCGGATGTAAAATCCTCAACCCAAAAGTTTGATTTGATGTATTTCATTGCGATAGGGAAAGGATCCTAAAGCAATGCGGTCTTGGATGTAAAATCCTCGACCCAAAAGTTTGATTTGATGTACTTCATTGCGATAGGAAAGGATCCTAAAGCAATGCGGTCTTGGATGTAAAATCCTCGACCCAAAAGTTTGAATTTGATGTATTTCATTGCGATAGGGAAATGATCCTAAAGCAATGCGGTCTTGGATGTAAAATCCTCGACCCAAAAGTTTGAATTTGATGTATTTCATTGCGATAGGGAAATAATCCTAAAGCAATGCGGTCTTGGATGTAAAATCCTCGACCCAAAAGTTTGAATTTGATGTATTTCATTGCGATAGGGAAATGATCCTAAAGCAATGCGATCTTGGATGTAAAATCCTCGACCCAAAGTTTAAATTTGATGTATTTCATTGCGATAGGAAATGATCCTAAAGCAATGCGGTCTTCGGATGTAAAATCTTCGACCCAAAAGTTTGAATTTGATGTATTTCATTGCTATATGGAAATGATCCTGAAAGCTAATGCGAGCTTGGATGTAAAATCCTCGACCCAAAAGTTTGATTTTGATGGAGATTTGATTTGAAATTTGGAAAGATTGAATTTGAAATTTGATTGAGATTTGATTTGGAATCTGGAAAGATTGAATTTGAAATTTGATTGAGATTTGTGCTCATTTTGTTTGTCCTTTAACGATTCAAATTTATTTTATCGTTTATTTAGTGTCCATGTGAATTTGGTGTTCATCATTTTTTAGATTTTTAAGGAAAGTTTTCTTTTATTCCTTTTTTTATTTCTTTTCGTTCTTTGTTCGAAGTTCATTTAACTTTAATGGCGTTTCCCAGTCAATTTGCACAAAAGAGGTGAAGGCCAAAAATGTGACATGGTCACTTTCATTCCAATCATGTCGAAGATACATCATACAACTCGATCCGGAATACATCTCATACAATCCATGTAGACTCAAAACGGACTATGTATGATCTTCGTCGATCCATCCAAAGAAGCATCCGTCAAAATCCATGTCCGAATAGTGGGGTACATGGTCGATAACATCACCTTCCAAGCCATCCTCGGCAAGGATGCCGTATGGATGTACATCGGAGGTGTGATATTTTCCATGTAGCTCACAGCTCGTAAGGCCGGAGGCTCTCTAGCTCCGGGTCCGATCTGGAAATGGTAAGGTGTCTTCCCGTCATCCATCCTCCCGAAAGTAAGCGAGATCCGCTTCACTGGTACTCTCGGTATGCAATGCTTAGCGATATCCGCTCCGTTGCCCTTCGGTATCATGACGGAACCTACCGATAATGGTATCTTCATCGGCCCTCGGAACTCACCGGGCCTGCTTATCCGGAGGTCGGATCCGAACATGATGTTACACTCGTTCGGGAAAGAGCTGTGCGAAAGGTCCGACAAAGTCGTGGTGATCTATGTGCGGGGGTATGCGATCACCACCGCTTGTAGATGTTAATAATGCAGCTATTGGGTATGCAATCGCTGGCGGTACCCTCCATGTTATCAATCTCTTTACCATTCTCTTGATGACTAATCGCATCGGATCCACTTGCCCATGACGGAGTATTCCGGTGGGTTTCCCTTCCGTCCTCCGCAAAGTTGTAGCGAGCATCCGCATTGTATTGTAATTCTACCTTTCCCTGGCATCCATCTCCGGGGTTCTGAGTTGGTGTTTTCTCTTAGGCAGCCCGCTCGGCCCATTCTTTTCAAATCCCGGATGCAATCCGCGATTTGTTGTTGTTCATATTCCGAGAATACGTACGTATGTAGTTCGAGGCCTTCTAGTATATTGATCCTTCGCCTCCGATTCTCTCGAAGTATTCAAAGGTTTTCTTTTCGACATTCCGCATTCTTTCCAGCTCGTACTCCGGAATAATTTGCAAATGGCGAGGCTCGGTGACGTATTGTGGGATATACGGCTCAATCCCTTCACGTTCTCCCCGCATACCTCGGCTCCTCGGGGATGATGTCCGTCGGGACATCCCCGGGGTTGCTTCGCAACAAGGTCATGCATCACTGGTGGTTCTATCTGGTAGCGTGGTAGTCTTCTTTCTTCTGATCTTCGTGAGATTTCCTTGGTCCTTTCTGTTATCCTAGGATCTGGCCTCCTTTCTTCAGGTTCCTGGTGAACCGGTGTCCTTAAAGTGTATGTGCTGGCAGTAGCAACTGTCTCGTCGCGCTGGTCCGCTACTTTGGTCAACATCTTGCGGATGCGGCGATTCATATTTCTCCGTTGCGTTGCTGTGAGAGTAGCTCTTCGAACTTCTTGAATCTCTGTGAGTGCGGCGCTGACAAGCCTGCCCTCTGCTGTAGCGACTACAGACTTCATTTTCTTATCTTCTTCAGTGTTTGCCTTTCTTTTCTTGCTGCTGGATTGATGGCATGGGCCACCCACTTTCATCACTTGTCCGCTCGGGCGGTTCTTCTCGGTCAACCGGGACCCAGTCACTTTCCTCGTACTGTAGGCCTGCTGGTGCGAAATCCGAGTCAATCTCGATTATCGCTCCATCTTTCACCCTCTTTTCGTCGAGTGCAAGGCTTACGCCATTTCTAAAGTTCAGGACCAACCGCCCGTTCGACATTTCCCTGCCAAAAGACAAGGAAAAGGATCAGGGGCTGTACTAAGAACAAGAACATTAAGAAAATGTTTATTAAAGACAGTTTTTTTTTATTACTCTTATACTTTTACATTTAACAGGAATGAAGTGGGATAAGATCAGGAAAGAGATTTTGATATGGAAGAGAAAACAAGGAAAACTTTATTATCATGATTTTATTTATTTTAGCACATTTTTTATTATTTTTGGGTTCGGACCCAGTCATAAGTAACTACTCGCCCGTGTTTCTTAGGGATGAAGAATTCATTCCTTCGAAACATCGGGTAGCGTAATACTTTTTTAAGTATCGTCCGTTGATCGGAAGCATATGTCGTTCTCCCGGCAATTCACTGGCCGGTAGGAACCTCCCGAGTATACTGCTTCAACCACGAACGGCCCTTCCCGAGTGGGTTCAAATTTTCCTCCTATCTTGCGGTGTGCAAGAATAGGTCTCTTGAGAACGAGAACTAAGTCACCAACTTTGAAGGTTCTTGGGCGGACCAGTTTGTCATGGGCTTGAGCCATCATAGCTTGGTATAGTTCTAAATTCTGATACGCTGCAAGTCTTTTACCTTCCAGGCTTTCTAATTCTTCTAGTCGTAATTTGGCATTCTCTTCTGTCGTGATCTTGTTTGCAACTGCAATTCGAGTGAAGGAAGGCTGAACCTCTAAAGGTAACATCTGCCTCGGAGCCATACACTGGAGCGTAAGGTGTAGCTTGAGTAGGAGTTACGAAGGTTGTCCGGTAGGCCCATAAGGCTTCTAATAACTTCTCGTGCCAATTTCTCTTATTGTCGTCCAAGGTTTTCTTTAAGATTTGAACGAGAGTTTTATTAAAAGCCTCAGCGAGGCCGTTTGCTCTTGGGTAGTAAATTGTTGAATATCGCCAGTCGATTCCGTGTCTCCTGACAAAATTATTGATTTGTGTGCTTCTGAATGTTGACACATTATCTGAGATAATCCTGTGCGGCACTTCGAAATGGTAGACAACTTGGTTCTTGAAAAACTGTAGCACGTGGTGTGCTTTCACTTCTCTAAGTGGAACTGCCTCTGCCCACTTGGAAAAGTAATCTGTAGCAGCAAGAATGAAGCGATGTCCTTCTGAAGATGGTGGTTCTATTGGACCCACTATATCTGTGCCCCAACATTCAAATGGCCACGACGCAATTGTCGGATGTAACACATTTGGAGGTTGGTGTAGAACCACTCCGTGCACTTGGCATTGGTGACAACTCTTGGCGATTTTCATGCAGTCGGTCATCATCGAGGGCCAGTAGTACCCTAGTCTTTTAATTTTCATTTTCATCTTCGGACCCGACTGGTGAGCGCCACAGAATCCTGAATGCAGCTCTTTAACAATTTCACGGGCCTCGGACCCGCTTAGGCATCTTAGCCACATTTGATCAAAAGACCTTCTATATAACGTGTTATTTATTAATACGTAAGACAGAGTTCTTTTCTTTATCTGATGGGCTAGCGACCTATCGTCTGGTAGCTTTCTTGTTTGTAGGTAGTCTATCAATGGCTGTCGCCAATCTTCTGTGTTTTCTATCACTGTTGCAACTGATTCTTCTTCTTTTTCTGATTTGTGTATTGTGTCTATGTCGAGCTGTGATAGGACCTGACGTCCGTGAACTGACACTTCTACTGACTCATCTTGCAAACAGGCAAATTCTTTTGCGAGGCGAGCTAACGCATCTGCTAAGGCATTTTCTTTTCTGGGAATTTTGTAGATTGTCACATTCGGAATTTGTTCCAACAATTGTATGGCATACTTGGAAGTATTGCTCGAGTCTTGGCTTTAAAATTTCATATTGTCCGGCGATCCGTTGAATGATTAACTGCGAATCCCCGTAGATGTTGATGTCCGTTATCCCCATTTGAATAGCTAATTCCGGATCCGTTATGAGGGCTTCGTATTCGCTTCGTTGTTTGTACAAGGTTCTGTCAAGTGGTAGGAGTATCTTAACATCCCCTGCTCCGGTGTTATAAAGATTAGTCCGATTCCTGCCTTACCGGGCACTATCACTTGCGATTCTTCGTCTTTGTGTGCTGAAGATGCTCCATCGAAGTATAATTCCCAACGTCGATCATCAGGGTCTCCTAGGCTCATTATTTGTTCATCTGGCAAATCGTCATTGAGAGGAGATTCTGCCGGCAAAGGGTGTGCTGCGAGGAAGTCTGCTAAGACTTGTCCCTTTACGGCACGAAGAGGCACGAAAATTATATCGAATTGCAATAATATCATTGACCATCTGGCAAGTCTGCCGGAAAGTGTTGGACGAGTCATCAAGTATTGCAATGGATTAAACTTCGAGATCGAGTTGACCTTATGAGAAAGCATGTAGTGCACGAGCTTTTGAGCGGCGAAGATCGGGGCCAAACAATGCTTTTCAATTGCGGGATACCTTATTTCCGTCGGAAGTAAACGACGGCTTAGGTAGTAAAGAGCATTTTCTTTACCCTCATCATTGACACAGGCTAACGGGGCTCCGAGAGAGTCGTCTAAAGCCGCGGTATAAAGTATCAGCGGTATACCCGAGGCCGGGGCTGCTAAGACGGGAGGTGTCATTAGATATTGTTTAATGTCCTCGAAGGCCTTCTGGCATTTCTCTTTCTAAATAAATTTGGCGTTCTTTTTAACTAGTGCCGAGAAAGGCTGACACCTACCTGACAAGTTTGAGATAAAGCGTCGAAGATATGCCAGCTTCCCTTGAAAGGATCGTAGTTGCTTTAAGGTTTTGGGAGGCGGCATTTCTAAGATAGCTTTAATCTTTTCCGGGTCGATTTCAATCCCACGATGTCGGACAACGAATCCTAAGAATTTCCCGGAGGTAACGCCGAAGGCGCATTTTAAGGGATTCATCTTAAGGTTAAATTGCCTTAATCGTTCGAAAACAATTCTCAAATCATACAAGTGGTTGTCCTTTACTTTGCTTTTGATGACCACATCGTCCACGTAGCATTCGACTTGATTGTGGATGAGATCATCAAAAATTCTTGTCATCGCTCTCTCGGTATGTTGCTCCTGCGTTCTTCGATCCGAATGGCATCACTGTGTAGCAATATACTCCGATCGGCGTTACGAATGTTGTAAGCTTTTCATCTTACGGAGTCATTTTTATCTGGTTGTACCACTGAAGATCCATCCATGAATGAGAATATTTCATGTGTCGAAGCGATGTCGATCATTAGTTACGGGATCGGTAGAGGAATTCATCTTTTGGACATGCCTTGTTTAAATCTACGAAGTCCACACAAATTCTGATCGACCATTCTTCTTTCGATCGGCACCACATTGGCTAACCAAGTCGGGTATTGTTCTTCACGGACAAATTTAGCGTCTATTAGCTTTTTAACTTCGGTATGACTTGTTGTTCAATTTCTAGACGCATTCTTCGGGACCTTGTACGGCGGGACGAAGTAGGATCCACTCTTAGCTTATGGACTGCAACCTGCGGAGCTAATCTCGGCATCTCGTCATAGTTCCAAGCAAAACAGTCTTTAAATTCTATTAATAACTTGATTATTTCTTCGGAGTCTTCTTTATTGAGTAAGGAGCTAACAAAGGTAGGTCTAGGCTCTTCGCTAGTACCTAAGTTAACTTTCGTTAACTCATCTATTGTAGATTTAATCTCTTCTTCGAATTACGGTGGAGCGTCTCCAATTTGTAAATCTTCGAGTTCTTCATAGTTTCCATGCGGTTTTCATTAGACTCGCAAGTGACAAGCAAGCAAAATTCGGTATCGTCGGCGATCTCTGCGTGCCGAATCCGAGACCATGCTTTGAATTGGGTGGATGACCGGAGTTATTCCATAATTTTTCAAAATGTTGTGATTGACCTTTTGTCCATTGTCGAGGTAAGAAACCACGCTGAATTAAATTTTGAACACGGGGAGAGTACCACTCGAAAGGTAATTCCATTAATTCGATGAAGTGACATCTTGAGTTGTACATTATTTTCGGTTTTGGAGGAAGAAGCACCACGGTAGAATTTGATTGGCTTTGCACCGCCGCTACGTACCTCTTTGACCACCATACCCTCGATCTTATTAGAATGGATCGGGGTCAGGGTCATAGTATGCACATAGTGGTTAATCTTCTCGTACATCGATTTATATTCTTCATTCTTCTCATCTTCGAGAGAGATCTTGAATTGCGGCTTTTTCCAACTTATTGTCGCTGCTTCTTGCTTGATTTCTTTTTCTTCTTCAGAACTGTCTTCCCAATCAACATTGATGGCTGGTTTCCTCTGTCCAGCTGTCCTAACGTCTCTGCCACGACCTCGTCCCCGGCCTCGACCTCGGATGCGAGTTGTGGAGAAACCTTCACCATCTCGCCGTAAGGGAGTGGTGAGTGACTGTTGGACTAGAACTTCAGGTTCTTCGTTGTCTCGAACTTTCTTTGCTTCATTTGTCATGGTATCTCTGGAGAAAATTGTTTTCTTCGGTGGTGCATAATAAGTTGCATCTTCATGGATTCCAATTTCATGTACGGAGAATGGTTGTAAGTCACCTTTGATGCACTGTTCCCCTCCATCGTAGTATTTGATGCACTGGTGTAGAGATGATGGTACCATCCTGTTTTCATGTATCCATGGTCGGCCCGAGTAGAGCGTTGAACGACGTTTCGAATCAATTATGTGAAATTTTGCGGTTGTCTTTGCTAAGTCACCGGTCTTCATTAGTAGTGTTATCGATCCAGAGGGCTCTTTCTCCTTTACGGTTGAATCCTCTTAATAACATTTTGTACGCTTCGAGCTCGCGAGCATCGATTTCCAAATATGTTAGTGTTCGAAGACTCATTATATTGATTGATGCTCCTGGATCCACCAATACTGCGGAGAGTGTAAACTTCCCGATTGTAAGCGAAATGTACAACGGTCGGTTGTGGTCTGTCATCCCCAGTAGTAGGTCATTGTCCGTGAAGGTAACACCTCGTTGTTCCTTTAACGAGCAAACCTCATCTAAGGAATCTCCGGCCATTTGAGCTAAGCAAATTTCTGGATCAAGTAAGGCCTTGATCAGAGCTTCTCTCATCTCCTTTGATAAGATGAGAGCGTCGTAGATGCTCAGTTTGGCTGGTAGTTTCCTAAGATGGGCTAGCACGTTGTAATCCACTTTATTTCCATGTGTCTCGGCTTCTTCTTGAATGGGTATTTCTTCTGTCGGGGTTGATTCTTCTTGAACAACCACCTGCTTTCCTTTGTCCTTTGGACCAATTCTCGGGGGTAGAACTCTTCAACTTCTTAAGTTAACTACGTAATTTCTTCGAATCTAGTGTTGAGCTTCTTGGTGTTTCTTCTCGAATCGGAATGACGGGTTCTTCTTGATTAGCTTCGAGTACGAAGGCTCTAACTTCTATTGTGGTTGGAGCTCCTCGAAACTCGCAAATAGATTCATTGCTTGTTGAACTCTCGTAACCTCCTTGATGGATGTCTTCTTCGTCATCGTGATCGTCGAGATTGTGTATGATTTGAGAATTGTCATTGGTATCGAAATCGATGTCCGGATTGTCGCTAGTTACGTAATCGTTAGAAACAGTCAAAACGTAGCCAACGCCATCACCCTTATCATTATAAGATCCCACCGGAGTGAGCGAGATAATCATACGAGTCGAGAGGTTCGAGGGATTTCTCCCCGAATCCGAAACAACTATCTCAGGATAAGCGACCCCTAGTCCAGCCTTAGGAGCCTCGGTCTTCTCTTCTTCATCGATTTTCTTCTTCTCTTCGATCGTCTCTGTTGAGGTGGTTCTTCTATCGCAAGTGACGAGTGTCGGCTTAGCGGGTTTTGAACTTTGAATTGAAGCTCGCACCGAAGCGGTTTGGATGCTTGTCTAAAATCTTTTTGAAGACCTCGTCCAAGCGGTAGTCCATCCATCGTCGGTTGTATAGGGATCTATCGGAATGATGGGATCGATCGAGACAACATTGACGGAACCTCCTTTCGGGGTTCCTTCATGTACTCCTTCGGGATTGTTATATTCCCTTTCAGAAGGTTGTCATTGAGCCAACTTTTGAAGGTAATGCAATCTTCTATTTTGTGTCCGAGCATCAGGTGATAAGGGCGAAAGTTGGGATCACCTTTCTTGTTGACTTCTTCGGTCTCTTAGGCTCCGGCAGTTGGAAATGCGGAGTCTTCATCGGACTACGGAACATTTTCGGCCTCTGCTTCATTCTTGAATGGATATTCCACTGCTCGAAGCTCCCTTAATGTACGTTGCGGACGAGGCGGTTGTTCATCTTGTGGAGATGAGTGATAGGTGGGTCGGGGTTGCTGGTAATTCTGTTGAGGTTGCTGTGGCCGTTCAGACGATATTTGTATCGGTTGCTTGCCTTTGTCGACTGTTGCAACGATCCCAGATTTCTTTTCAAAAGTCTTCACAGGCTTTTGCTTGTCTGTCTTGTCGGCGAAATTTAATTGCTTCGCCTCCTCTTGCAACTTCCGGCCTTGCTTAACAACTTCTCGAAAGTCTTAATAGTGAATCCTTTGAGGAGAAGTGCTATCGGGCCATGAATGCTTTTAAGTAAGATGCCGATTGCATGTTGTTCTTGTAATTGTGGTTCACACTTCATGCTTAAGTTCCTCCATCGAAGTATGTAATCCACCAAAGTTTCGTTCGACTTACGCTTCTCTACCACTAAATCACCTATAGTGATGTGGTCGCGAGCTCCGGCGAATCGCTTGATGAAGAGGTTTTCTAGTTACGAGAACGTCTTCATTGAACCATTCGGTAATTACGCGTACCGATCAAAGGCGATCCACGACGAGTGCGCGACGAATTGTCGGAAGAGTAATGCATCGCTCCCGCCGACATTGCGACAAGCCGGCACGAAAGTGTGCGACATGCTTGTCGGGGGTTCCCGGTTCCATCAAATGTCTTGAACGAGAGGTGGTACGAAGCCTTTTGGGTATTGGACGGTGTCGAATTCTTCGGGTAAGGTCTACCGTCATCGAATGGATGTCCCGCTCTTTGATTGTGCTAAGGCTTCTCGCACTGCTTTGTTCCACCGAGCTCTTGATATCCTTTTACGGAATCATGCTTTGTGTCGTATCTTTCTTTAGCGATCGTCCCAGTTGACGGATGTAATCTCCTTTCCTCCGTCTACGATGTGAATGACCTACGGGGTGTCTCTCTTTGGGGTTGCACTTGACTTTGGAGGTGGCTAGAGCTATAGCCATCTCTTCCATCCTCTTCGCCATTTGGGCGATCGTATCGTCTCTCTCTTGAAGCTTGTCTTCTCATCACTTCCGGCTCCTCTCTTCTGCGTGGCTGCGGGAGCACCTTGTGAAGGCGACGAAGCTCGTGTTTCGACCATGTTGATTTCGCATACTCATCGTCCATGAATTCGACGAATCAATCTCGTCTCCGAATTTCTCTTCCCTTTCTTTTGCTAGTCGTCGAATATCGGTCCTCGACTTTTCCATAGCATCTTCTAGCGGGCCTTTACGTGCATCCTCGCGGTTGTCGTGCGATAGGCTGCCGGGTCCCCTTCTCGCGAGTCCCCTTCATTGCGGTAGCACTTTCTTCGGATTCGAGTCTCCGACGAGACTTTCCTTCTCGAGCATGTTGTTTCGATCTTAGCTGTCCGGTAGTGGGACACCATACCATCCTTCTAGCGGCAGAAGGTCTAGGACCGGATGGTCCAGTCGGCCAAATGCTTGGAAGGTGGTATCCTCCTAATCTGTAATCTGGAACGACGACGGGCGGACTAGCCTTCATCCTTTTATTTGGCTTTTCCGTAACGACGGCGGGTTCTACTCGTGGCCCGAGACGGGATTTGAGCGGCACCCGCCCTATCCTTCTTAGAATCTCCGATACGGGGCATTTCTCTTTCTTCGCTAGCTTCTCGATCACGATACGTAGTCGGGTAAATGGCGTAATCCTAGCCCTTTTCTTTCTGCTTGTCGTCGTAGTATGCTTGGTCGAGGTAATGTAGAAACAATCCTGCGGACATTTTCCTCATCGAGTTGCGGCGGAAAGGGGATGGAATCTACTTCCTTCCAAAAGGGTGTATCTTCGGGCAATGGTATGTATTCGGGTAGTGGTGTGTACTCGGGGATTTACGGGATTTCCTCCGGAAAGCGACTTCGGCGGCTACGGCCTTCACGGCAATCTTCACTACTTGTTCCTTCTGCTGGGTCCGTGTTAGTGATGGAATTCTTGAGTTGGACCCGATTTCAAAAACGAGAAGGTCTCACGGAAAGTCTGTACCCTCCACGGTAGCGGGTTCACCATAGTTACTGGATTTCCTTCCCCTTTAATATGGCGAAGCCGGGGTAGGTGCGGAGACGAACCAGACCGGTGGGGGTAGCAAGAACGGTCCTCCTGTGGACGGCGATACTCCTCTCGGTTGGAATCTTTTGCGGGGAGGAAACTCTCGAGTTGACTGAGGTTGAACTCGAGCAACGGCTTCTCAGTTTCAGATACTTTGTTCGTCAGCGCGAAAAAGGGAAACGTCGGTAATCTTGACATTTGTGTTCTCGAATCCTTGTCCGAACCGGATGATCCCATTGTCGGGCAGCTCATCCTTGTAAACGACGAAGTCCGAGTCCATTGGTGAAGGAGAAAATCGGCTTTGGGGCTTCCATTTACGCGGGGTAGATCTCGATTGTCGGTCCCGAGTTATGCTTCTTCTCATCGGGACGAAAAGAAAGGAATCGAAAGAGTCGAACACATTCTTGTTCATGTATTTATAAGAAGGGGTTATTTGTTAAAAGAGTCATTCATTAAAGGGTTTGTTTATTTAGAACGGAATGTTCGAAAGGTGTAGAGAAGGTAATGAATCCGATTCGAGTTGGAAAGGAAAAGAAAGTCTTATGCGAGACTTCTCGACTCGAAGGATCACTCCTAAACTAACACTTATTGGGGGTCCGCCCCACCTCGGAAATGAGGTAAAAGGATCTCGGAACCTCTCTGTTTAGGGGTGTCTAAACGGTGGCTCCTAAATCCGAGAGAATGTTGGCTATACTTGTTCGAGGTAGAAATGAACATAGTATTCCAACGGAAAGAAGGGTAGTTTGATCCATTAGGGACATGAATGCACTACTCGATTTTGAAAGCGGAATTATACGATTATAATGGAGAGAGGAATCTTCCCAGTGGAGTCGCCAGAAAGATGTCGGCATTATTTTTAGGTTGTGTTGTATTTTGAAAAGGGGTCGCCTACAGAAATTGTCGGCTAATTTTTAATTTAATTTAAATAAATAATTTGAAAAGTAGTATTTAATTTTAAAAATAATTTTTAAATTTGAAGATTTTAAGATATGAAATAAAGCCGATCTCACATCCCAAATAGTTTATATAAACGAGCACCGTACCACGAGCCGTGTATCTATCTCGAAGAATAGGCACACTTGCTTGACGATGGGGCTCGATTAAATAAACTAGAAGATTTGTGACATCCGTTTGGTCGCGAACCAATTTTATGTGCCGACAAATTCCACTGCCTAATATGAAAAACATTAAACGGGGTTTATATTACACAGGTTCTTTAAAATTCCACTATAAGGGCAAGCCCACATAGTTAATTACATCTTAAGTGACGGGAATCACCTAAGAAAACTCTCGATAATAATCGGTAGTTCCGCTCTCGAGAATTTCGAAGTTTAAGTTTTCGAAAGGATTGAATTTTGGAATTTCGACGGGGAATGGATCAAGTTTGGAACATTTTATTTTGGGAATTCAAAGGAAGAAAATAGGAGAAATCACAGATCAGAAGCGAACTTCGGTAATTTCCCAACTATTCTATTATTTGGCTTGGATTTAGGAAAGTCCTAATATTTGTTTAATGTTTTGATCTTGCCAATTTTAATTAATTTGGACTTATATTTGTATGATAAAATCATACAAATAGTCTCGAAGATGTGAGGGTTTATGTCGTATCGGACGACTACCTCGGAAATCCTAAGACCGGTTAGGGCTTAATTTACATGACATGATTATGCAAATGCCTAACGAAAAGTTGAGGATTTATGTTGCGCTAAGCAAACTACCTCGAAATCCTATGGCTTTGTTGTTTGATTCTAGGAATGGTTTAGTTGATGTAGAGTTGAGTTTTTGCGATGACGATGGCCGTCGTCGCCACCGTGCTCCAGAGCTCCTCGTTGTTGCGAGGTTTAGTTATAGAAGTCATAAATCGAGGAGATGAGAAAAGTGTTTTGGTTTAGAGAAGTCTTAATTTCCAAGTGTTTTTTGTGTTTTAATTAAAATAAATCTTAAAGTTGATTATAACGACACCGGTTAAGATCTCGCGGTTCCATCCTTCGGCATCGTTATTTTTATCGGATTCACTTAGTCCGAGATGAATTTGTTAAACTCGACTGAATGAGTTCCACACTTTCATTTAGACCGTGGGAAATCCCGTTAGCAACACGTAGGTTACATCATCCGAGGTATTCCCGATCATCCAACAAGACGTTTTAATTTAGTTGTAATTGTAATTTTGTGTTACTGTTTGTGATTAAATTTTGAGTTGTTTTATATTTTGAAATGTTGTGGCGGTGAATTTTATCTTGCAATGACTTTTAATTTAGTTTTGGTTTCGATTTTAGGGACTATCCTAAAGGTGTGGGTTTTCATGCAACGATTGTTTATCATGCGAGAAAAGTAAGTGCGATGCGATTAATTAAATTGCAATAAGGTAAATTGCAATAAAATAAAAGCGTACACGGAGGGTCTTCCCGTCATCCCAAGCTGCACTTAAAACACAATTAGAATATTTAAGCAAGTTCCTAGGTAAAGCTAAGGGAAGGGTTATGGTTTTCTGCCAAATTCCTAATCCTATAGCTAGTCATTTCCTATGACGTCTAGGTTCTTGTGTTTTGGTTTGAGGACGATTTTCTTCATCAAAGAACAATTAAGTTCAATTTTTCTTATAAACATCCTATCGTATCGAGGAAGTGCTTAAGACAGAATCTTAAACATCTTTTCAATATTTCTAGGATTGTTTTAAGTCCGAATGAATTTAATTACACAAATGAATTAATCGTCAGGAATTCAAGTTTTGTTATCTTGCTCGGTGAACTAGGACATTTGAATATCCTATAAGTGAAGTAGCATTTCATTTAACGTTACGTTTAGGAGTTATGATAACCAAAGCTCTCGAGAGGCGAATTGGTGTTGAAATGGTTTATGATTTAGTTTAACTTTAGTTAAAGGGTTTAACTTTGGAATAGTGTTCGAGTTGCTTTATATTTAATTTCTTTATGTCTTAGGTAATGTTATTTAATTCAATTTCATTTAACTTTAATTTAATTTAATTTGGTTTAGTTTTAATTTTAATTTAACTTTAATTTTTAATCTTAATTTTAATTTTAATTTAATTTAATTTAATTCAATTTAGTTTGATTTGATGTTAAATTAATTTAGTTTAATTTGATTTAATTTCCTTTAATTTAATTTAATTTGATTTAATTTTAATTTAATTTAATTTAATTTAATTTAATTTAATTTAATTTAATTTATTTGATTTAATTTAATTTGATTTAATTTTTTTGATTTAATTTAATTTAATTTTTTTATTTAATAATTGTTTTAATTTAATTTAGTTTAATTTAATTTAATCTTTAATTTAATTTTATTTTATATTTTAATTTAATTGAAAATTTAAAAAAAAGTTTAATGATTTAACTTATTATATTTTTTTAATTTAATTTAATGATTAAGTCCTTTAACATTTTAAAATTTAAATTTAAGTTATCAATTTTGATTAGGAATTAAATATTATTGAAATGATTAATTTAGGGATTTTTAAATTAAAGAACAAATCTCTTCCTAATAATATCCCTATTTTAATAATTCCAATTTTATTATTCTTCCAAATTTAATTAATTATTTAATTAAGGTTTATTTCAATTATTTTAAATTGTTTAATGAGTTTCTACCCTTTAATTATTTAAATTTCAATCATCCAAATCAGATTAAGATCAAATATTTTACTTGTTAATTTTATTAAACCTAAAGTTTTAATTAAGGGTTAAAATTTTAATTACCACTTTGCCCCTCGAAGCTTAATAATTCCATAACTCACTAAATTGAGCTCAAATGAACTTGAAATTTTTATGTGACTTCACTCATATGCCAATAAAGACATGAGAGGAGAAAATGTGATTTTTCTGTATTTAATTTGTTTATATAATTATTTTTAGTGGAAAATAGGAATTTCCAAGGAAAATTTAATAATATAACCAAGGGAAAGTTTCTGTCCTTAAGAAAATTATGGGACATTTCTAATGACTAGAGGACCACTTGGATCAATTTTGGTGATTTTTTGAATTATATTATTTTTATTATAATTATTTTAAGTTTTGGAGAATTAATTAATTTAAAAATAAAATAAAGGTTGAAAAATGAAATTTATATTTTTTAAAATCTCTCTGATATCAAGGAAATCAGAGAATCAATTTTTGCAATTTTCTGATTTTTCTTTGATTTATTATAATTATTTTAGTGAAAATGCTAGAAAATATACTTTTTTAATTTTAAAATTACCCTAGGGCTTTAAAATTCAATATCTCATTAAATAAACCTAAGAAAAATATGGGATTTGTTCCTAAGTGATTAAAATTCAATATGTGACATTTTGGTGAATTTTATTATTTTTATGATTTTTATTATTTTTTAATTATTAAAATATTAAAATAATATTAAAAATCAACTTTTTTAGAAACTGAAATTTTAATTTTCTTAAATTCCACTGATATCAGAGAGGCTCCAAAACCAATTTGGTAAATTTTTGAAAAGTATTTTGAAAGTTATGAATTTTTAAAATTCAAATTGCCTAAATGGCTTAATCAACCCATTTAGTAGGGCTAACCAAGTCCAATTGACTTCAAATTTTTATGGTGGGTTCCTCGGATCCTAAAGGTCAGTGGAGAATTAATTTCAAGTCAATTTGATGTATGGTTAGCTCTAATTAATTAGGGATCTATTTTGGGTGTTTAGGCCAATTAGGGTTATTCCAAGTGAATTAATTCAAAAGCTATTTTTCCTAAGGTCCTCTGGTCATAAGAGACATCAACAAATTTTCCTAGAATTTATTTCACAACATGCTAATTATTGGAATTAAAATACTCAAAACTGTAACATGAATTTGAAAAATCAATAACTTTTCATAGGGATGGCCTCTGACCTTGGAAAATTCAGGGAATGTTCCCAAGTTCAGAGGCTTCAAAAGCCCTATGGTCTCATGCCATGGTGAATTTCCTATATGCATGGAGAATTAAAATAATGCAGACGAGTAAATAAATTATTAAAAATAAAATACTTGATGAAATTAAATGATTTCTTTTCCACATTATTCTCCTCTATTCACTGAGCAAGAGGGTATTTTTATTTTATTTTTATGATTTTCCTACACAAAGTTATGAATTTTCCAAGTTCAGGGAATTAAATAAATAGAAAAATCCCTAATTTTCTATTTATCCGAATCGGCGCCGCGTCATCCTCGACATCTCCGAACGGCCACGCAGCGCGCTCCCATTCGACGCCGCCGCTTGAGTCAGCAGCCCGGGTCCCGCCTGTATCGTTCCGTCTCCTCATCCGGCATGATCATGGCCGTCCGTCCGCGCGTATATTAAATGAACGGCATCCGTTCATCGTCCCCAAGCCTCCTAACCCGAGAACCGTCCATCTTCTAGGCCTAAGATCTCACTCGATACTTGACCAAATCTAACGTTCTTATGCTATATGGATTCGTCTCGAGAAGACGAACACATCCATATGGTTTATGTGGCATGAAATTGACTTAATGAAAATGGAGAATGTTCAGAAGCTCGGGAAGAAGAGTGAGACCATACCTTTGCTCAGAGAAGTGTGGCTTCGATGCGAGGGTTGTTTCACCTTCGATTGGATCCCGACAAGCTCCGGATGAAGTCTCCGGTGCAGTGAATTGCTCAGGTATGATTTCGACCACAGTCGATCATAAAGCTTGGAGGCTGGAGCAAGCGGGTGGCTTTGGAGATGGGGATTTTGCTTGGTGGACACATTCTCTTGGTACGAGTGAAGGTGTAGGACCAATCAATTTGAGGATTGATCCACTGTGGAGAAGTGTCCTGGTTTTGGGTGGAATTTCGAGTTGAGAAATTGGACTTGGACGGTGGGGATTAGGGGCAATTGACAGTGGGGATCAAATGCTCTAAAGGTGGAGAAGAGTTTGAAACAATTTTGGCGAGTTTCGTCAAGGTTTGTGCAACTCTCCTCTCATGGCCGTGAGGGGTGGTGTTTAAATAGGAGAGGGTGGAGGGCCTCCCGGGGAGAGTTAGGGCTTGGGATCGAGCTTGCTCTGGGCATGGGAAGAACGGCGCATGGTGGCCATTGGGCATGGGGCGGCTCGGCGAGGGAGAATTCCAAAGTTGGCTCACATGTGAGCTCTCGGCCATGGTGTTTTCCGGCGACACGGTGGGCTGGCCAGGCCGAGGCATTGGTCACCATCTTGTTCGGGTGGGTCGGGGCTGGGGTTTGGTGCATTCGATTGAGGTTTGACATGTGTAAAGTGGTTGAATCGAAGTAGAAAGGGGAAGGGGTCATTTTGGCTTATTTTGGTCGACCCATGCAAATGGGTTGGGTGCACCTCCCCAAGACACTGGTTTTGGGCTGAGGAGGTCGAGTGGGTCGACCTCGCATGTGTGGTGGAGTCTCCATCGAAGGATTAGGTGGCAAAGCATGGTTTAGAGTGTGACATAAGTATGGTTAAAAAGGCTTAATGAAGGGTTAGGAAAGGGTCCCCTCTTCTTGCCATTAATGGCATGGTGACATGTAAAGAGGCTCTCATGGCTTCCATGTGGCTCATGCATGGCTTCATGGCTCACCTTTGGCTTGGGAAAAGTCAAGTCAATTTCATGGAAATGGATTTAAGAAAAATTATGGTATTTGGGGTGATTTGGCATGAGGCTTGATTTGGAATTATTTGATGATGGGATTATAACTTAGGGAATGGCTTTGATTAAATGGATGGCAAATGGAAATGTCATGTGGGCTTTAGGGCCAATTTTGGGCTTTTGTATTTGGTGGAAATGGGCTTTTAGGAAGGTTTAGGGAAGTGGGATTTTGGATTTTAAAATAGAAAAAATTTAAGGATGGAATTTTAGTAAAGGCTTGGGCCAAAAAATTGTTGGGTTTAGCTCATGGATGTGTCATGAGTGACTTGGAGCAAATTGGGAGTGATTTGGGTTTGAATTGGGTTGGATTTGGGCTCCTTTGGTGAATGGGCCAATGTAGGTCAAATTGGGCTAACTTGGGCCAATGTTGGGCTAGGGTTGAAATTAATGTAAAATTAATGTTGGGAAATGTTTATGGGAGTGTTTCAAAGAAGTTTTGACTTTGGTTGGGCTTTGATTTTGGGGTTTGGGCTTATTTGGGTTAGGTTTGGGTTTAGGTCAAAATTGGGCTTTTTAACTTTGGGTTGAATTTGAGTGGGGTTTGGGTCTAAATGTTGGGCAAATCATGTTAGTGTTTTGTTTGTGGGGATGTTAAGGAAGATTTGGAAAAGATTTGGGGTTAATTGGAGTTGAATTGGGTGAGTTTGGGTCATGGGTCCAAATTGGGCTTTAAGGCCAAAAGTGAAATTTGATTCAAATGTCAATCAAATTGGACTTGGATTTGGTCTATATTGGTGTTGGGAATGTAGAACTGAAGTTTAGAATTGAATTGGACCAGAATTGGGGTCAATTGGGTAGGCTTGGTTTGACATTGGATTCACTTTGGGTTAAAATAGGTCAAATTGGGGGTTTTGATAAAAGTGGGAATAAATTGACAAAATTGGCCCATGGTGTAGTTGAACAAAATGAAATTGGGAATATTTGGGATTTTTTGGAATTTTCTGGGAATTTTTGGATTTTTGGGTCAAGAGGTGTATTTTGGGTATTTGGAGGGTATTGGGAGGTTTTCTTGGAATTTTTGATATTTTTGGCTATAGATGATCAATTTGAGTGGAGAGAAATGTTTAGGAATGATTTTGGAGAATTTTGGGTGATTTGGAAATTTTTGAGAAATTTGGGTAGTTTCGAGGGTTTTGGGTAGGTTAAACGGGTGTAGGGTCCCGGGGGTCAAAAATTGAGAATTTGGAAAATTGAAGATTGGGTGAATATAAGTGGAATAAAATCATTTTGTTTGAGCCATGAAGCCATATCAAGCCCACATGAGCCATGAAGGGACTCATTTGAGGCATTCACTATGTTGTTCCTAACCCTGCTTGCGAGGGCTTAGGGGTTAAGGACCATCCATGTGAATCACTTTCATGAGTCAGGGGATCAAGTTAGGTATGGGTGTGTTTTTTTTAGGAGGTGTGTGAAAGTGTAGTGTATAAATGTAGTGTATGTGTAAGTCAGCCCTTCACCAGACCAGGCCACTCAGGGCAGTCCTAAGGCCAAAGAGTCCTATAGGAACCCATCCTTTAAACTTCCACATTTGATTTCGACCCTCACAGGTGATTAGGGGTCTACGAGACAAGTTTGTGGAGTTTGAGGGGAGTTAAGAAGTGGTTTGAATCTCTAAAAGGTGGTGGATCCCAATTCTAGTCCTCTAAGATAGTCAAAGGAAAAGCCTAAGGCTAGATCCTAAGTACTAAAAAGAAGAAGAGAAGACCTCATCAAAAATGAGGTCAACAGACATTATATTTAAATCTTTTCTTTCTTCCATGTTAATTATATTCAAAAATCTAAGTTTGGGGGAAGGGAAAGAATTAACTGTTAATTGTTCTCATTTTAAAATTATTTCAAATTTATTAACATGATTTCCAGTAATAGAACTCAATTTCAGATAACTGTATTTTGATTTTATTTAAGTATTTTATAAAATTGAATGAAAGTATTTGGTAATGAAAAGTAATTTTTTGATGTAAGATTTTTGGTATAAAAGTATAGGACTATAGTCGACTATTCAAAGAAAAAAAAACTGTATGTTTGAAATATTAAGAATCTTAAAATTGTATGTGATAGGAAATGATTGAAACTCTATGATGAATCATTAATAAGCTACAGAAATGCCTATAAGGTAAAGGAATGTGGTAAGTTTCAAATTTAAGGGGAGAAGGGTGAAGTTCAAAATCATTAAAGGCTATCCAAATACAGTAATCCTCACTGAAAAGAAAAGAAAAGAAAAGCAAAAAAAACAAAAGTAAAGAAAAGAAAAGCAAAAAAGAAAAAGAAAAGAAAAAGAGAAGTGAGGAGAAGCTTGAGGAGATGCCTAATAAAAAACTGGCTTCACCTGGACCTACCTAAAGGGAAAAACTTAATTACTTTCCTGAACTTATATGTTTGGATCAGTATCTTTACTAGTAGTATTCTCATAAACTTCCTTTCATGTAATTATTTTAAGTGCCTTAATAGGACAATCTACAGTCATTTTTCAAATGAATAGAAAGCTAGAACTCTTAGACTTAATTACTAGATATTCTTACACATATAAAATTTACTTAATTTATTCAAATATCTTTCTAAAAATTTTACTATTGTACTTATCTAAATCAAAATTATGGTATTTTAGAGAGAAAATTCATTGCAGTGGATCATAATTTTATGTATTAACTAGAATTACTTGAGGACAAGTTATAGTTAAGTTTGGGGATCTTGATCCACTGAAAATTTGATAGCTTTTTACTATTCATTTCATACCTATTTTTGATGATATTGTACTTTAAAGGAAGCTATTTTTGATGATTTCATGCAGGTACAATGATTTTAGGCCTTCGAAGCAAAAGGAAGCGAAAAGGAGCAAATTTGGAGCGAAAAAGGACAAAAGTGCATTTTATTGAACTAGCGCCGAACGATGCTACCACCAGCGCCGGACAGCGCCTGTTTCCAGAGAGATACGACGTTTTGGCAGAATAATGTGCTGAACGGCGCTCCTACCAGAGACGGACAGTGTCCTATCCCTATTTTGAACTAGATTCAATGTATTTAGCTGAATTTTGAAAGGTTGCTTGAGGAAACTCTTGGGAATTCAGTTTTGACCGAATGTAAACACTTTTAGAGCCAAATTTCAAAGGGGGAAGAAAGGAAGAGAAGAGTTCAGAGTTTAAAGAGAGTTTTCTTTCATTTTGTGTATAGGAAGTTAGGGTTGTGTTTTCTCTTCTAAGGAGTGTGAGAGGAGAGGGAAAGTGAGAGATTTCTTCTTCCTTACTATTCTAAAGAGAATTGTGTGTTGTTGTGAAGAAAAAAGAGGAGTCAAAGGAATTCCTTGAGATTCGCTTAGGGAAGAGTTTGAGATAAGTTGTCTTTACTTTATTTTGTTTGTATGACGTTGTTTTTATATATATAATCCATGTTTTATCATCTTTTCCTCATGAGTCTTGAGTATATTTCTTTGTCTTTCTCCTTTTCAAGTGATGTGTTGATGTTGTGAAATGGAAATGATGTGTCGATTTATTATGGAGAATTTGTGATGACCTTTTCACTTAGAACTTCATTTACTTTTTCATCTGACTAATTAAATTGTTAAAACTTGTTGGGAAACATATGTTTCGAAAGGATTATGAGTTCCACAAAAAATGTGAAGGTCGCATTCAATGTCCATGAATGAGAGATGTAGTTCATGGGGATTGAGTGTAAATAAATAGGGAAGTATACTTTGATGAGCGTAGAATTGGAGATTTCAGAGTGACAGGTTGAAATCCTCAAATTGGCCCTAATGTTTAGAAACTGAAGCAAGAGTTAGCCTTCAGGTGAAGGGAAGTGGGAGCTCTGGAGTGAGAGCCAGTATCCTCCTAGCCTAACCACGGATTTGGGGACTAAACTTAGGATTAGCCAATGTTCTTTATACGCTGAAATGTGGGTAAATAATAGGAATGCTCCTATTTGACACAATACATTTGTATCACTAATCTATTTCACAATAATCATCACATTATGAATGGAAAGGAAGAAGACACTTTCTTGCAACTGAACTTTGTTATAAATTTAGTCTTGTGTTAGTTTAACTTGGTAGAATTTAGAATCTGTTTTAGTAGAAATAGTAACTGAACCTATTTATCTTTACTTTAAGAATTAAACCACTTGCAATTGTGTTGTGATTCGATAAGAGATTTCTGTGCTACGCCATAAAAGTAAAGCCTCCTTGTGGGATCGATATTCCATGACTCCGTTAGAGCTCTGTATTACTTGAGCGATACGTATACTTGTGTTAATTATGTGACTCATGATCATTTAAATCAATATATAAATCTAAATCTGAGTTCATTAATTTTTGTAAATTAAAAAAGTCGCACCATTCAGCCTCTTGAGAGAACACATATCAAATGTTGAGAAGGTCATCACTCACGTTGAGAGGAACAGTACTTCTACAGCCACTCTGATCAACCCTCCTATTGTCCATCCTCTTGTACCAGCTCCCTCGCAGGCACAAATTCCCACACTTGCTCTATATTTTTATCCAGATTTCTCATCTAATGAGCCAGACTCCTCAACTTCTGCACCTGAGATGGCTAACTCATCTTGTAGAGTCTATATTATGCCAGAGGTAGACTCATAAGTCAACTTTCTTTTTTATAGTATAGAAATTTCAATTTTTCCTTCATTTTTTATTGTAATTAATTTTTTAATTTAAATTTCTTCCCTTCCAGGCTGCTCGTGATGCGGATCGTGAAGATCATCTAGAGCTGGTATAATCAACCATTTCTCTCATGAAAACAGATATTGATTACGACTCGGCACATGTGGTTTAGGGAATTTAAGGTATGATATTCAAATCTAAAATAAAAATATTTATTTCTACTTTCTTTTATACTAATCAAACTAACATAATTTCTAATTTGTAGAGGTCATTCTACTGGTTGCCGGAACATTACCAGCAAATCCGACAAATTTTTTTAGGTTTGTGGAAGAAATTGGCTTAGAGATATGTTCATTACAGCGAGTAAGAAGGGGAATAGGCCATCGTGGATGGGTTAGCAAGTCTGGGTTGATTTAAATAGAGCACATGCCTCTTTGGAATATGAGAGGAAAGATTAACAACCCAGCATAATCAGATGATAGAGGGAGCCAGAGGAGCCGCACTCCACATTGTAGGTTTGATTCCCCACACAAAGCACTACCAAAGACTGGTAAGACTATAAAAATTCAAAATCATACATAGTTATGTAATTATGTGACTTATATTTATCCGATCGTGTATATAGGCCAAGGAGCATGATCGAGAGCCATCCACTACAGAGTTGCATGTCCTCACTCATCAGCTCCCAGGTACACAACGGTGGGTATTCGACCACTCTCGGCGTGTCAATGTAAGTTAAACAATTTAATTTTCTATTTTTTTGGAGGCTATTAATACTTAAAATACCAATTAATGTTTGAATTTTTTTATGAAGAAGTACGAGCAGCTCCAGGAGATACAAAAGGAAATGGTTAGCCATACCTCACCGTTCACCAATAGCAGTGGTAGCCACTGCTCAGACCAATTTTGAGTTGTGGATGCAGGCGATGGGGATGAAGAAGGGGAGATTGTTTGGTATAAGAGCAAAAGGGATAGCATTTGAGGCCGAGCACTCTCGTGCAACTGTAGGTGGCCCAAGCTCGTTACAAGCTCACCAAGAGAAGCTTAGCTAGCAAGTCATGATGATGAATGAAGAGCTCCCACATATGCATGAAGGCCAGTTAATGGTTATAGATATTCTAATACGCTTAAATGGAGAGTTTTGATCGCCAGGACAAGCAGTTGTTTTTGGCTCTTTTAAATACTCAGAGCCATCAGCTTGTCTATATATATGTCGTCTTTGTATGATTCTTCTTTCTAAATAAATTTCCCTCTTGGATTATATAAAATGATCTGAAGAGGACAAGAATTGCGAATGATGAGATATACAATGAAAATAGACAACGAAATTTTAAAAATAACATGGAGGGCTTACGTATAAGATAATCCTCTTGTGATAGCTCAAGAGTATTGTCGGCATGATTTTTAGGTTTGTGTTGTATTTTGAAAAGGAGTCGCCTACAGAAGTTGTCGGCTAATTTTAAATTTAATTTAAATTTAAATATATATATATATATATATATATTTTGGAAAGTAACATTTGATTTTTTTTGAAATAATTTTAAGTTTAAAAATTTTAAGATATGAAATCAAACCGATCTCACATCTCAAATAGTTTATATAAACGAGTAACGCATCACAAACCGTGTATCTATCCTGAGGAATAGACACACCGCTTGATGATGGGACTCGATTAAAAAAACTAGAAGATTTGAAACATATGTTTAGTCTGCGAACTGATCTATAAAAAAATACATATTTCTTTATGTCTTAATTCTTATCAATTTCTAAGGATATTATGCTTTAATGAAAGATATTTTTTGTGTTTTTGGATGTAGGTAATGTAAAAAGGTCTAAGAAGGAAAAATGAATAAAAAGGAGCAAAAATGAAGCAAAATACCAAAAGTATAAAAAAATATGGCCTGGCGCCTAGGCGCTAGAAACTGGCGCCTAAGCGCCAGACTCGATACGAAAACTGTCAAGTTTTTGACAACATTTGATCAGTTATTTTGACGGAGTGAGCGGTTGTTGGACATTTTAGAAGGCTGGCAGTTGTTCCTTGATAATAAGACATGTGATACATTGCATTTGGATGCTCCAAAACGGTTTTAATCGCGAAGAGTGTGAGCCAAAGTGAAGAGGTGCGAAGAACTGGACGCGGTGTCCGGCGCCTAGGCGCTAGATTCCAGCCTAATCTAGCGCCTAGGCGCCAGACCGACCTTCTAGAAGATTCATTAAATGTGGACATGTTTTGAAGAGGTGCCTCAAGGCAACTCTTGAAGCCTATAAATAGAGGTCCTTTTCTTCAGAAAACGTGCCCCTCCCATTGTACCCCTTTCTCTTATCTACTTTAGGATCTCTCATCCTTAGAGAGAGAATTAGAGTGAGAAGTTTAGGGCCACTTTTGTTTAGTTTAGTGAGTTTATTTTCAAGTTATTACATCTGGAGTTCATTACACTGTGGAGTCAGTAGGAATCAGAAGATCTGTAGAAGAAATATTTGAGATAAGTACATTTTTATATTTGATTCAAAGTTTAATTATCATGTTTTGTTATTTATTTTCAATGTGTTTTGAGTAGTTAGTTACTTTATTACTTCAATTATGAAGAGATAGACAAGATAATATAAAGATTCGATGGAGAATTAAAATTCAAAATATTTTCAAAATATTGTGATGACATTAATACCTGATCTTACTTTACTTTTTAAATTGGCCGTTTGAATTGTTAAAACCTGTTGAAGAGTTTTGATACCTTGAAGGAGAAGAATTCTTAACTTGTAAATGTCACATGAATCCATGGGTAGTCGAATGTCATGTGCGGGCTATTCATGGTGAAGTGCAAATAAATAGGAAGATAATATTTAAAGGGCGTAGAATTGATAAGTTTTTAGAGTGACAGACTAAATTCTTATAATTTGATTTATAGACCAGGAAAGGGTCACTAAGTAGGGCCGACCATAGCCACCCTTGAACATCTGAAGTGTAAGCCTCAGATTAACCCATTCTACTAACAATACATCCGGACATATTTTGTAAATTAGTCAATGTTCTTTGCGCACTGGATCAAAGGGTAAAGAATAGGAATGCTTCTATTCGGCACAATACCATAAATCAAATTCTCGAACGAATATTAAATTATCTTAAAAATCTTAGATTAATTGAAGGAAAGAAAGTTGTTTATTTTATATAGAATTCATTAAATCATTTTCTTATTATTGTTTTCTTTATTGCATCTAGTAAATTAATAGTAATTTATAATCAAATTAAAAGATAAAATAAAAATATTTTTAATATTTTATTTCACTTTTACTTCATAGAAAATTTATTTCTATAAATCTTCCTCGTGGGATCGATACTTGGGGTCTTTGTTTAAAAACCCTATATTACTTGAAACGATACGTATACTTGCGTAGTACCTCTAGTGTGTAAAAATATTACTAAATTATATAATATTAATTTTATACACTAGCCGCTATTTATAAATTAAGTCAAAGTTTTTGCTCTCTTTTGGAAGCAAACATTCATTGCGTTAAGCGCGGCTCGAGTCAAGTTTTTGGCGCCGTTGCTTTGGGGATGGAAAGGAAGTAAGGAAGAAAGAAATATAATAGTTAAATTTTATATGTATTGCTTGTTTTATGCGAAGATTTGGTTCTAAAGGATTAATACCTTTAGATTCTGAATTGGAAAGAACAATTAGAAAAATTAAAAAGGGAAAACAAATTCAAAAATTTCAAGAAATAGCTACTTTACAAAATCCTATTGAACTTAATGATCAAAATGTTTATAACCCATTAAGGGATTATGCTAACCCTACAGTTGATGAACTTCATAGTAGTATTCAAATACCCACTGTAGATGCTAATTCTTTTGAACTTAAACCGTCTATTATTCAAATGGTGCAAAACAATCAATTTGGTGGATCACCGAATGAGGATCCAAATTTACATCTTGTTAGTTTTTTAGAACTTTGTGCTACCTTTAAATATAACAATGTTTCGATGATGCTATTAGACTTAGACTCTTTCCTTTTTCTTTAAGAGATAAAGCAAAGATGTGGTTAAACTCATTAGCGACTGGTTCTATTAAAACATGGGCTGAAATGGCACAAAAATTCCTTGCTAAATATTTTCAATTAAATAATCCTTATTACTTCATTTAGTTAATTTGATAATTCCTTCATTTAAATAATTCCTCCTTCTAAAACTGCTAAATTAAGAAACTCTATTACTTCATTTAGTCAATTTGACGGGGAGACAATATATGAAACTTGGGAAAGATTTAAAGAACTATTAAGAAAATGTCCTCATCATGCTTTACCTGATTAGTTGATTATTCAAACATTTTATAATGGATTAATTGGATCTTTAAAATCAATTATTGATGCTTGCTGCTTGGAGGTTCTTTAATGTCTAAATCATTTGAAGAAGCTTACACTTTAATTGAAGAAATGGCTAATAATAATTTTCAATGGCCTTCCGAAAGGATTAACCCTAAAAAGATGGCCAGTATTCAAGAAAATGAAGCCTTTTCTATCTTAGCTTCACAAGTTGCAGCAATGTCTAAGAAATTAGATAATTTTGCAATTAATATTTCGCATAATAACTCTGCTAATATTGAAGATTCTAAAACTAATGAAACTTTACAAGCTATTGCAAGTAAAAATAATCCTTATTCAAATTATTATAATCCCGGGTGGAAAAATCATCCTAATTTTAACTGAAATAATTCACAACAACAATGGGGTAATAATCAATCTCATCCCACTTGGAAATTGGAATAATCAAGTTAATTCAAATTATAAACCTCCCGGATTTAATAATCAACGAAAAAAGTTATCAATAGAAGAATTAATTATGCAAATGAATAATCAATTACAAAATCAAAATACTGCTATTCGTAATATAGAAAATCAAATGGGGCAATTTGCTACTTTAATTAATAACAGACCTGTAGGAACACTTCCTAGTAATGTTGAAATCAATCCAAAGGAAACTGGAAAAGAACATGAACAAGTTAAAGCTGTGCAACTTAGAAGTGGAAAGGAATTAAAAGAAAAATTGCAGAATGAAATTGAAAAAGAGATTGAGGTTGAAGAGATTGAAAAACCTAAAGAAACTCTCTCTCTCCTAGTCAAGATCAGACTGTTATACCTATTATTGTGGAAGTTGAAAAACCACCACCACCTTTCCTCAAAGACTTAAACAGCAGAAACTTGATCATCAATTTTCTAAGTTCTTTGAAATTTTTAAGAAACTTACTATTAACATACCTTTTGCTGAAGCTTTGGAACAAATGCCAACTTACGCAAAATTTATGAAGGATATTTTAAGCAAAAAATGAAAATTTGAAGCTTTTGAAACTGTTGCATTAAGTGAAGAATGCAGTGCAATAATTCAAAAGAAATTACTTGAAAAGCTTAAGGATCCTGGAAGTTTCACAATACCCTGTGCTATTGGAGAAAAATTTTGCAGAAAAGCTTTATGTGATTTAGGAGCAAATATTAATCTCATGTCATTTTCTATCTTTCAAAAATTGGATTTAGGAGATATTACTCCCACCACTGTAACTCTTCAGTTACCTGATACATCTATCACTTATCCTAAAGGAGTTATAGAGGATGTCCTTGTTAAAGTGGATAAATTTATCTTCCCTGTAGATTTCATAGTACTTGACATGGAAGAAGATAAAGAGATACCTATTATTTTAGGAAGACCATTTCTAGCTACCGGACGAGCTATGATTGATGTGCAAAAAGGAGAATTAACCAAGAGAGTCAATGATCAAGAAATTAAATTCAATGTTCTTAAATCAAAGTAGTACCCTGATAAAGAGAAATGTTATCGAAAGGATATAATTGATTATTTAATTGAAAAACATTATCAAAAAAAATGTAAAGTTATTTCTGAAGAAAAATTTGAATTTTTAACTGATGAAGAAGAAGTAATAGAAGAAGAAGAGACTCATTTTATTAAAGATAATTGGGAAACTTTAGATATAACTCAAAATGATAAACTTTTACCCTCAATTAAAAAAGCACCTGAACTGGAATTAAAAATGTTACCTTCACATTTAAAATATGCGTTTCTTGGAAATTTGTTAACTTTACCTGTTATTATCTCTTCTGAACTGAGTAAAGATCAAGAAGAAAAATTACTAGGTGTATTAAAGAATTATAAGAAAGCTTTTGGTTGGACTATTGCTGATATAAGAGGAATAAGCCCTTCCATTTGCATGCATAGAATTTTAATGGAAGAAAACTTTAAACCTAGTATAGAATCGCAAAGAAGATTAAATTCTATCATGAAAGAGGTTGTTAAAAAAGAAATTATTAAGTGGTTAGATGCTGGTATTATTTATCCTATTTCGGATAGTCAATGGGTAAGTCTTATTCATTGTGTTCCGACGAAGGAGGTGTAACTGTCATTATTAATGATAAAAATGAACTTATTCCTACAAGACTGTTGACCTCATTTTTGATGAGGTCTTCTCTTCTTCTCTTTAGTACCTAGGATCTAGCCTTAGGCTTTTCCTTTGACTATCTTAGAGGATTAGAATTGGGACCCACCACTTAGAAATTCAAACCACTTCTTAACTCCCTGCAAACTCCACAAATTTGACTATAGACCCCTAATCACCTAGAGGGTTGAAATCAAATGTGGAAGTTTAAAGGATGAGTTCTTATAGGACTCTTTAGCCTTAGGACCGCTCACAGGTGGCCCGGTCCGGTGAGGGCTGACTTACACATACACTACACTTATGCACTACACTTCCACACACCTCCTAAAACCACACCCATACCCAACTTGACCTCCTGACTCATGTAGGTGATCCACATGGATGGTCCTTAACCCCTAAGCCCTTGGCTAAGAGGGTTAGGAACAACATAGTGGATGCCTCAAATGAGTCCCTTCATGGCTCATGAGGGCTTGATATGGCTTCATGGATCAACCAAAATTATTTCATTCCACTTATATTCACCCAATCTTCAATTTCCCAAATTTTCAATTTTTGACCCCCGGGACCCTACACCCGCCTAAGCCTACCCAAAACCCTTGAAATCCTCCAAAATTTCCAAATCACCCAAAATTCCTCAAAACCAATCCCAAACATTCCCACATTACCCAAATTGATCACTCATAGCCAAAAGTACCAAAAATTCCAAAAATACCTCCCAATACCCTCCAAATACCCAAAATACCCCTCTTGACCCAAAAATCCAAAAATTCAGAAAATTCCCAGAAAATTCCAGAAAATCCCAAATATTCCCAATTTCATTTTTTTCAACAACACCAGGGGCCAATTTTGTCAATTTACCCCACTTTTATCAAAACCCCCAATTTGACCCATTTTAACCCAAAGTGAACCCAGTGTCAAACCAAACCTTCCAAATTGACCCAAATTCTGGTCCAATTCAATTCTAAACTTCAATTCAACATTCCCAACACCAATCTAGACCAAATCCAAGTCCAATTTGATTGACATTTGGATCCAATTTCACTTTTGGCCTTCAAGCCCAAATTGGACCCATGACCCAAACCTAACCCAAACTCACCCAATTCAACTCCAATTAACCCCAAATCTTTTCTAAACCTTCCTTAACATTCCCACAAACAAAACACTAACATGATTTGCCCAACATTTAGACCCAAACTCCACTCAAATTCAACCCAAAATCAAAAAGGCCCAATTTTGACATAAACCAAAACCTAACCCAAACAAGCCCAAACCCCAAAATCAAAGCTCAACCAAAGCCAAAACCTCTTTGAAACACTCCCATAAACATTTCCAAACATTTATTTTACATTAATTTCAACCCTAGCCCAACATTGGCCCAAGCTAGCCCAATTTGACCTATATTGGCCCATTCACCAAAGAAGCCCAAATTCAACCCAATTCAAACCCAAATCACTCCCAATTTGCTTCAAGTCACTCATGACACATCCATGAGCTAAACCCAACATTTGTTTGGTCCAATCCTTCACAAAATTCCCATCCATAAATCTATTTTTAAACCAAAAGCCCACTTACATGAAACCTTCCTAAAAGCCCAAATTTCATGCTAAAGCCCATATGACAAATTCTTCTCATCATACCCTTAATTAAAATCAATCCCTAAGTTTGAAAATTCATCATGAAGCCATTCCACATTAAGTCCCATACAAATTCCCATCAAAATACCAAAATTTTCTTAAATCCATTTCCATGAAATTGACTTAACTTTTCCCAAGCCAAAGATGAGCCATGAAGCCATGCATGAGCCACATGGGAGCCATGAGAGCCATGGAATCTACTTTCCACCTCACCATACCCAAGATGGCAAGAGGAGGAGGCCCTTTCCATGTTCTCTTAAGAGTGATTAACCACTTCCATGACTCCACTAAACCATGCTTAAACTTATTTGTACTTGGATTGTGACTTGACCCCACTAATCAAGCTGATTCAAATCACTTTCTATTCAGCCTAAACCAAGCCTTGGGTGGTGCACCTAGCCCAAATGGATGGGTTGACCAATTTGAGCCAAAATGAGCCCTCTCCCATTCCATTCTAATCCAAGCCTTTTACACATGGCATTTGCTAATTGTCTACACTAAACCCCGAGCCCGACCCACTGAACAAGATGGTGACCGATGCCTGGCCGGCCAGCCACCGGGTCGCCGGAAAACACCACACCCGAGAGCTCACATGTGAGCCAACTTTGGAATTCCACCTTCTTCGAGCTGCCCCATGCCCGATGGCCACCATGGTTGTTCTTCCCATGCTTCAAAGCAGTGATCCTAACCCTTGGCGATCCCCGCGAGGCTCTCCAGCCACCTCTATTTAAACCCGACCCCCTCACGGCCATGAGAAGAGTTACACAAACCTTGCCGAAACTCTGCCAAAATTGTTCCAAACCCTACTCCATACTTAGAGCAGTTGATCCCCAGTGTCAATTTGCCCTAATCCCCACCAACAGAATCCAATTTCTCAACTGAAATTTCACCCAAAACCAGGACACTTTGCCACAATGAGCCAATCCTTAAATTGACTGGTCCTACACCTTCACTGGACCAAGAAGAGAAGTTTCCCACTGAAAGCCCCATCTCCAGGCCACCCAGTTGTTCCAGCCTCCAAGCTTTGTGATCGGCTGTGGTCACTTTCATAGCTAAGCAATTCACCGGACCGAGGAGACTTCATCCGGAGCTTGCGGGATCCAATCGAAGGTGACACAACCCTCAGATTGAAGCCACACTTCTCTGAGCAAAGGTATGAGCTAATTCTTCATCCCGAGCTTCTGGAGATTCTCCATTTTAAATGCTTTAATTTTAATGCATGATCACCATATAGATGTATTCTTCTCTTCAAGACGAATCCATATAGCATAAGAACACGAAAATCCATTGAGTATTGAGTGAGATATTAGGGATTTAGTGTGGACGGCTCTCGGGTGAGGACACTTGGGGATGATGAACGGATGCAGTTCATTTAATACAAGCGCAGACGGACGGCCAGGATCGCGCCGAATCAGGAGATGGAACGACACAGCGGGCCCCTAGAGCGCTGAGTCGGATGGCGGCGCCGAATCAGAAGGCGACGCGTGTGCGTTCGGAGTCGCCGAGGTTGACGCGAGCGCCGCGTGGATAAATAGAAAATTAGGGTATTTTCCGATTTATTTAATTCCCTAAACTTCAAAATCCATAACTTTGTGTAGAAAAATCGGAAAAATAAAATAAAAATACCCTCTTGCTCGAGTGAACGGAGGAGAATAATGTGGAAAAGAAATCGTTTAATTTCATCAAGTATTTTATTTTTAATGATTTATTTCCCCTCTGCATTGTTTTAATTCTCCATGCATATAGGAAATTCACCATGGCATGAGACTATAGGGCTTTTGAAGCCTCTGAATTTGGGAACATTCCCTGAATTTTCCAAAGTCAGAGGTCATCCCTATGAAAAGTTATTGATTTTTCAAATTCATGTTGCTATTTTGAGTATTTTAAATCCAATAATTAGCATGTTGTGAAATAAATTCTAGGAAAATTTAGTGATGTCTCTTATGACCAGAGGACCCTAGGAAAAATAGGTTTTGAATTAATTCATTTAAAAAAACCCTAATTGACTTAAACACCCAAAATAGGTCCCTAATTAATTAGAGCTAATCATACATCAAATTGACTTGAAATCAATTCTCCACTGACCTTTAGGATCAGAGGAACCCACAATAAAAATTTGAAGTCAATTGGACTTGGTTAGCCCTACTAAATGGGTTGATTAAGCCATTTAGCCAATTTGAACTTTTTAAAAATTCATAACTTTCAAAATACTTTTCAAAAATTCACCAAATTGGTTTTGGAGCCTCTCTGTATTAGGGAAATTTAAGAAAATTAAAATTTCAATTTTCTAAAAAAGTTGATTTTTTGGTATTATTTTAATATTTTAATAATTAAAAATATAATAAAAATCATAAAAATAATAAAATTCACCAAAATGTCACATTTTGAATTTTAATCACTTGGGAACAAATCCCATATTTTTCTTAGGTCTATTTAATGAGATATTAAATTTTAAAGCCATAAGGTAATTTTAAAAATTAAAAAATGTATTTTTTAGTATTTTCACTAAAATAATTCTAATAAATCAAAGAAAAATCAAAAAATTGTAAAAATTGATTCTCTGATTTCCTTGATATCAGAGAGATTTTTAAAAAATATAAAATTAATTTTTCAACCTTTATTCTATTTTTAAATTAATTAATACTCCAAAACATAAAATAATTATAATAAAAATAATATAATTCAAAAAATCACCAAAATTGGTCCAAGTGGTCCTCTGGTTATTAGGAATGTCCCATAATTTTCTTAAGGACAGAAACTTTCCCTTGGTCATATTATTAAATTTTCCTTGGAAGTCTCTATTTTCTACCATACATAATTACATAAATAAATTAAATACAGAAAAATCACATTTTCTCCCCTCATGTCTTTATTGGCATATGAGTGAAGTCACATAAAAAATTTCAAGTTCATTTAAGCTCAATTTAGTGAGTTATGAAATTATTAAGCTTGAAGGTCAAAGTGGTAATTAAAATTTTAACCTTTAATTAAAACTTTAGGTTTAATAAAATTAAAGAGTAAAATATTTGATCCTAATCTGATTTGGATGATTGAAATTTAAATAATTAAAGGGTAGAAACCTATTAAACAATTTAAAGATAATTAAAATAAACCTTAATTAAATAATTGATTAAATTTGGAAGAATAATAAAGTTGGAATTATTAAATAGGGATATTATTAGGAAGAGATTTGTTCTCTAATTTAAAAATCCCTAGATTAATCATCTCAATAATATTTAATTCCTAATTAAAATGATAATTCAAATGCAAGTTTTAAAATGTTAAAGGACTTAATCATTAAAATTAAGAATAAAATTAAATTAAAAATTAAATTAAATTAAATCAATTAAATTAAATTAAATTAAATTGAACAAATCAAATTAAAATTGAATTAAATTAAAATTAAATTAAATTAATTAAATTAAATTAAATTAAAACATATTAAATAAAATTAAATCAAATTAAATTAAATTAAATTAAAATTAAAAATAAAATTGAATTAAATTAAATTAAAATTAAATTAAATTAAATTAAATTTAAATTTAAATTAAATTAAATTAAATTAAATTAAAACACATTAAATTAAATCAAATTAAACTAAATTAATTAAATTAAATTAAATTAAATTAAATTAAATTAAATTAAAATAATAAAATCAAGTTAAAATTAATATCAAATCAAATTAAAATTAAATTAAAATTAAAACTAAACCAAATTAAATTAAATTAAAGTTAAATTAAAAAAAATAACATCACATAAGACATAAAGAAATTCAAAATAAAGCAACTTGAACACTATTCCAAATTTAAACCCGTTAACTGAAATTAAACTAAATCACAAACCATTTGAATACCAATTTGCCCTCGAAAACTTTGGTTATCATAACTCCTAAACAGAACTTTAAATGAAATGTTACTTCACCTATAGGATATTCAAATGTCCTAGTTCATCGAGCGAAGATAACAAAACTTGAATTCCCGGACGATTAATTCATTTGTATGATTAAATTCATTTGGACTTAAAACAATTCTAGCAATATTGAAAAGATGTTTAAGATTCTTCTTAAGCACTTCCTCAATATGACGGGATATTTATAAGAACAACTGAATTTAATTATTCTTTGATGTAGAAAATCGTCCTCAAACCAAAATACAAGAACCTAGACGTCATAGGAAATGACTAGCTATAGGATTAGGAATTTGGTAGAAAACCATAACCCTTCCCTTAGCTTTACCTAGGAACTTGCTTAAATATTCTAATTGTGTTTTAAGTGTAGCTTGGGATGACGGGAAGACCCTCCGGGTACGCTTTTATTTTGTTGCAATTTACCTTATTGCAATTTATTTAATCGCATCGCACTTACTTTTCTTGCATGATAAACAACTGTTGCATGAAAACCCACACCTTTAGGATAGTCCCTAAAACTAAAACCAAAACTAAGTTTAGTCATTGCAAGATAAAATTCACCGCCACAACATTTCAAAATATAAAACAACTTAAAATTTAATCACAAACAGAACACAAAACTACAATTATAACTAAATTAAAATGTCCTGTTGGATGATCGGGAATACCTCGGATGATGTAACCTACGTGTTGCTAACGGGATTTCCCACGGTCTAAATGAAAGTGTGGAACTCATTCGATTGAGTTTAGCAAATTCATCTGGACTAAGTGAATCCGATAAAAATAACGATGCCGGAAGGATGGAACCGTGGGATCTTAACCGGTGTTGTTATAATCAACTTTAAGATTTGTTTTAATTAAAACATTAAAAAAAACACTTGGAAATTAAGATTTTTTCTATACCAAAACACTTTTCTCATCTTCTGATTTATGACTTCTATAACTAAACCTCTGCAACAACAAGGAGCTCGGAGCATGGTGGGCAGCACGACCATCGTCATCAGCAAAACCTGAGTCTACTTCAGCAAAACTTTTCCTAGAATTAAATAACCAAGCCATAGGATTTCGAGGTAGTTTGCCTAGTGCAACATAAATCCTCAACTCTTCGTTAAGCATTTGCATAGAAAATTAAGCCCTAACTGGTCTTAGGACTCCGAGGTAGTTGTCCGATACGATATAAACCCTCACATCTTCGAGGCTATTTGTGTGATTTTATCATACAAATATAAGTCCTAATTAATTTAAATTGGCAAGATCAAAACATTAAATAAATATTAGGACTTTCCTAAATCTAAGCCAAACAATAGGATAGTCGGGAAATTACCGAAGTTCGCTTCGAATCTGTAATTTCTCCTACTTTTCTTCCTTTGAATTCCCAAAACAAAATGTTCCAAACTTGATCCATTCCCTATTGAAATCCCAAAATTCAATCCTTTGAAAACTTAAACTTTGAAATTCTTGAGAACAGAATTACTGATTATTATATAGAGTTTTCTTAAATGATTCACTTCATTTAAGATGTAATTAACTATAGGGGCTTGCCCTTATAGGAAATTTTAAAGAACCCAGGTAATATAAACCCGGTTTAATGCTTTCATATTAAGCAGGGGAATTTGTCGGCTTATAAAATTGGTTCGCAGACCAAACGGATGTCACAAATCTTCTAGTTTATTTAATCGAGCCCCACCATCAAGCAGTGCGTTTATCCTTAGGGATAGATACACGGTTTGTGGTGCGGTGCTCGTTTATATAAACTATTTGTGATGTGAGATTAGTTTGACTTCATATCTTAAAATATTCAAATTTAAAATTATTTTCAAAAATCAAATACAACTTTTCAAATTATTTATTTAAACTAAATTAAAAATTGGCCGACAACTTCTGTTAGGCGACCCCCTTTTCAAAATAAAACACACAACCTAAAAATATGCCGACAACTTCTGGCGACTCCGCTGGGGGGAAATTCCTCTCTCCATTTTAATCAGACAATTCTGCTTTCAAAAATCGGTAGTGTATCCATGTCCCTTATGGATCAAGCTACCCTTCTTTCCGTCGAATACTATGTTCATTTCTACCTCGAACAAGTATAGCCAACATTCTCTTGGATTTAGGAGCCATTGTTTGGACACCCCTAGCGAGAGAGGTTCCGAGATCCTTTTACCTCATTTACGAGGTGGGGTGGACCCCGATAGGTGTTAGTTTAGGAGTAATCCTTCGAGTCGAGAAGTCTTGCATAAGACTTTCTTTTCCTTTCCAACTCTAAATCGGATTCATTACCTTCTCTACACCTTTGAACATTTCGTTCTAAATAAACAAACCCTCTAATGAATGACTCTTTTAACAAACAACTCTTTCTTATAAATACATGAACAAGAATGTGTTCGGACTCTTTTCGATTCCTTTCTTTTCGTCTCGATGAGAAGAAGCATAACTTGGGATCGACAATCAAAATCGCCTACTGCGAAATGGACGCCCAAAGCTGATTTTCTCCTTCACCAATGGACTGGACTTCGCTGTTTACAAGGATGAGCTTCCGGACAATGGGATCATCCGGTTTGGACAAGGATTCGAGAACACAAATGTCAAGATCACCGACGTTTCCCTTTTCACGCCGACAAACAAAGTATCGCAGGCCGAGAAGCCGCCGATCGAGTTCAACCTTAGGTCGACTCGAGAGTTTCCTCCCCTGCAAAGATTCCAACTGAGAGGAGCACCGTTGTCCACGGAAGAATCTGTTGTTGCTACCCCCATCTGGTCTAGTTGTCTCCGCACCTACCCGGCACGCCAAATTAAAGGGGAAGGAAATCCGGAACTATGGTTAACCCGTTACCGTGGAGGGTACGGACCTTCTGTGAGACCTTCGTTTTTGAAATCGGGTCCAGCTCAAGAATTCCATCACTAACACGGACCCAAAGAAGGAACGAAGTAGGAAGATTGCCGGGAAGGCCGAAGCTACCGAAGTCGCTTTCTTAGAAGAAATTCACGAGTACACACCACTACCGAATACATACCATTGCTCGAAGATACACACCTTTTGGAAGGAAGTAGATTCCATCCCCTTCCGCCGCAGATCGACGAGGAAAATGTCCGCAGGATTGTTTCTACATTACCTCGACCCGCATACTACAGCGACAGCAGAAAGAAAAGGGCTAGGATCACACCATTTGCCCGACTGCAGACTGTGATTGAGAAGTTATCAAAGAAAGAGAAATGCCCAGTATCGGAAATTTTGAGAAGGATAGGGCTGGTGCCAGTCAAATCCCGTCTTGGGCCGCGAGTAGAACCTGCCATCGTTACAGAAAAGCCAAATAAAAGGATGAAGGCTAGTCCGCCTATCGTTGTTTCAGGGTTACAGAATAGGGAGGATACCACCTTCCAGCATTTGGGTCGACGGACCATCCGGTCCCAGACCTTCTGTCGCTAGAAGGATGGTATGGCGTCCCCTTCTTGGACGGTTAAGATTGAAACAACGGCTGAAAAGGAAAGTCTCGTCGGGAGACTTGAATCCGAAGAAAGTGCTACTTGCGAGTAAGGGGACTCATGAGAAGGAACCCGACAGCTGTCACACGAAAGCTGCAAGGATGCGCGAAAGGACCGGCCTAGAGGATCTTATGGAAAAGTTGAGGACCGATATTCGACGATTAGCAAAGGAAAGAGAAGAGAAATTCGGAGATGAGATCGACTCGTCGGAATTCATGGATGACGAGTATGCGAGAATTAACATGGTCGAAACACGAGCTTCGTCGGCTTCACGAGGTGCTCCTACGAGTGCGCAGAAGAGAGGAGCCGAAGTAATGAGGAGGCGGCTTCAAGAGAAAGATGATACAATCGCCCGAATGGCGAAGAGGATGGAAGAGATGGCCGCAGCCCTAGCCACTCTCCAAAGTCAAGTGCAACCCCAAAGAGAGACACCCCCAGAGGTCATTCACATTGTAGACGGAGGAAAGGAGATTACGTCCGTCAACAGGGATGATCAGCTAAAGAAAGATGCGACACAAAGCATGATTCCTGAAAAGGATATCAAGAGCTTAGTGGAACAGCAAGTGCGAGAAGCCTTAGCACAGTCAAAGAGCGGGACATCCATTCGGACGGGTAGATCTTACCCTGAAGAATTCGACGCTGTCCAATACCCGAAAGGCTTCATACCACCTCTGTTCGAAGACCTTTGATGGAATCGGGAACCCCGACAGGCATGTTGCACACTTTCGTGCCGGTTGTTGCAATGCCGGCGGAAGCGATGCATTACTCTTCCGACAATTCGTCGGCGGCTCGTCGGGGATCGCCTTTGATTGGTATGCGGAGTACCGAATGGTTCGGTGAAGACATTCTCGGAACTAGAGAACCTCTTCATCGAGCGATTTGTCGGAGCTCGGCACCACATCACTATAGGTGATTTAGTGGTAGAGAAGCAGAAGCCGAATGAAACTTTGGTGGATTACATACTTCGATGGAGGAACCTAAGTATGAAGTGTGAACCACAATTACAAGAACAGCATGCAGTTGGCATCTTACTTAAGAGCATTCACGGCCCGCTAGCACTTCTCCTCAAGGGATTCACTATTAAGACTTTTGAGAAGTTGTTAAGCAAGGCCAGGAGCTTGCAAGAGGAGGCGAAGCAATTAAGTTTTGCCGACAAGACAGACAAGCAAAAGCCTGTGAAGACTTTTGAAAAGAAATCCGGGATTGTTGCAGCAATCGACAAAGGTAAGCAACCGATACAAATATCGTCAGAATGGTCGCAGCAACCTCAACAGAATTACCAGCAACCTCGACCCAGCTATCAGTCATCTCAACAGTATGAACAACCTCCTCGTCCGCAACGTACATTAAGGGAGCTTCGAGCGGGGAATATCCATTCAAGAATGAGGCGGTGCCGAAAATGTTCCGTAGTCTGATGAAGACTCCAGATTTCCAGCTACCAGAGCCTAAGAGACCAAAAGAAGTCAACAAGAAAGGTGATCCCAACTTTTGCCCTTACCACCGGATGCTTGGACACAAGATAGAAGATTGTATCACCTTCAAAACTTGGCTCAATGACAACCTTCGGAAAGGGAATATAACAATCTCGAAGGAGTACATGAAGGAACCCCAGAAAGGAGGTTACGTCAATGTTGTCTCGGCTGATCTCATTGTTCCGATAGATCCCTATGCGACTGATGATGGGTGGACAACCGCTTGGACAAGGTCTTCGAAAAAGATTTTGGATCACATCCAAACCGCTTCGGTGCGAGCTTCAATTCAGAGTTTGAAACCTATTAAGCCGACACTGTCACTTGCGATAGAAGAACCACCTCAACAGGAGACGATTGAAGAGAAGAAGAAAATTGATGAAGAAGAGAAGATCGAGGCTTCTAAGGCTAGAGCTAGAGTGCGCTTATCCTAGGATAGTTATTTCCGATTCGGGGGAGAAATCCCTCGAACCTCGACTCCGTATGATTATCCGCTCACTCCGGTGGGATCTTATAATGAAAAGGGTTATGGCGTTGGCTACGTTTTGATCGTTTCTAACGATTACGTAACTAGCGACAATCCGGACATCGAATTCGATACCAACGACAATTCTCAAATCATACACAATCTCGACGATCGCAATGACGAAGAAGACATCCATCGAGGAGGCTACGAGAGTTCAACGAGCAACGAATCTATCTCGCGAGTTTCGAGGAGCTCCGATCACGATAGAGTTAGAACCTTCGGACTCCGAGGCTAATCCAGAAGAACTCGTCATTTCGATTCGAGAGGAGATACTTATCAAGCTCGACACTAGATTCGAAGAAATTACGAAGTTAACTTAAGAAGTGGAAGAGTTCTACCTCCGAGAATGGGTCCAAAGGAAAAATGAAAGCAGGTGGTTGTTCAAGAAGAACCAACCCCGGCAGAAGAAATACCAATTCGGGAAGAAGCCGAGACACACGGAAGTAAAGTGGACTACAACGTGTTAGCCCATCTTAGGAAACTACCGGCCAAGCGAGCATCTACGACGCTCTCATCTTATCGAAAGGAGATGAGAGAAGCTCGATCAAGGCCTTACTTGATCCGAAAATTTGCTTAGCTCGAATGGTCGGAGATTCCTTAGATGAGGTTTGCTCGTTAAAGGAACGACGAGGTGTTACCTTCACGGACAATGACCTACTACTTGGGACGACGGATCACAGCCGACCGTTGTACATTTCGATTACAATTGGGAAGTTTACACTCTCCGAGTATTGGTGGATCCGGGAGCATCAATCAATATAATGAGTCTTCGAACACTAGCATATTTGAAAATTGATGCTCGTGAGCTTGAAGCAGACAAAATGTTATTAAGAGGATTCAACCAGAAAGGAGAAAGAGCCCTCGGATCAATAACACTACTAATGAAGACCGGTGACTTAGCAAAGACAACCGCAAAATTTCACATAATTGATTCGAAACGTCGTTCAATGCTCTACTTGGGCCGACCATGGATACATGAAACGAGGATGGTACCATCATCTCTACATCGGTGCATCAAATACTACGATGGAGGGGAACAGTGCATCAAAGGTGACTTACAACCATTCTCCGAACATGAAATTGGAATTCATGAAGATGCGGCTTATTATGCACCTCCGAAGAAAACAATCTTCTCCAGGAGATACCATAACGAATGAAGCGATGAAAGCTCGGGACAACGAAGAACACCGAGTTCTAGTCCGACGAGTCACTCACCACTCCCTTACGGCGAGATGGTGAAGGTTTCTCCACAACTCACATCCGAGGTCGGGGCGGGGATGAGGTCGTGGCGAGACGTTAGGACGGTTGGACGAGAGGAAACCAGCCATCGATGTTGATTGGGAAGACGGTTCGAAGAAGAAAAAGAAATCAAGCAAGAAGCAGCGACAATAAGTCGGAAGAAGCCACAATTCAGGATCTCTCTCGAAGATGAGAAGAACGAAGAATACAAATCGATGTACGAGAAGATTAATCACTATGTACATAATATGACCCTGACCCCGATCCATTCTAATAAGATCGAGGGTATGGTGGTCAAAGAGGTACATAGCGGCGGTGCAAAGCCCATCAAATTCTACCGTGGTGCTTCTTCCTCCAAAGCCGAAAATAATGTACAATTTGAAGATGTCACTTCATCGAATTAATGGAATTACCTTTTGAGTGGTACTCTCCCTGTGTTCAAAATTTAATTCAGCGTGGTTTCTTACCTCGACAATGGACAAAAGGCCAATCACAACATTTTGAAAAATTATGGAATAACTCCGGTCGTCCATCCAATTCAAAGCATGGTCTCGGATTCGGCACAGTAGGATCAGTTGACGATGCTGAATTTTGCTTGGTTGTCATTTGCGAGTCTAATGAAAACTGCACGGAAACTACAGAAGAATTTGAAGATTTACAAATTGGAGACGCTCCACGGAATTCAAAGAAGAGATTAAATCTACGATAGATGAGTTAACGGAAGTTAACTTAGGTACTAGCGAAGAGCCTAGACCTACCTTTGTTAGCTCCTTACTCGATAAAGAAGACTCGAAGAAATAATCAAGTTATTAATGGAATTTAAAGACTCGTTTTGCTTGGAACTATGACGAGATGCCGGGATTAGCTCCGGAGGTCGCGATCCATAAGCTAGGAGTGGATCCTACTACGTCCCGGTCGGACAAGGTCCCGGAAGAATGCGTCTAGAAATCGAACAACAAGTCATAGCTGAAGTTAAAAAGCTAATAGACGCCAAATTTGTCCGTGAAGAACAATACCCGACTTGGTTAGCCAATGTGGTGCCGGTCGAAAGAAGAATGGTCGGATCGGAATTTGTGTGGACTTCGGAGATTTAAACAAGGCATGTCCAAAAGATGAATTCCCTCTACCGATCCCGAGAATTAATGATCGACATTTCTTCGACACATGAAATATTCTCATTCATGGATGGATCTTCGGGATACAACCGGATAAAAATGGCTCCGAGAAGATGAAAAACATACGAGCATTCGAACGCCGATCGGAGTATATTGCTTACACGGTGATGTCATTCGGACTGAAGAACGCAGGGAGCAACCTACCGAAGAGCGATGACAAGAATTTTTGATGATCTCATCCACAATCGAGTTGAATGCTACGTGGACGATGTGGTCATCAAAAGCAAAGTAAAGGAAAACCACTCGTATGATTTGAGAATTGTTTTCGAACGATTAAGACAATTTAACCTTAAGATGAATCCCTTAAAATGCGCCTTCGACGTCACCTCTAGGAAATTCTTAGGATTCGTTGTCCAACATCGTGGAATTGAAATCGACCCGGAAAAGATTAAAGCCATCTTAGAAATGCCGCCTCCCAAAACCTTAAAACAACTACGATCTTTTCAAGGGAAGGCGGCATATCTTCGACGCTTTATCTCGAACTTGTCGGGTAGGTGTCGGCCTTTCTTGGCACTAGTTAAAAAGGATGCCAAATTTATTTGGGAAGAGAAATGTCGAAAGGCCTTCGAGGACATTAAACAATATTTAATGACACCTCCTGTCTTAGCGGCCCCGATCTCGGGTAGACCGGCGATACTTTATACCGCGGCTTTAGACGACTCTCTCGGAGCCCTGTTGGCCAGGGTCAATGATGAGGGTAAAGAAAATGCTCTTTACTACCTAAGTCGTCTTTTACTTCCGACGGAAATAAGGTATCCGAGCAATTGAAAAGCATTGTTTGGCCACGATCTTCGCCGCTCGAAAGCTCGGGCACTACATGCTTTCTCATAAGGTCAACTCGATCTCAAAATTTAATCCATTGCAATACTTGATGACCCGTCCAACGCTTTACGGAAGACTTGCCGGATGGTCGATGATATTATTGCAATTCGATATAACTTTCGTGCCTCTTCGTGCCGTAAAGGGACAAGTCCTAGCGAGACTTCCTCGCATGGCACACCCTTTGCGGCGAATCTCCTCTCGAAGACGATTTGCCGGACGAACAAATAATGAGCCTAGAAGACCACGATGATCGACGTTGGGAATTATATTTCGACGAGCATCTTCGGCACACAAAGACGAAGAATCGCAAGTGATAGTGCCGTAAGGCGGGAATCGGACTAATCTTTATAACACCGGAGCGGGGGATGTTAAGATACACCTACCACTTGACGAACCGTGTACAAACAACGAAGCGGAATACGAAGCCCTCATAACGAGGTCCGGAATTAACTATTCGAATGGGGATAACGGACATCGACATCTACGGGGATTCACGGTTAATCATTCAACGGATCGTCGGACGAGTACGGAATTTTAAAACCAAGACTCGAGCAATACTTCCACTATGCCATACGATTGTTGGAACGATTCCGAATGTGACGATCTACAAAATTCCCGAAAAGAAAATGCTTTAGCGAGATGCGTTAGCCGTCTCGCAAAAGAATTTGCACTGCTGCGGGATGAATCGATGGAAGTGTCGGTTCACGGACGTCGAGTCCTATCACGGCTCGACATAGACACAATACACAAATCGGAAAAGAAGAAGAATCGGTTGCGGCGGTGACGAGAAAACACGGAAGATTGGCGACGGCCATTAATGAACTACACACGAAACATGAAAACTACCGGACGATAGGTCGTTAGCCCATCGGATCAAGAAAAGAACTACGTCCTACGCATTAATAAACAACACATTATACGGAAGGTCTTTCGATCAAATGTGGCTAAGATGCATAAGCGGGTCCGAGGCCCGTGAAATTGTTAAAGAGGTGCATTCAAGACTCCGTGGCGCTCACCGGTCGGGTCAGAAGATGAAAATGAAAATTAAAAGACTAGGGTACTACGGCCCTCGATGATGACCGATTGCATGAAAATCGCCGAGAGTCGTCACCAATGCCAAGTGCACGGAGTGGTTCTACACCAACCTCCAAATGTGCTACATCCGACAATTGCGTTGTGGCCATTTGAATGTTGGGGCACGGATATAGTGGGCCCGATAGAACCACCATCTTCAAAAGGACATCGCTTCATTCGGCGGCTACGGATTACTTTTCCCAGTGGGCGGAGGCGGTTCCACTCGGAGAAGTGAATCACACCACGTGCTTCGGTTTTCAAGAACCAAGTTGTCTACCGTTTCGGAGTGCCGCACGGATTATCTCGGATAATGGGTCGGCATTCGAAGCACACAAATCAACAATTTTATCGGGAGACACGGAATCGGCGGCGATATTCAACAATTTACTACCCGAGAGCAAACGGACTGGTCGAGGCTTTTAATAAGACTCTCGTTCAAATTTTAAAGAAAACCTTGGACGATAATAAGAGAAATTGGCACGAGAAGTTGTTAGAAGCCTTATGGGCCTACCGGACAACCTTCGAACTCCTACTCGAAGCTACACCTTACGCTCCGGTGTATGGGTCCGAGGCGATGTTACCTTTAGAGGTTCGGCTTCCTTCACTCGGAATTGCGATTGCAAACAAAATCACGACGAGAAAAAATGCCAAGTTATGGCTAGAAGAATTAGAAAGCACTGGAAGGGAAAAGACTTGCAGCGCAGCAGAATTTAGAACTATACCAAGCTAAGATGGTTCAAGCCCAAGACAGATTGGTCCGCCCAAGAACCTTCAAAGTTGGTGACTTAGTTCTCATTCTCAAGGACGCCAGTTCACCAGGTACCGGAAGAAAGGAGGCCAGCTCCTAGGATAACAGAAGGGACCAGGGAAATCTCACGAAGATCGGAAGAAAGAAGGCTACCACGCCACCGGATAGAACCACCGGTAATGCATAACCTTGTTGCGAAGCAACCCCGGAGGATGTCCCGACGGACATCGACACCGAGGAGCCGAGGTATGCGGGAGAACGTGAAGGGATTGAGCCGTATATCCCACGATGACGTCACCGAGGCCTCGCCATTTGCAGATTATTCCGGAATACGAGCTGGAAAGAATGTAGAATGTCGAAAAGAAAACTTTTGAATACTTCGAGAGAATCAGAGGCAGGAGGATCAATATACTAGAAGGCCTCGAGCTACATACAGACGTGTTCTCAGAATACGAACAACAACAAATCGTGGACTGCATCTGGGATTTGAAAAGAATGGGCCGAGCGGGCCGCCTAAGAGAAAACACTTACTCAGAACCCCGAGATGGATGCCGGGGAAAGCTAGAATTACGATACGATGCGGATCTTGCTACAACTTCGCGAGAAGACGGGAAGGGAAACCCACCGGGAATACTCCGTCATGGCCGGGTGGATCCAATGTCATTAGTCATCAAAAGAATGGTAAAAAGATTGATAACATGGAGAGTACTGCCGGCGGATTGCATACCCAATGATTGCATTATTAACATTTACAAGAAGGGTGATTGCATACCCCGCACATAGATCACCACGACTTTGTCGGACAACTTTCGCATGGTTTCTTTTACGAACGAATGTAATATCATGTTCGGATCCGACCTCCGAATAGCGAGGCCCGGAGTGAGTTCCGAGGGCCGGTGAAGATACCATTACCGGTGGGTTCCGTCATGATGCGAAGGGCAACGGAGCGGATGTCGCTAAACATTGCATACCGGGAGTACCGGTGAAGCGGATCTCGGTTACTTTCGAAGTATGGACGGCGGGAAGATACCTTACCACTTCCGGCCGGACCGGAGCTAGAGAGCCTCCGGCCTTACGAGCTCGTGAGTTGCATGGAAAATATCACACCTCCAACGTACATCCATACGGCATCCTTGCCGAGGATGGCTTGGAAGGTGATGTTATTGACCATGTACCTCACTATTCGGACATGGATTTTTGACAGATACCTTTTTGGATGGATCGACAAAGATCATACATAGTCCGTTTTGAGTCTGTATGGATTGTATGAGATGTATTCCAGATCGAGTTGTATGATGTATCTTTGACATGATTGGAATGAAAGTGACCACATCACATTTTTGGCCTTCACCTCTTTTGTGCAAATTGACTGGGAAACGCCATTAAAGTTAAATGAACTTCGAACAAAGAACAAAAAAGAAATAAAAAAGGAGAATAAAAGAAAAAAAACTTTCCGTAAAAATCTAAAAATGATTAACTCCAAATTCACATGAACATTAAATAAATGATAAAATAAATTTGAATCGTTAAAGGACAGACAAAATGAACACAAATTTCAAATCAAATTTTAAATCAAATTTCAAATTCAATCCTTCCAAATCTCAAATCAAATCTCAAATCAAATCTCAATCAAATTTCAAATTCAATCCTTCCAAATTTCAAATCAAATTTTAAATCAAATTCAAATTCTTGGGGTTGAGGATTTTACATCCGAGACTGCATTGCTTTAGGATCCTTTCCCTATCGCAATGAAATACATCAAATTCAAATTCTTGGGGTTGAGGATTTTACATCCGAGACTGCATTGCTTTAGGATCCTTTCCCTATCGCAATGAAATACATCAAATTCAAACTTTTGGGTTTGAGGATTTTACATCTGAGACTGCATTGCTTTAGGATCCTTTCCCTATCGCAGTGAAATACATCAAATTCAAACTTTTGGAGTTGAGGATTCTACATCCGAGACTGCATTGCCTTAGGATTCTTTTCCTATCGCAATGAAATACATCAAATTCAAACTTTTGGGGTTGAGGATTTTACATCCGAGATTGCATTGCTTTAGGATCCTTTCTCTATCGCAATGAAATACATCAAATTCAAACTTTTGGATCGAGGATTTTACATCCGAGACTGCATTGCTTTAGGGTTCTTTCCATATAGCAATGAAATACATCAAATTCAAACTTTTGGAGTTGAGGATTCTACATCCAAGACTGCATTGCTTTAGGATCCTTTCCCTATCGCAATGAAATACATCAAATTAAAACTTTTGGGTCGAGGATTTTACATCCGAGACTGCATTGCTTTATGGTTCTTTCCATATAGCAATGAAATACATCAAATTCAAACTTTTGGAGTCGAGGATTTTACATCCGAGACTGCATTGCTTTAGGGTTCTTTCCATATCGCAATGAAATACATCAAATTCAATCTTTTGGAGTTGAGGATTCTACATCCAAGACTGCATTGCTTTAGGATCCTTTCCATATCGCAATGAAATACATCAAATTCAAACTTTTGGGTTGAGGATTTTACATCCGAGACTGCATTGCTTTAGGATCCTTTCCCTATCGCAATGAAATACATCAAATTCAAACTTTTGGGGTTAAGGATTTTACATCCGAGACTGCATTGCTTTAGGATCCTTTCCCTATCGCAATGAAATACATCAAATTCAAACTTTTAGGTCGAGGATTTTACATCCGAGACTGCATTGCTTTAGGGTTCTTTCCATATCGCAATGAAATACATCAAATTCAAACTTTTGGAGTTTAGGATTCTACATCCAAGACTGCATTGCTTTAGGATCCTTTCCCTAAACATACCTCCCTTCTCATTCCTCCAGCGGCTTCCTCAAAACTTTGGCGGTATACGTCCCTCTCTACTTTCTACCTTAGATGTTCGAAAAGCTTTAGACTTTCCTTCTTTTGACCTTAGAATACGGAATTCCCCTTAGACGATGTAATTCATGGATTGGCGACAAGGGGCCTGCAGTGCAGTTGGGTTGACTACCATTACAACCAGGTTTAGATTTAGGGTCCTAATAGCTTAGGATAATGGATTTGTGGTATCTTGTTCGGCTCTCTCTGCCGATTAGATTTACTTTATTATTCCTTTGCTTGTCTACTTTGAAACAATTGCTGTCCTTTGACGATTCATTAATTTCTTCTCATTAAACTTGATTGAGGAGATGCCGCTGTTAATTTAGGATACGATGGATTACCCTTTACCCTTATGACGAGATTGACTTGAAATCATGGTTCTCACACTACAAGAATATGATTTTTTTCATAGGCCCTCATCATGATAGCCCACCATCCACATGGAATTGTGAGAGACTCACTCTCTACTCGTGTGGCTTAGTGTGAGTCCTGTGAGATAACAATCCTTTGTGACACCTCCACTAGTTGTCCTTTATTTTAAGCAAAAATCCTTTAATCGAGAGTATTCTTAGGCATCCCCGAATGTAATTAACAAAATGAGATACGACCCTATGAGATTGCTCTTGAACCATAGAATAAACATACAAATTTGGTTCTCTAGTTTTGGGTAGCTTATGTAGATATTCTACCATGGATATTTGGTTCAATGTTCCTTGAATGATCTTTTGACATACAATTTTGACTTAACACATGAGGTTTATTGAACATAAGCTCTCCATTATTCTTTTTAGAATTTTATATCTACTTTTTGTCTTATTTCTCACTTTTCGATCCCTCCTCTTCTGGGCCAGTTCTAATGCTTCAAGTATGATGGTTCTTTGGAAAATGAGATATTAGAGCTAAGATTAGAAAAGTTAGTTACTATAAATCTAGAAAAAAAAAATAAAAACAACTAAGTACCACTTAAGAAAGATCTAAGGATAAAACAACATCATAAAAAAAAACTCAGCAAAGAAATGACCTTTAATGCATTAAGCAAAAACCAAAGTCTACAGAACTCTCAAAAATAGAATACTTACATTCTTCACATACAAGAAACTTAATTCTACAAAAATGGAGAGATAATAAGCTGATAAAGCTTGTAAATTGGAAAAAACCCAGAATTAGGTTATGGTGAAATGGATATACCAATCACAATCCTTTGACAATTATGATCCACCTTTGAGGAAGATCATGATCATATGATGATCACATCTCCATACGATTTTGTGCTAGTTACACCTCGTGTGTCCATGATGACCACATTAATGAAAAGATTGTCAATGTAGTTGTTTGAAATCAGCATAGTGACCAAAATGCAACCTTAAAAAGGGTTCACCCAAGTTATTTTTGAATTTCAATAGCTAGTTGGAGATTAGTAAGACATTGGGATGAACTCGTGCAGAAAACCTCTCTTGAGCGAAGTCTCTTAAGGCTTGATTGTTGAGAGGCTACTACTTAGTCCCCATCAAAGTGGCTTGGACTACACACATGCTTTCTGTGGTTTAGCCCAGGAGTCAATATGGTTTTTTGCAAGATTTATAACTAATAGGTGCCTTCCCTTTTCTCTAGTTATTCGCCCTTAGTGTGATGAACATCATATTCTCGGTCTTGATCGGTTATTCACTAATATTACAAAAATGTCAACGCTCATATTCTGTAATCATGGTCAATTTAGTACACACAATATCTTTGTGGTTGACACGAATAGTCCAGGCATTCATCGACGTTAATATTTTTAATAAATATTTTTGTTATAGGAGTGTAAAAATTAATATTTTAATCATTGAGATTTGTTGCAAAATATATACACGTAATTGGTGTAATATTACTTTTCCACTTTAAGCAATCTACTGGCCTCTCCTCCAATTGAATTTTCCTTCCACATTATGACTTTAATGTTACCGAAATGAACTTTGTCCCAAAAGGGATGGAGATGACACTTCTTAAAGTTAATTCTCTTTTTAAGGCACAATGAGGTGGGTTATTCTCCTTGACAAAAACTCCTTTTTGGTAGACAAAACTTCTGACATGACACACAAAAGTGGAATTGGAGGGCGAGGTTTATACTCTTATTAGAAATGTAATGTTAGTTTCAATGACTTGATTGATGCTCATGCTTGTTACAGACTAATGATATAACATAATGGGCATGCTCTCAGCATATAGGTGAGCACCAAATTTGTTATTGTAACTTCAGGGTCTCTAACTTCTAGCTTTTCCCATAAAAATGAGTAACAAAGACCAACATAGATTCCCATGGATCTTAAAATTTCAAAATATATAATATGAATTCTTATGTGGTTGCTTTGCACTTGCAAACAACATAACAAACATGTGCTTGAGGCTGTAAAGACACAATGCTTTTAGTGGAAACTTATTAACCACGCAGGTTCCATCTCCTTTTTTAATTCATGAAGGATAGAAAATATGTTTCAAAGTAATATTTATTATAAGAAGGTTAACCATCAATTAAATTGATGTGATGTGATCAAAGTTGGAATCTTCCCCAATATGGTTATAAGGATGGAATCTTAAATTTCTTTTATGTGTCCACCTCCTTTGAGTTCAATAGAGAATTCATTCTATATTTTTATTATTGGAGGGTTTTTCTTTTACCTTCTTTACACTTGAGGGCATAACAATGCTGTTTGAAAAGATACATATCACTATTTTTGCTAAAGCGAGAGGATGAGGTCCTTTTGAGCTTCTCCCACTACTTGATGATGTTACATATGCTCTGATTTTAACTAAAGATGGAGTAATCAATCTCTTATGGAAAACCCTGACACTTACTCTAGAATCTCTCTTATTTTTGTTATCATCTACTCTTTCAACTCATTCATTTTTTGTGTTATAACCTCGTGATTGTTTATAAAATGATTTATCCTTATCGCCCCTTTCAAAATTTTGGATCATTATTTGTCTTTAATTCATAAAACCAAGGAAATAACTAAAATAAGGGAATGTTTTGTTAAAGAAAATAGTGAACAAGATAAGAAATATGATAATATTTAATAAATGAATTTCTCCTTTTATTACAATGGTTATCCTTATTTTACTCAGTGATTAGCTTATGTATTATAAGTCTACTCATTACAGCTAAATCTCGAGAGATCATTGCTCTATTTCTCTTCTTTTTTTTGACAAAGATGTTATATTTAATATTATCATGGTCCCCCATCACAGATAATCATTATTTATAAAAAAGAAAATTTTCTCAGCTCAACTTACTGGGACACTTCTCACTTAACTGAGCCATAATTTGAGTTAGTCTTGCTAGGCAATTTTTTCTCATAGGGACTTGGCTAAATTGGCCATAGGATGAGTTAGGATTCCTTTGCTAGATTTAGAGCTGCCATATTTTGATTAGACATATGTGCAAATCACCTAGAACTACAGGTTTAACTTTCAAATTGAGTTGATATAAATCTTTCAAACTTTTCCAGTCAGACTATCTAACAAGTTTGGCAACTCTTTTTCACACTTCATACTTTCTTTGAATCTGCCTATGGATTTTTGTCATACATTATCTTATTCTAAAATAAAAAAAGACTAATATATAGCACTAAGAATTTGTATAATTATGTTTTATATCTAATTTTTTAATATTAATTAAGGTATCAACATAATAATATATTTTTTATTGTTGTTGGTTAGCATTAGCCAACTTAACAATAATAAAAAATCACTCAATGTGGTTATGAAGACTTAAAAACCATTTAATCAAGTTTAAATTTAATTGAGAAACAAATATTAGTTTGCAAAAAATTCAATTTTAATTAATTAGTTAATGAAAATCAGGAAATATTGTAATTTTCTCCATGTAGTTCGGGCACCGCAGATCATGAAATTTATGTTACCAGTTGACTTTTGTATAATATATATTTATTTGGGAAATAAATATATATTATACAAAAGTCAACATAAATGAATATATATTTATTCACTCTTAGACAATATCACAAGGTTATGCGCCTAAAATAAGCTAAGTGTCCTGTTTGAAGTGAACGGCTTTTTATGCAAGTCATTCAAAGTTTAGACTCTGTTAAAATATTCAAAGTTTAGACTTTCTTTTAAAATATTCACCCCGATAAAAATTTGACAAGATCAAGATATTTCATACAGTTTAAGCTAAAATATCACTATTCTTTATCTTATAATTTATGCGGACTGATAAAGAAGGAAGGAATTTTTTTTTAATGTTTTTTTGACAGGTGCATATATGCTTTATATTGAAATGAACATAGGATCAACGCTTTATAAAAGATGGGAATTCACAATTTAAAAATCTTTTCCCTAAAATTTGAATTTAATATAATTATGATTATTATAAATTTAAATGAATATTAAATCATAATTAAAAGTTAATAAATTTTATAACATATTATACGTTATAAAAGTTGAAATTTTTAAATTTTAAATGATATTAGCATCCACTACTTAAAAAATTATTAATTTAAATATGAAATAATGAATAGAAAGCAGCCAGACTTGCCATTATTTTTTAATAATGAGCCATAGCTAAATTATATGATTTAAATTCATATATTAAAAATATAATTTTCTTTTAAATTTATGGGCCATAGATCGACGGAAATATATGGATATTTGGATTTAATCATTAGATTACCTTACGAATATGCCTGGAACAAGAAAATTTTAAAACTAGAAAGAACGGAGATCAACTTGGACGTTTCCCTTTAAAATTCTGCTAAGACAACGCCTACGTCTCCGTTTGCGGGACGAAGAGAGAAAGGGCTTGCTTGCAAGTAACAGGTCAGGCATACAACCACAAAATAATATTCTTATACAAAATGTATTGGGGAAAAAATTCCATGACAATGTGCATATACGTTTCTTATCCAAATTAGAGTTATATATATATATATATATATATATATATATATATATATATATATATATATATATATATATAATTTAAATATAGCAGCAAGTGCTGTGTTGGGTTTGGGGTTTCATGGCGATTTGCAGCTTGGCGCCGCACCAATAGGGTTCCTTCTTTGTTTCCGCTTTCTTTGTTACTTTGGTAAGATCTCCCTTTCTCCTCTGGCATTTTATTTATACAGTTATGCCGCTTGACCGTAGCTTTGCTGCAGCTGTAGTTGATGAGGGTACTACAAAGCCTTGCACTTCTTGTCTATTTTCACAATCCTTTCATAATACTTGCTTAGTGGTGGGGATTACACTTTTTTTATTCGTAAACTTGGTAAGAAAAATGGAATGCCTGCCATTTTTCTTTCTAATGTTGTAACCAATATTTTAGCTTCTGCTTGTCGGTTAACTTTGGTTTGGAAATTTCTCTATGATCACCCAATTTGGAAACTAGTCGAAGGTTTGATGCTATGAAATGTTTGGGTAAGTGAAAGATTGGCACTTTGGACGACGAACGTAATCGTATACAATTATCTAATGATGATGATTATACTCAATTGATTTCAAGGACTATGAAAATCCATAAGTGGATAGTTGATTTCGATCCTAAATCTGAACTTCCAATTATACCTGTGTGGACTAGATTCCCGGGTCTTAAGATTCACCTGTTTAACTATGAGACACTTTACTCATTGGCCATTGCACATATGGTACCTCTAAAAATGGATAACTCCACCTTCACTCCCACTCGACCCACATAAGCCAAAATTCTTGTAGAACGTGATATAACCCTCCCATTTCTAGAGGCTATTTGAATAGGCTCGGCACATAATGGGTATTGGCAGCACGTTGAAATTGGGCAGCACTCTCCATACTGCTCACATTGAAGAATGTTTGGTCACTCTGCTCTCTATGCGATCACCTTCATCCTAAATTAAAATGTGAAAAATTTGTTGTTAGGCCTGTCTCTAATATGAATGCACCTTACGCTGAAGAGTTCCCCTGATGTTGGTCAAGCGGGGATAATCTGATCACATTTATAATTAATTCAGTCGGGAATGAAATAATACATGCCCCTCCGAATGAACTACACGTTCAAAGTGATACAAATCTCCATAATTCTCCCATTTTTGATGGTTGGCACTTTAACTTGATCGGCAAAATACTGCATTGGACTTAGTTTTGAGAATGCTTTGCACAACAACGATCAGAGAAATATTATCCTGAGGCTATTTTAGAGCTGAATTAGCAACTTTGAACAATCTTGGGATGGAGAAGGAAGTCCTGACACAGTAGGAAGCTGCTCTCCTGATCCTATAACATAAGAAAATGCCATCTGCAATCTCTCCCTCAATTGAAAATACAAACCCCTCCTCCTACTTAAAATTTAAATCCTATCTTCTGCCATGTAATATTATTGAGTTTGAGCAACAGTAAAAAGTGGCTGTTCGAAAATCATAAAGAGGGTAAGTGGAAAAGTGAACTCTCGAATAAATGAAGGTAGTAGTTTGCAAGAAGGATTTTATCACTCGACGAAGAGCATTTAAGCCATTCTTCTAGAATTTCTAGGATGTACGCTTAAATACCATGTTTAACTATGATATGTGATATTAGGAGAAAGGCCGACTCTTCCTCCTTAGTAGGCTTAAAAATCTGTGGGATCAACAAACTTTTTATTTTTACTATCTTGGAGCCTATCATTCAATGAAATAGAATTTTGAGGTGTTTTAAACACTATCAATATTTTTACAACAAAAACAATAAGATTTGGATTTTTTTGGAGCCATTATTTGTTATTCTAAAAATTATAGATGATGAGGAGCAATTTGTCTTAACTCATTTCAGGATGGAGTATTTTCATGATTGGGCTAATTTAGTCTATGTAAGCTCACACTTGCGGGATAAATATTTGTTGTGGCATATTTGACAATGATGAGCAGCGCTATCCATGAAAATTGGATTGTTAGGGGAGATTTTAATATAATTATGAAACCATACGAGAGGAGGAGGTGTTAGGTGTGACACGACACTTATTAACCAATTTTGTGATTACATTTCTGATTGGGTTGTTTGATTTAAGATTTTCTTGCTTCCCTTCCATGGAGAAGGGTTTACTTTCCCAAAGACTTGATACGTTTTCTTAAAGCCATCTTCCCCTTTGAATTATTTCTCTATCCCTTTCCGTCACACATTTAAATCATGCATCGTACGATCATAACCCCTTTTTGCTTAATTTGGCTTTTTAATATAAGACCTTCCTTTTCCGATTTTAAATTCCTTAACATATGGATTTCTCATGTCACTTTTTAAGCGTTGTGCAATAGGTGTGGAAATTTGATGGTATTGACACCCTTGTTCATATTATGGCAGCTTCACCTTGAGTGGCTGCTGTGAGAAAATGAAATTTTCGGGTCTTTTAGCGATATTGCATTCAAAAGTTGTAGGGGATCAACAGAAGTTTGATTCTTTAGAATCTCGGGTTTTTGGTTCACCTGCTTTGGTGACTGAAGTTGCTAATGCTCACTTAGCACTCCTTCATGCTATCTGCTTGGAGGAAGGTTTCTTGCAACGAAGGCCGATGATTTTGTTTCTTAGCGGGGATAGAAATACTAAATTCTTTCATGCTTTACCCTTAAGCATAAAAGGAATATTAATAATATTATGAGGATTATAAATTCTTGTGGTGACATTAATGTTGATGCTAAGGAAATTGTGCCATTTGTAAGTCATTTTATTGATACGTGTCCTCTAGTTTACGGGTGATTACAGTTTGACCATAGGCTTTTGATGTAGAAGGAATTTATTTCCTCCCTCTCCCCCTCTCTCAGTACATCTGCGAGCGGAAATCCTCTTTCCTTTTAAATCTATTAATCCTAATAAATCCTCAAGCCACGATGGTTTTACCTTTGCTTTCTATATCTATTGCTGGGATATTAAAAGTAGATAATCCTTGCTATTGAGGTTTTCCTTGGTAAGTGATGTGGGCCTAGTGTTTGCAACTTTTGTATATAATCGGGGAGTCAAACATTTGTGCTTAATTTGCTAGTAAAATTAACTTTATAATCCCCAAATGTATTTCTATTATTTAATATTCACTAGGTCGTAAATGCAAATACATATCACTCGAAGTAATATAGGGCTACAATGAACTCTTGTAATTTAAGATATCTAAAAAGATTGTATAAGAAATACAACAACTATGAGTACGATAACTAAAGGTAAATTTTTTTAATGTGGGTCTAACAAAACTAAATTTACTATGTTAATTTTACAAATTAGAAAGTTAAATCTAATGTATGCAAAGCAAAATGTTTTTAACGAAAGGTTTCCTTATTTATTTGCACTCAATCCAATGGAGACTTCACTCTTCCATGACATCAAAGTATTATCCCTACATGAATCTTGAAAGCATGGCCTACGGGCTCATATGTTTTCACATATATTTTAACAAATAAATTAGTCAGATTTAAAAGTAAATTAAGATCAATATTGAATCATCACGATTTAAGAAATTGAAATAATTTTCAAACAACTATTCATTTATCACGTCATTATTTCTTATTGTAATGGGAAAGAAAAAAGCAACAACTGAGAATACATGGAGAAGAGTTAACAAAACATTGATTTATATATATATATATATCAAAACAAGTTTACACAACACTAAAATTAAGTAAAACACTTATCTTGCTCTCCTCCTCACGAAAATCCACGGAAGATTCTTTGAATCACTTCCTTCTACTTACAATGATATGTGCCCCTCTCGAAGGATTGCAATGAAGAAGAAATCCTGTCTTTTCAGGTCTCCTCTTACAACTCTTAAAGAAGAATCTCTCTAAGTCTCTTAAAAATAAAACCTAAGTATGGAAGTTTTGCTCTCTTTTATTTCTTATTTTTTTCTTCTTGCCACACGACCCGACCCGCGGTCTGTAAATAAATTAACTTCCAAAAGATGGCCCAAAAACTTGACCCGATTTATAAATAGCGGCTAGTGTGCAAAATCTTAAAATGATATAAAAAGAATTAAATATTTTTACACACTAGGAGTACTACGCAAGTATATGTATCGTTTCAGAGTAATATAGAGTTTTCTTTAAAAACCCCGGTATCGATCCCGCGAGGAAGTGAAGTAAGAGGTCTTTAGTCGGAATTCTAATCTACTACTAATAGTCCTTAATTTAGAATATCGATTAAAATTGTGTTTTATCTAGCAACTACTCTAAATACAAGAGTTAAATGTAATAGTAACTATAACTAAATAGAAATAATAATTCTAAAGATAACCACTTTTTGGATGAGTTGGTTTGGAGAATTTTTAGATATTAAAAACTACTATTCTTGTGTAATGAAATAAATAATGTATAGGAATGAGATGCATTTAATATTTTATGTGCCAAATAAGAGCAATCCTATTCTTTTACCCTTTGGTCGAGGCATAAAGAGCATTGGCCAATCATGCTTTTTCTTGAATGCAGGTTAAGTGCGGGAGGATGCGGCTCTCACTTCAGAGCTCCCATGTTCCCTCGCCTGAGGGCTAACAACCTACACTTTAGCACCCAAACAATAGGACCCGGGTGAGGATTTTAACTCACTCTAAAATCTCCAATTCTACGCCCGATTAATATTATTTCCTTATTTATTTGCATTCGATCCTATTGACTTCACCATCCATAGAATTTGAATGTGGTTCGTACTTGATTGTAGAAAGCATAACCCTCTCCAGTTATGTTTTCACAACAAATTTTAACTTTGACCACAACGAGCCTTAATTGCGGTAAATTAGGGTACGAGTAAAAACCATTACGGTTATAATTAAATTTACTTCTACCATGCATCACAAAATCCTAAACACAAGTTTCTACTCATTACAAAAGAAAAGTAAAGGAAAATAATGGCATAATCTTCTCATGCCGCTATTTCCAAAAAGAAGAAAAAGTAAGAGAGATACGTCGCGAAACGTGAAGAAAACACGAAAACTGCATGTAACCGAAGTAAATCCACTAGGTAAGTGTTTACAAAATCATAAGATAATGAAGAATAATACTATGCTTTTTCCCTTTGAAAGATAGACGAAGATCTCTCCCATAAAGTCTCTCGGCCCCGATCCATGTAATGCTAAGCGAAATCCCTTACAAATTCTCTCGAAATATTCTCTCGATCTCTCTCGGGGTAGAAATCATTTCTACTCTGATACAAAATCCATAAACATTATAAAAGTTTTTTTTTCCGCTTTTCTCTTCTAAAATCCTCACTTTTCTAACATATATTTGCCATTTAAAGAGTATGGATGAATTTTGAAGAGTTTCCGCAAAGCACCCCTTCGAAAAGATTGAAATACATCGAACTTCGGCCCCGAAGCCGCCGTCGGTTCATACTCGTACGGGGGCGCTGTCGACGGGTTGAGCTGAGTCGGCGAGCTTTTCAGCCATTTTTTGGTGCTCTTGTTAAAATGCGTCGGTGAGATCGAGGCCATGCCGTCGGTGAGCGGAGCTCGCCGCAGCTCCGCCATTCCCTCCATTTGGCTCCGTTTTAGCTTTGATTACCCCGTTTCGATTCCGTTTAACGTTCGTAAGCGATAGCCACTAAAATAATAAAAAGCTGACATTTCTTTAAAGTGTAATCTCATTCAAAAATATGCGATAAGTGTAAAGAGATTAAGCATCAAAAGGCTTATCGAGGTGTCGATTGTAAATTTCATTTTCTTGCTCATTTTTTGCTCCAAATTCTGCAAGTTTTGCTTCCTTTTGCTCAATCACCATTTATTGTACCTAAAACTAAAAAACATACAAATACCTTCCTTTAAAGAGTAATATCATCGAAATGATAAAATGATATTGGAAAAAAAATTATATATTTTAGGCGTGTCAAAATCCCCCAAACTTAACTGTTACTGGTCCTTAAGTAACCTTTTACTATAAAATATAACTAAAGGCAACGTACTTTTCATTTGTAAGACACTAAAGTTTTTCATTCGGAAGAATATATTGGTTAGACTTTTAGAAGAGAATTGTTAACACGAGTTAACACTACAAGTATAAGAATATTCAGCAATAAAGTCTAAGAGGTTCTAGTCTTCTATTTATTTCAAGATAAACCATAATTTGTTACATTAAGAATGCCATGAATGATTATGTGAAAAAGTAGTTCATGCGAAACTTCATCGGGAGAAATGTGACGATACTTTAAATAAAAATTTAGAAATGAGTAAGTTCTCCCTTTATGGTGACTTAAGTGAAGCCAATTTTTGATTAGGCATCTCCTCAAGCTTCTCCTCATAAATATTTTTCTTTCTCTTTTTTTCTTTTCTTTTGAGATCATTTTCAATCCCTTTTTTCACTCTCTTTTCTTTTTCTCTTTTTCTCTCTTTTTTTAAATGAGGATTACTATCTAGAGAACTGTAATGATTTTGATCTTCACTCTCCTCTCTTTCTAAAGTTCAAACTTGAAACACATCCTTGCTTTCTAATTAGGTATAAGCCTTATTATTCATCATAAAGTCACAATCTCTTCTTAACAAACAATACTTTAAGTCTCTTAACATTTCAAAAATACAATTTTCTTCACTTTAAATAGTTTACCATAATCAAATTCTTTTATTCCAAATATCTTATCCTTATAAAATTAACTTTTATTACTAAAAACTTTCATCCAACCCTTCCATAATATTCAACTAAAATAAAAGTATTAGTTATCTCAATAGAAGTTGTTGCCGAAGTTATCTTAATAATTATTGAAAATATAATAATTGAGAACAAATAAGAGTTAATATTTTTCTTCCCCCAAACTTAAATTTCAAAAATATTTTGCAATTAATTCCATAAAATGTAGCAGGAAGAAAAAGTAAGGTTGAATCTACTTGCTACTACAACATCCTATCAAATTCATATACATGCATAATCAGGATAGAAAGATTGGAGAAAGTAAAACTAACTTTAAACATGCTTATGTAATAAAATTACACTAAAAAGGAAGTATTTTCACATTAAATTTTATTTTTCTTCCTACCCCCAAACTTAATTTTTAACATATATAGCATTCAGTACAGAAAATATAAGGAAGAAGAAAAAAAATTTAGAAATTCTATCTTTACAAATGTCTATCAAAATCATTCGCAAGTATTCATTAGGGCCAGAGAAAGTAAATCTAAACTAATCATGTCAGTATGAAATTAACTAAACCAAAGTCTAACTAGCATTGTAGGTATCAGTAAGGGAATATAAAATTGTTCTTCAATACCTAAATAAAGTTGTAACACAAACATAAACACACATATGATAAATAAGGTTAATTCATCCTTTAACTCGAAGCCAATCTCACTACGTTACCTTCAATTTCTAACGGAATCACTTGTTGACCTCTCTTTTGATGAGGTCTTTTCTCTTCTCTCTCCTTAGTACTTAGGATCTAGCCTTAGGATTTCCTTTAACTAATCTTAGAGGAATAGAAATGGAACCCACCCCCAAATTCAACCTCTTAACTCCCTGCAAACCCCACAAGCTTGATGGTAGACCACTAATCACTAGAGGTTTGAAGCTCAAATGTGGAGGCCCAAGGATGAGTTCCCATAGGACTTCTTGGCCTTAGGAATACCCTGGATGGCCTGGTCTGGTGAGGGTTGACTTGCACATACACTACACTCTCACACACATTCCAAGTCCTAAAATCACACTCTCACCCAACTTGACTTAGTGACTCGTAGGTAATTCACATGGATGGTCCTTAACCCCCAAGCCCACGGCTAAGAGGGTTAGGAACAACATAAAATGAATCCTCTCATGGCTCATATGAGATTAATATGGGTTCATGGCTCAACAAAAGTGATTCCATTTACTCAAATTTGATCAATCTTCATTTTTCCAAAATTTCAATTTTTGACCCAAGAGACCCCTGCCTGTAAGCACTCACCAAAAACTTGTGAAACTACCAAAAATTTACAAAAATCACCTAAATTACCCAAAATTCCTCAAAATCAATCCTAAACATTCCCCCCCTCAAAGTGATCATCTTTGACCAAAAATACCAAAAATTCCAAAAGTACTGATACCCTCGGAAATACCCGAAAATGCCCTTCTTAGCCCAAAAATCCAAAAATTCAGAAATTCCCAAAAATTCCAAAAAATCCAAAATATTTCTTATGTCATTTTGTTCAACTACATATGGGCCAATTTGGCCCAATTTACCCAGCTTTTACCAAAACCCCAATTTGACCCATTTTAAACAGAAGTGAACCCAATGTCAAACCAAACCACCCCAATTGACCTCAATTTTGGTCCAATTCAATTAGCTTTCAATTAAACATCCCCAATATCAATTTAGACCAAATTCAAGTCCAATTTGATTGACATTTGAGCCCAATTTCAATTTGAAGCAGGCTCGATTTTGGCTATGACTTCAAACCTAACTCGAACCCATCCAATTCAACTCCAATTGGCCCCAAATCTTTTCTAAAGCCTTCCTAACACCCCCATAAACAAAACACTAACTTGATTTGCCAAAAATTTGAACCTAAACTCCACCTGAGCTGAACCTAAAACCAAAATTCCCCAAATTGACCTAAGCTAGAACCTAACCCGAATGGTCCCGAATCCCAAAATTAAGAGCCTAACCAAAGTTGAAAACTCTTTGTGACCTCCCATAAAAAATTTTTTCAACATTAATTTTACATCAAATCCAACATTAGCCCAAGTTAACCCCAGTGACCCCACTTTGGCCCCTTTACCAAAAATCAAAGAATTAAACCCCGATTCGACTCACAATTATTCAGACAATTACAAATCATTCATGACACATCCACAAACTAAACCCGACACTTGTTTGGCCCAAGCCTTTACAAAATTTCATCCCTAAAATACATTTTAAAATCCAAAAGCCCACTTCCCTAAACCATTTAAAAGCCCGTCTTCAGCAGAATTTCGAAGACGAACTTCGTACTCGCTTAGTATAGCATTCTTTTCATCGCTTCATTAATTGATATCATCCTTAAGTCCTAAATCAATCATTAAATAATCCTAAATTAGGCCTCATGCCAAAATCACCCATAAATCCAAAATTCAAAACCTTCTTTCATTAAAATGACCCGAGCTTTGTCACGACACATGGAGCCATGAGTAAACCATTCTGAAGCCATATGAAGCCATGGAAGGTTTGACAGCGAGCGAGCCATTAATGGCAAAAGGAGGGCCCCTTTCTTAATCCTTCATTAAGCCTTTTTAACCATAACCATGTCACACACTAAGCAGTTTAGCCACCTCACCATGAATGAGACTTCACCACTCCAGATTCGAGTGACCTAAATGATTCCCTCGGCTAAATCGAGCTTGGAAGGGTGCAACAAACCCCAATCCATGCATTTGACCAAACCAAGCCCAAAATGAGCCCTTCCCCCTTCCACTTTGATTAAACTCCTTTACACTTGGGATTTGTCGATTGAACTCACAAACCTCGAACGCGGCCTCCACGATGACAACAGTGACGACCACAGCGAGAGCTCCATGTGAGCGAGCTTTTCAATTACCTTCTTGAGTTGTCCCAGCTAACTGAACACCATGGTTGTTCTCCTCTTGCATGGAGTGGCTGATCCCGAGCCCTAAATCCCCACCGGCAAACCCTCATGACCATGCCACATTTAAACACCACTCCTCTGGGCGCAGAAGGCTGGGCAAGAGCAGCAGTGCGGGGCCTTAGGACCTTCTCCCATGCCAGTGGTCAGTCCCAGTGTGGTGCTAATCTGTGAGGCCCGTTTTGGAGTCATCCACCCACAACTAGGACACTTCACCACGGTGAGCCAATCCAGTGATTGGCTCTACATCCTGAGACCAAGAGGAGAGGTTCCCCGACGAAAGCCCCTCACCGGGCCAGCCTTTGCTTCAGCCTCCAAGCTTTGTGATCGGCCTTAGTCACCTTTGTACCTATGCATTTTCCTAGAGCAAGAGACTTCATCTGGGCTTGCTTGGACTCAATCGAAGGTGACACAACCCTCGAAGTTGAGCTTCACTTCTGCGAGAAAAGGTATGAACTCACTCTTCCTCCCGAGCTGCGGAGATTCTCCATTTTGTTTAAGTCGATTTCAATGCATGTTTACCATATGGATGTGTTAAAACCCTGCTTGACGAATGTGGGAGCATGAGAACACAAAAATCCGGGTGAGAATCGAGTGGGATCTTAGGGTTTTAGTGTGGACGGTCACGGGTGCACACCGGTCGGAGACGATGACCAGGAGCACGTTGGATCGGGCGTGTATCCGAGCGGACAGTCGAGATCAAGAACGGACGGCGTAATGGTAAGTGAATGGCGGGCCCCCGTAGCGGCGATTCGGATAGGCGGCGCGGAGCAGAAACTCACTTGGCGTGGCCGAGGATGCCAGGATTGCGTGGCGCCGCGTGGATAAGTAGAAAATAGGGTTATTTTCTGCTTATTTAAATGTAGAACTTCAAAAATCCATATCTTTGCAAAGAAAATCACAAAAATAAAATAAAAATACCCTCTTGCTCGGTGAACGGGGAGGAGGCCCAAATATGAAAAAGAAATCAATTTAATTTGATGAATATTTTATTTTTAATAATTTATTCTTGATCCCAATGTTTTGATTCTCTATTTGCATAGAAAATTCACCATATGGCATGAGACCATAGGGCTTTTGAAGCCTCGATCTTGAGAACATTCACGAGATTTTCCAGGTCGAGAGGCCATCTCTGTGAAAAGTTATTAGATTTTCAATTTCATGTCATTGTTTAGGTAATTTAATTCCAATAATTAGCATGTTGTGAAATAAATTCTAGGAAGATGTTCCTAGGGACCAGGACCCTATGAAAAATATATTTTGAGTTAATTCATCCATAATAACATGTTGGCCTAAACCCCTAAAATTGAATTTGAATTAATTAAAGTTTAACCACCCATCAATTGACTTGAAAACATTCTCCCTTAATCTTTAGAGAAGATTGAGAGAGACCTCACATAAAAATTTAAAATCCAATTGGTTTTGATTAACCCTATCAAATGGATTAATTAAGCCTCACAAGCAAAATAGAACTTTAAAAATTCAGAACTCCAAAAATACTTTTCAAAAATTTTAAAAATGGTTTTCAGGGCTTCACGATATCAGGGAGTTCAAAATTAAAGTGGAATTTTCTAAAAAAAGTTGATTTTTCATATTATTTTAATATTTTAATAATTAAAAAATAATAAAAATCATAAAAACTATTAAAAATCATAAAAATGTCACATTTTGATTCCTAATCACTTAGGAAAAACCAAATATTTCCACTAAGTCCCCGGGGTAAGAATGTCAGATTTTTAGGCTTAATGCTAATTTTTAATATTAAAAAAATGAGTTTTAAACCTTTTACACTAAAATAATTCCAATAAATCAAAGAAAAATCAAGAAAATTATAATCTTTATTTATCTGAACTCCTTGAGGTCAGAGATTTAAGAAAAATATAAAATCTATTTTTCAACTTTGTTTTATTTTTATAATTAATTAATACTCTAAAACTCAAAATAATTATAATAAATAAAATATAATTCAAAAAATCACCAAAATTGGTCCAAGTGGTCCTCTAGTCATTAGAAACATCTCATAATTTTTCTTAAGGATAGAAACTTTTCCTTGGTCCTGTTGTTGAATTTTCTTTGAAAAACCCTTATTTTCTACTAAAAATAATTATATAAATAAATTAAATTCAGAAAAATCACATTTTCTCCTCTAATGTCTTAATAGACATGTGTGTGAGGTGACATTAAAATTTAATTCATTTGAACTCAATTTAGTGAGTTATGAAATAAATAAATTTAAAGGGCATAATTAATTAAAAATTTTAACCCTTAATTAAAACTTTAGGTTTTAATCAAAATGGGGGGGGTAAAATATTTGATTTAACTTTCTCTTGGATGATTGAAACTTAGGAAAATTAAGGGGTAGAAACCCACTAAAAATTTGAGAATATAAAATGAAACTTTAATTAATTAAATAATTTAAATTTGGAAAGAATATATTTAAATTTGGATCATTAAAATAGGGATATTATTAAGAGGATATTTATTCTTTAATCTAAAAATCCTAAATAAGTCACTTTAACAATGTAATTCTTAATTAAAAATTAAAATAATAATACAAATTGATAATTAAAATTAACAATTAAAACTAAAATTAAAAAATTAAATTAAATTAAATTAAATTAAATTAAATTAAATTAAATTAAATTAAATTAAATTAAAATTAAATTAAGCATTAATTAAATTGAATTAAAAATTAAATAAATTTAAATTAAATTAAATTAAATTAAATTAAAATCAATTAAAGTCAAAAATTAAATTAAAATCGAATTGAATTAAATCATTTAGCAACAAAACCTAAATGAAATTATTAGAATTAAATCCAAAATAATTTGAACACTATTCTAAACTTAAAATTATTAATTAAAACTTCATAATTAAATTAAAACACTTTAAAGCGAATTAATTCGAACTTTTAATTAAGAATGATAAAAATATCGATAAACCAACTTGCCCTTAAAGGCTTCAATTGTTATAACTCTTAAATAGTGTATTAAGTGAAATGTCACTTCATTCATCAGGTAATCAAATACCTAAGTTCAGCGAGCAAGAACAAAGTTTAACTAAATTCTTGGATGATTAATTCACGAATGCAATGAAAATTTACTTGGACTCGAAACAATCCAGAAATATTGAAAAGTGTTTAGGGACTTGTCCTAAGCACTTCCTCAATATGTGGGATGTTTTAGAAGGCTAACTAAATTTAATTACTCTTTGATGAATAAAATCATCCTTCATGGTACAAAGAACCTAGACGTCATAGGAGATGACTAGTTACCAAGTTAGGAATTTGGTAGACAACCAAAACCCTTCCCTTAGCTTTACCTAGGTACTTGTTGAAATATTTAAATACTTTGGCATGTGTTTTAAGTGCAGCTTGGGATGATGGGAAAGACCCTCCAGGTATGCTTTTATTTTATTACAATTTACTTTATTGCGGTTACTTACATGCATTGTACTTTATAACTGCATGTTAAACAATGTTGCATGAAAACCAAAACCTTTAGGTTAGTCCCTGAACTGAAACCAAAACTAACTTAAAAGCATTGCAGAATAAAATTCACACCACCACAACATTTCAAAATATAAAACGACTCGAAATTTGTCTGAAACGAAACAACGAAACTACGATTGCGACTAAATTAAAACGTCTCGTTGAATGATCGAGAATACCTCGAATGATGTAACCACGTGTTTCTAACGGGATTTCCCACGGTCCTCGTAAGTGTGGAACTCATTCAGTTGAGTTTAACCAAATTCATACGGGTAAGGCGTTATTAGAAATAACGGTGCGGGATGACGGAGCAGTGGGATCTTAATCGGTTCTGTTTAATTAACTTTAAGATTTGTTTTAATTAAAATATTAAAAAACACTTGGATTTAAGATTTTCTCTAAGCCAAAACACTTTTCTCATCTCTTGATTTTCACCTTCTGTTAAACCTCTGTGACGACGAGGAGGGCTCGGAGCATGGTGGGCGGCACGGCCATCGTCATCGGGGAAAACTCGGATCTACTCCAGCTAAACTATTATTTAGTTTTAAATAACCAAGCCATAGGACTTCGAGGTGGTTTGCCTAGTGCAACATAAATCCTCAACCTTTTAGTTAGGCATTTGCATAATCATGTTATGCGAATTAAGCCCTAACCGGTCTTAGGACTCCGAGAGTAGTCGTTTAGTATGACATAAACCCTCACATCTTCGAGGCTATTTTTGTGATTATATCATACAAATATAAGACCTAAATAAATAAAATTGGCAGGATTGCAACATTAAATAATTTTCTTAAACTAAAGAGGAAGCCAATAATGGATAGTTTGGGAAGTTGCGAATTCTTCTTGGATCCTCGGCTCTCCTACTTCTCTTTTTGGATTCTTGAAACAAACTTGTTCAAACTTGATCCATTCCTATTGAAATCCCAAAATTCAATCCTTTGAAACCTTAAACTTTAGAATTCTTGAGAGCAAAACCCTTTGATCATTATCGAGAGTTTTCTTAAGTGATTCTAGCACTTAGGATGTAATTAACTATAGGGGCTTGCCCTTATAGGGAACTTTAAGAACCCAGGTAATATAAACCCTGTTTAATTTCTTTATATTAAACGGGGGAACTTATCGCTTATAAAATTGGTTCACGGACAAACGGATATCCTGAATCTTTTAGTTTATTTAAACGAGCCCCATCATCGAAGCAATGTGTCTACCCTCCGGGATAGAAATACGATTTGTGGTGCGGTGCTCGTTTATATAAACTATTTGGGATGTGAGATCGACGATTTCATATCTTAAAACTTTCAGTAGAATTATTTTTAAAATAAAATGCACTTTCTAAATTATATATATATATATTTAAATTAAATTTAAAATCTAAAAAATTCGCCGGCAATTTCTGTAGGAGACCCCTCTTTTTTTAAAATACAACACACAACCTAAAAATAATCCGTACAATTTACGAGCTGACTCCGGCGGGGATTAGTTCTTCTCTCGGGTGATCAGATTGTTTTGCTTTCTTAAATCGATGGCAGTGAGTCCGTACCCTAGTGGACTAAGCCTATTTCTTCCATGGAATACCCCGTTCATTTCTGTCTTGAACGAGTATAGCCAACTTCTCTCGGATTTAGAAACCCTTTGTTTAGGTACCCACTAGCGAGAGGTCCGAGATCCTTTTACCTCTTTCGAGGTGGGGTGGACCCCCAATAGGTGTTAGTTTAGGAGCGGTCCTTCGAGTTGAGAAGTCCTGCATAAGACTTTCTCTTCCTTTTAATTCTAAATCGGGCCCTTTACCTTTTTACAACCCTTTTTCCTTTAAACGTTTTGTTTCCTGGCTAAATGAATTATATAATAAACAATCTCTTTTAAAAATCACAAATACACTAAGATAAACGAAAATGTGTTCGGACTCTTTCTTTTTCGTCTAAACTTTATGACGTAAAGAAGCATAATTCCGGGACGGCATTCGGAATCTCCCACTTGCCAATGGCCCTTGGTAATCTTCTCCTTCACCGATGGAATGGACTTTGTCGTTTACAAGGATGAGCTGCCCGACAATGGGATCATCCGTTTCAGATGAGATTCAGCAACACAGATATCAAGTTTGCTGATGTCACTCTCTTCACATTAATGGACAAAGTGTTAGAGCGAAGAGCGAGTGATTAAGTTGATACGAAGTGAATCGAAAATTCCCTCCCCTTAAAGGGTCCCGAAATTTGAGAAGAGCTCTTGTTCATAGGAGGAGCGTCGTCTCTACCCCCACCAGTCTAGTCATCTGCACCTACCCGGCTTCCGCGAGCGGGAAGGAAATCCCCGAAGTTTGTGATGGCTGTCACGTGGAGGGTACGGATTTTGCTAGGCACCAATCTCGGGCATCCCTAATCCTTATAATTAATCACCTTTAATAGTTATAAAGATAGTGTAAGACCCACCACATGGTATTCATCAAATAGGTTCATGACTCCTACCTAATGAAAGTAATGTTAGAGAAAATGTCAATTGGAGATAAATGTTACAATTTAAATTCATGGTATCTCTTATAAAACTCAAGTGCAGGTGAGACCCGAGTTGTAGTGAACTCGTCAATCCAACTACTAAAAGAGAACATAAAAGTCTAACCACAGTAAGAAGTTAAGGAATCACCTCCTCCCATGACACACGAATCGAATCGACTGCTAATCATTCGACATCTAACGATCATCGATGTTGATCGATCATAATGACACATAAACATCAATTCAATCCACTCTAATGCAAACACCAAACAACACTAACAATCATGACTCTCAAGCACACTAAATCAAAGCATACTAATAACTATGGGTTACACCTCCACATAAAGTGTTTAGTTTAACGTATTCAGCGACAAAAGAATATTCCATCTGGATCAAATTCCAATTATGTAATACTCGATCAATCGCCTAATCATTTCCGGATCAGAGATTCCTATAAAATCCTCAAATTTTAATTTTTCATTCAGCTCTTCATTTTCAGTTTGATTTATATCATAATTCCTCATATTTCTTTCGAGATCCAATATTCTTACGTGATTTTTTCAATCTGCATATTAATATCATCTTTGAAATTTATAAGAAATGTTCTTTATAAGATACTTCAATATCTCCCAAATTTTGGATTAGATTCAATCTAGATAATTCAGATTCTGGATCAAATTCTCTTATTTCACTCTTATGATTCAAGTTATCTTCAGTCTTCCCTTTTTATAATTATTAAATGATTGAGGATCTATCTTAGTTGAGGAAATAGTTTTTTCTAATTCTCTACGAATTTCTTCCAATGTTCTTCCAATATCCTTATCCTCTTTTCTCAACTCAAAGTTCTTTTGAAATTTATCCTCAACTCTTCCAAGTTCTAGTTCAATAATTTTATCTTGTTCATCATTTAATTTAGGTTTTTCTTGTGATTGAGTCGTATCTAAAGATATAAAAACTGGTTTGCAGATGAATTCCCTAAATAGATATGCTTTAAAATTGTATGAGGTACATCCATCTTAAGTTCATGAGATTTTTCAACAGATGGAATTAAAAGTTTACTATTTTGTTAGCATCCATCATTTCACACCTCTCCTGAACATACATGCAATCTTCTTTAGGTAATGTTTTGAATCATCATGAAAATCTATTTCAATCTCATCTTTTAACTTACTCTTTCAAGCTTTCTTTGAAATGGTCATTACTTAGATAATCAATTTCATCCATCCAAAAACAATCATCATCTTTTCTCTCAGCTGGATATTTCATAGTCTTTAATACATCAAAATGACCGTGGTCATTAATATTTATAACCCCGACTCTCCTTTTGCCATCATCATAGCTTTTCCCGGTAACAAGGAAAGGTCTCCCTAAAATAATTGGAATTTCTTTATCTCTCTATATCTAATACAATAAAGTCCAAAGGAAAGATAAAATTATCCACTTTAACAATCATGTCTTCTATAACTCCTTTTGGATAAATGATAGATCGATCGAGGGTACTTGAGAAGGGTTACGGTAGTAGGAGAAATATATCGATTAAACCTAATCTTCTAAATATAGATAGAGGCATCACATTAATGCTAACTCCTAAATCCCATAAAGAAAGCTTTTCCACATAATTTTTCTCCAATTACACAAGGAATTATGAAAGCTACAAGGATCTTTAAGTTTCCGAGGGAAAATTTTTACGAAATATGTGTACATCTTTCCTTAGTGCAAGCTTGTCTCATAATCCCAATTTCCTTTTCTTATTTAATATATCCTTTATAAACTTTGCATAACTTGGCATCTGCTTCAAAGCTTCAGTGAAAGAAATATTTATCGTTAACTTCTTAAGTACTTTCATGAACTTTGAAAATTTTTATCAACTCGTGCGTAAGTCTTTGAGGAAATAGAGGTGGTGGATTTTCAGGAAACTAATTTTAGTTGGAGATATTAATTTTCGAATCCTTAGAAACATGTTCTTCCAGGTCTTTTATTTTCACTTTTGTTTCTCTCACAACATCTTTCTCTTTTCTAACCACATCCTCTATATCTCTTCCAATTTTTAATTGGACAACTTCTATTTTTAATTAGTGTTCTCTTTAGGGTTGATCTTGATGTTCTTGGGAAGTGTTCCTTCGTGTCTATTGCTAAGTAAATTGTAAGTGTCCCAGTTGATTCTCTATGTTTCTAATCACAGCTTTTTGACTTTGTAACTGGTTTCCCATTTGCAATACCCTTTACCTTCATAGACATTTTCTTATCCTAAAATTTTTATCATTGTTAGAGTCGGTGGATATGAAGGTCTATAGTTTGTGTTCCACGATTATTCCAACTTCCATTATGATTTGCATGATTATTTTCCCATTTTGGGTTTCCACCACAGTAGTAGTATGATTCCAGTTAAATTTTAGGATGGTTCTCTGATACGGGTTGTAAAATTCAAATAAGTTTATTTATGGTATTTAAAGCATCATATGATAAGTTATAATCGATCACACTTTATTTTAATGTACTTTCCTCACTTACGAGGAGTAAATTGAGGTTGGTTCATTCCAAATTGAGTCCCTTTGTAGTGTAGCAATCGAGATGCAAGAATTGTAATCGTATCTTCTCATGAACATAGCTACATTTTATGATTTACCCTTGTAGAGGGCCATTAAATTCATTTGTAGCCATTTTTTCATTAATGCATCAGTTTCTATAAATGATTTTTACATTAATGATCCACCGATTGGAAGCATCAATTATAGAAGCAAAAGGGATCCTACTAACCTATTATAAAAAGTTTGAATGATTAACTAATCGGGCGAACATGGTGTGGACACTTTCTTGGGGTTCACCAAATCTTTCTCGGGCTTGGTATATTGATTCTCTTCCATGACAAAAGTAAGATAATATGTTTTAGCAGTTGAGTTGTCCTTGAAGGTGGAAAATACTTAGCTAAAATTTTGGTCAGTCCTCCCAATTTTTAATGAGACAGAGGTGTAATGAATATAATCACTTTTAGCTTTATCTGGCAGAAATCTGTCAAAACATCATCGACATGTCATTATATGAAAATGCTGCTTCTAGGTTCTAGAAAATTTGATAAAGGTGTAAATGGGGTCTTCTCAAAGAGTTCCCCTAAGTGATTATTACCATGGATTGGATATCCTGAGGATTTATTTGAAACGAATCGGCTTCTGGGTTTTATCTGTAGTGATTTTATCTGGCAGTAGGATTTATGCTAATCCTCAATGATTTATGATGATTTTTCCAAGTTATTATCATGGGGTCCTCCATTTCCATTCTGATTTTGGTCTTTAGTTTTTTTGTTTTTCTGTTTCAGGATCTATTAGACTACCTGAAAGTCACGTAATTCCTTTGTTTATGTGATCTATGAAGACAATACATTAACAATTAAACAAATAATAAATGAAATATATTCAACACAACAAAATGTTTTCACAAACACCATATTTTTCATATAAACAATTTTTTTGTTTTTTCACAACACTTTTTCATTTAAAAACACTTTCACACAAAAAGATTTTACTACACTACGGTTTTCCAAGTCTAAGCCTAATTACTTCAACTAAAAATTCTCTTAAAGTTCTTACGAAGCTTCCCCGAAGCAACGATGCAAAAACTTGACCCGACCCGCAATTACGCGGTAAATTAACTTCCAGATAGCGAAAAACTTGACCCGATTTATAAATGGCAGGCTAGTGTGAAAAATCTTAAATGATATAAAAATTAGAAAATATTTTACACACTAGGGGTACTACGCAAGTATACGTGTCGTTTCAAGTAATATAGAGTTTTCTTGAAACCCACGGTATCGAATCCCACGAGGAAGTGAAGTAAGAGGTCTTTAGTCGGAATTACATTCTGTTACTAATAGTCCTTAGTTTGGAATGTCGATTAAAATTGTGTTTTATCCGGTAACTATTCTAAAATACAAGAGTTAAATGTAATAGTAACTATGACTAAATGGAAATAATAATTCTAAAGGTAACCCTTTTTGGATATGAGTTGGTTTGGAGAATTTTTAGATATTAAAAACTACTATTCTTATGTAACGAAATATATAATGTATAGGAGTGAGATGCATTTAATATTGTATACGCAAATAGGAGCAATCCTATTCTTTACCCCACTAGTCCGAGCATAAAGAAGATTGACTAATCTATGCTTGGTTGCGAATGTAACGGCTAAAATTTTGGGAGGATATGGCTCTCACTTTGGAGCTCCCACGTTCCCTCGCCCTGAAAGTGCAACAATCTACACTTCAGCACCCAAACGATGGGGGCCCAAAGGTTGAGGATTTTAACTGTTACTCTAAAATCTCCAATTCTACGCACGATTAATATTATTTCCTATTTATTTGCATTCCGAAATCCCCATCAACTTCACCATCCATGGAATTTGAATGTGGTTCGTACTTAGTTGTAGGCATAACCCTCTCGGATTTTATGTTTTCACAAAAATTTTAACATTACAACAGTGCCTTAATTGCAATGTAAATTAAGTGCAAGTAAAAATAATCACATTTATAATTAAGTCACTTCTACCATGCATCATAAAATCCTAAACATGATTTCTACTCATTACAAGAAAAGTAAAAAGAAAAATAATGGCATAATCTTCTCATGCCGCTATTTGCAAAGAGAAGAAAAAGTATGAGAGATACGTCACAAGCGCGAAGAAAACACAACGGAAACTTCATGTAACCAAAGTAAATCCACTAGGTATGTGTTTACAAAATCATAAGTTAATGAAGAACAATACTTAGCTTTTCCCTTTGAAAGAATAAAGAAGATCTCTCCCATAAAGTCTCTAGACGATCCATCTTGATGCTAGCAAGAATCCCTTACAAATTGTCAAAATATCCTCTCAATCTCTCCAAAAGGGTAGAAATCTACATTTCTACTCCTATTCTAAAATCCTAAAAATTCTCAAGTTTTTTTCTACTTTTATCCACTAAAATCCTCGCTTTTCTAACCTATATTCACCATTTTAAAGAGTATGGATGAATTTTGAAGAGTTTCCATAAGCACCCCTTCGAAAAAGCGCTGGAAATACATTGAATTTCGGCCAAAACTACCAAAAGTCGGTTCATGCTCGTACAGACATTGTCGGCGGTTCCGGAAATGTTGTCGGCAAGTTTTTTCGACCATTGTTCGGTTCTCTCGATAAAAATGTACATCGGGTAGATCGAAATTTGCCATCGGTGAGATCGAGACGTGTCCAGCCAGATAAGACGCTGTCGGCAAGCGGTTTCTAACGCAACTCCACGGTTCGCTGTTTGGCTCCGTTTCCAGCTCGATTCACCTCGTTTCATTGCGTTGCATTAAATGACGATAGCCACATACAAAGTAAACATAAAAACAACGCTTTTCTTTTTAAAGTGTAATCTCGTTAATGTCTGATAAGTGTAAAAGATATTAAGCATTAAAAGACTTATCGAAAGGTGTCGGGGCAAAATTTTATTTCTTGCTCGTTTTTCTCCAAATTGCACCATTTTTCTTCCTTTTGCTCAAATCACCAATTTTTGTACCTAAAACTCAAAAAATATACAAATACCTTCCTTTAAAGTGTAATATCATAGTAATTAAAATGATATTGGAAAAAAATTATATATTTAGGCTTGTCAAAATCCCCCAAAACTTAACATTACTTGTCTGATAACCCTTTTACTACATAAAAATATAACTAAAGGCAATGTACTTTTCACCTGTAAGACACTAAAATTTTTCATTGAGAAGAATATATCGGATAGACTTTTAGAAAGAAATTCGGTAACTCGGAGTTAACACTACAAGTATAACAATATTCAGCCATTAAGTCTAAAGGGTTCTAGTCTTCTATTTATTTCAAGATAAACCATAATTTGTTACATTAAGAGTGCCTTGAATGATTATGTGAAAAAGTAGTTCATGCAAACTTCATCAGAATGTAGGCCAATACTTTAAATACTAAATTGAAAAATGAAATCAGTTCTCCTTTAGAGTGACTTAAGTGAAGCCAATTTTTGATTCGGCATCTCCTTAAGCTTCTCCTCATAAATATTTTTCTCTCTTTTTTTTTCTTTTCTTTTGGGATCATTTTCAATCCCATTTCTTTTCACTCTCTTTTTCTTTTTCTCTTTTTTCCTCTCTTTTTTTAATGAAAGTTACTATATACGGAAACTGTATTTTGAAATTCACTCTCCACTTTCTAAAGTTCAAACTTGAAACACATCCTTACTTTATAATTAGGTATGAGCCTTATTTTTCATCATAAAGTCACAATCTTGCTAACACACAATGCTTTAAGTCTCTTAACATTTCAAAAATACAGTTTTCACCTTCCTTTAAATAGTTAACTATATTCAAAATCTTTTATACCAAATATCTTATCCTTATAAAATTAACTTTTTATTACTAAAATCTTTTCATCTAATCCTTCCATAATATTCAACTAAAATAAAAAGTTTTAGTTATCTCAAGCGAGGTTCAATTGCCAGAAGTTATGCTAATCATTTTTTGAAAATATAATAATTGAGAACAAATAAAGTTAATCTTTTTTCTTCCCCCCCAGAAACGTAAATTTCAAAAATATTTGCAATTAATTCCATAAAATGTAGCGGGGAAGAAAAGAAAAGTAAAGGTTGAATCTACTTGCTAATACAACATCCTATCAAATTCATATACATGCATAATCAGGATAGAAAGACTGTGGGAGAAAGTAAAGCTAACCTAAAATATGCTTGTAAAATTACCTTAAAGGAAGTATTTTCACATTAAAATTTTTTTTCTTCCTACCCCAAAACTTAATTTTTAACATATATAGCATTCAATACGAAAAATATAAGCAGGAAGAAAAAAAATTTAGAAATTCTATCTACCACAAATGTCTATCAAAATCATGCTAGTATTCATTAGGACAGAACAGTATTATGCAACGAGAAAGTAAATCTAAACTAATCATGCCGGAGATAGAACCAACTAAACCAAAGTCTAACTCGCATTGTAGGTATTAGTAAGGGAATATAAAAATGTTCTTCAATACCTAATTAAAGTTGCAACACAAACATAAACATGCAAATGATAAATGAGGTTAATTCATCCTTTAACTCAACCAATCTCACTACGTTACTTTCAATTTCTAACGGGAATCTCTACACTAGTAAATTAGGTACTTTAAAATGATTTTATAGATTATAATCCCAAGGATAAGATTACCCCCTGATATATTGGCTCCTAGGCACCAATCTCAGGCATCACCTAATCCTTATAATTAATCACCTTTAATAGTTATAAAGATAGTGTAAGATCCACCACATGGTATTCATCAAATAGGTTCATGACTCCTACCTAATGAAAGTAAAGTTAGAGAAAAGAAGTATCAAAATTGAGATAGATATGTTACAACTTAAATTCATGGTATCACGTGTAAAACTCAAGTCCGGGTGAGACCCGAGTTGTAGTGAACTCGTCAATCCAACTCTTTTACAAGAGAACATAAAATTCTAACCACAGTAAGAAGTTAAGGAATCACCTCCCTCATGACACACAAAGATCAAATCAAACTACTAATAATCCAAACATCTACCATCGATCAATCCATAATGACACATAAAAATCAATTCCAATCCACTATAAAGCAAACACCATACAACACTAGCAATCATGAATCTCAAAGCACACTAAATCAAAACACACTGATAACTATAAAGTGCTTGGTTTAACGTCGTTAGCCGACAAATGATTCCACGGATCAAAATTCCAGTAAGTAATCCTCGATCATGCTTAGAAATCATTTCCAGATCCAGGGATTCCTATAAAATCCTCAAATTTTAATTTTCATTTAGCTCTTCATTTTTTAGTTTGATTTATATCATAGTCCTCATATTTCTTTCAAGATCCAATATTCTTCTATTGATTTTGATACGCATATTAATATCATTCTTGAAATTTATAAGAAATAGATCTTTATAAGATACTTCAATATCTCCCAAATTTTGGATTAGATTCTCTCTAGATAATTTAGATTAGGATCAATTCTTATGTCACTCTTATGATTTAAGTTACTTCCAATTCTTCCCCTTTATAATTATTAAATGATTTGAGGATCTATCTTAGTTGAAATAGATTTTTCTAATTCCCTAGGAATTTCTTCCAATGGTCTTCCAATATCCTTATCCTCGTTTCTCGGCTAAAGTTCTTTTGAAATTTATCCTCGGAATTCTCTTCCAAATCTGAATTCGATAATTTTATCTTGTTCATCATTTAATTTAGGTTTTTCTTGTGATTGAAGTCGTATCTAAAGATATAAAGGCTTGGTTGTGTAGATGAATTCCCTAAATAGATAGGCTTTAAATATGTATGGGATACATCCATATTAAGTTCATGAGATTTTCCAACAAATGGAATTAAAAGTTTCATATTTTTGGTAGCGTCCATCAACTCGCACCTCTCACGAACATATACGAGTCTTCTTTAAGTAATGTTTTCGAATCATCATGAAAATCTATTTCAATCTCATCTTTTAACACTCTCAAAACTTTCTTGGAAATGAATACTTTACTTAGATAATCAATTTCATCCATCCAAAAATAATCATCATCTTTTCTCTCGGTTGGATATTTCATAGTCTTTAATACATCGAAAGTGACTTCATGGTCATTAATATTTATAGCCAACTCGCCTTTTTGCACATCTATCATAGCTTGTCCAGTAACAAGGAAAGGTCTCTTTAAAATAACTTGAATTTCTTTATCTTCCTCCATATCTACTACAATAAAGTCGAAGGAAAGATAAATTTATCCACTTTAACAAGCATGTCTTCTATAACTCCTTTTGGATAAATGATAGATCGATCGGCTAACGAGAAGGGTTACGGTAGTAGGAGAAATATCAACTAAACCTAATCTTCTAAATATAGATAGAGGCATACATTAATGCTCACTCTAAAATCACATAAAGCTTTTCCACATAATTTTTCTCCAATTGCACAAGGAATTGTAAAGTTACGAGGATCTTTAAGTTTAGGAGAAATTTTTCGAAGTATGGCACTACACTCTTCACTTAGTGCAACAATCTCATAATCCCTAATTTCCTTTTCTTATTTAATATATCCTTTATAAACTTTGCATAACTTGGCATGTTCCAAATCTTGGGTGAAAGGAATATTTATGTTTTAACTTCTTAAGTACTTTCATGAACTTAGAAAAATTTTTATCCAACTTCATCTTTATTTAAGTCTTTGAGGAAATGGAGGTGGTGGTTTTTTCTGGCGATTTTAGTTGGAGATATTAATTTTTCCGGATCCTTAGAAACATGTTCTTCGGTTATTTTAGTTTCCTTTGTTTCTTTCCATGAAGATCTTTCTCTTTTCTAACCACATCCTCTATATCTCTTCAAATTTTCAATTGGATAACTTATTTGTTCATTAGTGTTCTCTTTAGGGTTGATCTCATTGTTGCTAGGATGTGTTCCTTCATGTCTATTGCTAAGTGAATTAGCAATTTGTCCCGATTGATTCTATGTTTCTAATCACGGCATTTTTACTTTGCAAGGTTGGTTTCCCATTTACAATACACTTCTTTCGTAGACATTTTCTTATCCTAAAATTGTTGATCATTGTTAGAGTCCGGTGGATATGAAGGTCTATAGTTTGTGTTCACCTGATTATTCCAACTTCCATTATGATTTGCATGATTATTTTCCCATTTCAGGTTTTCGACATTGGCGTATGATTCAGGATTCCGTTAGGATAGTTCTCCAATAATTTGTAAAAAAAGTTAGAATACGGGTTGTTTATGGTATTTAAAGCATCATATGATAAGTTAAAATCAATCATAGGACCTAATGAACTTTCCTCACTTACACGAGTAAATTGAGGTTGGTTCATTCCAAATTGGTCTAACTTCCTTGATATTGCAGCAATCGAGATGCAAGAATTGTAATCGTATCTGCATCCTTATTTCAGCTACATTTGATGATTTACCCTTGCAGAGGGCCATTAAAAATTCGTTTGCGGCCATTTTTTCAATTAATGCATGCGGTTCATTAAATGGTTTCGGCATTAAGCCAGTGATCCATGGCGGCATCATCAATTATAAACACAAGGGATCCTACTAACTGATAAAAAAGTTTGAATGATTAACCCGTCGGGCGAGCATGGTGTGGTTTCTTTCTTAGGAGTTCCTTAAATCTTTCCAAACTTTGTATATTGATTCTCCTTCATCTTGACAAAATGAGATAATATCGTTTCTAAGTTGAGAAGTCCTTGAAGGTGGAAAATACTTAGCTAAGAATGTTTGAGTTAACTCCTCCCAAATTTTTAATAGAAACGAGATGTTAATGAGTATATTACATTTTAGCCTTATCTCTTAGTGAGAAAGGAAAAACCCTTAATTAAATAAATACGACATGCCATTATAACGAAATGTAACGCAAAGGTTAGAAGCCCAGTAAGTATAAATAAGGATCTTAAAGAGTTCCCCCGTGCGATTGATACGCACCCGGTCGATTAATCTCAGGATTTATTTCAAACAGATCAGCTTCTATGTCAGGGTTTGTACACTTAAGTGAATTTTATTTGTCGTAGGATTTATGTTATTTATCCCTCGATGATTTATGAAGATTTTCCAAGTTATTATCATGAAAGTTTTCCATTTCCATTACAATTTTCGAGTCCTTTTTGTATTTTTATTTTTAATTTTTTCAAACTCAGGATCATAGAGCACAAGTCCTACAGATCCTTTGTTTCATACGAAACATAACAAACAAATGCATTAACGATTAAACGAATAATAATGAAATATATTATTTGCTCATTTTTTTTCAAAACACATTATTTTTCATATAAACATTTTTTTGTTTTTTCACAACACTTTTTCATATAAAAACACTTTTCACAAAAAACGAGTTTTTACTACACTACGGTTTTCAATCCAAGCCTAATTACTTCAACTAAAAATTTTCCTAAAAGTTCTTCACAGAAGCTTCCTCGGCAACGGCGCAACTTATTTGACCGTAGTATACGATAAATTGCTTTAAAAGATGGCCAAAAACTTGACCTGATTTATAAATAGCGGCTACTCTGTAAAATCTTAAATGATCTAAAAATTAGAAAATATTTTACACGCTAGGGGTACTACGCAAGTATACGTATCGTTTCGAAGTAATATATAGTTTTCTTTAAATACCATTAGCAGATACGAAAGTGATAGAGGTCTTTAGTCAAATTTGATCTATTCTCAACAGTCCTTAGTTTGGAATGTTGATTAAAAATTGTGTTTTATCTACTTGGCTTCTCTCAAAACAATAGTTAAATGTATTAATTATAACTAAATGCAAATAATAATTCTAAAGATAACCCTTTTTTATGGATATAGAGTTGGTTTGGAGAATTTTTAGATATTAAAACTACTATTCTTATGTAATGAAATAGATAATGTATAGAATGAGATGCATTTAATATTGTATGTACCCGAATAAGACGATTATATTCTTTACCCTTTGGTCCAGGCATAAAGAACATTGTAATCTTATGCTTGGTTACTGAATTTGGCTGGCTAGTGAGAGGATGCGAGCTCTAACAATCTGGCACCCCGAACGGTAGGACCGGAATTGAGGATTTTAACTTTGTCCCATTTGTTAAATCTCTAAATTCTACGCCCGGTCTAATATTATTTCCTATTTATTTGTATTTAATCCCCATCAACTTCACCATCCATCGAATTTGAATGTGATTCGTACTTAGTTGTAGAGAAAACGCCTTCCCTCTCGGATCAGCTGTGTTTTCACAACAAATTTTAACATTACAACGAGGCCTTAATTGTAATGTAAATTAAGTGCAAGTAAAAACCATCACATTTATAATTAAATATACTTCTACCATGCATCAAAAAATCCTAAACATGATTTCTACTCATTACAAAAGAAAAGTAAAAGGAAAATAATGGCATAATCTTCTCATGCCGCTATTTCTAAAAAGAAGAAGAAAAAAGTAAAGCGTGATACGTCTACAAAAGCGAAGAAAACACAACGGAAACTTCATGTAACCAAATTAAATCCACTAGGTAAGTGTTTACAAAGTCATAAGATAATGAGGAAGGCAGCTGTGTGGGTGTGTACGTAGCTTTTTCCCTTTGAATGAAAGAAAGAATATCTCTCCCATAAAGTCTCGGGGATCATGAGTACTTCTTTGTGTCATTTTTATGAGGTCTTTTCTCTTCTCTCTCCTTAGTACTTAGGATCTGACGCCAGCTTTCCCTTTTAAGTGTGTGGAGGACTAGAAATGAAACCCACCTTAGGGAATTCAGCACCTCTGCTCCCTACAAACTCCATAAGTTTATTTGTAAACTAAGTCACTTGGAAAGTTAAGATGAAATGTGGAGGTTTAAAGGATGAGTTCCTATAGAGATCTTTGGCCTTAGGACTACACCCTGGGTGGCTGGGTCTGGTGAGGTTGACCTGCACACATTACACTCGCATTCCGAATCCACAACCATTCATACCTAACAAGCTCAAGGCTCATAGCAGTGGTCTAACATGGATGGACCTTAACCCTGAGCCCTTGGCTAAGAGGGTTAGGAACAATATAGTGAATGCCTCCAAATGAGTCTCTCATGGCTTTCTTATGGGCTTGATATGGCTTCATGGCTCAACCAAAGTGATTCCGTTCTACTCAAACTTGATCAATCTTCATTTTTTCAAAATTTCAATTTTTGACCCCCAGAATACTACCCATTAAACTGCAAAGAATGTCTTTGAAGAAATTTTGCCAAAAATTTGCAAAATTTCCTAAATTACAAAAAGATCATCAAAATAAATCCTAAAACATTTCTATATTAAAATTGATCACCATGACCAAATATACCAAAAAAATTCCAAAAATACCCCCGATACCCTCCAGATATAAAATGCCTTCTTAACCAAAAAATCCATGAATTTCGAAAAATAACCAGAAAATTTCAGAAAATCCCAAATATTCCCAATTTCATTTTTGTTCAACTACACCATGGTGGTACAATAATACTAACTACATACACATGAAAACACAATTTGGCTCACATTTTGGCAAAATGGACCCAAATTATGAAATCAAATCACTCCAATTATTTCAATGTTGATTAATCCAGTTAAGCTTTTATTGATATCCCCAATATCAATTTAGACCAAATATAAGCCCAATTTGATTAACATTTGGATCCAATTTCAATTTTAAGCTTAAAGCCCAATTTTGTTTTATCTTTTAAACTTATTAGTAACCAGCCTAAACTCAAGTTAACCCAGAATATCTTTTCTAAGCCTTTGTATATATCCCTAAAAAAAAAAATCTAACAAGATTTTTAATTGAACCTAAAATCCCTTTAAACTAACCCAGAGCAAAATCCCCTTTTTTGGCCTAAACCCTACATAAACTCGAATAGACTGAATCTAGAAATCAAAGCCAAACCAAGTTGAAAACTCTGTGACACTCCATAAGAATTTCTCAATATTAATTACATCAATCATATGCAACCCAAACACCATTAGTTAACCCAAATTGACCCAAAACCCCAAGTCAAATTAAATTCCTACCCTAAATGATACCAAATCTTTTCTAAAATGTTAAAATGACATCCTGAAAACTAAACCCGAAGCATTTGTTAGGCCAAATCATGCACCAATTCCATCCACCAATTTGTTTTCAAACCTAAAGGTCCACTTTCTTAAACCATTCTAAAAGCCACTTCCACCAAATCCAAAAGCCCAAAGAGGTGTCCAAAACCCCTATAACACTCTCCCCTCGACATGCATTCAGTTAATATTATCCTTAAAGTTCTAATTGATCATCAGGTATTCAATATTGGCCTCATGACAATCTCCCTTTAAATCATCAATGCCAATATCCTTCTTCATGCAAATGACATTTTCTGGCTCCGTGAAACCTAATGGAGTTATTCAGCTTGGCATGTCCTTGATCAATTTATGGCGAAGAGAGGGGTCTTAATGATTCCTTAAAGTTGATTAAACATTCCTATGCTTCCCTTAACCTATATAGCTTTATTGTGCTTGGATTGTGAGCTTGTTACTAATCAAGCTGACCCAAGTGACTTTCTCTTCAGCCCAAACCAGCCTTGGGTGGTGCACTCGACGAACCCATGACTTGGCCAAAATTAAACTAAAATGACCTCAAACACGCACCGCAAGAAGCGAAGCTCTTTACATGACGACCTGCGGCCACTTTTTAAATTTATATGCCTGACCTCCTGACCGAAGGTGGCCCATGCTGGCTTGACTGACCATCACGATCCTTTGAAAACACCATGGCCGAGCACCCATTTGATTGAAAAATTCAAACTCACTATTTGTTGTCGAACTTGGTGGACTCCATGGATTTTCTTCCTTGACCCCGAGGAGGCGATCAACCTAACTCCCCTTGGGAAGTCTCCGGCCATGTCTATTTAAACCCACACCCAACCCTTAAGCCAAACAAGATGATGAACTGAGCTTAACAAAACTGCGAAATTGCTCAAGGACCTTCTCTAGCATAAGAATGAGTGATCCCCGGTGTCTCTTTGCCCTAATCCCCATTAATAGAGTTCAATTTATGAAGAAAAAAAATCCACCCAAAAACAAGACATCCATGGAACACTCCACCAAAATCAAATTAAACTCACCCACTCCTGCCAAGGGACCAAGAAAAGGAGTTCCCCGTGGGAAGCCCCTCACCGAGTGACCATTCTCTCTGTCCCGGTCGAGCTTTGAAATCGGGCTTGGTGGAAGTTGTCACTGAACGATTCGCCGGTTCATCTAGAGCCTCGTTGGGTGCGAAACGAAGGTGCCACAACTCTACGATTGAAACTTCACTTCTGCGAGCCAATGTATAGACCTCTCCTTCCTCCCGAGCTTCTAGTGATTCTCTATTTTGATTAAGCTTAATTTCATAGCATGTAAGCGTATGCATGCGTTCTTCTCTTCAAGACGAATCCATAGCATGAACATGAAAATCCGTTGAGAAATGAGATAGTTCTTAGGCTTTTAGTGTGGACGGTCACGGGTGCACACCAGTCGTAGACGATGACCAGGCGCCGTCCGATTGCGCGTGTATCGAGTGGACGGTCCATATTGCGCCGGATCGAAGGACATTACACGCCAGTTGCGGGCCCCAGGAGCGGCGAGTCGGATGGTGTCGAATAGGAGCACGGCGCGTGGGCTTTCGGAGATGCGAGGGGATGAGTCGGTGCCGCGTGGATAAGTAAGAAAAATATGGATTTTTGTTACTTAAATACCCGGAACTTAGAAAATCCAGTTTTGTAGAAAAATCACAAAATAAAATGAAAATACCCTCTTGCTCGGTGAACGGAGGAAAATAATGTGGAAAAGAAATCAAGTTATTTTGATGAGTATTTTATTTTTAATTGATCATTACTCATTTCGATATTTTTATTATCCATTTTCATAAACAATTCACCATGACATGAGGCAATGGGCTTTGAAGCCACTACGATCTTAGGAACGTTCCCTAAATTTTTTCGAGGTCGGGAGGCCATCTCTGTGGAAAGTTATGTATTTTTCAAGTTTATGTTACTATTTTGGTATTTTTAATTCCATTAATTAGCATATTGTTTAGAAAATTCTAGAAAAATTTGGGAAAGTCTCCCAGGACGAGAGGACTGGATAATTATATTTTGAGTTAATTCATTAAGAAAAACCTTTTAATTGGTCTAATTACTCGAAATTTAAACTTTAATTAATTGGGTTAACCACATCAAAAGAACTTGAAAATAATTCTCCAGCGATCTTTAGGATGGAAGGATCTCACATAAAAATGCGGAATCGATTGGAAATGTTTAACCCCACTAAATGAATTAATTAAAGTCGCATAATTAAAATTAAACTTTAAAAATTCTTAACTCCCAAAATACACTTTAAAAATTCACGAATTGGTTTTAGGACTTCTACGATATCGAGAGGAGTCTTAGAAAATTAAAATTAAAATTTTTAAAAAATCTTCATTTCATATCTTTAATATTTTAAATAATTAAAAAATAATAAAAATCACAAAAATATTAAAAATCATAAAATGTCGCTATTTTGACTCCTAATCACTTAGGAATAAACTAAATATTTTCTTTAAGTCTCGAAAGTAAAGATATTGAATTTTAAATGCTTAAAATAATTTTTGAATTAAAAATGAATTTTACAACCTTTTCACTAAATTAATTCTAATAAATCAAAGAAAAATCGAGAAAATTATAAAATTTGTTCCTGCCTAAACTCCTTGAGGTTAGAGAGATTTATGAAAAATATAAAACTTAATTTTCAACCTTTATTTTATTTTATAATTAATTAACATACAAAATTCAAAATAATTATAATAAATAAAATATAGTTAAAAAAATCACCAAATTGGTCAGAGTGGTTCTCTAGTCATTAGGAACATCCCGTATATTTCTTAAGAATTGAAGCCTTACCATGAAATTAAATGTTGTTGAATTTCCATTGAAAATCCTTTATTTTTATTAAAATAATTATATAAATTAAATTAAATTTAGAAAAATTACATATTCTCCTCTAATGTCTTAATTGACTTATGAGTGAAGTGACATAAAAATTTCAAGTTTATTTGAGCTCGATTTAGTGAGTTATGAAATAAATAACCTAAAGGGACATAAAGGTAATTAAAGGATTTTAACCACAATTAACATTTAGGTTTAACGAGGGATGGTAGAAATATATGATCTTAAAATTTTCATTAGAAAGATTGAAACCTAGAGAATTAAGAAATGAAAACTCATTAATCATCTTGAAAATATTTAAAGTAGCTTTTAATTAATTAAACAATTTAAATTTTGAAAGAATAAATTAAAATTTGGATTATTAAAATGGGGATATAATTTAGAGAGACTATAATAACTTAAAATAAAATCCCACTAAATGAATCACTATAATAATATTTAACTTTTAATTAAATTTAAAGTGATAATTAGAGAATTAATAATTAAATAACTAAAGGAAAGTGAACCTTAATTAAATTAGAACTTAAAACATTGAACAACATTAATTAAATTGAAATAAATTTAAAACATTAAAAAGAAAAAATTAATTCCAAAAATCACTTGAAAACAAACTTAAAACAAATTTGAAACATTAAAAATCAATTTCATAAAAATAAATTCTTAATTAAAAAATAATAAATCAAACAAATTAAAAGTTAATCTAGAATATTGCAATTGAATTAAAATTAAATCATTAAAGTCTAAATTAAATAATTTTTAAACTCATCTTTCAATTCAAATGGTTTAAAACACTTAAGAATAAAATAACTTGAACACTATTCCAAACTTAAATTTATTAAAATTTTATAACTAAATTAAATCACCTTAAAATATTAATTCTAATTTTAAATCGTTGAAATTCATTAACAAATTAATTTGCACATAAAGTTTTTCATTATTATAACTCTTAAATGGAGCATCAAGTGAAATGTCATTTTACTTATAGGATAGTCAAACATCCTAATTCAGCGTACAAACTAAACTAAATTTTGGAATGATTAATTCACTGTGCGATAAAACTCGTTTGGACTGAAATAATTCCAAAAATATTGAAAAGATGTTTAGGACTCGTCCTAAACACTTCCTCGATATGATGGGATGTTTTAGAAGAACAATTGAATTAAATTGTTCTTTGATGAAGAAAATCATACTTAAACAAAATACAACAACCTAGACGTCATAGGAGATGACTAGCAATAGGATTATGAATTTGGTAGACAACCAAAACCCTTCCCTTAGCTTTATCTAGGTATTTGTTATAAATATTTAAATGACTTAACATGTGCTTTTAGTGTAGCTTGGAATGACGAGAAGACTCTTCAGGTACGCTTTTATTTTCTTGCAATTTAGTTCATTGCAATTTATTTATATAAGCTGCACTTTACTCTTCTTGCATGTTAAACAAGATTATTGCATGAAAACTAAAACCTTTAGGATAGACACAAAGCTGAAACCCAAAACTAAATTAAAAGTCACAATAAGATAAAATCCACCGCCATAACATTTCAAGAGATAAAACAACTCAAAATTTAATCACAAACAGAACAATAAAACTGCAATTATAACTAAATTAAAACATCTTGTTGGATGATCGGGAATACCTCGGATGATGTAACCTACGTGTTGCTAACGGGATTTCCCACGGTCTAAATGAAAGTGTGGAACTCATTCGGTTGAGTTTACCAAATTCATCTGGACTAAGTGAATTCGATAAAAAAATGGTGCTGGAATGATGGAACCGTGGGATCTTAACCGGTGTTGTTATAATCGGCTTTAAGATTCCCCTAATAAAACATTAAAGACATTTGAACCTTAAGACTTGAACCAAAACACTTCTCTCATCCCTTGATTTTCACCTTCTAAAACTAAACCTCTGCGACAACAAGGTGCTTGGAGCATGATGGGCAGCACGGCCATCGTCATCGGCAAACCAGGTCTACTTGACAAAACTTTCCTTAGAATTAAATAACCAAGCCATAGGATTTCGAGTAGTTTTCCTAGTGCAACATAAATCATAACTTTCGTTAGACACTTGCATAATCATATTATGTAAATTAAGCTCTAAGCGATCTTAGGATTACGAGGTAGTCGTTTGGTACGACATAAACCCTCACATCTTCGAGGTTGTTTGTATGATCATGTCATACAAATATAAGTCCTAATTAATTAAAATTGGTAGGATTATAACATTAAATAAATTCCCTAATTGAAGCCAAAAAATAGGATAGTTTGGGAAGTTACCAAGATTCTTCTTGGATCATCTTCTCTCTAACTTTTCTTCCTTTGGATTCTTTAAAATAATTGTTAGATTTAGTACATTCCTTATTGAAATCTTCAAAATCCAATTGCTTGAAAACCTTAACCTTTGAAATTCTTGAGAACAAAGCCAATGATCATTATCGAGAGTTTTCTTAAGTGATTCCCATCATTTAAGATGTAATTAAGCTTATAGGGCTTGCCCATATAAGGAACTTTAAGAACCCGGAGTAATATAAACCATGGCAATTCCTTTATATTAAGCGGGGAACTTGTCGGCTTATAAAATTGGTTCGCAGACCAAATGGATGTCACAAATCTTCTAGTATATTTAATCGAGCCCGATGTGAGCGAATTTCTATTCTTCGGGATAGATACGAGGTTTGTGATGCGGTGCTTGTTTATATAAACTATTTGGGATGTGAGATCGGTTTGATTTCATATCTTAAAATTTTCAAACTTAAAGTTATTTTCAAAATCAAATGCTTCTTTCTAAATATATATATATATATATATATATATATATATATATATATATATATATATATATATATATATATATACATATATATATATACATATATATATATATTAATTTATTTGTGGAAGAAGAGAGCTCGATTTTAGGGAGAATTCACGAGGCGATTTTCAAATCCTCTCAGGCTTTGAAAATTCTTCTGCTGTTCATTCTTGTTTTTGCTCGATTATCTATTGATTTGAAGATTTTGCTGTGGTTTTCTTCCAGGGCATTTGTTTTAGTCACATGGATTTGATTTTCGGTTTTCATTCAATCTTTTGATGTGTTCTTGAGTTCATGATTCTGGTTTTCTGGTTTTTTCGTTTTGTCATTGTTCTTGGAGGGTTTCCTGATTTCTGATGGCTGAATGAGTTAATGGCAAGGCTACTTTTCTTGAAATTGCTGGTAAAGGAATTTCGACCGATATAAACTTACTTTTCCTCGATGTTACCATGACACGAGTACAGGGAAAGGTGATTGTCAATTCATCAAACAAGTGGTTAAAAAGGGAGGAAACCGGCCCTTATTTTCTACGATTCTGAATTGACATCTTTGGTGGATGTCCATAAATTCACACTAATTGGTAAGTTTCAATATGGCCATCCAAAAAATGGATAATATTAGAAGGATCTTTGATGGGTAGAAATTGATAGGGGCTTGGAAAGTTGGTTTATTTGATGGTAGGCATATTATGATTCACCTTTCTAAAGAAGAAGATTATGCTAATCTTTTTTCCAGAAAATTTATCATGATGGAAGGTAGATATATGAAAATCTTGAAATGGTCCCCAGCTTTGAGTCAAATCAAAAGGCCCACAGTATTCTTTGTTGGTATAGGCTTCCCAATTTAAAACATCATTTTTTCAATCATCATGTGATTTATGCTATTGGGACTGCTATAGGGAGACCATTAAAATTGGATATGTCCACATTTAATCTTTCTAGGCCTTCTTAGCGAGAATTCTTGTAGAAGGAGACATTACTACACGATATTGATGAAATTTGGCTTGGCTCTCCTCATAATGGGTATTAGCCTTCTGATTGTGGAACAAAAACCTACATATTGCTACCATTGTAGAATGCTTGCATTCATTCTAAAGAAAATTTGTTTTAGATTGAAACCGAACTTAAACCTGTTAATAATAAAAATGTTAATTCTTTCGAAATCCTACGACTTGTTGTTTATTTCTAAGGAATTTTGCTGTTGAAGATGGTTGTGTTGCCCATTATGTATGCTCCAAGCTCCTCATCGTAGCAGTTTTAGTTTTAGAAGTGTCAAATGTAGAAGATTGGGAGAAGTATCATGTTTTGGAAATATTTAAATTGAGATGTCTTAATATTTTATTAGGGGAATATTTAAGTTGATTATAGCAACGCTGGTTAGGATCCCATGGTTCCCTCATTCCAGCACCACTATATTTTTTATATTCATTTAGTCCAGATGAATTTACCAAATTCAACTAAATGAATTCAGTAATTTCTTTCAGATAGTGGAAAATCTCATTAGCAGCCTTAGGTTGCCTCCTCCGAGGGATTCCCGATCATCCGATAGAGACGTTCTAATTTAGTTGTAATTGTGATTTTGTTTTGTTTGGGATTAAATTTTGATTCTTGTGGTGGTGAATTTTATCTTTATTTAGTTTTAACTTTAATTTTGGTTTCAATTTTGTGGCTATCCTAAAAGTTTTGATTTTGACATGCAGGGTGACCTTGTTATTTAGCATGTAATTTACAAACAGAAAAGATACATAAAGTAAATGAAAGTAAATTGCAGTGCAATAAAATAAAAGCGTACCTGACATTTCTTCTCGATCCTTCACCTGAAAGTTCAGCCTTGCAATGTATATATATATATATATATATATATATATATATATATATATATATATATATATATATATATATATATATATATCTACGGGAATTAAAACATGCTTGTGAGAAAAGCTGAGTAAGCCTATAAATAGGTTCGTCATGGGCATGCCGAGTCCTATATCAGAACTTGGTGGGTCCTATTTGTTTAAGTGTATAGATGATTCTTTAAGCAAGTCATAATAATTTTAATTGTCCTCCAAGATATCCAAAAGGTTATGAGAAGAACCCAGGGGCCGAGCCCCAGACACCTAACAATCTTTCAAAATGCCTCGAGTTCATTCAAACTTATTATGTTGCTTGATGACTTATCCTTGTCATTCCATTATGTTCAATGAACCAATGTTCTAATCAACTCTAAGAATGGGGTAATTATCACTTGATAATTCATTTTTAATTTAGTGAGTGAAGGTCCTTGGGGGGCAAATTAATTTATTAAGAATTTTAGTCAATTTAGTTTTAAAATTGGGTTTGTATTCTTTCAAACGTGTTCATAACTATCTTATCATCTTTTCTAATCCATGTTAGTCAAAATTGATTAAGCCTGACTCACTACAAAGCCCTTAAGACTTAAATGGGTATATTTGCCATTTTGAGAAAGGTTAACTTATGTGATTAAGATTTTTAATCCTTATCAAAGTATTGAATTATCATTAAACACCAACTAGGGGTATTAGATTAATGGATTATTAACTTCCAAAATTAAACCACTAACCTTGGAAAAATTTAATTTTGATCATCTTCCTAAGATAAATAAGGAAATTGCAAATTTATCTTTCCTGTGACAAAGGTGAAGTTAGTTTCTACCATTTATCCCCTTATGTTTCAATCATCCAAGAATGTCAACTAGATTATTCATTGTACATTTTACCATTTGGTTACACCTAAATATTAATTAAGGTTAAAATTCTTTAATTACAATTTTGCCGTTAAAAGGCCTACCACCTCATAATTCATTAAATTGAACTTAGATGACTTTGAAATTTTTATATTACCCACTCACGGGTTAATTAAAACATCAGAGGAGAAAATTTATTTTTTCTAATTTTTAATTTAATATATGTCATTATTTACATGCGAAATAAGGATTTTCAAAGATAATTTAATAACTTAATCAAAACATAAAATTTATTTTTAAGAAAATTACTAGAGGTTCACCTAGACTTGAGGACCAATTGAACCAATTTTCATGATTTTTTGAATTTTATTTTTAATTATTATAATTACTTATTTTTTGAGTATCAATTAAATATAAAATGTTATTTATGTTGAAAATTAAGTTTAATATTTTTTTATAAAATCTCTATGAGGTCAGGGAACCCAGAGAAATAAAATTTATATTTTTTAAATTTATATTTTAATTATTAGAATTATTTTAGTGAGAAATTAAGAAAAATCCATTTTAAAGCTTCAACAGTACTATTAGCCCTTTTAAAATTAATATCTTTACTTAGGAGAATTATGAAAATTACTTTAATGGTTCCCAAATGAATAGGAGACCAAATGGAATTTTTGTGGATTTTAATATTTTTGTGATTTTATTATTTAAATTGATTGTAATGATTATTAATTATTTTAAAAATTAAAAAAAATAACTTAAAAATGAAAATTTACTTTAATTTCAGTTTTATTTTTCTTATGTTCCTCTAATCACAAAGAACTCCCAAAACCAATTTTATATTTTTTTTAAACTTGTATTTTAATTATCATAATTATTTTAATGTTAAAAATGTCATTTCACTTAAAAAATCAAGTTACGTGATCAAATTAACTCCTAATGACTTGAAATTTTTATGGAGAGTTCACTTAACCTTAGAATACAGTGAAGAATGATTTTTGTGCCATTTAAATTTATATTTTGTCCAATTTAATTTTATTTCATTTTAATGATTTAATTACAATTAGAGTGAGTTTTAATGATTTAAATCAAAATTATATTTTTCCTCTGGTCTTCTAGTTATAGTGAACCTACAAAATTTACTTTGCATTTTTTCTGATTAATAGTTTAATTATTATAAGTTTTATATTAAAATAAGGACTTTCGACTTGAAAATTAGGGTTCTCAACATTGAGATCCTCCCTGACCTTGGAAAAATAAGAGAAGATTCCTCATGACAGAGAGAACAAAATCCTCAAAGCTCAAGCCCTAGTGAAATGTATAGAGCTAATTAGGCTCTAAATGTGTTTTACTGTATTTAATTAATTAAAAATAAATTATAAATCAAATAAACACCAAACCATTTCCACATTGTTCTCATTTATTCACTGAGCAAGATTGTATTTTTCTTTTATTTTTTTAATTTTTCTACACCAATTTATGAATTTTCTAAAGTAGATTGATTTAATTAAATCATTTAAATCAAATTTTTCTACTTAACAAAATCAGCGCCGTGTCATCCTATGACGATTCGAAAGCACACGCGGCGCGCTCCCGTTCGGCACCACCACCTGAGTCAGCTGCCATGCGGTCCGCGCTTTAAGTTCAGATCTTATGTCCGGCGTAATTCTAGCCTTCCGTTTAATACACGCACGATCCAACGACTTCAGATCATCGCCCTCAACTGGTCTGTCCCGTAAGCCATCCACACTAAAACTCTAAGATCTCAGTCTAGACTCAACCAAATCACTTTGGGTTTGTTTCTATGGACTCATCTGACCTAGATGAATCTTTCTATACGGCTAACCTAGCCTGAAATTAACCCAACATAGATGTAGAATCAAAATAAGCTCGAGAAGAAGTTGAAGTTCAATACCTCAGTTTGAGAGGGGAAGCCTCAATCAGATGGTTGCATAAGCTTCAGGGAGGTCCAAAGAGCTCATAGATGAAGTCCCTTGCTTTGGTTAACTATCCAAACCTAAATTCGATTATACCTGATTTCAGGTGCTGATCAAAGTCTTGGTTTGAGGCTCTCTGTGATAGGGCTTCTATAGGGGATCTTCTTCGTTTGATGTGGGGATGGTGTAGGGTCAGTCAATTTGGAGTTTGATGCACTATGGAGCTATAAGGAAATTTGTCCTGGTTTCGGCAGAGAATTGGTCTGAGAAATTAGCTCGGGGTAGGGGGTTTGGGTGGCTAAGGATAATGAACTTGAATTTAGGAAGGTTTGGAGGAGCTCTGGTGAGATTTTGGCAGCGTTTCCCCATGGTTTTAGGCACTCTCCCCTTTGGGCATGAAGATGTGATTTTATAGCCATGGCCAATGGGTGGAGCTCAGAGGGCCAATGTGGGTACTTTAGGTTGCTTATGTGGAGGGATGAGCAGTGCAAGTGGCTAATGGGAGTGGGACAGCTTGGATGGGTGTAATTAATTCAAATTAGGTTTAAGTGGCTCTTAGTTAGGGCTCCTCCGGTGACTAGCCTGGCCGGCAAGGACAGAGGAGGGTGGCCAAAGGTCAGGTGAGCTAGTGGTCAAGTGAGCCAGATATTTAATTTGAGTGGTGATGGGAAAGATCCTATTGGTTTAGCCACTTTAGGAAAGAGATCCCCCAAAATAGGGGATCCTTGGTCCATAGCTTAACTAGTTTGGGCTAGGTGGATCTAGCTCAGTCTTAGGGTTCCAATTGACTACTGTGGCTGACTTGGTTTGGTCACATTTGGTTTGGTTTGGTCACATGTGGAGTTTGGTTCAATTTGGGTAATTTGGGTTCAAATTGGTCTAGGTTGGGTTTGAGCTTGGGTTGGGTCCAATTGATTGAGCAATATGGTGTGGATGATTGTCATGAGGGGTTTATAAAAGGATTGAGGTGATTTTGAATTGATTTGGGAGGTAGATTTGGTAGAATTTGGACATTAGGTCAATTTAGGTTAACATGGGTTAGGCTTGGGTTTAGGTTAGGCTAGAGCTTGGTTGGGGTTCAATTGGTGGTTCAAATTGATGTAGGGGAATGTCATGAAGTGTTTTCAACAAGAATTGGGTGGAAATTTTGGGGTTAAGGCATTCAATTTGGTGAAATTTGGGTAGTGGCACATTTGGGGCAAATTTGGGGATTTTGATTTGGGTTGGATTTGGGTGAGGTTTTGGTTCAAATGTGGGTCAATTGATGGATCAATTTGGTGTGTAGGAATGTTAGGAGGAGTTTAGAATTCAATTTTGAGGAAATCAACTTGGAAAAGGGGTTCAGTTTGGGGGATTTAGGTCATGTGGTCATAATTGGGGCATTTCGGTTTGGATTGAAATTGAGTTTGGAAATTGGTTCAATTGGACTTGTATTTGGTTTGAATTGAGTTTAGGCATGGTATATTGAGTTTAGAATTGAAATTGGGGAGGATTGGGGTCAGTTGGGTGGACATTAGAGATGATTTGGTCATTTTAGGCTTAAAGGGACAATTTGGGGCTTTTGATACTCAATTTTTTTAAAAAATCATATATGATAATGGGGAATCAAGATGAACCATCCGATCATCTGGTTATATAAGTTATTCATCAAAAGATAATGGTAGTTTTGAAGAGATCCAATAATGACCGGGCTCCATAACTGCCAGCCATCGTCGACCACCGTAGCCGCAGACCACCATCCACCACTGCCTGTCATCACCACTTATTGTCGCCAACCACTGGTCATCGACAACCACTACTTGCAACTATTGTTTCCAGACAAAGGCTATTGTTGAATTTTCGAACATTTGTATTTTTTGAGCTATGTAAAGACAATTGTAGTTTTTAGTGTAAGATTGTAACCCCATTATTTTTTATACGAGAGAAGAATGTATTATTGTTCTTATAAACATAGTTAATTATTTTGTCTAGACTAGGTTCCTTGTTATTTCCCATTCAAATTTTTTTCCACTAAAAAATTTTGATTTCTCACTTCACTATATTTTCTTATCACTGAGATGAGAAATCAATACTCTATCGCTGTGAATTTTTCAACACCCAACAACATTTATAAAATTTTTATGTAATAAACTTATGAAAGAAATAAAAAAAGTCTATTTCACTTTTATAATGTTAGTATGAGAGATATTTTTGATGTAATGCTAATGATTTGAGTGTTATTTTCGGTGTTGAATATGTAAATGCCCGGTAAATTATATTATTGAGGCATACTTAACACATAAATTTCATTATTTACATTCATTGCACTCGAATCATTAAATCACATAAAAACATTATTTTTCTAACTTTTTTTAAAGCCAAATGCAACCTTTTATGCATATATAGAGTCATAAAATCAATATATTATAAACGTAAATATCAAAAATAAAGTGACAAATATGTAAATTCTTAAGAATTATGGCTACGCATGTAAATTTCCCTTACATAAATGAATAAAATAACGGGGCAGAAGTCTTCTGCTATATCTTCATCTACCTAGGGGCATCATTACCATTTGAATCAAGCATATTATAACAAATAAGTGTTCCCATGGCTTTCGACGACTAAGCTGGCGCAATTATAGTGGCCAAAGCTCATAGTTACGTACGTTTATGTAACTCTGATCAATAATTTGCTTTCAAATCATAAAGCAAATCAATTATGATAGTTTGCTTATGAAATCATCAAAATATGATTATCGTTAGAAACTGAATGTAATGGGACTGGACCTAACATGTTAATGGTCATGGACCTAATTAATCTGTATCATTAAGTCAATTGGTGACATTTGATTTGAAGAGCGTAAAGATATATGGACTGATGTAATATTAATTTTGAACCAATTAATTAATATGCGATGAAGAGGTTGTTTAGATGGCTGCAGTTATGGGGTTAAAGCGTTCCCACGTATTAACATGTCCTACACTTTAATTTTACTTTTAATATTTATATCACAAAAAAAATGTCATATCACGTCAAAAATACTGTCATATTAACTGTTAAAAAGTGAAATATATATTTTTCTATATAAATAAGGTGGTATGTATGCACATGTTGAAGTTTAGGTGCTAGTATGTATATACATAGAAATTGAATGTGTGTAAGCATATCTTTCTTCTTGTTTTTTCTTGGTTTGGTGTAAATCCAAAGTTTGATTGATTTGAAAAAATTAAAAAAATCTTTATTTTTAATGATGTTTGAAATAGCACAAATTAGCCGGTTTTTAAATTCTGAATTATCACGCATGTCAGTAACCTTCGTTTCCCACTACTCAATAAGATTGCCCTCTGGTTATTCCCAAGAAAAAAAAAATATTACATCAGTCGTCCGGACGTTTGGACGACGGTGTGGATGTCGGTCTCTAAATTAGAAATTGTTGGTTGCCGGAAAGAGTATCCCAACGCCCAGTTTAAAATAGATTTAATTTAATATATGTATGTAATTTGGAAAAATATCATTTTAATTTTTGAAAATATAAAATCAAACCGATCTAATATAAACAATAGTTTAAATAATCGAGCACTTCACTACAAGTCATGTATCTATCCCGAAGAATGGATACATTGCTTGGTGGTGAGGCTTGATCAAATAAACTAAAGAATCCATGACATACGTTTGGTCTGCGAACCATTTATGTTGACAAAAAACTTCCTCTATCTAATATGAAACAACTAGATATGATTTATATTAATATGGGGTCTTTAATTTTCCTGTAAGGGCAATCCCCTATAGTTAATTACATCTTAGATAACTGAAGTCACCTAAGAAAACTCTTGATTTAGATCAGGAAATATTATTTTCATGACTTCCAAAAGGTAGGATCTTTAAGGTAATGTTGTAATAAAAAATTCAATAGGTGAGTGGCTCAAGTTTGGAACAGTTGTTATAAGAATCCAAAGGAAGAGAAAGCTAGGGGAAAACACAGCTCCAAGAAGAATTCTGGTGATTTCCCGAACTACCCTATTGTTTGACTTCAATTTGAGAAAATTATTTAATGTTTAATCCTACCAATTTTATTACTTAGGGCTTACATTCACTTGATACCAATCATGTGAATAGTCTGGATGACAGAAGAATTTATGTCATATCGGATGACAACCTTAGAATTCTAATACGAGTTAGGGCTTATATTGGAAAAAGCACAAAGACCTAAAAGGATAAAATGAGGATTTATGTTGCACTAGGAAAACTACCTCGAAGTTCTATGGCTTGTTTGTTTAATTCTAAGAAATTTTGCTACTCATCGTAGCAGGTTTAGTTTTAGAAGTGTCAAATGTAAGAGATTAGAGAAGTTTTGTGTTTTAGAAATGTTTAAATTGAAATTTCATAATATCTTTATTAGGAGAATATTTAAGTTGATTATGACAACACCGGTTAGAATCTCACGGTTCCCTCGTTTCGGTATTACCATTTTTTTCGGATTCACTTAGTCTAGATGAATTTACCAAATTCAACTGATTGAATTCAGTACTATCATTCAGATCGTAGGAAATCTCATTAGCACCCATAGGTTGCCTCATCCGAGGGATTCCCGATCATCCAAAAAATCATTTAAATTTAGTTCCAATTGTGATTTTGTTTTGTATGTGATTAAATCTTGAGTTGTCTTATATTTTGACTGTTGTGGTGGTGAATTTTCTTTTTGTTTTGTTTTAATTTTAATTTTGATTTTGGTATTGTGGCTATCTTAAAAGTTTTGGTTTTGACATGCAAGTTTTATAAGAAGGAAAGTGCAGTAAGGTAAATGCAAATAAATTGCAATAATATAAAAGTGTAACTGCTGATTCTTCCCGTTCCTCCACTTGAAAGTTTAGCCTTATAATGCATATATATAATTTTGCGGTAATTAAAGCATGCTTGTAGGAAAAGCAGAGAAAGCCTATAGATAGGTTTGTCATGGGCCTACTGAGTCCTATATCATAACTTGGTGAGTCTTATTTGTTTACAGATGACTTCTCAAGCAAGACATAATAGATTTAATTATCCTCATAGATATCCAAAAGGTTATGAGAAGGACCTAGGGGCCGGGAACATCTAACAATCATTTGAAACGTCTCGAGTTCATTCAAACTTATTATGTTGCTTAATGATTCATCCTCTATCATACTCTTCTGCTTAATGAACTAAAGTTTTGATCAACCCCAAGAATGGGGTAATTATCACTTGATATTTCATTTATTAATTATGTGAGTGGAGGTCCTTATAGGTAAATTGATTTATTAAGAATTTTAGTCGATTTAATTTTAGAATTGGGCTTAAAGCGTTTCAAATGTGTTCACATTTAATCTTATCATATTTTCTAATCCATATTATTGAAATTTGATTAAGCCTAGCTCACTACCAAACCCTTAAGACTTAATGGGTATATTTACAATTTTGGGAAAAGTTAATTTATGTGATTATGATTCTTAATCCTTATCAAATTTATCATTAAACACCAACTAGGGGTATTAGATTGATGAATTATTAACTTCCAAAGTCAAATCCCTAACTTTGGGATCATTTAATTTTGGTTATCTTCTAAATTAAGATAATTAAGGAAATTGTAAATTTATCTTTTCTCTAACAAATGTGAGGTAAGATTCTACCACTTATCCCCTTATGTTTCAATCATCCAAGAGTGTCAATTAAGATTATTCATTGCCCATTTTACCCTTTGATTAGACCTAAATATTAATTAAAGCTTAAGCTCTTTAATTATAACTTTGCCCTTTAATGCTTATCATTTCATAATTCACTAAATTAAACTCGAATGACTTTGAAATTTTTATGTTACCTCACTCATGGGTCAATTAGAATATCAGAAGAGAAAATGTGATTTTTCTAATTTTAATTTAATTTATATAATTATTTACACGCAAAAAAGGGAATTTTCAAAGATAATTCAATAACTTAATCTAAACATAATATTTATTTTTAAAAAATTTACTAGAGGTTTAACTAGACCAATGGACCACTTGAACCAATTTTTATGATTTTCTGAATTTTATTTTAATTATGATAATTATTTGTTTGTTTTGAGTATTAATTAAATATAAAATATTATTTATGTTGAAAATTAAGTTTATATTTTTAATAAATTCATCTAAGGTCAGGAAAGCCAAAGAATCAAATTTTATATTTTTGTGATTTATGTTTTAATTATTAGAATTATTTTAGCGAGAGATTAAAAAAATTCATTTTTAAGTTTAAAAATTATTATTAACCCTTTTAAAATTAATATCTTCATTTAGAAAACTAGAAAAAATATTTTAATTGTTCCCTAATGATCACAAGACCAAATGTGACGTTTTAGTGGATTTTAATATTTTAGTGATTTTCATGATTTTTAATTAATTTTAATAATTTTTTAATTATTTTTAAAATTTAAAAATAAGCCTAAAAATGAAGTGTTTATTTTAATTAAAATTTTATTTTTATTAAATTACCCTGGTCATAAGGAACTCCCAAAACCAATTTCATAATTTTTTAACTTATATTTTAATCATTATAATTATTTTATTACAAAAAATGCTATTTAACTTGGAAAATTCATTTAAGTAGTCAAATTAACTTCAAATGACTTCAAATTTTTGTAGGGAGTTCCTCTGACCCTAATCCACAGCGGAGAACAAAAATCAAGTTATTTACATTTATAGTTTGTCCATTTTTATTTTCTTTCATTTTAATGAGTTAATTACAATTAGGGTGAGTTTTAATGATTTAAATCAAAATTATATTTTTCCTCTAGTCTCTTAGTCACAATGAACCTTCCAAAATTTACGTTGCTTTTTATGATAAATATTTTAATTATTATAATTATTTGATAAAAACAAGGTGATTAACTTGAAAATTAAAGATCCGCCCTAACCTTAGAAAAATCAGGGAAGATCCCTCATGACAGAGAGGCAAAAGCCATAATGCTCAAGTCATGGTAAAATGCCTATGCCAAAATATGCTTAAAATATGAAATACTACATTTAATTAATTAAAAATATAATATGCATCAAATAAACACTAAACCATTTCCACATTATTCTCTTATATTCACCGAGTAAGGGGATATTTTCCTTTTATTTTTCTGATTTTTCTACGCAAAGTTATGGATTTTTAAAGGTGGACTAATTTAGTTAAATTATTTAAATCCTATTTTCTCACTTAAATGACTCAGCACCACGCCATCCTACGGCGCTCCGAATTCTATGTTGGGTCACCACACACTATTCGAACTGCGCTTCTATCCGATGCCATCCCAACCGTCCATCTGATACACGCGGCATCCAATGTCTCCTAGTTATTGTCCCTAACTAGTCTGCACTGTAAGCCATCCACAATAAAACCCTAAAATCTCAGCCTAGACTTAACCAAATCACATAAGGTTGTTTCTATGAACTCATCTGACATAGACGAACCTATATATACGGCTAACCTAGCCTAAAATTAACCTAACATGGATGAGGAATCAAAATAAGCTCGGGAGAGGGGGAGAGTTCAATACCTCCGTCTGAGAGAGGAGGCCTCAATCAGATGGTTGTAGAAGCTTCAGGGAGGTTCAACTAGCTCACAGAAGAAGTCCCTTACTATGGTGAATTGCCTAGACCCAAATTCGATCATACTAGAATTTGGGTGTTGACCAAACTCTAGGTTAGGGCAGCTCTGTGATGGGGTTTTTGTGAGGGATATTCTTCTTTCGGTGTGGGGATGGTGTAGAGTCAATCAATTTGGAATTTTATGCACTGTGGAGCTATGGGGAAATTTATCCTAGTTTTGGTTGAAACTTGAGCTCAAAAATTGAACTCGGGCAGTGGGGGTTAAGGATGGAGAATGGTTGGGTTGCACTTAGAAGGTCTTAAGGAAGCTCTGGAAGCAATTAGACAGGGTCTCCCTATGAAATTTCAGAAACTCCTCATTTGGCCGTTGAGAGCTTTATTTATGGCCATGACAATTGGGCTGAGCTCAAGGCTTGGTAATGGGTGCACAAAGCTGCTTAGGTGGAGTGCTGAATAGCTGCAATGGCCAAATAGAGCTGGACAACCAGGATGGGTGAGTTTGGGATTGAGGGGGAGGAAGTGTCTCTCAGTTTTGAGGTGCTCCGGTGACTAGGCCAGCCGACCAGGCTAGGAGAGGGTGGCCAGAAGTCAGGTGGTCCAGTGATCAGTCAATCAAGGTACTAATTGGCTTGGTGATGGATTTTGGTAAGGATCCATATGGTTTAGCTATTTAAGGAAGAGGATTCCATAATTTAGGGGAACCTTGGTCCATGGCCCTATTAGGTTGGGCTAAGAGCATCTAGGTCAGTCCATAGGGTCCACTTGATGGCTGTGGGGGGCTTGGCTTAGTCAATTAGGCTAGTTTTGATCACATTTGGGTCATGGGTTCAATTTATGGTAACTTGGGTCAATGTTGGGCTAGTTTGGGTTTGAGATTGATTAAGCAATATGGTGAGGATGATTTTCATTAAGGGTTTATAAAAGAATTGTAGTGATTTTGAATTGATTTGGGGGGTGAATTTGATGGGATTTGGACATTTGGTTAATTTGGGCTAACTCAGATTAGGCTACAGTTTGGCTAGGGTTCAATTGGTGGTTCAAATTGATGTAGGTTATTGTCATGAAGGGTTTTAGATAGGAATTGGGTGGAAATTTTTGGGTTAGGGCATCTTATTTCGTGAAATTTGGGCATGTGCACATTTGGTGGAAATTTGGGGATTTTGACTTGGGTTGGATTTGGGTGAGGTTTGGGCTAAAATGTGGGTCAATTTATGGATCAATTTGGTTTAGTGGAATGTTAGGAGTGGTTTAGAATTCAATTTTGGGGAAATTAACTTGGCTAAGAAGTTCAATTTGGGGATTTATGTCATATGGCCAAAATTGGGCCTTTTTGGTTTGAATTGAATTTGGGTTAGAAATTGGGTCAAATTGGACTTGGATTTGGTTTAGAATTAGATTAGGCATGGTGAATTTGAGTTTAATTAAAATTGAGGAAGATTGAGGTGAATTGAGTGGACATTGGGGGTGATTTGGGTGTCTTGAGGGGCAATTTGGGGCTTGTTGTCAAAATGGGTCAATTTGGTCAAATTGGGTCAAGTGAAGTGGTTTAAATTGATTTTTGGAACATTTAGGATGATTTTGGAATTTTTGGAATGTTTGGATTTTGAGGGGCATTTTGGTCATTTAGGGTATTTTGGAGGTATTCTGGGAATTTTAGTAAATTTGAGGTGTTTTGGCTATTTTGCGTGGTAAGGAATGTTTTGGGATGATTTTTTGGAGAAAATTAGCTAATATGGGCATTTTTTGGATTTTTGGATAAATTTAGGGTTTAGGGGCAATTTGGTAATTTGGTAGAGTTTTAGGTGTGAAAGGTCAAAAGTTGGAATTTTGGCAAAATTGGACCTAAATGAGAATTTCAACCTATTTGAGCCATAGACCAAGAGAAATCCCACTTTGGATCATCCATGTGTTGGTTCTAACCCAACCCTAGCCTGGGACCGAGAGCTTAGGAAACCACCCACATGAGTTTCCAAAAGAGTAGGGGGTCAAGTATAGGCATGTTTATTTTAGGGTTGTGAGATTGTGAGGTTGTTAGTGTAAGTGTAGAGTAGATGTGCGTGTGTGTGAGCCTGACCCATACCAGACTACCTAGGGTGAGCTCTAAGCCTTGACCATCTTATAGGGAACTCCTCTTGAGCTTCTTGACGCTTGGTCTCATCATCCTAAGTATTTAGATGTTAGACTTTTAAGCATTTGAAAACTCCAAGTGAAGCAAAGAAGTGTTATTTGAATTTCTATGGGGTAAGGTTTCCATCACTAGTCTTCTAAGATAGTCACCAGGAAATTCCTATAGCTAGACCTAGGCTAATCTAATGAAAGGTTAGATCTCGACAAAAGTGAGGTCAACAAATGGACCCCTAATAGGTATGGTGCGCTGGACAAGTACACCGCACGTATTGGTGTTGACCGATGAGATCAACAGAACCAATACAACTGTCTGAGTCAACACTCAAGACAGTACGTACACTTCAACAAGGAAATGTCCTCTGGGGATTATCTTGTAGAACCTTCAAGCCCGGGAACTCTCACCGGGGAAAGCCGGTGGAACACCTTCGAGCTAGAGTTATGAATTTCAAGCTTCCAAATTCTGAAGGGGAACTAATTTGATTTGATTTCATTTCAAAATTTGAATTTGGATTTAGAATTTGATTTGATTTTAGATTTGGATTTTTGATTTCTTATATTTTAATTTGAATTTGAATTTTAAATTTGAATTTAGACTTATGGTTATTTGAGTTTGAGTGGATTTTGAATTTGTGGAAATTTGCTTTGAATTGAGAATTTGAATTTTGCGGGGAATCTTTGAGTTTAAGTGAGTGCAGAGGAGAGAGAGAGTCAGAATTTAGGTACCGATCTTGAAAGAAGGGAATCAAAATTTAGGTACTGATCCCGAAAGATGAGATTTGAAATTTTGGTACCACCCGAAAATGAGAATCGAAATTTTGGGAACCCCTCTCGAAATATCATGAATATAAAAAATGTCTCAGAAGGATGAAAAAATTTAGGGAAATTGAAGGAATCGGACGACCAGGCTATAACCTTGAAATATCGTGGAAGGTGAAAAATAAATCGGAAAGGATGCAGAAATTTAGGGAAATTGAAGGAATCGAACTACCAGGCTCCGACCCTAAAATATCATGGAAGGCGAAAAATATCTCTGAAAGGATGCAAAAATTTAGGGAAATTGAAGGAATCAGACAACTAGGCTCTGATCCTGAAATATTGTGGAAGGCAGAAAATATCAAGGAAAGGGTGCAAAAATTTAGGGAAATTAAAGGAATCTGATGACCAGTCTCCGACCCTGAAATATCTTGGAAGGCAAAAAATATCTTGGAAAGAGTGCAGAAAATTAGGGAAATTGAAGGAATCAGACGACCAGGCCTTGACCCTGAAATATCGTGGGAGGTAGAAAATATCTCGGATAAGATGCGAAAATTTAGGGAAATTGAAGGAATTGGATGACCAAGCTACGACCCTGAAATATTGTAGAAGGGGGAAAATATCTCAGATTGGATGCAAAAAGTTAGGGAAAATAAAGGAATCAGACGACTAGGCTCCGACCCTGAAATATTGTGGATGGAAAAAAATTCTCGGAAAGGATGCATAAATTTAGGGAAATTGAAGGAATCAGAAGACCAGACTCCGACTCTGAAATATCATGGAAGGCGGAAAATATTTCCGAAAGGATGCAAAAATTTAGGAAAATGTCACCATGTCGAGAAGGAAAGCTCAGGGACTCACATCCAACTCAAGTGACAGTAGAGTGTCACATCAGGAAGGAAAACTCAGGGACTCACATCCAACCCAGGAGGCGATGAAAATATCAGATTAACAAGGAAAGTACAGGAACTCACATCCAACCTAAGAGCTGATCGAGGGGAATCAAAATTTAGGTACTGATCCCAAAATTTATAGAGACAGAAACTTATGGAAATGAAAGATGAAAATTTAGGGAAAGTTGAAGGAGCATTCGTGGAAACTTATAGAGATTGTGGAGATTCGTGGAGCATTTGTAAAGAATTTGTGAAGGATTTAAAATTTGTGATAAAATGTCACGATATCGTGGAAACTTATGAAAGATCAAAAGATTTTCATATTTGTGGAAAGTGACGTTGTGCAAATGCAAGCACAACATTTGTGGCGTGTGTGAGAAATGCAGAATTGTGCAATGAGTAAAAAACTCAAGATCACAGAAGAATTCATTATTTTATTTTTACACATTTTTTTTTTTGCTTTTCTTTTTTTAAGAGAGTTTTCAAATTCAAATGTTTCTCTTTGTTTCTTTTTTCCTTTCTAATTTCTTATTTATCTTTCGATTTCTTATTTATATTCCAATTTCTCTTTTGTATCTTTCTTTGTTCGCTATGTTGGGACCGACGTATGGTCCTGCGGCTTTTTCATCGAGAGCGCAATTAGAAGTGCAAACTGCAATGAAAAAACTAGCTATTTATTGATCTTGATTTGTAAATGCAATACAACTAAAATTATGTGATGCGAGATATCCAAAACATTTGTAGTACATCTGAACGAAGACTTGAAGCAAAACATGTCATGTGCTGTCTACTGGTATACAAGTAGCAAATGGCTGTCCTCTGAGGTCACCCTGTGAACGTGCTAACCTCCTAAGCTATGCTTTGGGAAGGAAGTCCCCTCTCGTACGCTCAAAGGTATGACTATGTCATAGCTCCAATGACTGAAGACCCTCCAAGTATGGGTCTGACAAATATCAGTACGACGTTTTATCTTCATTCATCCGACAGAAAGTAACTGGCACTCGACACTGTGCCACCCCGAGTATGCAGTGCTTTGACAAATATGCTCCATTTCCTTTTAATATCAAAACTGATCCAACTGGTATCGGGATCTTGATGGAACCTCTGAATTTTCTAGGCCCAACAATCTGAATTTCTCATCCAAACAGGATGTTACTTTGACTCATGAATGAGATGGTGCTGAAAGGTCTCACAAAATCATGGTGATCAATATTGGGCGGAATGCAATCCCCCTCCTCGTAGATGTTGATAATGCAACTATTAGGAATGCAATCCGCTGGTAGTATGTGCCACTCAACCATCCTCTTTATCATCTTCCTTATTTCTGATGACAGCGGATACACTTCATCATTCGATAAAATCCCTAGGGGATTTCCTTATCAATATTTCGCAAAGTTATAAAAGCAACCACATTGGATCGTGATCCTGCCCTTTCCTCTTTTCCATTTTGTCGGCTTGGAATATGTCTTTGCCCTTAAAAAACCAGCTCTGCCTAAGACTTTGGGTTGAAAACGCAATCCAGAATCCTTTCTTAATCATTTCTCGAGAATACGTTAGTGGATAGCTCGAGCCCTTCCAGAATGTTGACATACCTTCCTTGAATTTCTTCATAATGCTATAATTCTTTCTTTCTGACATGGCGTATCTTTGCCATCGTGCAGTCTGAAATTCCTTTCTGCTGTCGCGGCTGGACATGCTCTGTTACGTATGGCTCTACATCTGCGTGCTCTGTACTCCTTAGTAGCATCGAGGCAGCTGCATATGCCTCGAATGTCTCATACTCTTCCAAGTGTAGAACATTACAATCTGAACACTCTAAAAATGCTCTAGTAGCTGACAAGTATCTAGCTAAACCTGAGCTGCTGGTCGGACACCCAGTGAAAATCTCCTCAATTGGATTCCATGTCAGCGCAGGCTTCAGTGTACTCTGGCTCAATCTCTATAGTAGGAGAGCTAGCGTTTGTCTCTTTCTTTTCTGGCTCATAAAATTCCTTCAGAATTAGAGGAAGCTCTGCAACTATCTGTCTGGCCTGTCTTCTTTCCATCCTGTCCAAGTTTCGGCGCTTGTAACAGTTGGCACTCCTATGCCGTGTGAGCCTTAACGGCGCGTCTGCAGCCCTCTTTGCAGTGACAGTAACTAGATCTCCCTCTAGCGTGGTGATCGTGTCAGCATATTTTTAGGTTTGTGTGTTGTATTTTAAAAAGGGGATCGCCTACAGAAGTTGTCGGAGAATTTTAAATTTTAAATTTAATTTAAACATATATAATTGAAAAAGTAGCATTTGATTTTGAAAATAATTTTAAGTTTGAAAATTTTAAGATATGAGATCAAACCGATCTTACATCCCAAATAGTTTATGTAAACGAGCACCGCATCACAAACCATGTAGCTATCCCGAAGAATAGACACACTGCTTGATGATGGGGCTCGGTTAAATAAACTAGAAGATTTGTGACATCCATTCGGTCTGCGAACCAATTTTATAAGCTGACAAGTTCCCCTGCTTAATATAAAGGAAGTAGACAGGGTTTATATTACCTGGGTTCTTAAAGTTCCCTATAAGGGCAAGCCCCTATAGTTAATTACATCTTAAATGATGGGAATCATTTAAGAAAACTCTCGATAATGATCAGTGGTTTTGCTCTCAAGAATTTCAAAGTTTAAAGTTTTCAAAGGATTGGATTTTGGAAATCTCAATTGGGAATTGATCAAATTTGGAACAGTTTATTTCAAGAATCTAAAGAAAGAGAAGTAGGAGAAGCTGAGGATCCAAGGAGAATTTTGGCAACTTCCCAAACTATCATATTGTTTGGCTTCAATTTAGGAATTTATTTAATATTGCAATCATGCCAATTTTAATTAATTATGACTTCTATTTGTATGACATGATCATACATATAACCTGGAAGATATGAGGGTTTATGTCGTACCGAACGACTACCTTGGAGTCCTAAGACCGGTTAGGGCTTAATTTACATGACATGATCATGCAAATGCCTAATGAAGAGTTAAGGATTTATGTTGCACTAGGCAAATGATCTATACAAAAAATACCTATTTCTTTATGTCTTAATTCTTATTAATTTCTAAGGATATTATGCTTTAATGAAAGGTATTTTTTGTGTTTTTGGATGTAGCTGATGTAAAAAGGTCTAAAAAGGAAAAAGGAGCAAAAATGGAGCAAAATACAAAAAGTATAAAAAAATATGGCCTGGCGCCTAGGCGCCAGAAGTTGACGCCTAAGCGCCAGACTCGATACAGAAACTGTCAAGTTTTTGACAACGTTTGATCGGTTATTTTGACGGAGTGAGCGTTTATTGGACATTCTAGAAGACTGACAGTTGTTCCTTGATAATAGGACATGTGATACATTGCATTTGGACGCTCCAAAATGGTTTTAATCGCAAAGAGGTGCGAGCCAAAGTGAAGAGGTGCGAAGAACTGGACGTGGTGTCCGACGCCTAGGCGCCAGATTCCAGTGCCTAGGCGCCAGACAGACCTTCTAGAATATTCATTGAATGTGGACATGTTTTGAAGAGGTGCCTCAAGGCAACCCTTGAAGCCTATAAATAGGGGTCTATTTCTTCAGAAAACGTGCCCCTCCCATTGTATCCCTTTCTCTTATCCACTTTAGGATCTCTCATCCTTTGAGAGAGAAATTTAGGGCCACTTTTGTTTAGTTTAGTGAGTTTATTTTCAAGTTGTTGCATCTGGAGTTCATTACACTGTGGAGTCAGTAGGAATCGAGAAGATCCGTAGAAGGAATATTTGAGATAAGTATTTTATATTTGATTCAAAGTTTATTTATTATGTTTTCTTCGTTTATTTTCAATGTGTTCTGAGTAGTTAGTTTACTTTCTTCCTTCAATTATGAAGAGATAGATAAGATAATTTAAAAGATTCAATGGAGAATTGAAATTCAAAATATTTTCAAAACATTGTGATGACATTAATACCTGATCTTAATTTACTTTTTAAATTGGCCATTTAAATTATTAAAATCTGTTGAAGAGTTTTGAGACCTTGAAGGAGAAGAACTTTTAACTTGTAAATGTCACATGAATCCTTGGGTAGTCGAAGGCCATGTGCGGGCTATTCAAGGTGAAGTGCAAATAAATAGGAAGATAAGATTTAAAGGGCGTAGAATTGATAAGTTTTTAGAGTGACAGACTAAATTCTTATAATTTGATTTATAGATTAGGAAAGAGTCACTAGTAGGGCCGACCATAACCACCCTTGGACATCTAGTAGTGTAAGCCTAGATTAACCCATTCTACTAACAATACATCCGGACCTGATATGTAAATTAGCCAATGTTCTTTGAGCCTGGATCAAAGGGTAAATAATAGGAATGCTTCTATTTGGCACAATACCATAAATCAAATTCTCTAACGAATATTAAATTATCTTAAAAAAAATCTTAGATTAATTGAAGGAAAGAAAGTTGTTTATTTTATATAGTTTTCATAAATCATTTTCTTATTATTGTTTCCTTTATTTGCATCTAGTAAATTAATAGTAATTTATAGTTAAATTAGAGGATAAAAAGATATTTTCGAAATATAATATTTAGAAAATTTATTACTATAATTTTTCCCCGTGGGATCGATATTGGGGTTACAAAAGAAAACCCTATATTACTTGAAACGATATGTATACTTGCGTAGTACCCCTAGTGTGTAAAATATTCTCTAAAAATTTACATCATTTTGATTTTATACACTAGCCGCTATTTATAAATTGGGTCAAGCTTTTGACCATCTTTTAGAAGCGAATATTACTGCATTTTTGCGGGTCGGGTCAATTTTTTGGCGCCGTTGCCGGGGAGGAAAGAAATAAAATAGTTATAAATTTTTGTAAAAAAATATTATATTTCTAAAATTATAAAAATATAAAAAAAATTATATAAATTAAAAAAAAAGAAAGATATATATTTTTTTTCCTTATTTTATGCTAAGATTTGGTTCTGAAGGATTAATACCTTTAGATTCTGAATTAGAAAGAACAATTAGAAAAATTAAAAAGGAAAAACAAATTAAAAAATTTCAAGAAATGGCTACTTTACAAAATCCAATTGAACTTAATGATCAAAATGTTTATAAACCATTAAGGGATTATGCTAACCCTACAGTAGATGAACTTCATAGTAGTATTCAAATACCCACTGTAGATGCTTAATTCTTTTGAACTTAAACCGTCTATTATTCAAATGGTGCAAAACAATCAATTTGGTGGATCACCGAATGAGGATCCAAATTTACATCTTGTTAGTTTTTTAGAACTCGTGCTACCTTTAAATATAACAATGTTTCGATGATGCTTATTAGACTTAGATTATTTCCTTTTTCTTTAAGAGATAAAGCAAAGATGTGGTTAAACTCATTAGCAACTGGTTCTATTAAAACATGGGCTGAAATGGCACAAAAATTCCTTGCTAAATATTTTCCTCCTTCTAAAACTGTTAAATTAAGAAATGATATTACTTCGTTTAGTCAATTTGACAGGGAGACAATATATGAAACTTGGGAAAGATTTAAAGAACTATTAAGAAAATGTCCCCATCATGCTTTACCTGATTGGTTGATTATTCAAACATTTTATAATGGATTAATTGGATCTTTAAAATCTATTATTGATGCTTGCTACTTGGAGGTTCTTTAATGTCTAAATCATTTGAAGAAGCTTACACTTTAATTGAAGAAATGACTAATAACAATTTTCAATGGCCTTCTGAAAGGATTAATCCTAAAAAGATGGCAAGTATTCACGATAATGAAGCCTTTTCTATTTTAGCTTCACAAGTTGCATCAATGTCTAAGAAATTAGATAATTTTGCAATTAATATTTCACATAATAACTCTGCTAATATTGAAGATTATCAAACTATTGAAACTTTACAAGCTATTACAAGTAAAAATAATCCTTATTCAAATTATTATAATCCTGGGTGGAAAAATCATCCTAATTTTAATTGGAATAATTCACAACAACAATGGGGTAATAATCTATCTCTTCCCACTGGAAATTGGAATAATCAAGATAATTCCAATTATAAACCTCCTAGATTTAATAATAAACAGAAAAAGTTATCAATAGAAGAATTAATTATGCAAATGAATAATCAATTACAAAATCAAAATACTGCTATTCCTAATATTGAAAATCAAATGGGGGCAAATTGCTACTTTAATTAATAACAGACCTCTAGGACACTTCCTAGTAATGTTGAAATTAATACAAAGGAAATTGGAAAAGAACATGAACAAGTTAAAGCTGTGCAACTTAGAAGTGGAAAGGAATTAGAAGAAAGAATGCAGAATGAAATTGAAAAAGTGATTGAGGTTGAAGAGATTGAAAAACCTAAAGAAATTCTCTCTCCTAGTTAAGATCAAACTGTTATACCTGTTAATGTGGAAGTTGAAAAACCACCACCACCTTTTGCTCAAAGACTTAAACAACAGAAATTAGATCATCAATTTTCTAAGTTCTTTGAAATTTTTAAGAAACTTACTATTAACATACCTTTTGCTAAAGCTTTAGAACAAATGCCAACTTACGTAAAATTTATGAAGGATATTTTAAGCAAAAAATGAAAATTTGAAGCTTTTGAAACTGTTGCATTAAGTGAAGAATGCAGTGCAATAATTCAAAAGAAATTACCTGAAAAGCTTAAGGATCCCGAAGTTTCACTATACCCTGTGCTATTGGAGAAAAATTTTGTTGAAAAGTTTATGTGATTTAGGAGCAAGTATTAATCTCATGCCATTTTCTATCTTCCGAAGATTGGATTTAGGAGATATTATTCCCACCACTGTAACCCTTCAGTTAGCTGATAGATCTATCACTTATCCTAAAGGAGTTATAGAGGATGTCCTTGTTAAAGTGGATAAATTTATCTTTCCTGTAGATTTCATAGTACTTGATATGGAAGAAGATAAAGAGATACCTATTATTTTAGGGAGACCATTTCTAGCTACCGGACGAGCTATGATTGATGTGCAAAAGGGAGAACTAATCATAAGAGTTAATGATCAAGAAATTAAATTCAATGTTCTTAAATCAATGAAGTACCCTGATAAAGAGAAATGTTATCGAATGTATATAATTGATTATTTAATTGAAAAAAATTATCAAGAAAAATGTAAAGTCATTTCTGAAGAAAAATTTGAATTTTTAACTGATGAAAATGAAGTAGTAGAAGAAGAAGAGACTCATTTTATTAAAGATAATTGGGAAACTTTAGACATAACTCAAAATGATATACTTTTACCATCAATTAAAAAAGCCCCTGAACTGGAATTAAAAATGTTACCTTCCCATTTAAAATATGCGTTTCTTGGAAATTCGTTAACTTTACCTGTTATTATTTCTTCTGAACTGAGTATAGATCAAGAAGAAAAAACTAGTAGATGTGTTAAAGAATTATAAGAAAGCTTTTGGTTGGGTTATTGCTGATATAAGAGGAATAAGCCCTTCCATTTGCACGCATAGAATCTTAATGGAAGAAAATTTTAAACCTACTATAGAATCGCAAAAAAGATTAAATTCTATCATGAAAGAGGTTGTTAAAAAAGAAATTATTTAGTGGTTAGATGCTGGTATTATTTATCCTATTTCTGATAGTCAGTGGGTAAGTACTATTCATTGTGTTCCGAAGAAAGGAGGTGTAACTGTCATTGTTAATGATAAAAATGAACTTATTCCGATAAGACAAGTTACTGGATGGTGAATTTGTATTGACTATAGGAAATTAAATAAAGCCACTAGAAAGGATCATTTTCCTTTACCTTTCTTGGATCAAATGCTTGATAAATTAGTTGGACACTCATATTTCGTTTTTCGGATGGATATTCGGTTATCATCAAATACCTATTGCTCCAGAGGATTAAGAAAATACTACGTTTACAAGTCCTTATGGAACATTTGCTTTTAGAAGAATGCATTTTGGTTTATGTAATGCACCTGCAACTTTTCAAAGATGTATGATGTCAATTTTTTGTGATTTGATTGACAAAGGAATTGAAATATTCATGGACGATTTTTCAGTCTTTGGAACTTCTTTTGAATGTTGTTTGGAAAACATAGCCAAAATTCTGAAAAGAGGTGAAGAAACAAATTTAGTTCTTAACTGGGAAAAATGTCAATTCATGGTCACAGAAGGCATTGTACTGGTCACAAAATATCACAAAAAGGGATGGAAGTAGATCAAGCAAAAGTGAAAATTATTGCTGAATTGCAACCACCTACTACTGTTACTGATGTGAGAAGTTTTCTAGGTCATGCTGGATTTTATAGAAGATACATAAAGGATTTTTCTAAAATTGCTATTCCTCTTTGTCATTTATTGGAAAAAGATGCAAAAATTGAATTTAATAAAGAATGTATTAATGCTTTTAATATTCTAAAAGAAAAATTAATAACTGCACCTATCATTGTTGCACCTAATTGGAATAAATCTTTTGAATTAATGTGTGATGCAAGTGATTTTGCAATTGGAGCAGTATTAGGACAAAAATATGAGAAAATTTTCAAAGTTGTATATTATGCTAGTAAAACTCTCACTGAAACACAAAGAAATTACACTACCACTGAGAAAGAGCTTCTAGCTATAGTATATGCCTTTGATAAATTTAGACCTTATCTTCTTGGCACTAAATGCATAGTTCATACTGATCATTTGCTATTAAATATCTATTATCTAAGAAGGATTCTAAACCTAGACTTATAAGATGGGTTTTACTTCTATAAGAATTTGATTTTCAAATAGTAGATAGAAAAGGAACTAAAAACCAAATTGCTGATCATTTTTATAGAATTAAAAATGATATTATTCCGGAAGAAAATATAAATGAGAAATTTCCTGATGAATCTTTATATGCTATTCAAAAATACAAAACACCTTAGTATGCTAATATTGTAAATTATTTAGTTAGCAATATTTTGCCTTATGACTTGGATAACAAATTTATTAAGAAATTTAAATATGATGCTAAATCTTATATTTGGGAAGAACCTCATTTATTTAAAATTGGTAAAGATTCCATGATTTGAAGATGTGTACCTTATAAGGAAACTTTTGGTATTATTCAAAAATGTCATGATTCCGATTTTTGAGGACACTTTGGCATAGATAAAACTGTAGTTAAAATTTTAAATTCTGAATTTTATTGGCCTACCCTATTTAAAGATGTGAGACAATATGTGAAAACATGTGATCGATGTCAAAGGATGGGAAATATATCTAGGAAGGATGAAATGCCTTTAAACTATATATTGGATGTTGAAATTTTTGATATATGGGGTTTAGACTTTATGGGACCATTTGTTCCATCATCTGGAAAAATTTATATTTTATTAGCAGTTGATTATGCTTTAAAGTGGATTGAAGCTGTTGCTTTACCAAACTGTAATTCCAAAAGTGTTTCTAAATTTTTAAAGAAAATGATATTTTCAAGATTTTGAATGCCTAAGGTAATTATCACTGATGGTGGAAGTCATTTCAGGAATATAAGAATTCAATCATTTCTACAAAAATTTGTAATCAAACATAGAATTGCAACTGATTATCACCCACAAACAAGTGGAATGGATGAAGTATCAAAAGAGAAATTAAAAGAATTTTAGAGAAGACTGTTAATCCTAAAAGAACTTATTGGGTTGATAGACTTGATTCTGCATAATGGGCTTATAGAACAGCTTATAAGACACCAATCGGAATGCCACCTTACCAGTTAATTTATGGTAAATATTGTCACTTACCTGTAGAACTTGAACATAAAGCTTATTGGGTGATAAATGAGTTTAATTTTAATTTGAATAAAGCAGGAGAAAAGCGATTATTACAATTAAATGAGATGGAAGAAATAAGAAACGAATCATATGAAAATGCGATGATTTATAAAGAGAAAATGAAGATGTTGCATGATAAGAAAATTTCAGGAAAAATTTTTGAGCCTGGACAAGAAGTATTACTGTTTAACTCTCGTTTAAGACTTTTTCCTGGAAAATTAAGATCTAAATGGATTGAACCTTATTTAGTTGAGAAAGTTTACCATTATGGAGCCGTGGATATTAAAGATCCCAAAACAGGAAAAAGTTTTAAAGTAAATGGAGTAAGATATAAGCCTTATTTGGGAGATATTAAAAAGATTTATAAAGAGGCTTATGAATTAAGTCAACCTGATTAAAGATTTACTTAAGTCGGGCTGACGACGTTAAACCAAGCGCTTTGTGGGAGGCAACCCATAATTATCTTTTGTTATGAGTGTTTTTGTGTTTTAATGTAAGGTTATGCCTCGATCTTGATTAATTTTATATTACTTTAGAAAAATTTGATGCTTATAAGTCTTTGTTGACTTAGGCTAAAAATTATTTTGAAGTATGTAAAATTAAAAAATAGGATCACTCTATTCTGAATGTGAGTAAAAAGGAGATCAAGTTAACTTTTATTATGATTGTTTACAATATGAGTTATTGAATCTAAATTACTCTTACCAGTATAATATACCTATCTTGGAGAACGAAATTTTAAAATTTGACGGTTAGGCGAAACGGAGTTGAACATAGTTCCGGCGCCTAGGCGCCAGAATTCGGCGCCTAAGCGCCAGAATCAACTATGTATCAATAGGTCCGGCGCCTAGGCGCCAGATTTGGCGCCAAAGCGCCACAGTTACTGGGTCGTGCAAAAACCGAAAATTTTCAGTTTTCACACGATTTTCCCCTTTAAATCAACCTATCTTCTTCCCTAACCAGCAAGCAATCAATATTACGTCCCTTGCACTTCATTCTTGAGAGATTTGAGAAATTTTGAAGAAATGGAAGGAAGAAATCATGGAGAAGAGGCTAGGGATAAGGTCTCAAAGGATCCTCAACCCTACTTCAATGGTTTCATCGCTGTAAGTTTAGAGGAAATTTCTAGTCATTTGGATAAGTTTGAATCGGAGTTTAAAAGCATTGGAGATCGCCTTCATGAGATGTTTCATCAAATTAAACATCTAGAATGGCAAATGAAACTTCAATTTGATCATTTTGCGGCTTATCAAGATGCTCAAGTTGAAATGTATGCGAAGAACAAGTGGATTGACGAAAAGACGGCTACGAATTTTTCAAGAGCGTTAGTGTTCTTTCCAAGTGGAATACACAATTTCCCTTGTAAAGATTAGAGTATTCTGGTAATGAGATAGTTATGATATGGTTTGTTGAGTCGTTGTATCGATTTAGAGAATCGATTGTGTTTGTTTGTGTATTTGCTTTCATGTTCAATGTGTGTTGTTTTTGCTTAAAATTGTATGTTTTGAGTGTGTATTATGAACTTGAATCAAATATAATACTTATCTGGAATGTATTGAGTCAATATTGAAAATTATAAATGGAATTTAGTGAGTTTGATTGAAACGTTATGTTTGATTGGTGGATCAAATATTTAATTTTTATAAATTTTTGAAAAATTTTGTGGAAGTTAGAAACTGAAGCCCTACTCTGATATGAGTAATTGGAAGTTGAATTTATGAAAGTTGGTGGAAAATTAAATTTAAAAATAATTTTTTGTGAAAAGCAAGTCTGGCGCCTAGGCGACAGAATTCGGCGCCTAAGCGCTAGTTCGGCTTGTACCCGAAAATTTACTTAAATAACCCCCAAAAGCCATTTTTGATGCCTAAGCTTCATCTTCTTCCCCGTTTTCACGAAAATACATTCTTTAGATCCATTTTGAGGTCAAAACATCAAGGATTTGAGCGCGAAACCACTCGATTTCATCGTCTCAAGGTCAGATCTACACTTTAAACCATTTATTTTTGATTTTCACCATATATTTCCCTAGGTTTTGCTAAGAACCGAAAATTTTGAAAAAACTTTTCGATTTTTAGTGATTTTTTTGGATTTTTAAACTTATTTTAAGTTTTATAAACTTAAAAAGAGTTTAAATTTTTTATTCCTAAATTTGTTCTTGTTTTCTTTCACGTTTAGATGGCTCCAAAATCTAAATGCGGGAAGGCACGAGATAACTTTGATAGCAGCAAATTTTCTACTGCGGCTGCGTATTTTTGCTTCCATGAATTTGCGACATCCAGAAAGTTCATTTCAGAACAAAGTTTCTGTCATCCTGGAGAAATGATCGAAAACACTATCGTTGCACACAATTGACAACGATTCTGTTATTTCACTGCTGTTGCTGTTATCCCGATTGTTCGAGAGTTTTATGCAAATTTTCTGCATGCCGAAGATTATGAAGTCTTTTTCAGAGGAATCGGAGTTGGATTTAGTCCAGAAAAAATCAATATATTTTATGGCCTGCCATCGACTATAGAGTGCTATTATTCTGGATTATCACCATCTGAGGGAGATTTGGATATGATCATTGCTTATTTGACTGACGGTACTGGATCTTGGAAGATCAGGAATGGAAAAAGGGTAAAATTCAAATCCTCCAAATTAAATGGTATTTCTAAAGCATGACACTACTTTATTTCTGCAAGATTGTTACCTTCCAACCACCTGAGTGAAGTGACTAGAGATCGAGCGATCTTAAACTACTGCATTTAGGAGAGGAAGCCTATTGATGTCGGGAGCATTATTTATGATTCTCGTGGATTCTACTCGCGAGATCCGAGCACTTCGTTGGATTGGGATTTCCATCTACGATCTACTCATTATGTTTTAGTAATGGAGTCACTCGTCGATATTTTTGAGGAGAAGTTAAAGTCTACCAAGCCAATTGGGCGGGAGAGTGTTAGTATCTATGATCATCTTCGAGGAAGAGATCAACGGCTCCTTCTACTTCGCACATACTTCGGGTAGACCTTCCACTTCTCGACCCTCTACTTCGCCGAGCCACCATCGAGTTTCGGGAATCGATGCATGATCGGTTTTAGAGCGACGACGGGAGTTATTTCAAACTCACTGCGGGATTGATACTATTGATAGAAAACTTGATCATTTATCCGATTATACCCGGAGGAAGAGTAGTTATGATGCCGAGTATGATGGAGCCCTAGTCGATTTACGAAGGGTGAACATGATGTTAGTTTCCCTACTTTTCCTAGTTTCACACCATTTGTTGATCCTAAGGACATAGAATTTTCCTTTAGTGATGATGATGATGATGAGGCTACAGCTAGTGACTAGTAGTTATAGATCTTTATGATGAGCTACTCTGTTAGTTTGTTTTGTTTGGATTGTTTGTTTAGTTTTGTGTTTCATGTATGTTGATTTGTTTAAATATCTGTGTGGATTGATTAGTGTTAAGATTCTGTTGTCAAAATATTCTTAGTATATTGTGTTGAGACTGAAGTTAGAGTTAATTTATATGTTTGTTTTAGTCTACTGTTTAATACTTAGTAATTTTGCTCTGCTTTAATTTTGTTTCAAATTTAGTATCATCATTAAATTAGCCTGCTTACTTTTTATACATGCTTCAATTTTATCTTAATTATTCATAAAAGCATGAGTAGAAGTAATTTTTCTTTTTAAGATTATTTTTACATACTTATAAAAATTCTTATGATTTTCTTTCTCTCATACTTTCAAATTATCATAGTATACCAAAACTTAAGTTTAGGGAAGGGAAAATCCATTCAAATTTAAATTTTATTTGTCCTTAAAGAGCTAATATTTTCTTAAAGATAAAAACTTTTTAACATAACTTAAGGAATGAAGAATTTATTTGAGATCACTTTTACTTTTGAAATTATAAACAATTTAGTGAAAATTAACCAAAAATTTTACTAACTTTGATTGATTTTAAGAATAGAATTATTTAACTTAAAGAAGAATAAGATAAATAATTTTTCTATTCATGATAGAAATAATAGAATTTTAGAAATATTAAGTAATAAAAAATTATCACTTGAAAAAGAAAAGATTGGAAATCTTTTTAAATTCTTATTTATGCTATAATAATTAAGTGGAAATGTCTAAGTTTTAAAAATATAAGTTAAGGATAGTGAAGTTCAAAACCATTAACAGACTATCCAGATATAGTAATCCTCTCTATATATAAAAAAAAGAGAGGAGAAGCTTGAGGAAATGCCTAATCAAAAATTGGCTTCACTTGAATTATCTTATAGGAAGAAAACTAGTTACATATTTTACTTAATTTTTATACATGAATATTTATTTAGAAAAGATTTTTCAAGAAGATCTTTTTCTTGTAAATAATCTATGAGATCTTAATATAATAGACTTCTATTATTTTCAAAATGAATGAAAAGTTTGAAATCTTATGATTTGATAGTTAAATATTTTTTAAATTCTTAAAATTAAACCTTGTTAGTGAAATTGGGTTAATAATTTACTAAAGACTTTATAAAATCAAAAATTATAAGGAATCTTAAATATTTATCTTTTATTCCAAAGGTTATATATTTTATATAGTAGAAAGAGTTACTTGAGGACAAGTAACATTTAAGTTTGGGGGATTTTGATCTATAAAAAATACATATTTCTTTATGTCTTAATTCTTATTAATTTATAAGGATATTATGCTTTAATGAAAGGTATTTTTTGTGTTTTTGGATGTAGGTGATGTAAAAAGGTCTAAAAAGAAAAAAAAGAGCAAAAAGGAGCAAAAATGGAGCAAAATACAAAAAGTATAAAAAAATATGGCCTGGAGCCTAGGCGCCAGAAGTTAGCGCCTAAGCGCCAGACTCGATACAGAAACTGTCAAATTTTTTACAACATTTGATCGGTTATCTTGACGGAGTGAGCGGTTATTAGACATTCTAGAAGACTGGCAGTTGTTCCTTGATAATAGGACATGTGATACATTGCATTTGGACGCTCTAAAACGGTTTTAATCGCGAAGAGGTGCGAGCCAAAGTGAAGAGGTACGAAGAGCTGGACGCGGTGTCCGACACCTAGGTGCCAGATTCCGGCGCCTAGGCGCAAGACAAAACTTCTAGAAGATTCATTGAATGTGGACATGTTTTGAAGAGGTGCCTCAAGGCAACCCTTGAAGCCTATAAATAGGGGTCCATTTCTTCAGAAAACGTGCCCCTCCCATTGTAACCCTTTCTCTTATCCACTTTAGGATCTCTCATCCTTAGAGAGAGAAATAGAGAGAGAAATTTAGGGCCACTTTTGTTTAGTTTAGTGAGTTTATTTTCAAGTTGTTGCATATGGAGTTCATTACACCGTGGAGTCAGTAGGAATTAGAAGATCTGTAGAAGGAATATTTGAGATAAGTATTTTATATTTAATTCAAAGTTTATTTATTATGTTTTGGTGTTTATTTTCAATGTGTTCCGAGTAGTTAGTTTATTTTCTTCCTTCAATTATGAAGAGATAGATAAGATAATTTAAAAGATTCAATGGAGAATTGAAATTCAAAATATTTTCAAAACATTATGATGACATTAATACCTGATCTTACTTTACTTTTTAAATTGGCCATTTAAATTGTTAAAATCTGTTGAAGAGTTTTGAGACCTTGAAGGAGAAGAACTCTTAACTTGTAAATGTCACATGAATCCTTGGGTAATCGAAGGCCATGTGCGGGCTATTCAAGGTGAAGTGCAAATAAATAGGAAGATAAGATTTAAAGGGCGTAGAATTGATAAGTTTTTAGAGTGACAGCTAAATTCTTATAATTTGATTTATAGATTAGGAAAGGGTCACTAGTAGGGCCGACCATAGCCACCCTTGGACATCTAATAGTGTGATCCTAGATTAACCCATTCTACTAACAATACATCAGAACCTGATATGTAAATTAGCCAATGTTCTTTGTGCCTGGATCAAAGGGTAAAGAATATGAATGCTTTTATTTGGCACAATACCATAAATTAAATTCTCCAACGAATATTAAATTATCTTAAAAAAATCTTAGATTAATTGAAGGAAAGAAAGTTGTTTATTTTATATAGTTTTCATAAATCATTTTCTTATTATTGTTTCCTTTATTTGCATCTAGTAAATTAATAGTAATTTATAGTTAAATTAGAGGATAAAAAGATATTTTTGAAATATAATATTTAGAAAATTTATTACTATAATTTTTCCCCGTGGAATCGATACTGGTGTTACAAAAGAAAACCCTATATTACTTGAAACGATACGTATACTTGCGTAGTACCCCTAGTGTGTAAAATATTCTCTAAAAAATTACATCATTTTGATTTTATACACTAGCCGCTATTTATAAATTGGGTCAAGCTTTTGGCCATCTTTTGGAAGCGAATATTACTGCATTATTGCGGGTCGGGTCAGCAAACTACCTCGAAGTCCTATGGCTTGGTTATTTAATTCTAAGAAAGTTTTGCTGAAGTAGATCCGAGTTTCACTGATGACGATGGCCGGGCTGCCCACCATGCTCCGAGCTCCTTGTTGTTGCAGAGATTTAGTTTTAGAAGTCATAAATCAGGAGATGAGAGAAGTTTTTTTGGTTTAGAGAAAATCTTAAAATCAAAGTGTTTTTAATATTTTAATTAAAACAAATCTTAAAGTTGTTTAAACAAAACCGATTAAGATCCTACGGTTTCGTCATCCCGGCTCCGTTATTTTCATCGAATTCACTTAGTCTAGATGAATTTGCTAAACTCAACTGAATGAGTTCCACACTTTCATTTAGACCGTGGGAAATCCCGTTAGCAACACGTGGGTTACTTCATCTGAGGTATTCTTGATCATTCAACGAGACATTTTAATTTAGTTGCAATTGTAGTTTTGTTGTTCCGTTTGTGATTAAATTTTGAGTTGTTTTATATTTTGGAATGTTGTGGCGGTGAATTTTATCTTGTAATGACTTTTAATTTTGTTTTGGTTTCAGTTCAGGGACTATCCTAAAGGTTTTGGTTTTCATGTAACAGTCTTATTTATCATGCAAGAAAAAGTAAAGCACAATGCATGTAAGTAAATTGCAATAAAGTAAATTGAAATAAAATATAAGCGTACCTCGAAGGTCTTCCGGTCATCCCAAGCTACACTTGAAACACATATTAGAGCATTTAAAAACATTTTACAAGAAATACCTAGGTAAAGCTAAGGGAAAGGGTTTTGGTTGTCCACCAAATTCCTAATCCAATAACTAGTCATTTCCTATGACGTCTAGGTTGTTGGTTTGGTTTAAGGATGATTTTCTTCATCAAAGAACAATTAAATTTAATTTTTCTTTTAAAACATCCCGTCATATTGAGGAAGTGCTTAGGATGAGTCCTAAACATCTTTGCAATACTTCTGGGATTGTTTTGAGTCCAAGTAAATTTAATTGCACAGGTGAATTAATCATCCGGGAGTTTAGTTAAACTTTGTCTCTTGCTCAGTGAACATGGGTATTTGATTACCCGATGAATAAAGCGACCTCACTTAATACTCTATTTAAGAGTTATAATAATTAAAGCCTTTAAGGGCAAGTTGGGTTGTTGAGAATTTTAATCATTCTTAATTTAAAGTTTGAGTTAATGGTTTAAAGTGATTTAATTTAATTATGAGGTTTTAATTAATAATTTTAAGTTTGGAATAGTGTTCAAATTATTTTAGATTTAATTTAAATCTTTACACTTTCAATTATCTTAGTATTTTAGATTAATGTTCATGTTTTAAATTTACTTAGATAGAAAGAGGTATTGAAATTATTGATATATTTTGATTTAAATCTTAATGATTTCATTTAGGTTTGTTGTTAAGTGATTTTAATTTAATTTAATTTAATTTAATTTTAATTTTAGTTTAAATATTTTAAATTAAATTTAATTTAATTGTCAAGGTGTTAATTTAATTTAATTTAAACTTTGACTTGACTTAATTTAATTTAATTTAATTTAATTCCAAGATTTTAAATTTGATTTTTAATTATTAGACCATTTAACATTTTAAGCTTTAATTCGTTTAAAGGTTATCTTCTTTTAATTTTTAATTTATTTAATTTGGATTATTATTTTAATTTTTAATTAAGAACTAAATTTTATTAAAGTGACTTATTTAGGGATTTTTAAATTAAAGAATAAATATCCTCTTAATAATATCCCTATTTTAATAATCCAAATTTAAATATATTCTTTCCAAAATTCAAATTATTTAATTAATTAAAGTTTTATTTTGATATCTTCAAAGTGTTTAATGGGTTTCTACCCCTTAATTTCCCTAAGTTTCAATCATCCAAGAGAAAATTAAAAATCAAATATTTTACCTCCCCCTTTTTATTAAACCTAAAGTTTTAATTAAGGGTTAAAATTTTTAATTACCTTTATGCCCTTTTAGGCTTATTTATTTCATAACTCACTAAATTGAGCTCAAATGAATTTGAAATTTTTATGTCACCTCACTCATATGTCAATTAAGACATTAGAGATTTTTCTGAATTTAATTTATTTATATAATTATTTTTAGTAGAAAATAGGGGTTTTCAAAGAAAATTCAACAACATGAGCAAGGAAAGGTTTCTGTCCTTAAGAAAATTATGGGATGTTCCCAATGACCAGAGAACCACTTGGACCAATTTTTGTGATCTTTTGAATTATATTTTATTTATTATAATTATTTTGAGTTTTAGAGTATTAATTAATTTAAAATAATTTAAAAGTTGAAAAATAGATTTTATATTTTTCTTAATTTCTCTGACTTCAAGGAGTCCAGAGAAACAAATTTTATAATTTTCTGATCTTTCTTTGATTTATTAGAATTATTTTAGTGAAGAAGGTTGAAAATTCATTTTTTAATATTAAAAATTACATTAAGCCTTTAAAATTCAATATCTTGTCCTAGGGACTTATGAAAAATATTTGGTTTGTTCCTAAATGATTAGGAGTCAAAATGTGACATCTTTATGATTTTTAATATTTTTGTGATTTTTATTATTTTTTAATTATTAAAATATTAAAATATTGTGAAAAATCAACTTTTTTAGAAAATTTCAATTTTAATTTTCCTGAACTCCCCTAATATTAGAGAAGCTCCGAAACCATTTTTGTGAATTTTTGAAAAGTATTTTTGTAGTTATGAATTTTTAAAGTTTCATTTTGCTTATGAAGCTTAATCAATCCATTTGGTGGAGTTAATCAAGTCCAATTAATTTTAAAATTTTATGTAAGGTTCCTCTGACCTTAAAGAGAAATGGAGAATTGTTTTCAAGTCAATTTGATGTGTGGTTAACCCTAGTTAATTCAAATTCAATTTTAGGGATTTAGGCCAATTAAGGTTATTATGAATGAATTAACTCAAAATATATTTTTCATAGGGTCCCCTGGTACTAAGAAACATCAATAAATTTTCCTAGAATTTATTTTACAACATGCTAATTATTGAAATTAAAATACCTAAAATAGTAACATGAACTTGAAAAATCAATAATTTTTCACAGAGATGGCCTCTGACCTTGAAAAATTCAGGGAATGTTCCCAAGATCAGAGGCTTCAAAAGCCCTATGGTCTCATGCCATGGTGAATTGTCTATGCAAATGGAGAATCAAAACATTGAAAATAGTAAATAGGTTATTAAAAATAAAATACTCATCCAATTAACTTGATTTCTTTTCCACATTATTCTCCTCTGTTCACTGAGCAAGAGGGTATTTTTATTTTATTTTTGTGATTTTTCTATGCAAAGATATGAATTTTTGAAGTTTTGGTATTTAAATAATTCAAAAATACCCTAATTTCTTACTTATCCGACTTGGCGCCACGTCAACCTACGGCGGATCGAAAGCCCATGCGTCACTCTGTGATTCGGCGCCGCCATCTGACTCAGCGCTCCAGGGGCCCGCGTTTCACGTAACATTCCGCTGTTCAGCTTGATCTCGACCGTCCGCTCGATACACGCGAGATCCAATGGCTCCTGGTCATCGTCTACGACTGGTGTGCACCCGTGACCGTCCACACTCAAACCCTAATATCTCTCTCGATTCTCAATGGATTTTCGAGTTCTTATACTCTATCGATTCATCTTGAAGAGACGAACACATCCATACGGTTTATAAGCTATGAAATTAACCCAAACAAAATGGAGAATTGCTGGAAGCTCGTGAGGAAGAATGAGTTCATACCTTTGCTCAGAGAAGTGAAGCTTCGATCTGAGGGTTGTGTCACCTTCGATTGAGTCCAGGCAAGCTCCAGATGAAGTCTCTGGCTCTGGGGAAGTGTCTAAGTATGAAAGTGACCAAGGCCGATCACAAAGCTTAGAGGTTGGAAGCAATGGCTGGCCTGGTGAGGGGGCTTTTGCTGGGGAACTTCTCCTCTTGGTCTGGTGAAGGTGTAGGGGCAATCAATTTGAAAATTGGCTCACTGTGGTGAAGTATCCTGTTTTTTTGGGTGGATTTTCAACTCAAAAATTGAACTCTGTTTTTGGGGTTTAGGTCAAAGGAACACTGTGGATCAACTGCTCTGGGTTAGGAGAAGGTCCTGGAGCAATTTTGGCAGAGTTTCCTTAAGGTCTGGTTCATCACCTTGTTTGGCCGAGAGGTGAGTGGGTTTAAATAGAGGTGGCTGGAGGGCTTCCCAGGGGCAATTGGAGGCTTGGATCAACTGCTCAGGGCAAGGAAAGAACAACTGCAATGGCCATTTAGGTTGGGACAAGTCAGCTAGTTCAAATTGAATTTTTGATTCAAACCAAGCCTCTAGGCCTGGTGGTTTCCGACGGCTGTGGTGGCTGGCCGGCCAGGCATGGGTCACCCTCAGGGTTAGGGAGATCAGTGCTTGAGTTTTGTGAGTTCAATTGGAAAATGCCAAGTGTAAAGGAGTTGAATCAAAGTGGAAAGGGGAAGGGATCATTTTGGTCTTGGTTTGGTCAAAGGCATGGATTTGGGTTTGGTGCACCCACCAAGGCCTGATTTGGGCTGAAGGGAATCATATGGCTCAGTTGAATTGGAGTGGAGAAGTCTCCATCCATGGTGAGGTGGCTAAGCATGGTTTAGTGTGTATCATGGATGAGGTTAAAAAGGCTTAAGGAAGGCTTAAGAAAGGGGCCCCTCCATTTGCCATAAATGACATGGTGAGGTTTCAAGACTCTCATGGCTTCATATGGCTTGTAAACAGGTCACATTTGGCTTACATTTGGCTTGAAAAAGGTTGGCTTGTTTCATGAAAAAGGGTTTTAAAAATTTTTGGCATTTAGGGGTAATTTGGCATGTGGCTTGATTTGGAATGGCTTGAATATTGATTTAGGACTTAGGGATGATTTTAATTAAAGGTATGATGAGAAGAATTTGTCATGTGGGCTTTGGATTGATTTTGGGCTTTTTTGAAATCATTTTGGATGGGCTTTTAAAGTGGTTTAAGGAAGTGGGCTTTTGGATTTAAAGTAAATTTAGGATGAAAATTTTGTAAAGGATTGTGCCAAATAAATGTTGCAATTGGTTTAGGCATGTTTCATGAGTGGTTTGGAACAAGTTTAAAGTGTTTTTTGAATTAAATTGGGTTTAATTTGGGCTTTTTTTGGTAAAGGGGCCAAGGTGGACCAAATTGGGCTAACTTGGGCTAAGGTTGTGCTAAGGTTGGATTTGATGTAAAATTAATGTTGGGAAATGTTTATGGGAGTGTTACAAAAGTTTTCAATTTTGGTTGGGCTCTAATTTTGGGATTTGGGCCCATTTGGGTTAGGTTTAGGCTTAGATCAATTTAAGGGATTTTGGTTTTGGGTTAGGTTTGGGTGGATTTTAGGTTCAAATTTTGGGCAAATCAAGTTAGTTTTTTATTTATGGGGATGTTAGGAAGGCTTTAGAAAAGATTTGGGGCCAATTGGAGTTGAATTGGGTTGGTTTGGGCTAGGTTTAGGTCATGGGTCAAAATTGGGCCTTAGGCTTCAAATTGAAATTAGATCCAAATGTCAATCAAATTGGAGTTGGATTTGGTCTACATTGATATTGGGGATATTGAATTGAAGTTTAGAATTGAATTGGACCAGAATTGAGGTCAATTGGGGTGGTTTGGTTTGATATTGGGTTCACTTGGGTTAAAAATGGGTCAAATTGGGGGTTTTGGTAATAGTGGAGTAAATTGGCAAAATTGACCCATGGTGTAGTTGAACAAAATGAAATTGGGAATATTTGGGATTTTCTGGAATTTTCTAGGAATTTGTAGAATTTTTTGGATTTTCGGGGTAGAAGGGTATTTTGGTAATTTTGGGGGGACTTATGGGTATTTTTGAAAATTTTGGTATTTTTGGCCAAATATGGTTAATTTGTGTGGTGGGAAGTGTTTAGGATTGATTTTGAGGGATCTTGAGTAATTTAGGTAATTTTGCAAATTTTTGGTCATTTCAAGAGTATTTGGTAGGTTTGGTGGGTCCGGGGCCCCGGGGGTCAAAAATTGAAATTTTGGAAAAAGGAAGATTGATCAAGTGTGAGTGAAATGGAATCATTTTGGTTGAGCCATGAAGCCGTATCAAGCCCATATGAGCCATGAGAGGACTCATTTGAGGCATTCACTATGTTGTTCCTAACCCTCTTAGCGAGGGGCTTAGGGGTTAAGGACCATCCATAAGAATTACCTACATGAGTCAGGAGGTCAAGTTGGGTGAGAGTGTGGTTTTAGAACTTGGAATGTGTGTGAGAGTGTAGTGTATTTACAAGTCAACCCTCACCAGACCAGGCCACCCAGGGTATTCCTAAGGCCAAAAAAGTCCTATAGGGAACTCATCCTTTAAACCTCCACATTTGATTTCAACCCTCTAGGTGATTAGGGGTCTACAATCAAGCTTGTGGGGTTTGCAGGGAGTTAAGAAGTAGTTTGAATTTCTAAAGGGTGGGTTCCATTTCTAGTCCTCTAAGATTAGTCGAAGGAAAAGCCTAAGGCTAGATCCTAAGTACTAAAGAGAGAAGCAAAAGACCTCATCAAAAATGAGGTCAACAGATCGTTGATGGGACTCACTGGTTTCTTGCTGCATGGAGGTACAAGTTAGTAAAACCCTTGGTGGCTTCTTGTTTTGATGTTTTTCCTTCTTCTTGGTGATTGATTATGACCAAAGACTGCAGACCCTTAGCTTCTCTATGACTGACTAACTCCATGAGAGGGCCCCCCTTATAATCCACATTGACTTAAGGGAAATTCATGTCAAAATTTACCACACCTCCTTCAGGTGCCTTCTCTTCTCTGAGCGCTAGATGTAAACCGTCTTTGAACGCAAAAACCAGCTTTCTTTCTGACATTTTCCAGCTTAAGACAGGGGAAACGTTGGTAAGGCGGTACTTTGCACGAATAAGAACAATAAAAAATTATTATAATTTATTGGATTTTAACCTTTATTAGATGCCATTATCTTACTTAATATAAGATTACAAAATTTAGAAATACAAGATTTCAATTATGAGAGCATTTTATTTCATGAAGATTTATTTTATTCCACTTGATTTTGATTACAAAATTTCTTTAATTTAGGACCCAGTCACAGACACTTGGCCACACGTCTATATCAGAATAGTCATCCGTGTTCAGATTTGTCACGTCGTGTAGTACTTCTTTAGATATTGTCCATTTATCATAACATGAGTCTGTTTCTTTGAGAATCTCTCTTCTCTACCACAAATGGTCTCTCCCATGTTGGTTCAAAATTTCCACCTATCTTGCGATGTGCAAGAATAGTCCTTCTAAGAACAAGGACGAGGTCACCGACTTTGAATGACCTCAGGGGGACCAATTTGTCGTGGGCTTGAATCATCTTTGCGTGGTAGTGTTCCAAGTTCTGTTGTGTAAGAAATCTTTTCCCTTAGAGGCTTTCCAACTCTGCAAGTCGGAGCTTGGCATTCTTTTATATTATAATCTGATTGGCGACAGTGATACTGAGTGACAGTAGCTGAACCGCTGATGGAAGCTTTGCCTCGAACCCGTACACTAGTGCGTAAGGTGTAGACTGCGTCAGTGTTTTGACTGTCATCCTGTATGCCTATAATGCTTTTAGTAACTTCTCGTGCCATCGTCTTTGGTTATCGTCGAGTGTTTTCTTCAAAATCTGCACGAGTGTCTTGTTGAAAGCTTCCACCTAGTCATTTGATTTGGGGTAGTAGATTGTAGAGTATCTTCAATCTATCTCGTGTCGCCTACAAAATTTTTGATTTTGTTGCTCTTGAAAGCAAACTCATTATCTGAAATGATTCTGCGTGGTACACCGAAGCGGTAAACAATCTGGTTATTAAAAAACTGTAGCACCTGCTGCTCTATGACTTCTCATAACAGAACTACCTCTACCCATTTGGAGAAATAATTTGTAGCTGCGAGTCTAAATCTGTGTCTTTTAGAAGATGGAGGGTCTATCAGATCCACTATATCCGTACCTGATGCGATGCAACTTTATATATGCTTTAAAATACAAGAATTTGATACCACTTTTTATAATATTTAATTCCTGACAAATGGCTTCAAAAACTTGATGTGCGAGGTTTAATTTTATTAATTTATATTTAGATTTTTATAATAATTATTGTAAAAGTTACAATTTTAATCGCAAGTATACGTATTGTTCAAGGAATACGAGGCTCTAGTGGAGTCCTCAGTTATCGATCGCACGAGGAAAGTGAATTTATTAAAAGTAAGAAATATACGTAATATATTGGAATTTTCAAATTAAATGCAATTTATATATACTTTTTTTATGTATATATTTTTAAATTTAATTTACTAATAATTTTTACTATAAGCAAGTAAGCAGTAATTAAAATTCAATGCAAGTATAAAAACGACTTTCTCCTTTTCAACTAATCCAAGATTTATAGAATAATTATCTTTTGAAGGGAATTTAGATTATGGTATTGTGCCAAATAGAAGCATTCCTATTCTTTACCCTTTGGTCCAGGTGCAAAGAACATTGATTAATCTAAAGATCAGCTCAGGATGTTTTATTAGTAGAATGGGTTAATCTAGGCTCACACTACTAGATGTCCAAGGGTGGCTAGGATCGGCCCTACCAGTGACCCGTTACCTTTCTATAAACCAAATTATTATAATTTAGTCTGTCAATCTAAAAACTAATTAATTTTACGCCCAATAAATAATATTTTCCTATTTATTTGCACTTCACCTTAAATAATTGCATATAGCCTGCGATTACTTAAGGATTCATGTGATATCTACAAGTTAAGAATTTATCTCCGGATAGGTCTCAAAATTCTTCAACAGGTTTTAACAATTTAAATGGCCAATGTAAAAAGTAAACTAAGATCAGGTATTAATATCATCACAATGTTTTAAAATATTTTAAATTTAATTCTCCTACAAAATTTTAATTAATTTATAATCTTTTCATAGTTTAAAGAAGAAAGATAACTAACTACTCAGACACATTAAAATAACACAATAAAACATATTTATAAAATTTTGAACCAAAGTACAAATACTTATATGAAGTTTTCCTTCAAGTGATCCGCTGATTTCTACTGACTCCAAAGTAATGATGAAAGACTCCAACAACAACAACACACAATAACACTCAAAATAAACTCACTAGATACAAAATAAAGTGGCACCTTAAGTATGGAAGAGACTAAATAAAACTAAAGAGGGGAGAGAAAATGCTAAAAATGGGTATGTGTACTAAGAAGGGGGTTGGTGTCATTTTTTCTGTAGAATGAGCTCCTATTTATAGAGCTCTGAATTTGACTAGGGGTTGCTTATGGGACCTCTTTAAAATTCGTCCAAATTCAATGTATCTTCTAAAAGGTAACTGTCGTGCCTAGGCGCCAGACTCCGTGACCAGGTCTTTCGCATCTCTTCACTTTGGGTCGCACCTCTTCGCGATCCAGACCATTTTCTTGTGTCCAAATACATTGTATCTCATGTCCTATATATTAGGAGTAACTTCCAGTCTTCTAGAAGCTCCAATAACTGCTTAACACCGTCAAAATAACTGCCTAAAGTCATCAAATAATCTTGACACCATCTGTATCGAACTAGCGCTAAGGTGCCTAATTCTGGCGCCTAGGCGTTGATCTATAAAAAAAATCTATGTCTTTATGTCTTAATTCTTATTAATTTCTAAGGATATTATGCTTTAATGAAAGGTATTTTTTGTGTTTTTGGATGTAGGTAATGTAAAAAGGTCTAAAATGGAAAAAGGAGCAAAAAGGAGAAAAAATAGAGCAAAATACAAAAAGTATAAAAAAATATGGCCTGGCGCCTAAGCGCCAGAAGCTGGCGCCTAAGCGCCAGACTCGATACAAAAACTGTCAAGTTTTTTGACAACGTTTGATCAGTTATTTTGACAGAGTGAGCGGTCATTAGACATTCTAGAAGACTGGCAGTTGTTCCTTGATAATAGGACATGTGATACATTGCATTTGGACGATCCAAAATGGTTTTAAACGTGAAGAGGTGCGAGCCAAAGTGAAGAGGTACGAAGAACTGGACGCGGTGTCCGGCGCCTAAGCACCAGATCGACCTTCTAGAAGATTCATTGAATGTGGACATGTTTTGAAGAGGTGCCTCAAGGCAACCCTTGAAGCCTATAAATAGGGGTCCATTTCTTCAGAAAACGTGCCCCTCCCATTGTAACCCTTTCTCTTATCCACTTTAGGATCTCTCATCCTTAGAGAGAGAAATAGAGAGAGAAATTTAGGGCCACTTTTGTTTAGTTTAGTGAGTTTATTTTCAAGTTGTTGCATCTGGAGTTCATTACACAGTGGAGTTAGTAGGAATCAGAAGATCTATTTTCAAGTTGTATAGAAGAAATATTTGAGATAAGTATTTTTATATTTGATTCAAAGTTTAATTATCATGTTTTGCTATTTATTTTCAATGTGTTCTGAGTAGTTAGTTTACTTTCTTCCTTCAATTATGAAGAGATAGATAAGATAATATAAAGATTATATGGAGAATTGAAATTTAAAATATTTTCAAAACATTGTGATGACATTAATACCTGATCTTACTTTACTTTTTAAATTGGCCATTTGAATTGTTAAAACATGTTGAAGAGTTTTGAGACCTTGAAGGAGAAGAACTCTTAACTTGTAAATGTCACATGAATTCTTGGGTAGTCGAAGGCCATGTGCGGGCTATTCAAGGTGAAGTGCAAATAAATAGGAAGATAAGATTTAAAGGGCATAGAATTGATAAGTTTTTAGTGTGACAGACTAAATTCTTATAATTTAGTTTATAGATTAGGAAAGGGTCACTAGTAGGGCCGACCATAGCCACCCTTAGACATCTAGAAGTGTGAGTCTAGATTAACCCATTCTACTAACAATACATCCGGACCTATTCTGTAAATTAGCCAATGTTCTTTGCGCCTGGATCAAAGGGTAAAGAATAGGAATGCTTCTATTTGGCACAATACCATAAATCAAATTCTCCAACGAATATTAAATTATCTTAAAAATCTTAGATTAATTGAAGGAAAGAAAGTTGTTTATTTTATATAGATTTCATAAATCATTTTCTTATTATTGTTTTTCTTTATTTGCATCTAGTAAATTAATAGTAATTTATAATTAAATTAAAAGATAAAAAAATATTTTTTTTATTATTTAGAAAATTTATCACTATAATTCTTCCCTGTGGGATCGATATCTGAGGTCTTTGTTTCAAAGCCCTATATTACTTGAAACGATACGTATACTTACGTAGTACCCCTAGTGTGTAAAAATATTTTCTAAATTTACATCATATTAATTTTATACACTAGCCGCTATTTATAAATTGAGTCAAAGTTTTTTGGCTATCTTTTGGAAGCGAATATTACTGCGTTATTTGCGGTCGGGTCAGGCGTCAGGCCAATAATTACAAAATTTTGCTCCATAAGCTACATTTTTGCTCCATTTTGCTCCTTTTTCCTTCTTTTTCTTTCTTGGACTCTTTTTAATCATCTACATCCAAAAAACATGAAAATACCTTTCATTAAATCATAATATCCTTAAAAATTGAATCATAAATAAGGCATAAAAATGGGTATTCTTTAGGTAGATCAAATTCCCCCAAACTTAAACGTTACTTGTCCTCAAGTAACCCTTTTAATTACATAAAATAAATAACATTTGGAATAAAGTTAAAATGATTAGGATTCCTTGTAATTTTAGTTTTATAAATGCTTTAGCAAATCATTAACCAAATTTCACTAATTAAGTTTAATTTTAAGAATTAAAGAATATTTAACTACCAAATCATAAGACTTCCAATTTTTCATTTATTTCAAGATTAATTGTAGTTTATCATATCAAGGTCACATAAAATATTTACAAGAAAAAGATTTTCATGAAATATTTTTCTAGTAAAAATATATGTACACAGAAATTAAGTTAAAAATATAATCAGTTTTCTTACTATAAGATAATTCAAGTGAAGCTAATTTTTTATTAGGCATTTCCTCAAGCTTCTCCTCACTTTTTTTTTCTGGATTGTTTTTCAATCCCTTTTTCTCTTTTTTTTTTTAAGTGAAGATTACTATTTTTGGATAGTCTGTTAATAATTTTGAACTTCACTATCCTTAACTTATTTTCAAAAAACTTATACATTCTTACTTAATAAATATGACATTAATAATTTATTATTTTTCAAAACTTATTTCAATCTTTTCTTTTTCAAGCAATAATCTTGATTCCTTAGTATTTCAAAAATACAATTCTCTTTACTATAAATAGAAAAATTTTGATCTTATTATTCTTTAAGCTAAATAATTCTATTCTTAAAATTAATCAAAATTTTTGAAATTTTAGTTTAGTTTACTAAATTATTTATAAATTCAAAAAATTTGGTAATCTTAAACAGATTTTTAATTCCTTATGTTATGTTAATATATTTTTAAAGAAAATATTAGTTCTTTTAGGACAAATAATATTTAAATTTAATAAATATTTTCCCTTCCCCCAAACTTCAGCTTTAGTATAAATATGAATCATGAAATTTTCTAAAGCATGAGAGAAAGAAATAAACACGATTTAATCTAAGTACAATAATGATGTAGTAAGGAAAAATTAACTTCTACTTCTACACATGCTTCAATATGAATATAACAGACATGATTAAGCATATATAGAAAAGTTTTGCAGAGCAGGAGTTAATTTCTAAAAATAATTTTTTTTTAATTATTTTTTTATTATTTTTGAACATGCAAATTTACTAACTATTCATGAACACTAAACAGTAAGCTGAAACAGAAATAAACTTTTATAAAAATTCATTCACATTTCAGTCTTAAACACACATCAGATAATCTAAAAACAATTTTAACATAAAAAGTTCACATAAACACTAACAAATAACATCACACTAAACAACACAAGAAACAAGAAAACACACTAAAACAGAATCAACAATCTCTAGAGGTAAGTCAAGCTACTAATCACTGTCTGTAGCTTCATCATCATCATCACCAAAAGAAAACTCCATATCCTTTGGATCAACATATGGTGAAAATCTGGGACAAGTAGGGAACTGAACATCGTGCTCACCCTTTAGAAATCTCACTAAAGACTCAGAATACTCAGCATCATAATCACTCTTTCTTTGTGTATACTCAGAAAGATAATCGATCTTCTTATTTATCGTATCTACTCTACAATGAGTTAAGAATAACTAATTCTGCTGCTCTATAAACTGATCATGCATGGTTTCCCAAAAAGTAGATGGTGGTTCAGCAGAAGTAGATGTTATAGAAGTAGAAGCTCTACCTGAAGTATGTAATGAACCAGAAGGTGCAGTAGAACTCTTACCTCGCAGTCGATCATAGATACTGACGCTTTCTCTTTCTATAGGCTTTGCGACTTGAGCTTTTCCTCAGAAAGCTCATCAACTACTCCAGAATTTTGACATAGAGAATAGATCAGAGATGGAAAACCAAGTCTAATAGAAGTGCTAGAACGAGGAGTAGCCTCTACAAAATCATAAATAATGCTCCTTACATTAATAGGCTTCCTCTCTTGAATGCAGTGGTTGAGAATAGCTCTATTTTTGGTAACTTCGCTCAGATGGTTGGATGGAAGGAGACGAGCAGAAATAAAGTAGTGTCATTCCTTTGAAACACCATTAAGCTTAGAAGATGAAAAATTTACCCTTTTTCCGTTCCAATCTTCCAGGCTCCAATACTATCAGTCAGGTAGGCAATGATCATATCCAAATCTCCCTCAGATGGAGATAATCCTGAGTAATAACACTCTATGTTTAGCGGTAGGCCATAGAAAATATTGATGCGTTCAGGAGTGAATCCTACTCCAACTCCTCGAACGAAAATCTCGTATTCTTCAACATCCACGAAATTAGCATAAAACTCTCTAACAACCAGGATAATAGCAACATCAGTGAAATAACAGAATTGTTGCGGTTGAGCGCAACGATAGTCTCCTCAATTCTTGATACAGGATTATAAAAACTTCACTTCGAGATAAATTTCCGAGTCGTAGCAAAATAATTATATCAGAAGTGTGCAGCAACAGCGACGAACTTGCTACGATCAAAATTTTCTCGTTCCTTTCCTCACTTAGATTTGGGTGCCATCTAAACATGAAATAAAAATGCTAAATAAATTCAACGGATCTAGGAAAATAAACTAATTTAAGTTTTTCAAACTTGAAAGAGCTTAAAAAATTCATGGATTTAACCTTAAAAATCAAAATTTTTCTCAAAATTTTAGTTTTTCTCAATGAGAGCAAAATCCATGGTGAAAATAAAAAATAATGGGTTTAGAATGTTGATCTGACCTTGAGATGAAGAAATCGGGTGATTTCAAGCTCAAAAACTTGAAAATCCTGCTTTAAATGGGATCTCTAGGGGTATTTTTGTGAAAAACAGTGGAGAAGGAAGCTTAGGCATCAAAAATGGCTTGGGGGGGGGGGTTTGAGAAGATGAGTTTTCGGGTTCAGGCCGAACCGGCACTTAGGCGCCAAATTCTGGCGCCTAGGCGCCAAAATCGGGTTTCCAAAAATTCGATTTAAATTAAATATTTTCCAATAAATATTATCAAATTTGACTCCTAATTACTCTTGTGAGAGTATTAATCCATTTTATATCCTCCAAATATTTTCACAATCAATTTAAAATGATAGTATAGATCCACAAAAATGTATCCAAATTCTTCAATTCTAATCCCTAACTTTCATTCCAAATTCAATAACTTTCAGTACAAGACTGTATCAAGGTTCATTGTTTTATAAATAACACATAAAACAACATATTCAAAGCAAACATTCAAATCTAACAACACACATTAAACAATTAAACAAACAGACAAATTAGATATTCAACACACTAACATAAGACTCGATCACACCTAAAACACATATAAGATCTATTTAACACCAATCTTTAATTACCATCTCTTTCACAATGAAGTTCTCTAGAACCAAAGGGATAGAACACCAACGCCTTTGGAAATTCCAAAGCTGTCTTTTCATCAATCCACTTGTTCTTCGTGTACATTTCTACATGAGCGTCATGATAAGCAGCCATATGATCAGATTGAAATTTGGTTTGCCAGTCCAAGTGTTCGTATTGGTGGTACATCTCATGGAGACGATTATTAATACTTTGAAGTTTCACTTCAATCTTATCGAATCGACTAAACATTTTCTCCAAACTAACAACAATAAAACCATTAAAATAAGGCTGAGGATCTTTAGGAGATTTGTCTCTTACCTCATTTCCATGATTTCCTCTATCCATTGCCTCCAAATCCTTCTTAACTCCTCCAAAATGGATTGCTCTGGTCGAAATTAGTGTTTCTATGGGATTGGGGATGAAGAATAGGTTATATATAAAGAGATTTCGTGTGAAAAACTGAAGAATTTCGATTTTTCCATGATCTGTAACCGCAGCGCTTAGGCGCTGGATCATCGATACGCAGGCCATTCTGGAGCTTAGGCGTCAACTTTTGGCGCCAAGGCACCGAAACCTCGATCAACTCCGATTCTCCTATCGTCAAATTTTGTAAGTTTCGGTCGTAAAAATAGGTCTAATAAATGAGTATGATTAAAACACAAACACAATTACGAAAAATTGAAATCACAAACAATCACAAACGAAGGTTAACATGATCACCTTTTTACTCACATTTGACATGGAGTGGTCCAAATCCAAATTCTATATACTTCAAGAAAATATTTAGCTTAAGCCAATACAGATTTGTTAGCCTTCTATTTCCAGAAGTTATATACAAATTTAGTCAAGACCAAGGCATAACCTTACAACAATAATTAAACTCACTCTAATAAATATGGGTTTCCTCCCACAAAGCGTTTAGTTTAACGTCGTCAGCCCGACCTAATTAATTGAATTAATCGGGTAGACTCAGCTCATAAGCCTCTTTGTAATTTAATTTCATTTCTCCTATATAAGGATTCAGCCTTAATCCATTAACTTTTAATACTTTTCCGGTTTTGGGATCTTTAAAATCCACAGCTCCAAAAGGGTATACTTTCTCAATTATAAATAGTCCCATCCATTTAGATTTTAATTTTTCAGGAAAAAGTTTTAAACGAGCATTAAATAATAATACTTCTTGTCCAGGCTCGAATATTTTCCTTGAAATCATTTTGTCATGCAATTTCTTAATTCTTTCCTTATAAATTCTTGCATTTTCATAAGACTCATTTCTAATCTCTTCCATTTCATTCAGTTGTAATAATCGTTTTTCTCCTGCAGTATTCAAATTATAATTGAACTCCTTTTATCGCCCAATAAGCTTTATGTTCAAGTTCAACAGGTAAGTGACAATATTTACCATAAATTAACCTATAAGGTGACATTCCGATATGTGTCTTATAAGTTGTTCTATAAGCCCATAATGCAGAATCAAGTCTATCAACCCAGTCAGTTCTTTTAGGATTAATAGTCTTTTCTAATATTCTTTGAATTTCTCTGTTTGACACTTCAGCCATTCCACTTGTTTGAGGATGATAAGCAGTTGCAATTCTATGTTTAGTTCTGAATTTTTTTAGCAATGATTGAATTTTTATATTTCTGAAATGACTTCCCCGATCTGTGATAATTACCGTGGACATTCAAAATCTTGTAAAAATCATCTTCTTTAAAAATTTCGAAACACTTTTGGAATCACAGTTAGGTAAAGCTACAGCTTCGATCCACTTTGAAACATAATCAACTACTAATAAAATATAAATTTTTCCAGATGATGGTACGAAAGGTCCCATAAAGTCTAAACCCCATACATCGAAAATTTCGATTTCTAATATAAAGTTTTGAGGCATTTCATCTTTTCTGGATATATTTCCCATTCTTTGATATCGATCACAATTTTTCACATAATTTCCAACATCTTTAAATAATGTAGGCCAATAAAATCCAGAATTTAAAATTTTAAATGCATTTTTATCAACTTCAAAGTGTCCTCCAAATTTAGAATCATGACATTTTTAAATAATTGCAAAAGTTTCTTCATAAGATACACATCTTCGAATCACATAATCTCTTCCTATTTTAAATAAATGAGGATCTTCCCAAATATATGATTTACAATCATTCTTGAATTTCTTAATGTATTTACTATTCATCCCATATGGCAAAATATTGCTAACCAAGTAGTTAACTATATCTACATACCAAGGCATTTGTAATCCTTGAATGACATATAATTGCTCATCCGGGAATTTCTCATTTATATTTTCTTCATAAATCTTCTCATTATTATTTTTGATTCTTGATAAATGATCAGCGATTTGGTTATCAGTTCTTTTTCTGTTTACAATTTCAAAATCAAATTCTTGCAAAAGTAAAACCCATCTGATCAATCTAGGTTTAACATCCTTTTTAGACATTAAATACTTAATAGCAGAATGATCAGTATGTACGATATTTTGTTCCAAGAAGATATTGTCTAAATTTATCAAAGGCATATACTATTGCTAAAAGCTCTTTTTCAGTAGTAGTATAATTTATTTGAGTTTCATTAAGAGTTTTGCTAGCATAGTATATAACTTTGAAAATTTTCTCATATTTTTGTCCTAATACAGCTCCGATTGCCTAATCACTGACATCACACATTAATTCATAAAGTTTATTCCAATCAGGTGCAACAATGACAGGTGCAGTGATTAATTTTTCTTTTAGAACATTGAACGCATTCAAACAATCTTCATTAAACACAAACTTAGTTTCTTTTTCCAAAAAATGGCAAAGAGGTTTCGCAATTTTAGAAAAATCCTTTATATATCTCCTATAAAATCCAGCATGACCCAGAAAACTTCTCACATCAATAACGGTAGTATGTGGTTGAAGTTCAACAATAATTTTCACTTTTGCTTGATCAACTTCCATACCTATTGGTGAAACTTTATGTCCAAGTACAATGCCTTCTGTGACCATAAATTGACATTTTTCCCATTTTAGAACTAAATTTGTTTCTTTACATCTCTTCAAAACTTTCATTATATTTTCCAAGCAAGATTCAAAAAAAGTTCCAAAACCTGAAAAATCGTCCATAAATACTTCAATACCTTTATCAATCAAATCACAAAATAATGACATCATACATCTTTAAAAAGTTGCAGGTGCATTGCATAAATCGAAAGGCATTCTTCTCAAGGCAAATGTTCCATAAGGACTTGTAAATGTTGTCTTTTCTTGATCCTCAGGAGCAGCGAGTAATTGATGATAACCATAATATCCATCCAGAAACAGAAATATGAGTGTCCAGCTAGTTTATCCAGCATTTGATCCAAGAAAGGTAAATGAAAATGATCCTTTCTAGTGGCGTTGTTTAATTTTTGATAGTTGTTCCATAAAAAATACCCATTTTTATGCCTTGATTTTTATCAAAATTTTAAGGATATTATGCTTTAATGAAAGGTATTTTTGTGTTTTTGGATATAGGTGATGGAAAAATATTCAAGAAGAAAAAAAAGTGAAAAAGGAGCAAAAAGGAGAAAAAATGGAGCAAAAATGCAAAATTGTCAAAATTATTAGTCTGGCGCCTAGGCGCCAGAATCCGGCGCCTAAGCGCCAGGTCGATACGGAATCTGTCAAGATTTTTGACAACTTTTGGACTGTTATTTTGACGGTGTTAGCGGTTATTGGACCTTCTAGAAGACTGACAGTTGTTCCTGGTTTATAGGACATGTGATACAATGTATTTGGACGCTTGGAAACGGTTTTAATCGCGAAGAGGTGCGATCCAAAGTGAAGAGGTACGAAGAACTGGACACAGAGTCCGGCGCCTAGACACCAGATTCCGGCACCTAGGCGCCAGACACACCTTCTAGAAGATTTATTGAATGTGGACATATTTTGAAGAGGTGCCTCAAGGCAACCCTTGAAGCCTATAAATAGGAGGGTACTCCTTCAGAGAAAAACACCCACGTACGCCCCCATACGTTCCCCTATCTAGAGCCCATCTAGAGGGAGAATTAGAGAAATACTTTAGGGCCACTTTTTTTAATTAGTGAGTTTATTTAGAGTGTGTATTGAGAGTTTAAAGAGTTGGTGCTTTTGAAGTTTATTTGCTTGGAGTCAGAAGAATTCAGAGGTTCAGTAAGAGAAACATTTGAGATAAGTATTTGTAATTTTATTCAAAGTTTTATTATCATGTTTTGTTTTTTTAATTCAATATGCTCTGAGTAGTTTTACTTTCTCCTTTCAATTATGAAAAGATAAATAAGATAATATAAAATTTGATGGAGAATTAAAAACTATTTATATTTTAAAACATTGTGATGATATTAATACCGGATCTTCATTTACTTTACAAATTAATCACTTGTATTGATAAAATCTGTTGAAGAGTTTTCATACCTAGAAGGAGATGAATTCTTAACTAGTAGATATCACATGAATCCTTGGGTAGTCGAAGGCCTTGTGCGGGTTATTCAAGGTGAAGTGCAAATAAATAGGAAGATATTATATAATTGGCGTAGAATTAATAAGTTTTTAGAGTAACAGACTAAATTCTTGTGATTTGGTTTATAGAGAAGGAAAGGGTCACTAGTAGGGCCGACCATAGCCACCCTTGGACATCTAGTAGTGTGAGCCTAGATTAACCCATTCTACTAACAATACATCCAGACCTGATCTATAGGCTAGCCAATGTTCGTTACACTTGGATCAAAGGGTAAAGAATATGAATGCTTCTATTTGGCACAATACCATAAATTTATATTCTCTACGAATATTATCAATATCTTAGAAAATCTTGGATTAATTGAAAGGAAGAAAGTTGTGTTCTTATTGCTATTTACAACAATCATTTCATTACTGCTTTATCATTGCATCTTTCAATACTGCTTTATTATTGCATCTAGTAAATTAAAAATATCAAATTTATAAACTATAAAAGAAATACATAAAAATAAAATTAAAATATTTAAAAATCCATAACTCACTCCTCGTGGGATCGATACTGGGGTCTTTGTTTCAAAGCCCTATATTACTCGATACGATACGTATACTTGTGTAGTACCTCTAGTGTGTAAAATATTTTCAATAAAATTATATTTGTATTCACTAGTTGCTATTATTATCTATTACATATATTTGAAAGCATTAATTATTATATTTGTCATCAGCGGATTGCGGGTCTAGTTTTTGGCGCCATTGCCGGGGATTAAATTTTTAGTACGCATATATATAGCATTGTGTCAAGTTTTTGGCGCCGTTGCCGAGGAGGAGCGGAGTAGATTTTAAATATTTTTATTTTATTCATTTTATTTTATTATCAAAAATATAAAAAACCAAATATATATATATATATATATATATATAATAAAATAAAATTTTTTTTAAGTAGAGATTTTATTTCTTGTTAATTTACTTTTTATGCGCAGTGCTGGATCTGAAGGATTATTACCTTTAGATTCTGAATTAGAAAGAACTATTAAAAGAATTAAAAAAGGAAAAAAAAAACTAAAAAAATTTAAGAGATGGCTAATTTACGTAACAATTTACAAAATTCAATTGAAATTAATGAACAAAATGTTTACAAACCATTAAGGGATTATGCTAACCCTATAGTTGATGAACTTCATAGTAGTATTCAAATACCTACTGTAGATGCTAATTCTTTTGAGCTTAAACCATCTATCATTCAAATGATTCAAAATAATCAATTTGGAGGAACACCAAATGAGGATCCAAATTTACACCTTGCTAGTTTTTTAGAACTTTGTGCTACCTTTAAATATAACAATGTTTCGATGATCTTTATTAGACTTAGACTCTTTCCTTTTTCTTTATAAGATAAAGCGAAGATGTGGTTGAACTCATTAGCAACAGGTTCTATTAAAACATGGGCTGAAATGACATAAAAATTTCTCGCTAAATATTTTCCTCCTTCTAAAACTGCTAAATTAAGAAATGATATTACTTCATTTAGTCAATTTGATAGGGAGACAATTTAGGAAACTTGGGAAAGATTTAAAGAACTATTAAGAAAATATCCTCATCATGCTTTACCTAATTGGTTAATAACTCAAACATTTTATAATGGTTTAATTGGATCACTAAAATCAATTATTGATGCTGCTGCTGGAGGTTCTTTAATGTCTAAATCATTTGAAAAAGCTTATACTTTAATTGAAGAAATGGCTAATAATAATTTTCAAAGGCCTTCTGAAAGGATTAATCCTAAAAGATTGTCAAGTATTCAAGATAACGAAGCCTTTTCTATCTTAGCTTCACAAGTACCTGCAATATCTAAGAAATTAGATAATTTTTCCATCAACATATCACATGACAACTCATCTAATATTGAAGATTCTCAAACTATTGAAACTTTACAAGCTATTGCTAGTAAAAATAATCCGTATTCAAACTATTATAATCCTAGATGGAAAAATCACCCTAATTTTAACTGGAATAATCAACAACAATGGGGTAATAATCAATCCCATCCAACTAGAAATTGGAATAATCAAGTAAATTCAAATTATAAACCACCCGGATTTAATAATCAACAAAAAAAGTTATCGATAGAAGAATTAATTTTACAAATGAGTAATCGATTACAAAATCAAAATACTGCTATTCGTAATATTGAGAATCAAATGGGACAAATCGCTAATTTAATTAATTACAGACCTCCAGGAACACTTCCTAGTAATGTTGAAATTAATCAAAAAGAAACTGGAAAAGAACATGAACATATTAAAGCAGTACAACTTAGAAGTGGAAAGGAATTAAAAGAAAGAAAGCAGAATGAAATTGAAAAGGAGATTGAAGTTGAAGAGATTGAAAAACCTAAAGAAACTCATTCTCCTAATCAAGATCAAACTAATATTTCTATTAATGTGGAAGTTGAAAAACCACCACCACCTTTTCCTCAAAGATTAAAACAACAGAAGCTTGATCATCAATTTTTTAAGTTATTTGAAATTTTTAAGAAACTTACTATAAATATACCCTTTCGCTGAAGCCTTGAAACAGATGCCAACTTATGCAAAATTTATGAAGGATATATTAAGTAAGAAACGAAAATTTGAAGCTTTTGAAACTGTTGCACTAAGTGAAGAATGTAGTGCAATAATTCAAAAGAAATTACCTCAGAAACTTAAAGATCCTGGAAGTTTTACTATACCTTGTGCTATTGGAAAAAATTTTTGTGGAAAAGCTTTGTGTGATTTAGGAGCAAGTATTAATCTCATGCCATTTTCTATTTATAGAAGGTTGAATTTAGGAGAGATTACTCCCACCACTTTAACCCTTCAGTTAGCTGATAGATCTATCACTTACCCTAAAGGAGTTATAGAGGATGTACTTGTTAAAGTACATAAATTTATCTTCCCTGTAGATTTCATTGTTCTTGATATGGAAGAAGATAAATAAATACCAATTATTTTAGGGAGACCTTTTCTAGCTACCGGACGAGCTATGATTGATGTGAAAAAAGGAGAATTAACTATGAGAGTTAATGATCAAGAGATTAAATTCAATGTTCCTAAATCGATGAAGTACCCTGACAAATAAAAATGTTATCGAATGGATATTTTTGATTTTATAATTGAAAAACACTATCGAGAAAAATGTAAAATCATTCCAGAAGAAGAAATTAAATTTTTAACTAATGATAATAAAGAACTAAAAGAAGATGAATTACTTAAAGAAACTCATTATATTAAAGACAACTGGGAAACTTTAGACATAACTCAAAATGATATACTTTTACCCACAATTAAAAAAGCCCTCGAACTGGAATTAAAAAAGTTACCTTCACATTTAAAGTATGCATTTCTTGGAAATTCATTAACTTTACCTGTTATTATTTCTTCTGAGCTAAGTTTAGATCAAGAAGAAAAATTAATAGGTGTGTTAAAGAATTATAAAAAAGCTTTTGGTTGGACTATTGCTGATATAAGAGGAATAAGCCCTTCCACTTGTATGCATAGAATTTTAATGGAAGAAAATTTTAAACCCACTATTGAACGACAAAGAAGATTAAATCCTATCATGAAAGAGGTTGTTAAAAAAGAAATTTTAAAATGGTTAGATACTGGAATTATTTATCCTATTTCGGATAGCTTGATAGGTAAGTCCTATTCATTGTGTTCCGAAGAAAGGAGGAGTAACTGTCACTGTCAATGATAAAAATGAACTAATTCCTACAAGACAAGTTACTAGATGACAAATTTGCATTGATTATCTGAAGTTAAATGACACCACTAGAAAGGATCATTTTCCTTTACCTTTCTTGGATAAAATGCTTGACAAATTAGCTGGACACTCATATTTCTGTTTTCTGGATGGATATTCTGGTTATCATCAATTACTTATTGCTCCTAAAGACCAAGAGAAAACAACATTTACAAGTCCTTATGGAACATTTTCCTTTAGAAGAATGCCTTTTGGTTTATGTAATGCACTTACAACTTTTCAAAGATGTATGATGTCAATATTTTGTGATTTGATTGACAAAGGAATTAAAGTATTCATGGATGATTTTTCAGTTTTTGGAACTTCTTTTGAATCTTGTTTGGAAAATATATCCAAAGTTCTGAAAAGATGTGAAGAAACAAATTTTGTTCTTAACTGGGAAAAATGTCAATTTATGGTCACAGAAGACATTGTACTTGGTCATAAAGTTTCACAAAAAGGGATGGAAGTTGATCAAGCAAAAGCAAAAATTATTGCTGAACTGCAACCCCCTACTACTGTTACTAATGTGAGAAGTTTTCTAGGTCATGCTGGATTTTATAGATGATATATAAAAGATTTTTCTAAAATTGCTAAACCTCTTTGTCATTTATTGGAAAAAGAAGCTAAATTTGAATTTAATGAAGACTGTGTTAATGCTTTAAATTTTTTAAAAGACAAAGTAATAACTGCATCTATAATTATTGCACCTAATTGGAATACACCTTTTGAATTAATGTGCGATGCAAGTGATTTTGCAATTGTAGCTGTATTGGGATAAAAATATGAGAAAATTTTCAAAGTAATATATAATGCTAGTAAAACTCTTACTAAAACTCAAAAAATTTACACTACTACTGAGAAAGAGCTTTTAGCTATTGTATATGCCTTTGATAGATTTAGACCTTATCTTATTGGTACCAAATGCATAGTTCATACTGATCATTCCGCTATTAAATATTTAATGATGAAAAAAGATGCTAAACCTAGAGTGATAAGATGGGTTTTACTTCTATAAGAATTTGATATTCAAATAGTGGATAGAAAAGGAACGGACAACCAAATTGCTGATCATTTATCTAGAATTAAGAATGATGTTAATACTGAAGAAAATATAAATGAGAAATTTCCTGATGAACATTTGTATGTTATTCAAGGATGCCAAACACCTTGGTATGTAGATATAGTTAAATATTTAGTTAGCAATATTTTACCTTATGGATTGGATAACAAATTTATTAAGAAATTTAAAAATGATGCTAAATCTTATATTTGGGAAGATCCTCATTTATTTAAATTAGGATGAGATTCTGTAATTCATAGATGCGTACCTTATGAAGAAACTTATGCTATTATTCAAAAATGTCATGATTCTGAACTCGGAGGACACTTTGGAGCGAGATAAAGCCGCATTTAAAATTTTAAATTCAGGATTTTATTGGCCTACCTTATTTAAAGATGTGAGACATTATGTGAAAACATGTGATCGATGTCAAAGGATGGGAAATATATTCAAGAAAGATGAAATGCCTTTAAACTATATATTGGAAGTTGAAATTTTTGATATATGGGGTTTAGAATTTATGGGACCATTTGTACCATCATCTGGAAAGATTTATATTTTATTAGCAGTTGATTACGTTTCAAAGTGGATTGAAGCTATAGCTTTACCTAAGTCGTGATTCCAAAAGTGTTTCAAAATTTTTAAAGAAGATGATTTTTTTCAAGATTTGGAATGCCTAAGGTAATTATCACAGATGGTGGAAGTCATTTTAGAAATATAAGAATTCAATCAATATTGGAAAAATTTGGAATCAAACACAGAATTGCAACTGCATATCGCCCACAAACAAGTGGAATGGCTGAAGTATCAAACAGAGAAAATAAAAGAATTTTAGAGAAGACTGTTAATCCTAAAAGAACTGGTTGGGTTGATAGACTTGATTATGCATTATGGGCTTATAAAACAACTTATAAGACACCAATCGGAATGTCACATTACCGGTTAGTTTATGGTAAACATTGTCACTTACCTGTTGAACTTGAACATAAAGCTTATTGGGCGATAAAGGAGTTTAATTTTGATTTGAATACTGTAGGAGAAAAACGATTATTGCAATTGAATGAGATGGATGAAATAAGAAATGAATCATATGAAAATGCAAGGATTTATAAAGAGAAAATGAAAATATTACATGATAAAAAGATTTCAGGAAAAATATTTGACCATAGATAAGAAGTATTATTACTTAATACTCGTTTAAGACTTTTTCCTGGAAAATTAAGATCAAAATGGATAGGACCATATATAATTGAAAATGTATACCATTATGGAGCTGTGGATGTTAAAGATCCCAAAACGGGAAAAATTATTAAAGTTAATAGATTAAGACTGAAGCCTTATTTGGGAAATTTTAAAAAGATTTATAAAGATGCTTATGAGTTGAGTCTATGTGATTAAAAGACTTAGTTAGGTCAGGCTGACGACATTAAACCAAGTGCTTTGTGGGAGGCAACCTATAGTTATTTGTTGTTTTGTGTGTTTTTACATTTGTAATGTAAGGTTATGCCTCGGTCTTGTTTAATTTTATATTATTTTAGAAAATTTGAAAGCTAACAAGTCTTTATTAACTTAAGCTGAAAATTATCTCGAATTATATAAAGCTTAGACATTGGATCACTCTATTTCATATATGAGTAAAAAGGAGATCAAGTTAACCTTCACTAGGATTGCTTATAATTTGTGTTACTGAGTCTATATTGATTTTACAATTCTAAACTACCTATTTTGGTAAACGAAACTTTGAAATTTAACGTTAGGCCAAACAGAGTCGAATATGGTTCCGGCGCCTAGGCACCAGATTTGGCGCCTACGCGCCAGAGTAAAACTATGTGTCGATGGGTCCGGCTCCTAGGCGCCAGATTTGACGCCTAAGCGCCACTGTTACTGGATCGTGTCAAAATAAAAAATATTCAGTTTTTCACACGATTTTCTCTTATAAATGACCCTATCTTCGTCCCCAATCCTTATGCAATCATTATTTCGACCCATACACTCCATTCTTGAGAGATTAGAGAGGATTTTTGAAGAAACGGAGAGGTGAAATCTTGGAGAAGAGGCTAGAGACAAGGTTTCAAAGGATCCTCAACCCTACTTCAATGGTTTCATCGCTGTAAGTTTGGAGAAAATTTCTAGTCGCCTAGATAAGTTTGAAGTAGAGTTTAAAAGAATTGGAGATCGCCTCCATGAGATGTATCATCAAATTGAACATCTGGAATGGCAGACGAAACTTCAATTTGATCATCTAGCAGCTTATCAAGATGCTCAAGTAGAGATGTATGCGAAGAACAATTGGATCGACGAGAAAACGACTACAGATTTTCCGGGGCGTTAGTATTCTTCCCCAGTAGGCCAAGCAATCTTCATTGTGAAGATAATGGGAATTAGATAGTGATGTGGTGAGATTGTGATTTATCTAGTGTGTCGTTGTATCGATTTAGTTAATCGATTGTGTTTGTTTGTGTGTTTGCTTTCGTGTTCAATGTGTGTTGTATTTGCTTTCAAATTTGTGTTGTTTGATTGTTGTTAGAACTTGAATCATGTTATGATACTTATCTGAATTGTATTGAGCCCGAAATTGAAAATCATGAATGGAATTAGAAGAGTTTGATTTAAACTTGTGCTTAATTGGTGGATTTAATTTTTAATTTTTAAAATTTTTGGAAAATATTTTGGAAGATGGAAACTAAAGAAATACTCTTATATGATTAATTAGAAGTTTAATTTATGAATTTTGGTGGAAAATAAAATTTTTAAGAGTTTTTTTTTAGAAAGGCGAGTCTGGCGCGTTGGCACCAGAATTCGGCGCCTAGGCGCCGGTTCGGCTTGCTTACCCAAAAAACACCATTTAAACCCCCATTATCCATTTTTGATGCCTAAGCTTCATCTTCTTCCTCTTTTTCATGAAATCCCACCTCCTAAATCCATTTTGAGGTCAAAACATCAAGATTTTGAGCCCGAAATCACTTAATTTCTTCATCTCAAGGTCAGATCTACACTCTAATCCATTTATTTTTGATTTTCACCATAGTTTTTTCTATTTTTGACTAAAAATTGAAATTTTGAGAAAAATTTTGATTTTTAGTGTCTCTCCATGAATTTATAAACTCATTTTAAGTTTCTTAAGCTTAAAAAAAGTTTAAATCTTTGACTCCTTAATTTATTTGTGCTTTCTTTCACGTTTAGATGACACCGAAATCTAAGCGAGGAAAGGCACGAGAAAATTTTGACAGTAGCAAGTTCACGACTGCGGCAGCGCATTTTCGATATCACGAATTTGCGACGTCCAGAAAATTTATCTCAGAGCGAAGCTTTTACAATCCCGGTGAAATGATCGAGAACATGATCGTTGCGTACAACTGGCAACGATTCTGTTATTTCACCACTGTTGTTGTTATGCTAGTCGTGCGCGAATTTTATGCTAACTTTTTGGATGCGGAAGACTACGAAGTCTTCGTCAGAGGTGTTGAAGTAGGATTTACTCCAGAAAGGATCAATGTTTTTATGAACTGCCACCTACCATCGAGTGCCACTATTCTGGATTATCTCCATCTGAAGGAGATCTTGAGATGATTATTGCTTATTTGACTGACGACACTGGAGCTTGGAAGATCCGGAATTATAAACGGGTAAATTTCAAATCTTCCAAGTTAAAATTGTATTTCAAAGGCATGACATTACTTTATTTCTGCAAGACTTATACCTTCCAACCACCTGAGTGAAGTGACTAGAGATCGAGCTATCTTAAACTACTGCATTCAGGAGAGGAAGTCGATAGACGTCGGCAGTATTATTTATGATTCTGTGGAGTCTACTGCTAAATCCAGTACTTCTGTAGGACTAGGATTCCCATCTCTGATTTATTCTTTATGTGTGAACAATGGAGTCACTGCTGATATTTCTGAGGAGAAGCTGAAGTCTACTAAGCCAATTGGGTAGGAGAGTGTTAGTATCTATGATCGTCTTTGTGGGAAGAGATCTACGGCCCCTTCTACTTCTGCACCTACTCCAGGTAGAGTTTTCACTTCCATACCTTCTACTTCTACTGCTGAGCCACCGTCTAGTTTTTGGGAATCGATGCATGATCAATTTCTAGAGCAGCAGAATGAGTTATTTCTAACTCACTGCAGAGTTGATAATATGGATAAGAAGATTGATCATCTATCTGATTGCACCCAGAGGAAGAGTGAATATGATGCTGAGTACTCAAAGTCTTTAATCAGATTCTTGAAGAGTGAGCATGATATTCAGTTTCCCACCTGTCCTAGATTTTCACCATATGTTGATCCTAAGGATGTGGAGTTTTCTTTTGGTGATGACGATGACGAGGCTACAGACAGTGATTAGTGGCCTTATTTACCTCTGAGATGTGCTAAGTCTGTTGTTAGTTTAGTTTTTGTTTGCTAGTACTGACTGTTGTTTGCTGTTTGCTAGTTTAGATTTGTTTATGATACTTTGTATGAATTTTTGATGTTGAGACAGTTTTAGATATTTAGTTGCAGACTAAAATTTGAATGAATTTGTGTTTATTTTTGGTTTCAGCCTACTGCTTAGCATTCTAGAATAGTTAGTAATGTTATTTTATTTCTGTTAGTAATATAGTTATTTAATTCAACTACTCGCTATATAAAATTTTTGAGCCTCGCTTACTTTTATATGCTCCATTATTTCTGTAATATTCATAAAAAGCATGTGTAGAAGTAAATTATATTTCTTTATAGAATTTTTTTACATGCTTATAAAATTCCTTTTAAAATTATACTTTTCTTTCTCTCATACTTTATTATTTTCATGATATACCAAAACTTAAGTCTGGGGAAGAGAAAATACATGCAAATTTAAATTTTATTTGTCCTTAATAAACTAATATTTTCTAAAAAAAAATCTTAACATAACATAAGGAATGAAGAATCTATTTAAGATCACTTAAATTTTTGAAATTATAAATAATTTAGTGGACTCAACCAAAATTTTAATAACTTTGATTGATTTTAAGAATAAAATTATTTAACTTAAAGAAGAATAAGATTAAGATATTTTTCTATTCATAACAGAAATAATTGAATTTTAGAAGTATTAAGAAATAAAAAATTATAACTTGAAAAAGAAATGATTGAAAATCTTTTTGAAATTCTATTCATGTTATAATAATTAAGTGAAAATGTAAAAGTTTGGAAATATAAGTTAAGGATAGTGAAGTTCAAAATCATTAATAGACTATCCAGATATAGTAATCCTCACTGTGAAAAAAAAAAGAGAAAAAGAGGAGATGCTTGAGGATATGCCTAATCAAAAATTGACTTCACTTAAATTATCTTATATGAAGAAAACTAGTTACACACTTTTACTTAATTTTCATGTATGAATCTTTATTTAAGAAAGAATTTTCATGAAAATCTTTTTGTTGTAAATAATCTATGTGATCTTAATATAATAAACTTCTTTTATTATCGAAATGAATGAAAAATTTTTGAAGTCTTATGATTTGGTAGTTGAATATTCTTTAAATTCTTAAAATTAAACTTAGTTAGTGAAATTTGGTTAATGATTTACTAGAGCCTTTATAAGATCAAAAATTACAAGGAGTTTTAAATATTTATCTTTCATTCCAAATGTTATACATTTTATATAGTAAAAAGGGCTACTTGAGGACAAGTAACATTTAAGTTTGGGGGATTTTGATCCATAAAAAGATACCCATTTTTATGCCTTAATTTTTATCAAATTTTAAAGGATATTATGCTTTAATGAAAGATATTTTTGTGTTTTGGGATATAGGTGATGGAAAAATGTTCAAGAAGAAAAAAAAGTGAAAAAGGAGCAAAAAGGAGGAAAAATGAGCAAAAATGGAGCCAAAATGCAAAATTTTCAAAATTATCGGTCTATACGGGATCTGTCAAGATTTTTGACGACTTTTGGATGGTTATTTTGACAGTGTTAGCGGTTATTGGACCTTCTAGAAGACTGGCAGTTGTTCTTGGTTTATAGGACATGTGATACAATGTATTTGGACACTTGGAAACAGATTTAATCGTGAAGAGGTGCGATCCAAAGTGAAGAGGTGTGAAGAACTGGACGTAGAGTCCGGCGCCTAGGCGCCAGATTCCGGCGCCTAGGCGCCAGACACACCTTCTAGAAGATTCATTGAATGTGGACACATTTTGAAGAGGTGCCTCAAGGTAACCCTTGAAGCCTATAAATAGGAGGGTACTCCTTCAAAGAAAAACGTCCCCCATACGTTCCCCTATCTAGAGCCCATCTAGAGGGAGAATTAAAGAAATACTTTAGGGCCACTTTTATTAATTAGTGAGTTTATTTAGAGTGTGTATTGATAGTTTAAAGAGTTGCTGCTTTTGAAGTTTATTTGCTTTGGAGTCAGAAGAATTCAGAGGTTCAGTAGGAGAAACATTTGAGATAAGTATTTGTAATTTTATTCAAAGTTTTATTATCATGTTTTGTTGTTTAAATTCAATGTATTCTGAGTAGTTAGTTTACTTTCTCCTTTCAATTTTGAAAAGATAAATAAGATAATATAAAATTCGATGGAGAAATAAAAACTATTTATATTTTAAAACATTGTGATGATATTAATACCAGATCTTCATTTACTTTACAAATTGATCACTTGTATTATTAAAATCTGTTGAAGATTTTTGATACCTAGAAGGAGATGAATTCTTAACTAGTAGATATCACATGAATCCTTGGGAATCGAAGGCCTTGTGTGGGTTATTCAAGGTGAAGTGCAAATAAATAGGAAGATATTATATAATGGGCATAGAATTAATAAGTTTTTAGAGTGACATACTAAATTCTTGTGATTTGGTTTATAGAGAAGGAAATGGTCACTAGTAGGGCCGACCATAGCTACCCTGGGACATCTAGTAGTGTGAGCCTAGATTAACCCATTCTACTAACAATACATCTGGACCTGATCTATAGGCTGCCAATGTTCATTACACTTGGATCAAAGGGTAAAGAATATGAATGCTTCTATTTGGCACAATACGATAAATTTATATTCTGCACAAATATTATCATTATCTTAGAAAATCTTGGATTAATTGAAAGGAAGAAAGTTGTGTTCTTATTGCTATTTACACCAATCATTTCATTACTGCTTTATCATTGCATATTTCATTACTACTTTATTATTGCATCTAGTAAATTAAAAATATCAAATTTATAAACTATAAAAGAAATACATAAAAATAAAATTAAAATATTTAAAAATCCATAACTCACTCCTCGTGGGAATGATACTGGGGTCTTTGTTTCAAAGCCCTATATTACTTGATACGATATGTATACTTGCGTAGTACCCCTAGTGTGTAAAATATTTTCAATAAAATTATATTTGTATACACTAGTTGCTATTATTATATATTACATATATTTGAAAGCATTAATTATTATATTTGCCATCAGCAGATTGTGGGTCAAGTTTTTGGCGCCGTTGCCGTGGATTGAATTTTTAGTACGCATATATATAGCATTGGGTCAATAGTCAATGAAAATACGCCATCTAGTAACTTGTATTGTTGGGATTAATTCATTTTTTTCATTAACAATGACAGTTACTCCTCTTTTCTTCGGAACACTACGAATAGGACTCACCCATTGGCTATCTGAAATAGGATAAATAATTCCAGTATCTAACCATTTCAAAATCTCTTTCTTGACAACCTCTTTCATAATTGGATTTAATCTTCTTTGAGGTTCAATAGTGGGTTTACAATTTTCTTCCATTAAAATCCTATGCATACAGATTGAAGGGCATATTCCTTTTATATCTATAATAGTCCAACCAAAAGCTTTCTTATAATTCTTCAGAACTCCTATTGATTTTTCTTCTTGATATTTGCTTAATTTTGAAGATATAATTACAAGTAAACTTAATGAATTTTCTAGAAATGCATACTTTAAATGTGCAGGTAACATTTTTAATTCCATTTCAGGGGCTTTTTCAATTGAGGGTAAAAGTATATCATATTTAGTTGTGTCTCAAATTTCCCAATTTTCATGAATATAATGAGTTTCTTCATATAAATTTTCTTCATTTAATGACTCATTATATAACATAGATTCTTTATCTTTATCATCAGAATTGACCTTACATTTTTCTTGGTAATGCTTTTCAAATATATACTCAAAAATATCCATCCAATAGCATTTTTCTTTATCAAGATACCTCATTGATTTCAGAACATTGAATGTTATCTCTTGATCATTAACTCTCATCGTTAATTCTTCTTTTTGCACATCAATCATAGCTCAACCGGTAACTAGAAAATGTCTCCCTAAAATGATAGGTATTTCTTTATCTTCTTTCATACCTAGAATAATGAAATCCACAGGGAAGATAAATTTATCTACCTTAATAAGAACATCCTCTATAACTCCTTTAGGATAAGTGATAGATCGATCAGCTAACTGAAGAGTTACAGTGGTAGGAGAAATCTCTCCTAAATCTAACCTTCGAAAGATTGAAAGTTACATGAGATTAATACTAGCTCCTAAATCACATAAGGCTTTTCCACAGATTTTTTCTCCAATAACACATGGTATAGTGAAACTTCCAGGATCTTTAAGTTTCTGAGGTAATTTCTTCTGAATTATTGCACTACATTCTTCACTTAATGCAATAGTTTCATAAGCTTCAAATCGTCTCTTCTTGCTTAAAATATCCTTCATAAATTTTGCATAGCTTGACATTTGCTCCAAAGCTTCAGCAAAAGGAATGTTGATAGTAAGTTTCTTAAAAATTTCAAAGAACTTAGAAAATTGATGATCAAGCCTCTGCTGTTTAAGTCTTTGAGGAAAAGGTGGTGGTGGTCTTTCAACTTCCACTTCAATAGGTACAACAATCGGATCTTTACTTGGAGAAAGGGTATCTTTAGGTTTTTCAATCTCTTCAACTTCTTTCTCTTTTTCAATCTCATTCCGTGTTTTCTCTTTTAATTCATTTTCACTTCTGAGTTGTACAGCTTTTGCTTGTTCATGTTCTTTTCCAGATCCTTTAGGATTAATTTTGACATTTCTAGGAAGTGTTCCTTGAGGTCTGTAATTAATGAATTAGCGATTTGACCCATCTGATTCTCAATACTACGAATAGCAGTGTTTTGACTTTGTAGTTGATTGCTTAGTTGCAAGATCATTTCTTCTATAGACAAATTTTTTTGCTAATTGTTATAACTAGGAGTATAAGTTGGTATATAGTTTGAATTTCCTTGATTGTTCCAATTTGGATTAGCTTGATGTCTATTGTTCCAATTAAAATTAGGATGATTTTTCCAACCAAAAGTAGTAATCCTTCAGATCCAGAACTACGCATAAAATTTAAAATATTTTTATTTTGTTTTTATACTTTTTTATATATATTTTATCTTTGTTTTTACTTTTTGTTATATTCTATCCTATCCCCGACAACGACGCCAAAACTTGATGCGATGGGACTTTATATATGCTTTAAAATACAAGAATTTGATACCACTTTTTAGAATATTTAATTCCTAGCAAATGGCTTCAAAAACTTGACGTGTGAGGTTTACTTTTATTAATTTATATTTAGATTTTTATAATAACTATTGTAAAAGTCACAATTTTAAATGCAAGTATACGTATCGTTCAAGTAATACAAGGCTCTAGTGGAGTCCTGGTTATCGATCCCATAGGGATAGTGAATTTATAGAAAGTAAGAAATATAAGTAATATTTTGGAATTTTCAAATTAAATGCAATTTATATATACTTTTTTTTAATGTATATATTTTCAAATTTAATTTACTAATAATTTTTACTATAAGCAAGTAAGCAGAAAACAAAGTAAGCAGTAATTAAAATTCAATGCAAGTATAAAAACGATTTTCTCCTTTTCAACTAATCCAAGATTTATAGAATAATTATCTTTTGAAGGGAATTTAAATTATGGTATTGTGCCAAATAGAATCATTTCTATTCTTTACCCATTGGTCCAGGTGCAAAGAATATTGACTAATCTATAGATCGGCTCAGGATGTTTTATTAGTAGTATGGGTTAATCTAGGCTCACACTACTAGATGTCCAAGGGTGGCTATGGTCAGCCCTACCAGTGACCCGTTACCTTTCTATAAACCAAATTATTAGAATTTAGTCTATCACTCTAAAAACTAATTAATTTTACGCCCAATAAATATTATCTTCCTATTTATTTACACTTCACCTTAAATAATCCGCGTATAGCCTGCGTTTACCTAAGGATTCATGTGATATCTACAAGTTAAGAATTTATCTCTGGATAGGTCTCAAAATTCTTCAACTGGTTTTAACAATTTAAATGGTCAATTTAAGAAGTAAACTAAGATCAGGTATTAATATCATCACAATGTTTTAAAATATTTAAATTTAATTCTCCTACAAAATTTTAATAAAGTTATAATCTTTCTATAGTTGAAAGGAGAAAGATAACTAACTACTCAGAACACATTAAAATAACACAACAAAATATTTTTATAAAACTTTGAACAAAAGTACAAATACTTATCTGAAGTGTTCCTTCAAGTGATCTGCTGACTTCTACTGACTCTAAAGTAATGATGAAAGACTCCAACAGTAACAACACACAATAACACTAAAATAAACTCACTAGATACAAAATAAAGTGGCACCCTAAGTATGGAAGAGAATAAATAAAACTAAAGAGGGGAGAGAAAATGCTAAAAATGGGAATGTGTACTAAGAAGGGGGTTGGTGCCATTTTTTATGTAGAATGGGCTCTTATTTATAGAGCTCTGAATTTGACCAGGGGTTGCTTAAGGCACCTCTTCAAAATTCGTCCAAATTCAATGTATCTTCTAGAAGGTAACTGTCGCGCCTAGGCGCCGGACTCTGTGACCAGGTCTTTCGCACCTCTTCACTTTGGGTCACACCTCTTCGCGATCCAGACTGCTTCCTTGTGTCCAAATACATTGTATCACATGTCCTATATATTAGGAGTAACTTCAAGTCTTCTAGAAGCTCCAATAACTGCTTAACAACGTCAAAATAACTGCCCAAAGTCATCAAAAAATCTTCACAGCGTCTGTATCGAACTGGCGCTTAGGCGCCGGATTCTGGTGCCTAGGCGCCAGGCCAATAATTCCAAAATTTTTTTCCATAAGCTCTATTTTTGCTCAATTTTGCTCCTTTTTCCTTCTTTTTCTTTCTTGGACTCTTTTTAATCATCTACATCCAAAAACATGAAAATACCTTTCATTAAAGCATAATATCCTTAAAAATTGAATCATAAATAAGGCATAAAAATGGGTATTTTTTAGGTAGATCAGTACCCCAACACTCGAATGGCCATGAGGCGAACGTGGGGTGTAGAACATTCGGAGTTTGGTGCAAAACCACTCCATCCACTTGGCATTGAAGACATTTCTTAGCTGTATCAATGCAGTCTGTCATCATTGTTGGCCAATAATATCTAAGTCATTTAATTTTCATTTTCATCTTCGACCCTGACTGGTGAGCTCCACACAATCCGACATGTACTTCTTTACAATATTTTGCGCTTCTGCTCTGCTTAAGCATCTCAACTACATCTGATCAAAAGATCTTCTGTACAGAACGTTGTCGAATAAGGCGCACGACAAAGTTATTTTCTGAATTTGTTGCTTTGCTGACTTATTTTCTGAAAATATTCCCATTTGCAAATATTCTATCAATGGCTGATGCCAATCTTCTGTATCATCTGCCTCTGTAACTGTTATCTCTTCTCTTCCGAGCTTGTGCAAACTATCGAGGTCGATCTGTGACAAAAATTGATGTCCTTCTACTGTAATTTCTATAGAATCTTAGGGTAAACAAGCCAATTCTTTAGCAATCTTAGCTAAAATGTCTGTGTGGGCATTGTCTGCTCGAGGAATCCTTAGAACGTTACACTAGGAATCTGTTCTAATAATTTCATCGTATACCGGTTGCACACTTCTAGTATTGGCTTCAAAACCTTATATTGTCCTGCCACCTGCTGAATGACGAGTTCTGAGTCGCTATAAATGACAATGTTCATTATTTCCATTAATATTGCTAATTCCAAGCTGGTGATTAGTGCTTCATTGTTGACCTCATTTTTGATGAGGTATTTTCTTCTCTCTTTAGTACTTAGGATCTAGCCTTAGGCTTTTCCTTTGACTATCTTAGAGGACTAGAAGTGGAACCAACCATTTAGAAGTCCAAACACCTCTTGACTCCCTGCAAATCCCACAAGCTTGATTGTAGACCCCTAATCACCTAGAGGGTTGAAATCAAATGTGAAGGTTTAAAGGATGAGTTCCCTATAGGACTCTTTGGCCTTAAGACTACCCTGGGTGGCCTGGTCTGGTGAGGGTTGACCTGCACACACTACACTTTCACACACCTCCTAAAACCACACCCATACCCAACTTTACCTCCTGACTCATGAAGGTGATCCACATGGATGGTCATTAACCCCTAAGCCCTTGGCTAAGAGGGTTAGGAACAACATAGTGAATGCCTCAAATGAGTCCCTTCATGGCTCATGTGGGCTTGATATGGCTTCATGGCTCAACCAAAATGATTTCATTCCACTTACATTTACCCAATCTTCAATTTTCCAAAATTTCAATTTTTGACCCTGGGGACCCTACACCTACCAAACCTACTAAAAGCCCTTAGAATTACCCAAAATTTTCAAAATTCTCTAAAATCACCCAAAATCCTCAAAACTAATCCCAAACATTCCCACATTACTCAAACTGATAATCCATAGCCAAAAATACAAAAAATTCCAAAAATACCCCCCCAATACCCTCCAAATACCCAAAAATACCCTTCTTGACCAAAAATTCCAAAAATCCAAAAATTCAAAAAATTCCCAGAAAATTCTAGAAAATCCCAAATATTCCCAATTTCATTTTGTCCAACTACAACATGGGCCAATTTTGTCAATTTACCCCACTTTTGTCAAAATCCCTAATTTGACCCATTTTAACCCAAAGTGAACCCAATGTCAAACCAAACCTACCCAATTGACCCAAATTCTGGTCCAATTCAATTCTAAACTTTAATTCAACATCCCCAACACCAATATAGACCAAATCCAAGCCCAATTTGATTGGAAATTGAATCCAATTTCACTTTTGACCTTAAAGCCCAATTTGGACCCATGACCCAAACTTAGCTCAAACTAACCCAATTCAACTCCAATTAACCCTAAATCTTTTCTAAACCTTCCCTAACATCCCCACAAACAAAACACTAACATAATTTGCCCAAAATTTGGACCCAAACCCCACTCAAATTCAACCCAAAACCAAAAAGCCCAATTTTGACCTAAACCCGTACTTAACCCAAATAGGCCCAAACCCCAAAATCCAAACCCAACCAAAGTTGAAACCTCTTTGAAACAGCCCTACAAACATTTCTCAACATTAATTTTGCACCAATTTTAACATTAGCCCAACATTAGCCCAAGTTAACCCAATTTGGCCTACTATTGGCCACTCTACCAAAAAGCCCAAATTTAACCCAATTCATACCCAAACCACCTCAAGTTTGTTTCAAACCACTCATGACACATGCCTAAACCAATTGAAACATTTATTTGACATGGTCCTTTACAAAACTTTCATCCCAAAAGCCCATTTTAAAATCCAAAAGCCCACTTCCATGAAGCCTTTAAAAACCCACTTCCACCAAATCCAAAAGCCAAAAATTCATCCAAAGTCTATATGACACTCTTCTTCATCATGCATTCAATTAAAATCATCCCTAAGTCCTAATCCAATGATCAAATAATTCTAAATAAAGCTTCATCGAACTTTCCACCAAAAAACCAAAATCCCTAAATTCTACTTCCATGAAGTTGACCAAGCTTTATCCTAAGCTATAGGCAAGCCATGAACAAGCCATTCTCAAGCTACATGAAGCCATGAGGGCTTTGACTTGTCATTAGTCCATTTATGGCAAGAAGAGGGGGTTCTTTCTTAAACCTCCCTTAAACCTTTTTACCTTAAGCATGTCACACACTATACCATGCTTAGCCACCTCACCATGGATGGGGACTTCACTACCTCGATTCGAGTCGACCCAAATGATTCTCCCTCGGCCCGAGGTCAAGCCTTGGATGGTGAACCTAGCCCAAATGCATGAGTTGAACCAAACCAAGCCAAAATGAGCCTTCTCCCATTCCATTTAAATCAAACTCCTTTACACATGTCCATGGCCGATTGATTGCACTAAACCCCAGCCACGACCCACTCGAACAAGATGGTGACCGGTGCACTAGCCGGCCGACCACCAGGGCCGCCGGAAAACACCATGGCCGAAAGCTCACATGTGAGCCAACATTAAAATTCCCCCTTGCTGAAGTGTCCCGGCCAAGTGGCCACCATGGCTGTTCTTCTCTTGCATAGAGCAGTGATCCCCAGCCTTAAACCCCACAGGAGGCCCTCCACCCTCTCCTATTTAAACACCACCTCCTCTCGGCCCCGAGAGGTGCTTGAACCGGACCTTGCGAAACCCTGCAAAAATTGCTCCGGACCACTCTCCACACTTAGAGCGAGTTGATCCCCAGTGAAAATTTGCCCTAATCCCCACCAACAGAGCCCAATTTCTCAGCCAAAATTCCACAAAAAAACAGGACATCTCCCAATTATCCACCAAATTCAAATTAAACTCACCCACACCTGCACAAGACCAAGAGAAGGAGTTCCCCAGTGAAAGCCCCCTCTCCAGGCCACCCATTTATTCCAGACTCCAAGCTTTGTAATTGGCTGTGGTCGAAATCATACATGGACAATTCACCAGCCCAAGGGACTTCATCCGGAGCTTGCTTGGACCCGATCGAAGGTGACACAACTCTCGGATCGAAGCTTCACTTTTCGAGCAAAGGTATGGATTCACTCTTATTCCCGAGCTTACAGAGATTCTCTATTTAATTTAAGTCAATTTCAATACATGTTTACCGCATGGATGTGTTCGTCTCCTCAAGACGAATCCATAGAGCATAAGAACACAAAAATCCGTTGAGAATCGAGTGAGAAATTAGGGTTAGAAGGTTGAAGTTCACGGGTGCACACTAGTCGTAGACGATGACCAGGAGCCGTCGGATCGAGCGTGTATCGAGCGGACAGTCTGGATCGAGACGGACAGCGCGATGGTGCATGAACCGCGGGACCCTGGAGCACTGAGTCGGATGGCGGCGCCGAATCAGAAGACGACGCGTGGCCTTTCGGAGCTGCCGAGGATGGCGTGGCGCCGCGTGGATAAGTAGGAAATTAGGGTATTTTTTGATTTATTTAATTCCCTAAACTTCAAAAATGCATAACTTTGTGTAGGAAAATCAAAAAAATAAAATAAAAATACCCTCTTGCTTAGTGAACAGAGGAGAATAATGTGGAAAAGAAATCATGTAATTTTATCAAGTATTATATTTTTAATTATTTATTTACTCTCTGCACTATTTCAATTCTCCATGCATGTATACAATTCACCATGGCATGAGACCATAGGGCTTTTGAAGCCTCTGAATTTGGGAACATTACCTGAATTTTCCAAAGTCAGAAGCCATCCCTATGAAGAGTTATTGATTTTTTCAATTTTAGGTCACTATTCTGAGTATTTTAATTCCAATAATTAGCATATTGTGAAATAAATTCTAGAAAAATTTGGTGATATTTCTTGTGACCAGAGGACCCTAGGGAAAATAGGTTTTGAGTTAACTCACTTGGAATAACCCTAATTGGCTTAAACACCGAAAGTGGAGCTTTAATTAATTAGAGCTAATCATACATCAAATTGACTTGAAATCAATTCTCCACTGACCTTTAGGATCAGAGGAACCCACCATAAAAGCTTGAAGTCAATTGGACTTGGTTAGCCCAATCAAATAGTTTGATTAAGCCATTTAGCCAAAATTAAACTTCAAAAATTCATAACTTTCAAAATACTTCTCAAAAATTCACCAAATTGGTTTTGGAGCCTCTCTGATATTAGGGGAATTTAAAAAAATTAAAATTGCAATTTTCCAAAAAAGTTGATTTTTTTGCATTATTTTAATATTTTTAATAATTAAAAAATAATAAAAATCACAAAGATAATAAAATTCACCAAAATGTCACATTTTGAATTTTAATCACTTAGGAACAAACCCCATATTTTTCTTAAGTCTCTATGATGAGATATTAAATTTTAAAGCCCTAAGGTAATTTTAAAATTAAAAAAATGTATTTTCTAGCATTTCCACTAAAATAATTCTAATAAATCAAAGAAAAATCAGAAAATTATAAAAATTGGTTCTCTGGTTTCCTTGATATCAGAGAGATTTTTGAAAAATATAAAATTTATTTTTCAACCTTTATTATTTTTTTAAATTAATTAATACTCCAAAACTCAAAATAATTATAATAAAAAGAATATAATTCAAAAAATCACCAAAATTGGTCCAAGTGGTCCTCTGGTTATTAGGCATGTCCCATAATTTTCTTAAGGACAGAAACATTCCCTTGGTCATTTGTTGAATTTTCCTTGAAAATCCCTATTTTCCACCAAAAATAATTACATAAATAAATTAAATACAGAAAAATCACATTTTCTCCTCTAATGTTTTGATTGATATATGAGTAAAGTCACATAAAAATTTGAAATTCATTTAAGCTCAATTTAGTGAGTTATGAAATTAGTAAGTTTAAAGGGCAAAATGGTAATTAAAATTTTAACCTATAATTAAAAATTTTAGGTTTAATTAAAATGAAAGAGTAAAATATTTGATCCTAATCTGATTTGGATGATTGAAATTTAAATAATTAAAGGGTAGAAAACTACCAAATAATTTAAAAATAATTAAAATAAACCTTACTTAAATAATTAATTAAATTTGGAAGAATAATGAAAAATTGGAATTATTAAAATAGGGATATTATTAGGAAGAGATTTGTTTTTTAATTTAAGAATCCCTAAATTAATCACCTCAATAATATTTAATTCCTAATTAAAATGATAATTCAAATTCAAGATTTAAAATGCTAAAAAACTTAATCATTAAATTAAATTAAAATTAAAACAGTTAAATTAAATCCTTTTAAAATTTCAATTAAATTAATACTTTAATAATTAAAATTAAATCATCCTTAAAGCATAAAAAATAAAATATTAAATTAAAATTAAAATAAAATTAAATTAAAATTTAAATTTAAATTAAAATTTAAACGAAATTAAATTAAATTAAATTTAAATTTAAATTAAATTAAATTAAATTAAATTAAATTAAATTAAATCACATTAAATTAAATTAAATTAAATTAAATTAAAACATATTAAATTAAATAAAAAAAATATAAATAAAATCAAGTTAAGATAAAATTAAAATTAAAATTAAATTAAAAAAATAAAATTAAATTAAAATTAAAACTAAACCAAATTAAATTAAACTAAAATTAAATTAAATTAAATTGAATTAAATATAACGTCACCAAAGACATAAAGAATTCAAAATAAATCTAAAACAACTTGAACACTATTCCAAACTTAAACTCATTAATTGAAATTAAATTAAATCACAAATCACCTGAACATCAATTTGCCCTCAAAAGCTCTTGTTATCATAACTCCTAAACGGAGTATTAAGTGAAGTGTTACTTCACTCATAGGATATTCAAATGTCCTAGTTCACTAAGCAAGATAACAACAAAACTTGAACTCCTAGATGATTAGTTCATTTGTATAATTAAATTCTCTTGGACTTAAAATAATCCTAGAGGTATTGAAAAGATGTTTAAGACTCGTCTTAAGCACTTCCTCGATATGATAGGATATTTATAAGAACAATTGAACTTAATTGTTCTTTGATGAAGAAAATCGTCCTTAAACCAAAACACAAGAACCTAGACGTCATAGGAGATGACTAGCTATAGGAGTAGGAACTTGGTATAAAACCATAACCCTTCCCTTAGCTTTACCTAAGAACTTGCTTTAAATGCTTAAATATTCTAAATTGTGTTTAAGTGCAGCTTAGGATGACGGGAAGACCCTCCAGGTACGCTTTTATTTTATTGCAATTTACTTAATCGCATCGCACTTACTTTTCTTGCATGATAAACAACTGTTGCATGAAAACTCACACCTTCAGGATAGTCCCTAAAACTGAAACCAAAACTAAATTAAAAGTCAATACAAGATAAAATTCACCGCAACAACATTTCAAAATATAAAACAACTCAAAATTTAATCACGAACAGAACAACAAAACTACAACTACAACTAAATTAAAACGTCTTGTTGGATGATCGGGAATACCTCGGATGATGTAACCTACGTGTTGCTAACGGGATTTCCCACGGTCTAAATGAAAGTGTGGAACTCATTTAGTTGAGTTTAGCAAATTCATCTAGACTAAGTGAATCCGATAAAAATAACGATGCTTTGGATGGATGGAACAGTGGGATCTTAACCAGGTGTTGTTATAATCAACTTTAAGATTTGTTTTAGTTAAAACATAAAAACACTTGGAAACTAAGACCTTCTCTAATCCGAACACTTCTCTCATCTCCGATTTATGACTTCTAAAACTAAACCTCTGCAACAACAAGGAACTCGGAGCATGGTGGGCGAGCACGGCCATCGTCATCAATAAAACTCGAGTCTACTTCAGCAAAACTTTCTTAGAATTAAATAATCGAAGCCATAGGACTTCGAGGTAGTTTGCACTAGTGCAACATAAATCCTCAACTCTTCGTTAGGCATTTGCATTGCAAATTAAGCCCTAACCGGTCTTAGGATTCCGAGGTAGTCGTCGATACGACATAAACCCTCACATCTTCAAGGCTATTTGTGTGATCGCATCATACGAATATAAGTCCTAATTAATTAAAATTGGGAAGATCAAAACATTAAATAAACATTAGGGCATTCCTAAATTCAAGCCAAACAATAGGATAGTCAGGAAATTACCGAAGTTCGCTTCGAATCTGTGATTTCTCCTACCTTTCCTCCTTTGAATTTCCAAGATAAAATGTTCCAAATTTGATCCATTCCCTATTGAAATTCCAAAATTCAATCCCTTGAAAACTTAAACTTTGAAATTATTGAGAGCAGAACTATTGATTATTATCGAGAGTTTTCTTAGGTGATTCCCGTCACTTAAGATGTAATTAACTATAGGGGCTTGCCCTTATAGAGAATTTTAAGAACCCAGGTAATACAAACCCTGTTTAATGTTTTTTTTTTATATTAAGCAGAGGAACTTGTCGGCAAATAAAATGGTTTCGCAGACCAAACGGATGTCACAAACCCTTTTAGTTTATTTAATTGAGCCCCACCATCAAACAGTGTGCCTATTCTTCGGAATAGACACGTGGTTTGTGGTGCGGTGCTCGTTTATATAAACTATTCGAGATGTGAGATTAGTTTGATTTCATATCTTAAAATTTTTAAAATTATTTTTAAAATCAAAACACTACTTTCCAAATCATATATATATATATGTAAATTAAATTAAAAATTCGCCGACAATTTCTGTTAGACAACCCCTTTTAAAAATACAACACTCAACCTAAAAATATGCCGACAACTTCTGGCGACTCCGCTGGGGAAAAATTCCTCTCTCCATTTTTAATCAGATAGTTCTGCTTTCAAAAATCGGTAGTGTATCCATGTCCCTAGTAGATCAAACTAGCATTCTTTCCGTTGGAATACTATGTTCATTTCTACCTTGAACGAGTATAGCCAACATTCTCTCAGATTTAGGAGCCACTGTTTAGACACCCCTAAACAGAGAGGTTCTGAGATCCTTTTGCCTCTTTTCTGAGGTGGGGTGGACCCCCAATAGGTGTTAGTTTAGGAGCGGTCCTTCGAGTTGAGAAGTCTTGCATAAGACTTTCTTTTCCTTTCCAATTCTGAATCGAATTCCTTACCTTCTCTACACCTTTGAACATTCCGTTCCTAATAAACAAACCCTCTAATGAATGACTCTTTTAACAAATAACTCCTTTTCATAAATACATGAACAAAAATGTGTTCGGACTCTTTTCGATTCCTTTCCTTTCGTCCTGATGAGAAGAAGCATAACTTGGGACTGACAATCAGAATCTACCTTACAGAAGATGTTTGCCCCGAAGCTGATTTTCTCCTTCAACAATGGACTGGACTTCGCTGTTTACAAGGATGAGCTGCCCGACAATGGGATCATCCGGTTTGGACAAGGATTCGAGAACACAAATGTCAAGATCACTGACGTTACCCTTTTCACACTTACAGACAAAGTATCTGAAACTGAAAGACCTTTGATCGAGTTAAACCTTAAGTCAGCTCAAGAGTTCCCTCCCCTGTAAAGGATTCCAGCTGAGAGGAATACTACTGTCCATAGGAGGACTGTTATCTCTACCCCCACTGGTCTAGTCGTCCTCGCATCTACCCGGCTTCCGCCAAACTGAAGGAGAAGGAAGTTCAAATTTGTAACGAGCATGTTACCGTGGAGGGTACAAATTTCCGTGCAAGACCTTCTATTTTTGAAATTGGGTCCAGCTCAAGGGTTCCACCCCTAAAACGGACTCAGAGGAGAAACGAGAGGTAGGAAGATTGCCGGAAAGGCCGTAGCCGCCGAAGTCGCTTTCTTAGAAGAAATCCCTGAGTACACACCACTACCTGAGTACATACCATTGCCTGAGTATACACCGCTTTTTGGAAGGAAGTAGATTCCATTCCCTTTCCGCCGCAGCTGACGAGGAAAATGTCCGTAGGATTGCTTCTACATTACCTCAACCCGCATACTATAGCGACAACCGAAAGAAAAGGGCTAGGATTACACCATTTGCCCGACTACAGACTGTGATAGAGAAGTTAGCAAAGAAAGAGAAATGTCCTGTATCAGAGATTTTAAGAAGAATAGGGCGGGTGCCGGCCAAATCCCATCTTGGGCCGCGAGTAGAACCTGCTATCGCTGCAGAAAAACCGAATAAGAAGATGAAGGCTAGTCCACCTGTTGTTGTTTCAGGTTTACAGATCAGGGAGGATACCACCTTCCGAAGCATTCAGTCGACGGACCATCCGGTCCTAGGCCTTCGTCGCTAGAAGGATGGTATGGCGTCCTACTACCGGCCAATTAAGACCGAAACAACGACCAGAAAAGGAAAGTCTCGCCAGGAGACTCGAGTCCGAAGAGAGCGCCACCGCAATGAAGGGGACTCCCAAAAAGGAAACCCGACAGCCATCGTATGATAACTGCGAAACCGCACGAAAAAGACCATTGGAAGACGCTATGGAAAAGCTATGAACTGATATTCAGCGATTAGCAAGAGAAAGAGAAGAAAAATTCGGAGATGAAGTTGACTCGTCAGAGTTCATGGATGATGAATATGCAGAAATTAACATGGTTGAAACACAAGCATCGTCAGCTTCGCAAGGTGCTCCGGCAGTACGTGGGAAGAGATGAATCGGAAGCATTAAGAGCACAAATTCGAGAAAAAGAAGATACAATCTCTCAATTGGCAAAAAGGATGGAAGAGATAGCTGCAGCCCTAGCCACTCTTCAGAGTCGGGCTCAACCCCAAGAGAGACGCCTCCGAAGTTATTCATATTACGGACGGAGGAAAAGAGATTACATCCGTTAACGGAGACGATCGACCAAAGAAGGATTCTACCCGAACATGATTCGGAAAAGGATATCAAGAGCATGGTGGAACAAGCGAGTGCGAGAAGCCTTAGCACAATCAAAGAGCGGGACATCCATTCGGACGGGTAGACCTTACCCCGAAGAATTTGACGCTGTCCAATATCCGAAAGGCTTTGTACAACCTCTGTTCAAGAGCTTTGATGGAACCGGAAACCCTCGGCAGCATGTTGCACATTTTCGTGCCAATCGTTGCAATGCGGCGGAAGTGATGCTTTACTCTTCGACAATTTGTCGGCAGCTCGTCGAGGATCGCCTTTGATTGGTATGCGGAATTACCGAACGGTTCGGTGAAGACATTTTCAGAATTAGAGAACCTCTTCATCAAGCGATTTGCCGGAGCTCAGCACCACATCACTATAGGTGATTTAGTGGTAGAGAAGCAGAAGCCGAGCTGTTGACCTTATTTTTGATGAGGTCTTCTCTCCTTCTTTTTAGTACTTAGGATCCAGCCTTAGGATTTTCCTTTGACTATCCTAGAGGATTAGAATTGGGACCCACCACTTAGAAATTCAAACCACTTCTTAACTCCCTGCAAACTCCACAAACTTGATTGTAGACCCCTAATCACCTAGAGGGTTGAAATCAAATGAGGAAGTTTAAAGGTTGAGTGCCTATAGGACTCTTTGGCCTTAGGACTACCCTGGGTGGCCTGGTCTGGTGAAGGGGCTAACTTACACTCACACTACACTTATACACTACACTTTCACACACCTCCTAAAACCACACCTATACCCAACTTGACCTCCTGACTCATGAAGGTGATTCACATGGATGGTCCTTAACCCCTAAGCCCTTGGCTAAGAGGTTAGGAACAACATAGTGAATGCCTCAAATGAGTCCCTTCATGGCTCATGTGGGCTTGATATGGCTTCATGACTCAACCAAAATGATTTCATTCCACTTACATTTACCCAATCTTCAATTTTCCAAATTTTTAATTTTTTGACCCCAGGGACCCTACACCCGCATAGCCTACCCAAAACCCTTGGAATTACCCAAAATTTTCAAAATTCTCCAAAATCACCCAAATTCCTCAAGACCAATCCCAAACATTCCCACATCACTCAAATTGATCATTCATAGCCAAAAATACCAAAAATTCCAAAAATACCTTACAATACCCTCCAAATACCCAAAATGCCCCTCTTAGCAAAAAATCCAAAAATTCAGAAAATTCCCAGAAAATTCCAGAAAATCCCAAATATTCCCAATTTCATTTTTGTTCAACTACACCATGGGCCAATTTTATCAATTTACCCCACTTTGGTCAAAATCCCTAATTTGACCCATCTTAACCCAAAGTGAACCCAATGTCAAACCAAACCTACCCAATTGACCCAAATTCTGGTCCAATTCAATTCTAAACTTCAATTCAACATCCCCAACACCAATCTAGACCGAATACAAGTCTAATTTGATTAGCATTTGAACCCAATTTCATTTTGGACCTTAAAGCCCAATTTGGACCCATGACCCAAACTTAGCTCAAACTCACCCAATTCAACTCCAATTAACCCCAAACCTTTTCTAAAACATCCTTAACATCCCCACAAACAAAACAATAACATGATTTGCCCAAAACTTAGACCCAAACCCCACTCAAATTCAACCCAAAGCTAAAAGACCCAATTTTGACCTAAACCCAAATCCAACCCAAATCAAACCCAAACCACCTCAAGTTTGTTTCAAACCACTCATGACATATCCATAAACCAAACCCAACAATTATTTGACCCAAACTTCTACAAAATTCCCATCCATGAATTCATTCTTAAACCTAAAGGCCCACTCCCTTAAACCTTCCTAAAAGCCCACTTCCATCAAATTCAAAAGCCCAAATCAATCTAAAGCCCACATGACACTTTCCTTCATCACACATTCAATTTAAAATCATTCCTAAAGTCCTAATTTATCAATTAAACAATTCCAAATCAAGTCCCATAACAATTTCCATCAAAATGCCAAAATCCACAAAATCCCTTCTTATGAAATTGACCCAATCTTTTCCCAAGCCACATGGAGCCATGAAGCCACATGCAAGCCATTGGCAAGCCATGAGGATCTCTAAGTTGTCAACCCTCCTTAAATGGCAAAAGGAGGAGGTCCTTTAAGCACCTCCTAAAAGTCATTAACCTTAAGCATGTTTCACCTTAACCCAAATTTAATCCAAATATATTTGGATAAGGACTTCTCCATGCCAAACCAGCTAATTCCTTTGACTCCCCACAACACCCAAAGCCACCTTGAAGGGTGAACCAAGCCCAAAATGATGGGTTGACCCAAATCAAGCCAAAATTGGCCTTCCCCCATGCCATTTTAATCCAAGCCTTTGACACATGGCAAAGCTCGATTGATCGCACAAACCTCCAGCCCCGACCCACTCGAACCCGAGGGTGACCCATGCTCGCACGGCCGACCGCCCGGATCGCCGGAAAACACCACACCCGAGAGCTCACATGTGAGCCAACATTGAAATTCTCCCTTGCTCGAGTTGCCCCATGCCCAGCGTGCCATTGCGACTGTTCTTCCCTTGCCAAGAGCAGCCGATCCCGACCCTAACTCCCCGCGGAGGCCCTCCAGCCTCTCCTATTTAAACACCACCTCTCTCGACCATGGAAGAGGTGCTTGAACCAACCTTAAGGAAACTTTGCCAAAATCATTCCGGACCACTCTCCACACATAGAGCATTTGATCCCCACTGGATTCCTGCCCCAATTCCTCCAATTCGAGCTCAATTTTGAGTTCAAATTTCAACATAAAAACCAGGACACTTCTTCACAAGTGGGCCAATCCCCAAATTGATTGGTCCTACACCTTCACCGTACCAAGAGAAGAAGTTTACCAGCAAAAGCCCCCTCACCGTGCCAGCCATTACTTCCGACCTCCAAGCTTTGTGATCGGGCTTGGTCGAAATCATACCTAGACAATTCACTGTGCCGAGGACTTCATCTGGAGCTTGCTTGGACCCAATCGAAGGTGACACAACTCTCAGATCGAAGCTTCACTTCTCTGAGCAAAGGTATGGACTCACTCTTCTTCCCGAGCTTACAGAGATTCTCTATTTAATTTGAGTCAATTTCAATACATGTTTACCATATGGATGTGTTCGTCTCCTCAAGAAGAATCCATAGAGCATAAGAACACAAAAATCCGTTGAGAATCGAGTGAGAAATTAGGGTTAGAAGGTTAACGGTCACGGGTTCACACCAGTTGTAGACGATGACCAGGAGCCGTCGGATTGCGCGTGTATCGAACGGACGACCAGGATCGCGCCGGAAGGAGCGACGGAACATGAACCGCGGGCCGCGTGTCATCCCAGTCAGATGGCGGAGCCGAATCAGGAGACGACGCGTGGAGCTTCAGAGCTGCCAAGGTTGACGCGGCGCCGCGTGGATAAGTAGGAAATTAGGCTATTTCTCTATTTATTTAATTCCCTAAACTTCAAAAATGCATAACTTTGTGTAGGAAAATCAGAAAAATAAAATAAAAATACTCTCTTGCTCAGTGAATAGAGGAGAATAATGTGGAAAGGAAATCATTTAATTTCATTGAGTATTTAATTTTTAATAATTTATTTACTCTCTGCACATTTTCAATTCTCCATGCATGTATACAATTCACCATGGCATGAGACCATAGGAGCTTTTGAAGCCTCCGAATTTGGAAACATTCCCTGAATTTTCCAAAGTCAGAGGCCATCCCTATAAAGAGTTATTGATTTTTCAATTCTAGGTCACTATTCTGAGTATTTTAATTCCAATAATTAGAATATTGTAAAATAAATTCTAGGAAAATTTGGTGATGTTTATTATGACCAGAAGACCCTAGGAAAAATAGGTTTTGAGTTAACTCACTTGGAATAACCCTAATTGGCTTAAACACCCAAAATGGAGCTTTAATTAATTATAGCTAATAATAGATCAAATTGACTTGAAATTAATTCTCCACTGACCTTTAGGATTAGAGGAACCCACCATAAAAGTTTGAAGTCAATTGGACTTGGTTAGCCCTATCAAATGGGTTGATTAAGCCATTTAGCAAAATTAAACTTAAAAAATTCATAACTTTCAAAATACTTTTCAAAAATCCACCAAATTGGTTTTGGAGCCTCTCTGATATCAGGGAAATTTAAGAAAATTAAAATTGCAATTTTCTAAAAAAGTTGATTTTTGCATTATTTTAATATTTTTAATAATTAAAAAATAATAAAAATCACAAAAATAATAAAATTCACCAAAATGTCACATTTTGAATTTCAATTACTTAGGAACAAACCCCATATTTTTCTTAAGTCTCTATGATGAGATATTAAATTTTAGAGCCCTAAGGTAATTTTAAAATTAAAAAAATGTATTTTCTGGCATTTCCACTAAAATAATTCTAATAAATCAAAGAAAAATCAGAAAATTATAAAAATTGGTTCTATGATTTCCTTGATATCAGAGAGATTTTGAAAAAATAAAAAATTCATTTTTAAACCTTTATTTTATTTTTAAATTAATTAATACTCCAAAACTCAAAATAATTATAATAAAAAAAATATAATTTAAAAAATCACCAAAATTGGTCAAAGTGGTCCTCTGGTCATTAGGAATGTCTCATAATTTTCTTAAGAATAGAAACTTTCCCTTAGGCATCTTATTAAATTTTCCTTGGAAATCCCTATTTTCCACTAAAAATAATTACATAAATAAATTAAATGCAGAAAAATCACATTTTCTCCTCTAATATCTTTATTGACATATGAGTGAAGTCACATAAAAATTCCAAATTCATTTGAGCTCAATTTAGTGAGTTATGAAATTAATAAGCTTGAAGGGCAAAATGGTAATTAAAATTTTAACCCTTAATTAAAACTTTAGGCTTAATAAAATGAAATAGTAAAATATTTGATCATAATCTGATTTGGATGATTGAAATTTAAATAATTAAAGGATAGAAACCTACCAAACAATTTGAAAATAATTAAAATAAACCTTAATTAAATAATTAATTAAATTTGGAAGAATAATGAAAAATTGGAATTACTAAAATAGGGATGTTATTAGGAAGAGATTTGTTCTTCCCTAAATTAATCTCCTCAATAATATTTAATTCCTAATTAAAATGATAATCCAAATTCAAGATTTAAAATGCTAAAAGACTTAATCGTTAAATTAAATTAAAGTTAAATTATTTAAATTAAATCCTTTTAAAATTTCAATTAAATTAATACTTTAACAACTAAAATTAAATCATCTTTAAAACATAAAAATAAAATAAAGTATTAAATTAAAATTAAAAATAAAATTAAAATTAAATTTAAATTAAATTAAATTAAATTAAATTAAATTAAATTAAATTAAATTAAATTAAATCATATTAAATTAAATTAAATTAAATTAAATAAAAAATAAAACCAAGTTAAAATTAAAATTAAAGCAAATTAAATAAATTAAATTAAAATTAAAATTAAACTAAATTAAATCAAATTAAAATTAAATTAAATTAAATTGAATTAAAAATAACATCACCAAAAGACATAAAGAAATTCAAAATAAATCTAAAACAACTTGAACGCTATTCCAAACTTAAACCCATTAATTGAAATTAAATTAAATCACAAATCACGTGAACATCAATTTGCCCTCGAAAGCTTTTGTTGTTATAACTCCTAAATGGAGTATTAAGTGAAGTGTTACTTCACTTATAGGATATTCAAATGTCCTAGTTCACTGAGCAAGATAACAAAACTTGAACTCCCGGACGATTAATTCATTTGTATAATTAAATTCTCTTGGACTTAAAACAATCCTAGAGGTATTGAAAAGATGTTTAAGATTTGTCTTAAACACTTCCTCGATATGATAGGATGTTTATAAGAACAATTGAACTTAATTGTTCTTTGATGGAGAAAATCGTCCTCAAACCAAAATACAAGAACCTAGACGTCATAGGGGATGACTAGCTACAGGATTAGGAACTTGGTAGAAAACCATAACCCTTCCCTTAGCTTTACCTAGGAACTTGCTCTAAATGCTTAAATATTCTAAATTGTGTTTTAAGTGCAGCTTGGGATGACGGGAAGACCCTCCAGGTACGCTTTTATTTTATTGCAATTTACCTTATTGCAATTTATTTAATCGCATCGCACTTACTTTTCTTGCATGATAAACAACTGTTGCATGAAAACCAAAACCTTTAGGGTAGTCCCTAAAACTGAAACCAAAACTAAAGTAAAAAGTCATTACAAGATAAAATTCACTGCCACAACATTTCAAAATATAAAAAAAAACTCAAAATTTAATCACAAACAGAACAACAAAACTACAACCACAACTAAATTAAAACGTCTTGTTGGATGATCGGGAATATCTCGGATGATGTAACCTACGTGTTGCTAACGGGATTTCCCACGGTCTAAATGAAAGTGTGGAACTCATTTAGTTGAGTTTAGCAAATTCATATGGACTAAGTGAATCCGATAAAAATAACGATGCCGGAAGGATGAAACCGTGGGATCTTAACCGGTGTTGTTATAATCAACTTTAAGATTTGTTTTAATTAAAACATAAAAAAAAACACTTGGAAATTAAGACCTTCTCTAAACCAAAACACTTCTCTCATCTCCTGATTTATGACTTCTAAAACTAAACCTCTGCAACAAAAAGGAGCTCGGAGCATGGTGGGCAGCACGGCCATCATCATCAGCAAAAATCTGAGTCTGCTTTAGCAAAACTTTCTTAGAATTAAATAACTAAACCATAGGACTTCGAGGTAGTTTGCCTAGTGCAACATAAATCCTCAACCTTTTGTTAGGCATTTGCATTGCAAATTAAGCCCTAACCAGTTCTAGGATTCCGAGGTAGTCGTCCGATACGACATAAACCCTCACATCTTCAAGGCTATTTGTGTGATCGCATCATACGAATATAAGTCCTAATTAATTAAAATTGGCAAGATCAAAACATTAAATAAACATTAGGGCTTTCCTAAATTCAAGCCAAACAATAGGATAGTCGGGAAATTACCGAAGTTCGCTTCGAATATGTGATTTCTCCTACCTTTCTTCCTTTGAATTCCCAAAATAAAATGTTCCAATTTTGATCCATTCCTTATTGAAATTCCAAAATTCAATCCCTTGAAAACTTAAAATTTGAAATTCCTGAGAGCAGAACTACTGATTATTATCGAGAGTTTTCTTAGGTGATTCTCGTCACTTAAGATGTAATTAACTATAGGGGTTTGCCCTTATAGGAAATTTTAAGAACCCAGGTAATATAAACCCTGCTTAATTCATTTATATTAAGTAGGGGAACTTGTCGGCTTATAAAATTGGTTCGCAGACCAAACGGATGTCACAAATCTTCTAGTTTATTTAACCGAGCCCCATTATCAAGCAGTGTGTCTACTCTTCGGGATAGATACACGGCTTGTGGTGCGGCGCTCGTTTATATAAACTATTTGGGATATGAGATCGCTTTAATTTCATATCTTAAAATTTTCACATTTAAAATTATTTTCAAAATCAAAACACTACTTTCCAAATCATATATATATATATATATATATATATATATATATATATATATATATATATATATATATATATATATATATATATATATATAAATTAAATTAAAAAATTCGCCGACAATTTCGTAGGCGACCTCCTTTTCAAAATAAAACGCATAACCTAAAAATATGCCGACACGAACGAAACTTTGGTGGACTATATACTTCGATGGAGGAATCTAAGTATGAAGTGTGAGCCACAGCTACAAGAACAGCACGCAGTTGGCATTTAACTTAAGAGCATTCATGGCCCGATAGCACTTCTCCTCAAGGGATTTACTATTAAGACTTTTGAGAAGTCGTTAAGCAAGGCCGGAAACTTGCAAGAGGAGGCGAAGCAATTAAGTTTCACCGACAAAACAGACAGACAGAAGCCCGTGAAAACTTTTGAAAAGAAGTCCAGGATCGTCGCAGCAGTCGATAAGGGCAAGCAGCCGATACAAACACCGTCAGAACGGCCGCAGCAACCTCAACAGAATTACCAGGAACCCGACCCAGCTATCAGTCATCTCAACAGTATGAACAACCGTCTCGTCCACAATGTACGTTAAGGGAGCTTTTGAGCAGGAGGTATCCGTTCAAGAATGAGGCAGTCCCGAAAATGTTCCGCAGTCTGATGAAGACTCCAGATTTCCAACTGCCAGAGCCTAAGAGACCAGAAGAAGTCGACAAGAAAGGTGATCCCAACTTTTGCCCTTACCACCAGATGCTTAGGCACAAGATAGAAGATTGTATTACCTTCAAAAGTTGGCTCAACGACAATCTTCGAAAAGGAACATAACAATCCCGAAGGAATACATGAAGGAACCCCGTAAAGGAGGTTCCGTCAATGTTATCTCGACGGATCTCATTGTTTCGATAGATCCCTATGCGATTGATGATGGATGGACTACCGCTTGGGCAAAGTCTTCGAAGAAGATTTTAGATCGCATCCAAACCACTTCGGTGCGAGCCTCAATTCAGAGTTCGAAACCTGTCAAGTCAGCACTATCACTTGCGATAGAAGAACCACCTCAACAAGAGACGATTGAAGAAAAGAAGAAAATTGATGAAGAAGATAAGACCGAGGCTCTTAAGGCTAGACTAGGGGCCGCTTATCCTAGGATAGTTGTTTCCGATTCAGGGGAGAAATCCCTCGAACCTCTGACTCTGTATGATTACTTGCTCACTCCGGAGGGATCTTATAATGATAAGGGTTATGGCGTTGGCTACATTTTGTCTGTTTCTAACGATTACGTAACTAGCGACAACCAACCTAATCCGGTCGTCGATTCCGATACAAATAACAATTCTCAAATCATACACAATCTCGACGATCACAATGACAAAAAGGACATCCACCAAGGAGGCTACGAGAGTTCAACAAGCAACGAATCTATTTGCGAGTTTCGAGGAGCTCCAATCACAATAGAGTTAGAGCCTTCGCATTCCGAAGCTAATCCGAAGAACCCGTCATTCCGATTCGAAGGAGACATCAAGAAACTCAATACTAGATTCGAAGAAATCACGAAGTCAACTTAAGAAGTGGAAGAGTTCTACCACCGAGAATGGGTCCAAAGAACAAAGGAAAGCAGGTGGTTGTTCAGGAAGAACCACCCCCGGCAGAAGAAATACCCATTCGGGAAGAAAACGTGACACATGAAAATAAAGTGGACTACAACGTGCTAGCCCATCTTAGGAAACTACCAGCCAAATTGAGCATCTACGACGCTCTCATCTTATCAAAGGAGATGAGAGAAGCTCGATCAAGGCCTTACTTGATCCGTAAATTTGCTTAGCTCAAATGACGGGAGATTCCTTAGATGAGGTTTGCTCGTTAAAAGAACAAGCGAGGTGTTACCTTCACGGACAATGACCTACTACTTGGGACAGCAGACCACAACCGACCGTTGTACATTTCAGTTACAATTGGGAAGTTTACACTCTCCAGAGTATTGGTGAATCCAGGAGCATCAATCAATATAATGAATCTTCAAACGCTAGCATACTTGGAAATTGATGCTCGCGAGCTCGAAGCGGACAAAATGTTATTAAGAGGATTCAACCAGAAAGGAGAAAGAGCCCTCAGATCAATAACACTGCTAATGAAGACCGGTGACTTAGCAAAGACAACCGCGAAATTTCACATAATTGATTCGGAAACGTCTTTCAACGCTCCACCTGGGCCGACCATGGATACATGAAAACCGGATGGTACCATCATCTCTACATCGTTGCATCAAATACTACGATGGAGGGGAACGAGTGCATCAAAGGTGACTTACAACCATTCTCCGTACATGAAATTGCAATCCATGAAGATGCAGCTTATTACGCACCTCCGAAGAAAACAATCTTCTCCAGAGATACCATAACGAATGAAGCAAAGGCAATTCGGGACAACGAAGAACCTGAAGTTCTAGTCCAACAGTCACTCACCATTCCCTTACAGTGAGATGGTGACGGTTTCTCCACAACTCGCATCCGAGGTCGAGGCCGGGGACAAGGTCGTGGCAGAGACGTTAGGACGACTGGACAGAGGAAACTAGCCATCAATGTTGATTGGGAAGACGAGTTCGAAGAAGAAAAGGAAATCAAGCAAGAAGCAAGCAACAATAAGTCGGAAGAAGCCGCAATTCAGGATCTCTCTCGAAGATGAAAAGAACGAGGAATATAAATCGATGTACGAGAAGATTAACCACTATGTACATACTATGACCCTGATCCCGATCCATTCTAATAAGATCGAGGGTATGGTGGTTAAAGAAGTACGTAGCGGCGGTGCAAAGTCCATCAAATTCTACCGTGGTGCTCCTTCCTCCAAAACTGAAAACAATGTACAATTTGAAGATGTCACTTCTTCCGAATTAATGGAATTACCTTTCGAGTGGTACTCTCCCCGTGTTCAAAATTTAATTCAGCCGTGGTTTCTTACCTCGACAATGGACAAAAGGTCAATCACAACATTTTGAAAATTTATGGAATAACTCCGGTCGTCCACCCAATTCAAGGCATGGTCTTGGATTCACGCACGTAGGATCGGCTGACGATACTGAATTTTGCTTGGTTGTCACTGCGAGTCTAATGAAAACTCGCATGGAAGCTACAGAAGAACTTGAAGATTTACAAATTGGAAACGCTCCACCAGAGTTCGAAGAAGAGATCAAATCTACAATAGATGAGTTAACGGAAGTTAACTTAGGTACTAGCGAAGAGCCTAGACCTACCTTTGTTAGCTCCTTACTCAATAAAGAAGACGCCGAAGAAATAATCAAGTTATTGATGGAATTTAAAGACTGTTTTGCTTGGAGCTACGATGAGATGCCAGGATTAGCTCCAGAGGTCGCAGTCCATAAGCTAGGAGTGGATCCTACTTCTGTTCCAGTCAGACAAGGTTCCAGAAGAATGCGTCTAGAAATCGAACAACAAGTCATACTCGAAGTTAAAAAGCTAATAGACGCTAAATTTGTCCGCGAAGAACAATACCCGACTTGGTTAGCCAATGTGGTACCGATCAGGAAGAAGAATGGTCGTATCAAAATTTGTGTGGATTTCGCAGATTTAAACAAGGCATGTCCAAAAGATGAATTCCTCTACCGATCCCAAAATTAATGATCGACATTACTTCAACACATGAAATATTCTCATTCATGGATGGATCTTCAGGATTCAACCGGATAAAAATGGCTCCGGAAGATGAAAAACTTACAAGCATTCGTAACGCCGATAAGAGTATATTGCTACACGGTGATGCCATTCGGATCGAAGAACGCAGGAGCAACCTACCGCAGAGCGATGACAAGAATTCTTGATGATCTCATCCACAATCAAGTCGAATGCTACGTGGATGATGTGGTCATCAAAAGCAAAGTAAAGGAAAACCACTTGTATGATTTGAGAATTGTTTTCGAACGATTAAGACAATTTAACCTTAAGATGAATCCCTTAAAATGCGCCTTCGGCGTCACCTCCGGAAATTCTTAGGATTCGTTGTCCAACATCGTGGAATTGAGATCGACTCGGAAAAGATTAAAGCTATCTTAGAAATGCCGCCTCCCGTAACCTTAAAACAACTACGATCTTTTCAAGGGAAGTTGGCATATCTTCGACGCTTTATCTCAAACTTGTCGGTAGGTGTCGGCCTTTCTCGGCATTAGTTAAAAGGACGCCAAATTTATTTGGGAAGAGAAATGCCGTAGGGCCTTCGAGGACATTAAACAATATTTAATGACACCTCCTGTCTTAGCAGCCCCAGTCTCAGGTAGACCGTTGATACTTTATACCGCTGCTTTAGACGACTCTCTCGGAGCCCTGTTAGCCCAGGTCAATGATGAGGGTAAAGAAAATGCTCTTTACTACCTAAGCCGTCGTTTACTTCCGACGGAAATAAATTATCCTCCAATTGAAAAGCATTGTTTGGCCCTGATCTTCGCCGCTCAAAAGCTCAGGCACTACATGCTTTCTCATAAGGTCAACTTGATCTCGAAATTTAATCCATTGCAATACTTGATGACCCGTCCAACGCTTTCTGGCAGACTTGACAAGTGGTCAATGATATTACTGCAATTCGATATAACTTTTGTGCCTCTTCGTGCCGTAAAGGGACAAGTCCTAGCAGACTTCCTCGCAGCACACCCTTTGCCGACAGAATCTCCTCTCAATGACGACTTGCCGGATGAACAAATAATGAGCTTAGAAGACCCCGATGATCGACGTTGGGAATTATATTTCGGCGGAGCATCTTCAGCACACAAAGACGAAGAATCGCAAGTGATAGTGCCCGGTAAGGCAGGAATCCGACTAATCTTTATAACACCGGAGCGGAGGATGTTAAGATAATCCTACCACTTAACAGAGCCGTGTACAAACAACGAAGCAGAATACGAAGCTCTCGTTACAGGACTGGAATTAACTATTCAAATGGGGATAACAAACATCAACATCTACGGGATTCGCAGCTAATCATTCAACGGATCATCGGACAAGTACAGAATTTTAAAGCCAAGACTCGAGCAATACTTCCAGTATGCCATACAGTTGTTGGAACAGATTCCGAATGTGAAGATCTACAAAATTCCCAGAAAAGAAAACGCTTTAGCAGATGCGTTAGCCCTCCTCGCAAAAGAATTTGCCTGCTTACAAGATGAATCAGTGGAAGTGTCAGTTCACGGACGTCAAGTCCTATCACAGCTCGACATAGACACAATACACAAATCGAAAAAGAAGAAGAATCGATTGCAGCAAGTGACGTAAAACACAGAAGATCGACGACCATTACATGTACTACCCGCAAACAGGAAAACTACCGGATGATAGGTCGTTAGCCCATCGGATTAAGAAAAGAACTCCGTCCTACGCATTAATAAACAACACGCTATACGGAAGGTCTTTCGATCAAATGTGGCTAAGGTGCCTAAGCGGGTCCGAGGCCCGTGAAATTGTTAAAGAGGTGCATTCGGGACTCTGTGGCGCTCACCAGCCGGTCCGAAAATGAAAATGAAAATTAAAAGACTAGGGTACTACCGGCCCTCGATGATGACCGATCGCATGAAAATCGCCAAGAGCTGTCACCAATGCCAAGTGCACGGAGTGGTTCTACATCAACCTCCAAATGTGCTACATCCGACAATTGCGTCATGGCCATTTGAATGTTGGGGCACAGATATAGTGGGTCCAACAGAACCACCATCTTCAAAAGGACATCGCTTCATTCTTGCGGCTACGGATTACTTTTCCAAGTGGGCGAGGCGGTTCCACTCGGAGAAGTGAAAGCACACCACGTGCTATAGTTTTTCAAGAACCAAGTTGTCTACCGTTTCGGAGTGCCGCGCAGGATCATCTCAGATAATGGGTCGGCATTCAGAAGCACGCAAATCAACAATTTTGTCAGGAGACACGGAATCGACTGGCGGTATTCAACAATTTACTACCCAAGAGCAAACGGCCTGACTGAGGCTTTTAATAAAACTCTCGTTCAAATTTTAAAGAAAACTTTGGACGATAATAAGAGAAATTGGCACGAGAAGTTATTAGAAGCCTTATGGGCCTACCGGACAACCTTCAGAACTCCTACTCAAGCTACACCTTATGCTCTGGTGTATGGGTCCGAGGCAGTGTTACCCTTAGAGGTCCAGCTTCCTTCACTCGTAATCGCGATTGCAAACAAAATCACAACGTAAGAGAATGCCAAATTACGACTAGAAGAATTGGAAAGCCCGGAAGGGAAAAGACTTGCAAAGACATAAGAATTTAGAACTATACCAAGCTAAGATGGTTCAAGCCCATGATAGATCGGTCCGCCCAAGAACCTTCAAAGTTGGTGACTTAGTTCTCGTTCTCAAGAGACCTATCCTTGCACACCGCAAGATAGGAGGAAAATTTGAACCCACTTGGGAAGGGCCATTTGTGGTCGAGGCAGTATACTCAGAAGGCTCCTACCAGCTAGTGAATTGCCAAGGAGAACAACATATGCTTCCGATCAACGGACGATACTTGAAAAAGTATTACGCTACCTGATGTTTTGAAGGAATGGATTTTTCATCCCTAGAAGCACGGGTGAAGTAATTATTTACGACTGGGTCCGAACCGAAAAATAAAAAAAACGTGCTAAAATAAATAAAATCATGATAATAAAGTTTTCCTTGTTTTCTCTTCCATATCAAAATCTTTTTCCCGATCTTTTCCCACTTCATTCCTGTTGAATTTAAAAATACAAAAGTAATAATAAAAAAAAGGAAAAATCTGTCTCTAATAAACATTTTCTTAATGTTCTTGTTCTTAGTACAGCCCCTGATCCTTTTCCTTGTCTTTTCGCAGGGAAATGTCGAACGGGCGGTTGGTCCTGAACTTTAGAAATGGCGTAAGCCTCGCACTCGACGAAAAGAGGGTGAAAGATGGAGCGATAATGGAGATCGACTCGTACTTCGCACCAGCAGGCCTCGCAATACGAGGAAGGTGACCGGGTCCCGGCTGACCGAGAGGAACCGCCCGGCCGACAAGAATGAAAGTGGGTGGCCCAAGCCACCAACCCAAGACAGAAGAAAAGGAAAACAAACACCGAGGAGGACAAGAGAATCAAGTCTCGTAGTCGCTACGGCGGAGGGCGAGCTTGTCGGCGCCGCGCCCCCAGAGATTCAGGAAGTACGAAGAGCTACTCTCACAAAGAACTCAGCGAAGAAATAAAAATCACCGTTTCCGCAAGATGTTAACTAAACTAGCAGCGGACCAGCGTGACGAGGCAGTCGCTACTACCAGTGCATATACTTCAAGGATACCGGTTCGCCAGGAATCTGAAGAAAGGAGGCCAGCACTGAAGATAACAAAAGAAACCAGGGAAATCTTGAGAAGATCAGAAGAAGGAAGGCTACCACGCCACCAGATAAATCCACCAGTAATACATAACCTTCTTGCAGAAGCAACCCCGGAGGATGTCCCGACGGAGACCATCCCCGAGGAGCCGAGGTATGCAGGAGAACGCGAAGGGATCGAGCCATATATCCCATAAGTATGTCACCGTGCCTCGCCATTTGCAGCATTATTCCGAATACGAGCTAGAAAGAATGCGGAATGTCGAGAAGCAAACTTTTGAATACTTCGAGAGAATCGGAGGCAGGAGGATCAATATACTAGAAGGCCTCGAGCTACATACAGACGTGTTCTCAGAATACGAACAACAACAAATCGTGGACTGCATCCGGGATTTGAAAAGGATGGGTCGAGCAGGCCGCCTAAGAGAAAACACTTACTTGGAACCCCGGAGATGGATGCCAGGGAAAGGGAGAATTACAATACAATGTGGATGCTGCTACAACTTCGCAGAAGACAGGAAGGGAAACCCACCGGGGATACTCCGTCATGGCGAAGTAGATCCAATGTCATTAGTCATCAAAAGGATGGTAAAAAGAATGATAACATGGAGGGTACTGCCAGCAGATTGCATACCCAACAGTTGCATCATTAACATTTACAAGAAGGGTGACTGCATACCCCCGCACATAGATCATCACGACTTTGTCGGACCTATCTTCACGCTTTCTTTTCGAACAAGTGTAATATCATGTTCGGATCCGACTTCCGGATAGCGAGCCCGTGTGAGTTCCGAGGGCCGAGTAAAGATACCATTACCGGTAGGTTCCGTCATGATACTAAAGGGCAACGAGAGCGAGATGTCGCTAAACATTGCATACCGGGAGTACTAATGAAGCGGATCTCGCTTACTTTCGTAAAGATGGATGACAGGAAAGCACCTTACCACTTCCAGCCAGACCCGTAGCTAGAGAGCCTCCGGCCTTACGAGCTGTGAGTTACATGGAAAATATCACACCTCCAACGTACATCCATACGGCATCCTTGCCAAGGATGGCTTGGAAGGTGATGTTATTGACCATGTACCTCACTATTCAGACATGGATTTCTGACAGATGCCTTTTTGGATGGATCGAAAAAGATCATACATAGTCCGTTTTGAGCCTACATGGATTGTATGAGATGTATTCTAGATCGAGTTGTATGATGTATCTTCAACATGATTGGAATGAAAGTGACCATGTCACATTTTTGGCCTTCACCTCTTTTGTGCAAGTTGACTGCGAAACACCATTAAAGTTAAATGAACTTCGAACAAAGAACAGAAAAGAAACAAAAAGAATAAAAGAAAACTTTCCTTAAAAATCTAAAAAAATAATGAACTCCAAATTCACATGAACATTAAATGAACGATAAAGCAAATCTGAATCGTTAAAGGACAAACAAAATGAACACAAATCTCAATCAAATTCAAATTCAACTTTCCAAATTTCAAATCAAATCTCAATAATATTCAAATTCAAATTTCCAAATTTCAAATCAAATCTCAAATCAAATTCAAACTCAACCCTCCAAATCTGAAATCCAATCCGTTCTACTCTCTCCTTTGTCTGGGATGGAAGCGGTCGATTCCATTGACACGGAGCCGCGAGGTTTTCGATTCGGATCTAGTGGCGAGGAATTGTATCCAATCCAAACCAGTAACTTTCGATCAACTCTTTTGAATGGGATATGTAGCATCTACATATTCCCTCCTAATCTCTTTCTTTCCACAAAAATCTTTTACAACTTTCATAAAATTCTCGAAACACCAAAATTCCACACTTTTCAAATCAACACTACAAATCTTTGCAAAATCAATTACCATTCAAAATCAAATTCTTGGGGTTGAGGATTTTACATCCGAGACTGCATTGCTTTAGGTTCTTTCCCTATCGCAATGAAATACATCAAAATCAAATTCTTGGGGCCGAGGATTTCACATCCGAGATCGCATTGCTTTAGGTTCTTTCCCTATCGCAATGAAATACATCAAAATCAAATTCTTGGGGTTGAGGATTTCACATCCGAGACTGCATTGCTTTAGGTTCTTTCCCTATCGCAATGAAATACATCAAAATCAAATTCTTGGGGTTGAGGATTTCACATCCGAGACTGCATTGCTTTAGGTTCCTTCCCTATCACAATGAAATACATCAAAATCAAAATTTTGGGGTTGAGGATTTTACATCCGAGACTGCATTGCTTTAGGTTCTTTCCCTATCGCAATGAAGTACATCAAAATCAAATTCTTGGGGTTAAGGATTTTACATCCGAGACTCGCATTGCTTTAGGTTCTTTCCCTATCGCAATGAAGTACATCAAAATCAAATTCTTGGGGTTGAGGATTTTACATCCGAGACCGCATCGCTTTAGGTTCTTTCCCTATCGCAATGAAGTACATCAAAATCAAGTTCTTGGGTCGAGGATTTTACATCCGAGACCGCATCGCTTAGGTTCTTTCCCTATCGCAATGAAGTACATCAAAATCAAATTCTTGGGGTCGAGGATTTTACATCCGAGACCGCATTGCTTTAGGTTCTTTCCCTATCGCAATGAAGTACATCAAAATCAAATTCTTGGGGTCGAGGATTTTACATCCGAGATCGCATCGCTTTAGGTTCTCTCCCTATCGCAATGAAGTACATCAAAATCAAATTCTTGGGGTTGAGGATTTTACATCTGAGACTGCATTGCTTTAGGTTCTTTTCCTATCGCAATGAAATACATCAAAATCAAATTTTTGGGGTTGAGGATTTTACATTCGATACTGCATTGCTTTAGGTTCTCTCCCTATTGCAATGAAGCACACCAAATCAAGCTGTTGAGGTTAAGGATTTTACATCCAATACCGCATTGCTCTGAGTTCTTTCCTCACTGTAATGGTTCAATCCAATCAATTCAATTTTTTAGGTTGAAGATGTTACATCAAATGCCACAAAATTCCAATTTTCATTTCAAGTTCAAATCCCTTCAAATTAATTTTAACAAAACTTCAATCTAAATTGAAACTCAAACTAAAATATGAACTTACACATCAAAACTTAAACTGAAACAAAATGAAATCTAAATCTAAATTCCCCCAGATCATGTGATTTGGGATTCACCTCCTTTTCCTTCCCCGCCGAGAGTTCGAGAATCTCCGGCCTCGTAGATATACTTGACACTCACCAGCGGAAATTCTTCTACTTTGCCCCAAGTTTGTCACTTGGACATCTGTGTTGGTTTTGTTGATCTTTTCGGTCAACGCTAATACGCGCGAGGTGCTTGGTTAGCACACCACACCTATTGGGGGTCCATTTATTGACCTCATTTTTGATGAGGTCTTTTCTTCTCTCTTTAGTACTTAGGATCTAGCCTTAGGCTTTTCCTTTAACTATCTTAGAGGACTAGAAGTGGAACCCACCCTTTAGAAGTCCAAACACCTCTTGACTCCTTGCAAACCTCACAAGCTTGATTGTAGACCCCTAATCACCTAGAGGGTTGAAATCAAATGTGAAGGTTTAAAGGATGAGTTCCCTATAGGACTCTTTGGCCTTAGGAATACCCTGGGTGGCCTGGTCTGGTGAGGGTTGACCTGCACACACTACACTTTCACACACCTCCTAAAACCACACCCATACCCAACTTGACCTCCTGACTCATGAAGGTGATCCACATGGATGGACCTTAACCCCTAAGCCCTCGGCAAGCAGGTTAGGAACAACATGATGAATGCCTCAAATGAGTCCCTTCATGGCTCATGTGGGCTTGATATGGCTTCATGGCTCAACAAAAATGATTTCATTCCACTTACATTTACCCAATCTTCAATTTTCCAAATTTTCAATTTTTGACCCCGGGGACCCACACCTACCAAACCTACTAAAAGCCCTTAGAATTACCCAAAATTTTTAAAATTCTCTAAAATCACCCAAAATCCTCAAAACCAATCCCAAACATTCCCACATTACTCAAACTGATAATCCATAGCCAAAAAGACCAAAAATTCCAAAAATACCCCCCCAATACCCTCCAAATACCCAAAAATGCCCCTCTTGACCCAAAAATCCAAAAATTCAGACAATTCCCAGAAAATTTCAAAAAATCCCAAATATTCCCAATTTCATTTTGTCCAACTACACCATGGGCCAATTTTGTCAATTTACCCCACTTTTGTCAAAATCCCCAATTTGACCCATTTTAACCCAAAGTGAACCCAATGTAAAACCAAACCTACCCAATTGACCCAAATTCTGGTCCAATTCAATTCTAAACTTCAATTCAACATCCCCAACACCAATCTAGACCAAATCCAAGCCCAATTTGATTGGCATTTGAATCCAATTTCACTTTTGACCTTAAAGCCCAATTTGGACCCATGACCCAAACTTAGCCCAAACTAACCCAATTCAACTCCAATTAACCCCAAATCTTTTCTAAACCTTCCCTAACATCCCCACAAACAAAACACTAACATAATTTTCCTAAAATTTGGACCCAAACCCCACTCAAATTCAACCCAAAACCAAAAAGCCCAATTTTGACCTAAACCCAAACTTAACCCAAATAGGCCCAAACCCCAAAATCCAAACCCCACCAAAGTTGAAACCTCTTTGAAACAGCCCTACAAACATTTCTCAACATTAATTTTACACCAATTTCAACATTAGCCCAACATTAGCTCAAGTTAACCCAATTTGGCCTACTATTGGCCACTCTACCAAAAAGCCCAAATTTAACCCAATTCAAACCCAAACCACCTCAAGTTTGTTTCAAACCACTCATGACACATGCCTAAACCAATTGCAACATTTACTTGACATGGTCCTTCACAAAACTTTCATCCCAAAAGCCCATTTTAAAATCCAAAAGCCCGCTTCCATGAAGCCTTTAAAAGCCCACTTCCACCAAATCCAAAAGCCAAAAATTCATCCAAAGTCTATATGACACTCTTCTTCATCATGCATTCAATTAAAATCATCCCTAAGTCCTAATCCAATGATCAAATAATTCTAAATAAAGCTTCATCCAACTTTCCACCAAAATACCAAAATCCCTAAATTCTACTTCCATGAAATCGACTAAGCTTTATCCTAAGCCATAGTGCAAGCCATGAACAAGCCATTCTCAAGCCACATGAAGCCATGAGGGCTTTGACTTGTCATTAGTCCATTTATGGCAAGAAGAGGGGTTCTTTATTAAACCTCCCTTAAACCTTTTTTACCTTAAGCATGTCACACACTATACCATGCTTAGCCACCTCACCATCGATGGGGACTTCACTACCCCAATTCAGCTGACCCAAATGATTCTCCCTCAACCCAAGGTCAAGCCTTGGATGGTGAACCTAGCCCAAATGCATGAGTTGAACCAAACCAAGCCAAAATGAGCCTTCTCCCATTCCATTTAAATCAAACTCCTTTACACATGTCCATGGCCAATCGATCGCACTAAACCCCACCCCCGACCCACTCGAACAAGATGGTGACCAGTGCTCGGCCGGCCAACCACTGAGCCGCCGGAAAACACCATGGCCGAAAGCTCACATGTGAGCCAACATTGAAATTCCCCTTGCTGAAGTGTTCCACCCAAGTGGTCACCATGGTCGTTCTTCTCTCGCATAGAGCAATCGATCCCCAGCCTTAAACCCCCTGGGAGGCCCTCCACCCTCTCCTATTTAAACACCACCTCCTCTCAGCCATGAGAGGTGCTGAACCAGACCTTACTGAAACCCTGCCAAAATTGCTCCATACCACTCTCCACACTTAGAGCAGCTGATCCCCAGTGACAATTTGCCCTAATCCCCACCAACAGAGCCCAATTTCTCAGCCAAAATTCCACCCAAAAACAGGACATCTCCCAATTCTCCACCAAATTCAAATTAAACTCACCCACACCTGCACAAGACCAAGAGAAGGAGTTCCCCAATGAAAGCCCCCTCTCCAGGCCACCCATCTGTTCCAAACTCCAACCTTTGTAATCGGCTGTGGTCGAAATCATACCTGGACAATTCACCAGCCCAAGGGACTTCATCCTGAGCTTGCTCGGACCCAATCGAAGGTGACACAACTCTCAGATCGAAGCTTCACTTCTCTGAGCAAAGGTATGGACTCAATCTTCTTCCCGAGCTTACAGAGATTCTCTATTTAATTTAAGTCAATTTCAATACATGTTTTTCGTATGGATGTGTTCGTCTCCTCAAGACGAATCCATAGAGCATAAGAACACAAAAATCTGTTGAGAATCGAGTGAGAAATTAGGGTTAGAAGGTTGACGGTCACGGGTGCACACCAGTCGTAGACGATGACCAGGAGCCGTCAGATCGAGCATGTATCGAGCGGACGGTCTGGATCGAGACGGACAGCGTGATGGTGCATGAACCACGGGACCCTGGAGCGCTGAGTCGGATGGCGGCACCGAATCAGAAGACGACGCGTGACCATTCGGAGCTGCCGAGGATGGCGTGGCGCCGCGTGGATAAGTAGGAAATTAGGGTATTTTTTTATTTATTTAATTCCCTAAACTTCAAAAATGCATAACTTTGTGTAGGAAAATCAGAAAAATAAAATAAAAATACCCTCTTGCTCAGTGAACATAGGAGAATAATGTGAAAAAGAAATCATGTAATTTCATCAAGTATTTTATTTTTAATTATTTATTTACTCTCTGCACTATTTCAATTCTCCATGCATGTATACAATTCACCATGGCATGAGACCATGGGCTTTGAAGCCTCTGAATTTGGCAATATTCCCTGAATTTTCCAAAGTCAGAGGCCATCCCTATGAAGAGTTATTGATTTTTTCAATTCTAGGTCACTATTCTGAGTATTTTAATTCCAATAATTAGCATATTGTGAAATAAATTCTAGGAAAATTTGGTGATGTTTCCTGTGACTCGGAGGACCCTAGGGAAAATAGGTTTTGAGTTAACTCACTTGGAATAACCCTAATTGGCTTAAACACCCAAAGTGGAGCTTTAATTAATTAGAGCTAATCATACATCAAATTGACTTGAAATCAATTCTCCACTGACCTTTAGGATCAGAGGAACCCACCATAAAAGGTTGAAGTCAATTGGACTTGGTTAGCCCTATCAAATGGGTTGATTAAGCCATTTAGCCAAAATTAAACTTCAAAAATTCAAAACTTTCAAAATACTTCTTAAAAATTCACCAAATTGGTTTTGGAGCCTCTCTGATATCAGGGAAATTTAAGAAAATTAAAATTATAATTTTCCAAAAAAGTTGATTTTTTTTGCATTATTTTAATATTTTTAATAATTAAAAAATAATAAAAATCACAAAAATAATAAAATTCACAAAAATGTCACATTTTGAATTTTAATCACTTAGGAACAAACCCCATATTTTTCTTAAGTCTCTATGATGAGATATTAAATTTTAAAGCCCTAATGTAATTTTAAAATTAAAAAAATGTATTTTCTAGCATTTCCACTAAAATAATTCTAATAAATCAAAGAAAAATAAAAAAATTATAAAAATTGGTTCTCTGGTTTCCTTGATATCAGAGAGATTTTTGAAAAATATAAAATTCATTTTTCAACCTTTATTTTTTTTAAAATTAATTAATACTTCAAAACTCAAAATAATTATAATAAAAAGAATGTAATTCAAAAAATCACCAAAATTGGTCCAAGTGGTCCTCTGGTCATTAGGAATGTCCCATAATTTTCTTAAGGACAGAAACTTTCCCTTGGTCATGTTGTTGAATTTTCCTTGAAAATCCCTATTTTCCACCAAAAATAATTTCATAAATAAATTAAATACAGAAAAATCACATTTTCTCCTCTAATGTCTTGATTGATATATGAGGGAAGTCACATAAAAATTTCAAATTCATTTAAGCTCAATTTAGTGAGTTATGAAATTAGTAAGTTTAAAGGGCAAAATGGTATCTAAAATTTTAACCTATAATTAAAAATTTTAGGTTTAATTAAAATGAAAGAGTAAAATATTTTATCCTAATCTGATTTGGATGATTAAAATTTAAATAATTAATGGGTAGAAACCTACCAAATAATTTAAAAATAATTAAAACAAACCTTACTTAAATAATTAGTTAAATTTGGAAGAATAATGAAAAATTGGAATTATTAAAATAGGGATATTATTAGGAAGAGATTTGTTTTTTAATTTAAGAATCCCTAAATTAATCACCTCAATAATATTTAATTCCTAATTAAAATGATAATCCAAATTCAAGATTTAAAATGCTAAAAAACTTAATCATTAAATTAAATTAAAATTAAAACATTTAAAATAAATCCTTTTAAAATTTCAATTAAATTAATACTTTAATAATTAAAATTAAATCATCCTTAAAGCATAAAAAATAAAATATTAAATTAAAATTAAAATAAAATTAAATTAAAATTTAAATTAAATTAAAATTTAAACTAAATTAAATTAAATTTAATTTAAATTTAAATTAAATTAAATTAAATCACATTAAATTAAATTAAATTAAATTAAATTAAAACATATTAAATTAAATAAAAAAATTTAAATAAAATCAAGTTAAGATAAAATTAAAATTAAAATTAAATTAAAAAAATAAAATTAAATTAAAATTAAAACTAAACCAAATTAAATTAAACTAAAATTAAATTAAATTAAATTGAATTAAATATAACATCACCAAAGACATAAAGAATTCAATATAAATCTAAAACAACTTGAACACTATTCCAAACTTAAACCCATTAATTGAAATTAAATTTAATCACAAATCACCTGAACATCAATTTGCCCTCAAAAGCTCTTATTGTCATAACTCCTAAACGGAGTATTAAGTGAAGTGTTACTTCACTCATAGGATATTCAAATGTCCTAGTTCACTGAGCAAGATAACAACAAAACTTGAACTCCTGGATGATTAGTTCATTTGTATAATTAAATTCTCTTGGACTTAAAATAATCCTAGAGGTATTGAAAAGATGTTTAAGACTCGTCTTAAGCACTTCCTCGATATGATAGGATATTTATAAGAACAATTGAACTTAATTGTTCTTTGATGAAGAAAATCGTCCTTAAACCAAAACACAAGAACCTAGACGTCATAGGAGATGACTAGCTATAGGAGTAGGAACTTGGTAGAAAACCATAACCCTTCCCTTAGTTTTACCTAAGAACTTGCTTTAAATGCTTAAATATTCTAAATTGTGTTTAAGTGCAGCTTGGGATGACGGGAAGACCCTCTAGGTACGCTTTTATTTTATTGCAATTTACTTTATTGCAATTTACTTAATCGCATCGCACTTACTTTTCTTGCATGATAAACAACTGTTGCATGAAAACCCACACCTTTAGGATAGTCCCTAAAACTGAAACCAAAACTAAATTAAAATTCAATACAAGATAAAATTCACCGCCACAACATTTCAAAATATAAAACAACTCAAAATTTAATCACAAACAAAACAACAAAACTATAACTACAACTAAATTAAAACGTCTTGTTGGATGATCGGGAATATCTCGGATGATGTAACCTACGTGTTGTTAACGGGATTTCCCACAGTCTAAATGAAAGTATGGAACTCATTTAGTTGAGTTTAGCAAATTCATCTGGACTAAGTGAATCCGATAAAAATAACGATGCCGGAAGGATGGAACCGTGGGATCTTAACCGGTGTTGTTATAATCAACTTTAAGATTTGTTTTAATTAAAAAATAAAAATACTTGGAAACTAAGACCTTCTCTAATCCAGAACACTTCTCTCATCTCCTGATTTATGACTTCTAAAACTAAACCTCTGCAACAACAAGGAACTCGAAGCATGGTGGGCAGCACGGCCATCGTCATCAGCAAAACCTGAGTCTACTTCAAAGCAAAACTTTCTTAGAATTAAATAATCAAGCCATAGGACTTCGAGGTAGTTTGTCTAGTGCAACATAAATCCTCAACTCTTCGTTAGGCATTTGCATTGCAAATTAAGCCCTAACCTGGTCTTAGGATTCCGAGGTAGTCGTCCGATACGACATAAACCCTCACATCTTCGAGGCTATTTGTGTGATCGCATCATACGAATATAAGTCCTAATTAATTAAAATTGGCAAGATCAAAACATTAAATAAACATTAGGGCATTCCTAAATTCAAGCCAAACCATAGGATAGTCGGGAAATTACCGAAGTTCGCTTCGAATCTGTGATTTCTCCTACCTTTCCTCCTTTGAATTTCCAAGATAAAATGTTCCAAATTTGGTCCATTCCCTATTGAAATTCCAAAATTCAATCCCTCGAAAACTTAAACTTTGAAATTCTCGAGAGCGGAACTATCGATTATTATCGAGAGTTTTCTTAGGTGATTCCCGTCACTTAAGATGTAATTAACTATAGGGGCTTGCCCTTATAGGGAATTTTAAGAACCCATGTAATATAAACCCTGTTTAATGTTTTTTTTTATATTAAGCAGGGGAACTTGTCAACAAATAAAATGGTTTCGCAGACCAAACGGATGTCACAAACCCTTTTAGTTTATTTAATCGAGCCCCACCATCAAATAGTGTGCCTTTTCTTCGGAATAGACACGAGGTTTGTGGTGTGGTGCTCGTTTATATAAACTATTCGAGATGTGAGATTAGTTTGATTTCATATCTTAAAATTTTTAAAATTATTTTTAAAATCAAAACACTACTTTCCAAATCATATATATATGTAAATTAAATTAAAAATTCGCCGACAATTTCTGTTAGGCGACCCCTATTCAAAAATACAACACTCAACCTAAAAATATGCTGACATTCATATTCTGCTTCATTATTGATGCATAGCACTGTCAAGTGGTACGAGAATCTTAGCATCCCCTGATCTGGTTTAACAAAGATCATACCAATCCCTACTTTGCCTGGTTGTCGGCACATTTTTTAAAGAGATTTAGATTTGGTTTTAGATTTATTATGTATATATATAATTTGGAAAATATCATTTTAAATTGAAAATATGAAACCAAACTAATCTCATTATGTAATAGTTTAGATAAACGAGTGCAATATCACAAGCAATGCATCTATCCCGAGGAATAGACACACTACTTGATGATATGGCTTGATTAAATAAACGACAGAATTTGTGACATCTGTTTGGTCTGTGAACCATTTATATTGGCCAACAAGTTCCCCTGTTTAATACAAAGGATTAAATAGGGTTTATATTACCTGGGTTCTAAAGTTCCCTAGAGAGGCAAGCCCCTATAGTTAATTACATCCCAAATGATTGAAGTCACTTAAGAAAAATCTCGATAATGATCATTGGTTTTACTCTCAACACTTTCAAAGTTTAAGATTTTCAAGGATGAACATGAAAATATCAAATGGGTTAGGATCAGATTGGAACAATTATTTTGGAATCCAAAGAAGTGAGAAGTAGGGGATGTCACAGAATCGACGGAGAACCTCTGGCGACTTTCCAGACTATCAAATTATTTTGCTTTGATTTTGCAAATTATTCATTGTTTCAATCCTGTCAATTTTATTTGTTTAGGACTTTGTTTGTATGATATAATCATACAAATATCCTGGAAGATAGGAGGGTTTATCTCATGACAGATGACAACCTCGAGATCCTAAAAAATATTTGGGGCTTAAATTGCACAACATGATTGTGCAAAGACCTAAAGATAAGGTGAGGACTTATGTCGTACTAAGCAAACAACCTCGAAGTCTTATGGCATGTTGTTTTAATTCTAAGGAATGTTTAGTTGATGTAGATTTGTTTTGCTGTTGAAGATCAATTTGCTCTCTTGATGGTGTTCTTGCTGCCCATGATATTTGCTCCGAGCTCCTCATTGAAGTTGGTTTAGTTTTAGATGTGTCAAATTGCAGAGATGAGAGAAGTGTCAAGTTTAGAGGTTAAGTTTTCTAATGTGTTAAATTCAACGTCTTAAGTTTTATGAGGGGGAATTTGAGTTGATTATAGCGACACCGGTTAGGATCCCACGGTTCCCTTATTCCGACATGACTATTTTCTTCAGATTCACTTAGTTAAGACGAACTTACCAAATTCAAGTAAATGAATTCAATACTTTCATTTAGACCGTGGGAAATCTCGTTAGCAGCGTAGGTTGCATCATCTGAGGGATTCTCGATCATCTGATAGAGGGTGTATTAATTTAATTGCAATTGTAATTTTGGTTGTTTGGTTTGTGATTAAGTTTTGATTGTCTTATATTTTGATTGTTGTGAATCAAATCTTCTTCTTGTTATTTTTTATATGGCTATCCTAATAGTTTTAGTTTTGACATACAAGTAGAAGTAACATATTAAATAAAGCAGTGTAAATTGCAATAAATAAAGGCCTAACTGGAAGTCTTCAAGCACACCCGCTAAAGCATTTTAAAGCAGGTATAAAAGTAGCAATTGAAATTCATTGATTTAAATTCAGCGAGGGAACCTATTTCATAAATTGGTGGGTCTGAAGGTGTGTTAAGGATAATTTTCTTGATCAAAGAACAATGAAATCCATTTGTCCTTCTAAGATAACCCATTATATTGAGAAAGTGCTCGAAGCATAAACTTGAAATTTTTTCTCAAAGCTTTGAGTCCACTTAGAGTTCATTTGGTTTCAACATAATGTTCAATAATTTTAAACCTGATTCACTACCTAGCCCTTAAGCTTTTATGAGTAGATTTATAATTTAAAAGGAATATTGAATTAAGTAACATTTGATCTTTATTAAAGATTGTATTATTATTCAACCATTGATTAGGGGCTTTAGATTGGTGAGTTACAATCTTCCAAGATCAAACCCCCTAATTTTAGGTTTGTCAAATTTGATTAACCTTCAAATTTCAATTAATTTAGAAAATTACAACTTTGTCCTTAATATGAAAATGTGTTGAGTTGGTTTCTCCCTCTAAGTCCCTTTTGTTTCAATCATCTAAGAAGGTCAAGTAAGATTGTCCATTTGACCATTTACCCTTTGGTTAGGCCTAAATATTAATTAATGCTTAAATTTCATAATTACCATTTTGCCCTTTTAGGCATGTTTACTTCATAATTCTTTAAATATAACTCAAATCACTTTGAAATTTTTATTGTATCGTACTCATGGGTTAATTAAATATCAAAGGAGAAAATGTGATTTTCTGATTTTTATTTTATTTTTAGAATTATTTTTAATGCAAAGTAGGGAATTTAAAAGTAAATTTAATAACTTAATCAATATTTACTATCTATCCTTAGGAAAATTATGAGGGTTTGACCTAGGTCAGAGGATCACTTGGACCAAATTTCATGATTTTTTAGTTTTAATTTAATTATTATAATTATTTTATGTTTTGGAGTATTAATTAAATATAAAATATTTTTTAAATTGAAAATTAAGTTTTATAATTTTCATACATCTCTCTGATTCCAAAAAATCCTGATAAATAAATTTCATATTTTTGTGATTTATATTTAATTATTGAAATTATTTTAGTGAGAAATTAATGAAAATTCATTTTTAGCCTTTTAAAATTACTTTTAACATTTGAAAATTAATATCTTTACTTATAAAACTAGAAAAATTGTTCTAAATACTCCCAAGTTATCAGAAGACAATTTAGAATATTTTGGAGAATTTTAATATTTTTATGATTTTTATGATTTTTTAATTATTTAAATATTTAAAATATGTTTAAAAATGCAAAATTTTCAAAAATTTTAATTTTATTTTTCTTGGGTTCCTCTAATCACAGAGGACTCCAAAAATCAATTTTGGTGATTTTTTTACTTGTATTTTAATTATTATAATTGTTTTAATCCCAAAAATACTATTTAACTTGGAAAATTAAATTAGGTGATCAAATTAACTTCAAATAATTTAAAATTTTTTATGGGGAGTTCCTCTAGTGTTAAACTATAGTGTAGAATCAATTTTGTGATTTTTTTTATTTTTGTTTAATTATTTTTTTCCCTCAATGTTTAATGAGTTAATTACATTTAGGGGGCTCTTTAATTACTCAGATCCATTTTATATTTTTCTTAGGTCCTCTTACCTCAGTGAACCTGCAAAACTTGATTTTATAATTTTTTGATTTATATTATAATTATTATAATTTTTTAATCAAAATAGGGACCATTAAGGGCAAAGGGAACAAAAGCCTTATGGTCTCATGCCATGGTGAATTGTTTATGGAAGTGGAGAATTGAAATAATAAATAGTTTATCTAATTAATTAAAAATAAAATATGCATCAAATAGCTCTAAACAATTTCCATAATTTTCTCCTCTTTTCACTAAGCAAGGGGGTATTTTTATTTTATTTTTATTAATTTTCTACATAAAGTTATGCATTTTTAAAGTGGGACTGAATTAAATAAATACAGAAAATCCATATTTTCTCACTTAACCACGTCAACCTACAGCGGATTGAAAGGCCACGCGACACTGTTTAATTCAGCGCAGCCATCCATGTCAGTGCTGACTGAGCTCTGCGGTTCCGTTCTATCTTTCTGTCCGGTGCAATCTGGTCCATCCAATGGATACATGCGCCATCCGACGGCTGAGTGTCTTCGCCCCCAACTGTTTTGAACATGAGACCGCACGTTCTCTAACCCTAAAATCTCACTTGATAATCAATCAAATCACTCGCAGTTTGTTCCTACACCTTAATCTAGCCTAAATGAGCACATCTATACGGCTAATGCAATATGAAATCAAGCCAATTCTCATGGAGACCAAAACCAAGCTCTGTTTGGGTGGGGAGGCCAATACCTGAGTCCAAGAGGTGTAGCCTCAATTGGAAGTGTTTTAGACCTTCGTGAGGACCTCCCGAAGCTCCTCCAAGTGCCAATATTATCCCTTTCTGAGCCTAGGTATGAAGTCGATCAGCAGGTGGATCAGGCTTGATCAAACTATGGTGCAGAGGGCTCAACAAAGGGTGAATTTGATGGGGGAACTTCTTCTTTAGTTATGGTGAAGGTGTGGGAAGATTTAATCGGGCTTTGGTGGAGTGTAACAGAGTGTCCTATTTCTGCCCCAAATTTGAGCTCAGAAATTGAACTTATGCAGAGGAAATTAGGGTTGAAAGGCAGTGGAGTTGAGCTCCTTTGTGTTGTGGGAAGGGTTTGGGACAAATTTGGTAGAGTTTGGTTAAGCTTGGTGCAACAACCCTTTCAAGCCGTGGAGGAGGGCTGTTTAAATAGCCATGGCTACGGGGGTTATCAGGGTTGGCTAGGGCTTGGGATCAGCTGTCTTGGTGGGGAGAAGAAAAGCTGCAGTGACCATTGGGGTTAGGACAACTCAACAAGGTTTTATTTTGGATTTAAACTTGTTTTGGTCTTGTCATCCTGGTGTTTTCTGGTGATTGGGGTGGTCAGACGGCCAAGGTCAGGTCAGATCATGGATGAGCCAGGGAGGTTGAGTGGTGGCCTCAATTTAAAAATTGGGTGGCTCCATGGTGAAATTCAATGAGGATTTTGGGTTTTGGCTAAAGTGGCTAGCTTGGGTTTGGTCCCTTGGTCACTTGGATAAATCCTTTCCCAAAGTGATTAGGGCTGGTCTTAAGACCCTCTAGTAGGTTTTAGTGAGTTTGGATGGCTGGTTTGAGCATGAAACCAAGGCCAAAATGTATTATGAAGGGGGTAAGTCCAAGTGGAGAGGGGATGAGGAGTGGTCACCTCTACTTGCCAAATTTGGTAAAGTTCACCCTCATGATGGCCATGGAAGGGTTCATAAGTCATGCCATGCCAAGTATGGGGTCATAAGGATGTTTCACACAAAAGGAAATTTCAATTTTATGGATTTTTAATAAAAAATGCCAACATGCCTATTTTGGGTAAAGAGCCATGTATGCATGATGAAGTTTGGTATGATGTCATGGGAAGAGGGTTTAAATGCCATGGAATGATAATGGGAGGATTAATTGTCTTGTGGGCTCAAATTTGGGCTTTTAAAATCATTATCATGGGCTTTTAAAGTGCATCAAGGGAAAGGCCTTTTAACATGTATGTGATGATTTTGAATTTTGGAACTGAATATGGAATGATCAAATTGGATTGTGGTTGATTGATATTGAATTTAGGCATGTTTAATTTTGATGCAAATTTGAAATTTGGGGGATTTGATTGATCTTGAGGTTCAATTTGGGGAAATTATAATTTTGGGTTAAAATTGGGGGTTTTGATTTGGGTGGAGTTTAGGCTTCGGTCTAGCCCAATTGATGGCTCAATTTGGTCTAGGGGAATGTCATAAAAAGTTTAAAATCTAAAATTGAGGAAATTGGGTTGATCATAAGATTCAATTTGATGCATTTTGAGGATTCAGTCAAATTGGGGATTTTTGGCTAAGTTTAAAATTAGGATTTGAAGTTAATCAGACCGGGCTTCAAAATGGTTCCAATTGAGATCAGAGATGTCGAATTTGAGTTTGGGGTTGAAACTGGAGAATTTTGGAATCAATTTGGTAGAAATTGGGGTTGATTTGGGGATTTGGTCATTTAGGGGCAAAATTGGGATTTTGGTCAAAATTGGTCAATCTGGTCAAAATTGGTCAGATTGGGGCAATTGAATGGAATGGAGAAGTTTCAAATAATTTGTAGGATTTAATCAGATGGAATTTGTATTTTACAATTTTGGGTATTTGAGAGGTATTTTGGTAATTTGGCCAACTTTGGTGGGTTTGGGTGCAATTGGGCTAAATGGTGGTTCAACTTGATTTGGGTAGGATTTTGAAATGAATTTGGAGATTTTGGCAAATTTTTGGAATTTTGAATTGAAAATTGGAATCTAGAATGGAATCAGGGTGTAGGGCATGCTCATGGGCCTTACCCATGTCTAACCACTTTAGGAACAAGTCTAACCATATGGTCACCACCTTATGAACTTTCACATATTGATCCTAGCTAGCTTAATTAAAGATTAGAGGCTTGGGACTATCCATGTTTCTTAAACGGTAGAGGGGAATTGGTTTAAGGGATTACAGGTGTGTGTGCTAAGACCAAGCCATGGTCACCCAAGGTGGCCCTAAGTCCAAATCATTCCTATAGGAACTCACCTTTGGTTCTCCACATGTTGGTTTTAACCTTCCAAGTGATTTGGAGGTTTATGACCATCCATGTAGTATTTCAAAAGGAGCTAAGAAGTGGTGCAGATCTCTAAATGGTGGGTTCCACTCTAGTCTTCCAGGATAATAAAAGAGGAAGTATTATAACTAGATCCTAATAACTAAGAGGAAGATTAGACTTCACCAAAAATGAGGTCAACACACAACCAAGTACACCATGTGTCTTGGCGTTGACCGACCTCAATCCACCCCGAGTCGGTAAACTGCAACATCTGAGGATAATCCTTGCATTTCTTCATAGCTCCAGGCGAAACAATCTTAGTCAAGGCTGCTCCTTAGTCCCGAGGTTAATTTACTTTAATTCATCGACTGTTTACTTGATTTCTTCTTCGAACTCTGGTGGAGCATCATCTATCAGTTGATCTTCAAATTCATCTTGAATGTCTAGGAAATCTTCATATGACTGGCTAGTAACAACCATGCAAAATTCCGAGTCATCAACGGTCGAATAGTACCAAACCCAAGACCTTCTCTTGAATTGAGTTTCTTTCCTTTTACATTCCATGATTTTTCAAATGATTGTAACTTATCTTTTGGCATTTTCTTTGACACATATCCTTGTTGAATTAGTTTTTGTACACATGGCGAGAAGTAAACAAAATGTAGTTCCATTAATTCATTAGAATCATTTTCTTCAAGAATTACACAAGGTTCAGAAGTAAAAGGAGATGCTCGGTAGAACTTAATCAGTTTAAACCACCATTATGGACTTCCTTGACCTCCATACTCTCGATCTTCTAAGGATGGACCATAGTTAGGGTCATGGTTTGAACATAATAATTAATCCGATCGTACATTGACTCATATTCATTCCATTCTGTGTCATTTAAAGAGATTTCAAACTGAGGCTTCTTATGACTTATTATCATTGTTTCTTTTCGGAATTCATCCTCCTCGGAGCTTCCTTCTATATTGATGCTGATAGTTGTCTTCGTGCATTCAACAATCTGGCGAGTTCTCCCTAGCACGCGTCACCGGCCTCGACCTCAGATGCGTGGGCTAAAAGAACCTCCACCAACTCATTGTGAAGGAGTGGTGGGAGATAGTTGGAGTGGAGGTGACTGGTCCCGTTCTGGGGTTCTTTTTGAACTTTCAACTTTATTTGTCACAATTTCTCTTGAAAAGACTATTTTCTTCAGGGGAGCATAGTAGGCAGCATTTTCATGAATGCCCACTTCGTGTATTAAGAACGGCTGTAAATCAACCTTAATGAAATTTTTTTGTGCATCTTTGTACTACCTGATGCATTGGTGAACCGACGATGGGACCATATTATACTCATGAAGCCACGGTCGACCAAGCAGTGTTGAACGAAGTATCTACATCGATGACATGGAATTTTGCAGTTGTTACCAGATTTCCAACTTTCATCTTCAATGTTATAAATCCGAGGGTTCTTTCTCCTTTCTGCTAGAATCCCCTTGACATCATATTATCTGTAGTGAGCTCTCATGTGTTGATATCCAAGTAAGATAACATCTGTAGACTCATTATGTTATGCGATGCTCCAGGATCTACTAAAACTCTAGAAAGCACAAACCTACTGATAATAACATAAATGTAGAGCAGACGGTTGAGGTCGGCAGTACCGAGTAGCAAGTCTTCATTGGTGTAGGTTACGCCAGGTGTCCCGTGAAAGTACAAACTCCGTCTGAGGACGAGCTAGCCAATTGAGCTAAGCATATGTTTAGATCAAGTAAATCCTTGACTAGATTTTCTCTCATCTCCTTTGAGAGGATCAAAGCATCGTAAAATGTTTAGTTTAGCCGACAACTTCCTGAGATGAGCTAGTACATTGTAATCTACCTTGTTTGAATTTCTAATTTCGTTTCGAATCTGCACTTCTTCCGTTGCTGGAGGCAGTTCTTCTTGAGTAATTATATGTTTTCCTTTCTCCACTGGAGCTGTCCTTGGTGGTAGTACCTTTCCACTTCTGAGATTCACTTCAGTTATTTCTTCCTCCACTAGTCCCAGAGGTTCTCCTGATGCTGTAGGTGATTCTGATATTGTTTCAGTATCTGAGAAGTCTAAGTTGATGGTAAGTGGAGTTCCCTTGCACCCGAGGACTGGCTCCTCACTTCCAATACTGTCGTAACCAGAGTTGTCGATATCTTCTT